>CM017781.1:54921654-55521654 GCA_008121275.1 Drosophila lowei | reverse complement strand
TCATCGGCTTTTCCCTAACCCTAAATTACATCCGAGACACTCAGCCGCGGCGATCCAGTAGAGTTTTCAGGCCTCCTTGTCGGGAGGTCTATCGCCATTAAGTCTAATGAAATATGTTATATGTGCAGCTATGCTCTTATTGATGTTTCGATTAGATAAATATATTTTGTATGTATATTAAGAAACTTAATCAAATCAAAAGGCGTTCAGTGGCAAATAAAAAATCCAAATTTAAAATAAACAACAAATGCCTCCCTGGCTTAAATCTAAACTAGTCAGAGATTTATTTGTATTATATTTTCCTGTTACCTTCTTTTGCAAGTGAAAATCATGGCGCAGGTGTGTGATGATCGCGCTGTACAAATGGTCAAGCGACTTTAGGCACTTCTTGCCAAGCACCCCATCCAAATCCGCATTGCATTCAAACCTAACCGTGTCAGTAAAAGTATTCTTAAATTTTGCACCACTGAGCCCGGATGCAGGCGCTGATGCATGGAATTTCTGTTGAAAATATTTTGATAGTATGTAATATTAGATATGTAAAGACATACCATAAAAAATACGTATTCGACCTTCCCAATTGTTATACCCGATACTCAAAATGAGTATAGGTTTATATTAGATTTCTGGTGAAAGTGGATGTGTGTAACGTCCAGAAGGAAGCGTTTCCGACCCCATAAAGTATATATATTCTTGATCAGCATCAATAGCCGAGTCCATTGAGCCATGTCCGTCCGTCCGTCTGTCCGTCCCTATTAGCACCTAGTGCTCGCCCCGCCCACTTCCGCTCCCACAAAAGAAGAAAATCTGTGGCATCGCCAATTTCCAAAAATACGAGAAAACCAAAAACGCAGAATCGTAGAGAATGACCATATCTTCTAGACTGCAGAATCTGAACCAGATCGTGTTATTATTATAGCCAAAATGATGAAAACAATTTCATTTTCTCTCGCTCTGTCTCTCTCTAACACACACGTTTCATGGTCGGCTGTGCCTATCGCAAAAAGTTAGTTCCTAGATCTCAGCGACTATAAGAGCTAGAGCAACCAAATTTGGTATCCACACTCCTGTGATATCGAACCTGCACAAGTGTATTTAAAAAATTCCGCCCCACCCGCTTCCGCCCCCACAAGGGATGAAAATCTGTGGCATCCACAATATTAAAGATACGAGAAAATTAAAAGCGCACAATCATAGAGAATGACCATATCAACCAGATTGCGGAGTCTGGATCATATCGGATCATTTTCATAGCCAAAAGGAACAAATCAATTTGCAGTGGCTGCGCAGCGCCCGACGACACGTTCAGACACGATTTCTGTCTCTCCCGCACGCACTCGTTGTCGCTCAATGTAGCCATACTGACTATGTATCGGGTATAAATGTAGAGTTGCGGTCGCAGCTGCAACTCGCAACGTTCCCCCTCGTTTCGTTTGAATCAACGGGGTCTTCGTTATGGGGCAGCATGACAAGAGGTTAGTTTGGTTTGATCTTTTTTCTGTAAGCGTACCCACCATTACTTTTAACTCGGCAACTTTTCCTGCTTCATAGATTCTAAAAGTATATAAATAAATAAAATAAAACAATAATTGTAGAAACGAACCTTTCAATTAGCAAGCCGCTCCCCCAGTTGTTGGCATTTTTGGCCCTCCTTTTCAATCGCTTTGAAATTTCAATCTTAATTTTAAATCTTTTCTCTCAGGCGGGGAAATAACTCAAAAATAACTAAAAATAAGCAAAATAAAATTATTAAATTATAACACTTTCTTCTTCATCAAAATCGTTTGTGTCTTTAGGTTAGGTTAACCCGGACGGCCCTCAGCGGGGCCACGCATAGGCCAATATGGCCCTTAGTTATCCGGATAGGGGGGTGTATGAACCGTCGCGGGAGTGTTTATGTGGTTTTAAAGTCCCCGAGAATCGAGGTGTTTTTAGCATAGGCCAGCAGTTCCTGTGGCGTCCTTTTGGAGGCATCTTCCAGTGATGCCAGCACTGGGGCGCCCAGGTATCTCCTCCTTGCCCTTGAGAGAGCCGGACAGTTGCAGATGAGATGTTCCAGGGTTTCGATAGCCCCAGGTTCCTCACATTTCCTACAACTGTCTCTGTTGGTGATGCCTAGCTTTGCTGCATGTGCAGCAGCCAGACAGTGACCTGTTAGTATTCCCACTAGCAATCTACAGTCCTTTCGTGGTAGGTGCAGTAGGTAGTGGCTAAGTTTCTCGTTGCGCTCCTTGCACATTATCTTCGAGGTTCTGCAGGTGGTGGTCCTCCTCCACCTGCTATCAGTCTGTGCTCTAGCCTGCTTCTCTAGATCGCCTTGCAGCGTCCTGAGGGAGACAGGCACGTTCTCGGTTCTCCTATTCTCCAGCCCGACGCCTTCCTTAGCTAGTACGTCCGCCGCTTCGTTTCCTTCGATGCCCTGGTGGCTGGGAACCCAATAGATCCGCACTGTCTTTGTCGTGCTTAGGATGTCTAGTGCCTCCCTGCTCGCCAAGACACTTCTGGAACTGACCGCGGACGACTGCATGGATCTTATCGCCGCTTGGCTGTCGACGAATAGGTTGACCGCATCGTGTGCTCGTTCTGTGAGGAGAGCGACCTCCGCTGCTTTCCCGATGGCAAAACTTCTGCCTGGAATATGCTGCATTGGTCCGGTAGCTTATACGACAGCCTTATCTCAGGGTCTGTACAGTATAGGCCCGCTCCTACTCCTCCGTCCATCTAGGAGCCGTCTGTGTATATATTGAGGTGCTCAGTTTGGTCCCTTCCAATTTTCCAGTCTTCAGGTCCCAAAGATGTGGTTGTTTTGACGTCAAGGCAAGTTTGGGGGGTCATGTAATCAGTTGATCTGGTCATTTCCCTGCCGATTGAACTATGCCCGTATCCTTGTGGCGATAGATTTCCTGATGCTATGAGGCGTTGTGCTGCCTTTCCCGCAATCAGGCGAGCGTGAATGTCCAGGGGGTCGATTCCGAGTACAGTTTCGAGTGCTTTTGTTGGGGTTGACTTTAGCGCCCCTGTAATACAGAGCAGAGCCTGTCGCTGAGTCTTTTCCATAAGCTTATGGTATGTCTTCTTTTCAGTAGCCTGCCACCACACTAAGGTTCCATACAATAGAGTTGGTCGCACCACCGAGATGTAGATCCAGTACATTAGAGCAGGTGACAGGCCCCATGTGCTGCTGAGCATCTTCTTGGATGCATAAAGCGCAATGGTAGCCTTCTTCACCATTTCCACTACATTGGGCCTCCATGCCAGCTTGCTGTCCAGTACTGTGCCTAGGTATTTCACCTGTGCTTTTGGAGTCAGCCTAGTTTGGTCAATTTTCGGGGGGGTCCATATCGGTACCTTGTACCTCTTGGTAAAGAGGATGAGGTCCGTCTTGTCCGCGTTGATACTGAGTCCTACCTCTTCCGCCCACTCACGTATCTCCCTGAGTGTACGTTCCATTAAGGAGCTGAGGGTCGATGGACATACACCCGTAATAAGTATGCTTATGTCGTCTGCATAAGCTGTTATCTTTGGGGCCTTCCTTTCAAATCTCTTGATGAGGTCGTCGACCACCAGATTCCACAGTAGTGGCGACAGGACTCCACCCTGAGGTGTGCCTCTGTGTGCCCCCTTTATCATGGAAGCAGTGCCGTGCCCCACTCCGATTGCACCCGTCTACAACTTAGGAGGTTTTTGATCCAGACGTTGATTGCAGGGTGTATGTTATTCGCTTCTAGGCGACTTGTTATTGCGGTTGTGGCCACGTTGTTGAATGCTCCTGAGATGTCCACAAATGCTCCCAAAGCACACTTTTTGTTGTGAAGGGCGCTCTCGATGGTGGCTACTAGCGAGTGTAGTGCCGTCTCCACTGATTTCCCTTTAGTGTAGGCGTGTTGGTTTGTTGACATCAGTCCCCCTACCTCATTCCTGATGTGCAAATCCAACAGCTTTTCTAGTGTTTTTAGTGTAAAGGAGGTAAGGCTTATCGGTCTGTAATCCTTGGGACTCACGTGGCTGCACTTTCCTGCCTTAGGGAGGAAGACAACTATCGAGGTTCTCCATTGGATGGGGATATAGCCCGTACTTAGACATGCTGAGTATATTGCGAGGAGCCATGGGGTAATAACCTCTTTGGTCAACTGCATCATGGCTGGGAATATCCCGTCCAGTCCTGGTGCTTTTATGCCCGCGAAGGAGTCTATGGCCCAGTGGATTCTCTTAGTGGTTAACAGACCTATTGGAGGGTGCTGTTCCTCGGTTGCTAGGTCCTGATGCTTCTTGGCGTCAGTGACCTCGGTGCATCCAGGGAAGTGCGCCTCCATTAGTGCTGTTAGGGCTTCTTTACTGCCCTCTGTCCACTGTCCGTTGTCTAGTTTTAGTTGGCTCTGTACTGTGGGCTGCTTTGAAAGCAGCTTCCGAAGCCTAGCGGTTTCGGGCACTTTCTCGATGTTGGAGCAGAAGTTTCTCCACGAGTTCCTTTGTGCCTTACGTATTTCCATCTTGTAGCTCCTAAGTAGGATTTTATATTCCTCATTGACAATCTCTTCGTTCGCTTGTTTGGCGATCTTGAAGAATTCCTTGAGGTTGTTCCTTTGGAGAGAGATCTCGGTTCCACCAGAGTGGCTTGGACTTCCTCTTCGTTCTCGAGGGTTTGCACGATGCATGGTAGGCGTTCAGTAACTCGTTGGATAGGGTCTTTAGGGACTTCTCTATATCCTCCGCGGATTTCACTGAGCCCGGATTCGCGAGCTTCGAAGTAACTGTCTTTTTAAACTTTGCCCAGTTTGTGTTCCGGGGGTTTCTATAGACTGTTATCTTCGAAGAGTGTTTGAATTCGCACTTGAACTGAATGTACTTATGGTCTGAGAAGGATGGTCTTTCGAGGTCCCTCCAGCTAGATACCGTAGTACTGTTTCCCGTTGCAAGTGTTAGGTCTAGCACGTTGGATGAGGTCGGACCTACGAAGGTGTGCTCCTCCCCAACGTTTGCTATATATAGATTAGTTGCTAGTATAAAGTCTAAGAGTGACTCACCTCTGTCATTGATGTCGGTGCTTCCCCACACATTGTGGTGGGCATTGGCGTCCGTCCCGATGACGAGTTGATAGTTTTGGTGCCGGCTTCTGTCACCAGGCTCCTGAGTTCGTCGGGTGGGCCACTGAGCCATTAGCAGGAAGCCACCAGAAGGCCTTTTGTCTTTCCAGCATCACAAGGGTCATCCGTGCTGGACATAAGGTAAGCATGGATTCCCTTTCGTCGGCGACGGTTCTGTTCCTGCTACCGATGGCGATTTGACTTTAGTCCGGCCACTGAATTGCCTGTCGCAATCCAGGGCCGACGCTATGTCGGCGAGCCCTTGCTCCATGGCGATGAGGAGCTCCGCCGACGCTACCTTGCTTTTTATGCAAGTTGAGCTGCAGCACACTCAGCATGGGTGGCTGGCTCACTTGCACCTGACGGGTTGACTACTAGCGTCAGGTCACCGTCTTCCTCTTCTTCGTCTTCAAGCGCAAGACCCTGGGCGGCCTCCACGATGGACTCGAGACCTAAGTCCTTTTCCACCTCGCCTGCCTGCAGGGTATGCGCGTCCTTGTCCTCAGGGTGGCGCTTTTTGAGGCGCAGGTAGACGCTACCCATGCCCCACGCCATCTTCCCGAACTTGGGATATAGCAGATCCTCTGCTTCCTTGTTTATTTGGAGGATCACACATTGGCCCCCCTCGTTGGGTAGTGGGTTACGTTACCAATGTGTAGGATCCTCCAATCGGTCGTTGGCACGTCCGCGTTTTGCCGCTGAAGGAGCTTCAGCGCTCGGTCCCCCTGGATTGTGATGGGGAAGAGTACCTTCGCCTTAGGCTTGAACGGGATAAGCTCCCGGTCCACAACCTCCAGCTTGGCCCCCTCCCACATCGCCTCCAGTTGGCAGACCGTACGCGTCAGCCACCTTAGGGTTGGATCATCATTGCACTTTAGGATCTTAACCCCATTTAGCCACCCAGCACCATCGAACGTGGGCATTGGGGCCGCGGGGTCTTCCTCCATCTGTGCAAAAAGTGCGTCGACGAGACGCGCGTGCACCAGCTTCCACTGTGCCGCTGACATCTTGCCGTTTTCCTCGCTGCGGTCGATGAGTGCCACGATCAGATGTCGTTTGGTCACATCGCTGACCTTCGCTTTCGGCTTCGTTGGCTTCTTGGCCGCTTTCGGTGGAGGGGCTGTACTCTTGGGCCCGCGTTGCCGCTTGCTCGCTGGAGTGTCCTTAATGGCACTCTCAGTCGAGCGTTGCCTCTTGGTGGCCATCATCTCCTCCACCTTATTGGCATATTCGCCATTCGACGCCCTCATCTGTGGCATCTGGCATAATGTAGCCGACCCTCCTCTACTCTCTGCTCGGCCCAGGCTAGCTTGACCCTCCTCCTGGGAGATGTCTGCTTTACCTTGCAGCCGGCTTTTGATGTTGAGGGCCGCTTTGTATTGCGCTTTGGCCTTCATCCCTCCTTGGAACGCTTCGGCCCTTCCCTACGCAGGAGCTGGTGCCTGGTTCCGGCGAGCGGAGAAGGCTCTCTTCATCCGTCCTGCTTAGAGAGCACGCTCTCCAGATCCGTGTCTGTATCGACTACGGCATCTGTGCGGCTCAACTTGCAGGCTACGGAGTGAGTTGTTTTTGTTGTTGTTGTTGTGGCAGTAGCTTTACAACTGACCTGGCCTGCTCCCGCCAAGTCTGAGGTGTGACCGCTGGCGACACGCAGAGAGGATTGCTCCTCCCCGTGCCCGCCGGTGGTAGCAGTCACGCTTTCCACCGACGTTTGGGTTGACATCCCAACCCGTGCTTGCTCCTTCTTCGACTCCATAGTTGGCCCGAGGGTCCATACTGGTTAATATTTTTCGGGGGGACCACCCCCTAGCGTTTTAGGCCTGACCGCCAGGCACCTCTAGCCATGGCCCTGGTTCGGTTCCCCCGACTTTGAATCGGGAAGACGCCGGACCATAGCCTTAGCTAGACACTGCATTACCCCGGACAGAGCAAGCGACAGTGCATTACCCTTGTCCGGGGTAATGCAGTGTCCATTGCCCAGCCGGCACCCTCGTGGAGGGTTCAGCTAGAGGATTTTCGCCAGCCATTTTTGGGTTTGTGTCTTTAATACATATATGTTCCTAATTTTGTTGAATCTAATGCCTCCTTATATAAGCTATACATACGAGAAAACCTCTGACCTAAGAAAATTCCATCATAAGAAAGTGAAGTAGTTTTCAAAGGATTTTTATTTCGAATAAAGCACACATTTGTGGGCTGTTTAGAGCTTAAAGTGCAACCCTTAAAAATAAAACGGGTTCAAAATTGTCCTCATTGATTTTTCTGTATATCTGCTCTTGTATTTTGGTTGGACTTTTTACCATTTATTTATTGTTTGTAAGTAATTTGCAAATGAATAGCATGACCCAGAAATTGGGTCACTCACTTGGTCTTTTGTTGCTTTTAAATTTAATGGGCTGTGTACGTTATATGAAACGCTATTATTACCAAATAATATAGGAAAAATCTGAACAAAGAGCTCTAGCATAGATTGAGCCATGTAAAGGTATTTAGATCGATGCATTGGAAAACATAATATTCTAGTACACATTTTTGTGAATATCGCCCTGCGGAACAACGATTGCACTATATAAAAGAAACTGTCGGAGCTCATTTGCTTTCCAATGATGGAGCTCATTTACTGTTCTGGGCTTCCGATCAAACTCTTTCGGTATAAAAGCGGGTATGGAAAATATTAAGCTTTCAAATTCAAAATTGATAATTTTTCGCGCTCTATTTTTTTCATGTTTTGACTTTGAAAACTCGGGAAAAGTCGAAATAAATTGATTTCTTGTTTTTGTTTTTTTTTTTTTTTTGTATAGGTATATTAATTGGGCGTCGTTTAAGGTATCGTTTGTATCGCATTTTGCCGTAAAATTCCCTTACTCGAAATTCTACGGTTTTTCTTTTTGTTTTGATTAGGTTGTTTATTATTAATAAAAGCAAT
Organism: Drosophila lowei; assembly: GCA_008121275.1. Taxonomy (NCBI): domain Eukaryota; kingdom Metazoa; phylum Arthropoda; class Insecta; order Diptera; family Drosophilidae; genus Drosophila; species Drosophila lowei. The sequence goes on along the minus strand of CM017781.1, from coordinate 55,513,644 downwards.
TAACACAAATAACAATATACGATAACATTATGTACTGTAGTTATTAAAAATCATTTTATAATGGGTTGGTTTAAAGCCTTAAAGTCGGTTTGGTTCACAGCGGAAATATGGTGTTGCATAGTGTAATCGGACCGTTTTTCGTGCGAGGGTGCGTCAGTTAAATCAATCTAGAAGCCGAACCGCCCCGAACCGCAGAATAGCTTCTGAACTTGGATAAAGAAATATTCAAAGAACATAAACACACCAAAAGATCGGGAAAAATTTTCAAATAAAGTTTGTTTAATGAAAGTATCATATTTGGTTCAGAAGTTATTAATTTAAAACCGGCTCAAAATGGTCGACAACTCCCCAAAGGCCCCACTGCCAATAACCATCCCTGGGGTGCTAGTCATAATCCAGGAGCCTTGGATAGTGGGAGACAAGGTCTGTGGATTAGCAAAGAACGGCTACAAGTTGATTGTAAGAAAGCAGTGGCACCGTGTAAAGTAGTGGCGTACGCGAACGACGTTGCCATTATCTTTTGGGGGAAGTACCATTTAATGCTCTACGACTTAATGACTTCAAGTCTCGCACGACTGGGAGCAAATCACTCTAAAACGGAACTCGTGCTATTCTAAAATATGTACAAGACTCCACCCCTCATCCCACAATACTAAATGAGACTCTCCTTCAGCGACAGGGCCAGTTACTTAGGGTTGGCAATCGACAAGAAGCTTAATTGGAAGGAAAGAGTGAAGAAGGCCACGACAGCCATCTACACATGCGAAATAGCCTTTGGCTTAAAATAGGGCATGGGCCCAAGCATAGTCTAATGGGTATATCTAGCGATAGTTAGACCAATACTACTCTGCGGAGTCCCAGTGTGGTGGCCGGCCTTATCAAAATGTAAGACTAGCAAACATCTTGGCCAAGTTCCAGCGAACTGCCGCCCTATGCATCAGTGGAGCTCTCCGCACCACCTCAAATTATGCGCTAAATGGCCTTCTAAACAGGCAGAAATGGCAGCAACTCGTCTAAGAGACTTCGACCAATGGCCACCACAGCACATAGGTCACTCATCACTCATGAAATAACAGCAATATTGTCCAGCGTTCCAAGCGAGTACACAGATACCCCCTTCGAAAAAAACCTCCCTCACAGAGACAACTGTCACGAGAGACCACCAGGCCCAGATGGGGCCATCGAAGATGTACAACATGGTCGGAGTAGCTAAATATTAGGCGCTAGATTGGCCGCTTCACCCACTCTGCGTCATTCTGAAAAAGACTTGCATTGATTGGCGGTATTTGTCTGATGAAATCATTGCACTCGCATTGGCCGACGACTTTGCTGAAATATTTATTTTAATATTATTGTAAGGAACACTTTATTTGAGATATATTAAATTTTCACAAGTGTGGGTGATTTATATGAATTTATAAGAGTACAGGCCTTCGACCTTCGACCTGCTTAGACATATAGTGGTGTGCAGTAGTATAAAGAAGTTAATTTTAAACATAATGATAAAGAGAAAAAGAAATATATACAAAACCCCCTTACAACCCCATAAGCCCCATACCCCTTAAAACACTATTACTTAGAAATTAAACAAAAAACTAAACAACCAAAAAAAAACGAGGGGGAACGTTGTGAGTTGCTGCTGCGACCGCAACTCTACATTTATACCCGATACTTAGTCAGTATAGCTCTCCTCCGGCAGACGCCGCTAATATTAAACGACACGACAAAGAGTGCGTGCGAGAGAGACAGAAAATCAGTCTGAGCGTGTCGTTGGGCGCTGCGTAGCCACTGATCTGATCCAGATCTCGGCAATCTGATAGATATGGTTATTCTCTATGATTGTGCGTTTTTGGTTTTCTCGTATCTTTAATATTGTGGATGCCACAGATTTTCGTCCTTTGTGGGGGCGGAAGTGGGCGGGGCGATGTTTTGAAATACACTTGTAACAGTGACATATCACAGAAGTCTGGATACAAAATGTCGTTGCTCTAGCTCTTATAGTCTTTGAGCACTAGGCGCTCATAGGGACGGACAGACGTGGCTCAATCGACTCGGCTATTGATGCTGATCAAGAATATATATACTTTATGGGGTCGGAAACGCTTCCTTCTGGACGTTACACACATCCACTTTCACCAGAAATCTAATATACCCCTATACTCATTTTGAGTATCGGGTATAAAAAGAATCAAATATTTTGTAAGTGTGGATAAATGGAGTATATACATCTATTTATAAAGTTGGTGTGAAGCTTAGCCATTCTCACTGAGGCTAGTTCAACGTTAGCACTAAAGTGTAACTCGGTAGTGCAGAAATGCCATGGTAGGATATATATTATTTTTAAAATTTTGTTTTGTACAACTTGGATTTTATTAATATTGACATTTGCAATATCAGCCAAAACCAGTGCACCAAAATATATTGTGGATTGAAAAATTGACCTAAATAGATACATTTTATTTTCTAAATTGAGGCGAGAATTCCTATTTATAAATGGATACAAGACACGAATTAAAATATTAGTTTTTTTAATTATATGTTGAATGTGGTCTGCGAAATTCAGTTTTTTGTCTAATATGACCCCAAATATCTAACATTATTTTCCCAGTTTATGTCCACCTGGTTCAGATTAATGCAATTAGATGGAATATTAATGTTTTTTCTTTTCCTTGTCCATTTCCATTTCCTTTCCATTTATGGAAATATGCAACAAGGGTGTTGAAGGCTTCTTGAAGAGAATCTGAGATATCGGCTGCAAGTGTTCCAGAACAAAGGATTGCAGTATCGTCCGCAAAAATTGATGCAGTGCATTCACTTAAATCAGGAAAATCTGACATATGTATATATATTGTATAGGATTGGGGAAAGACAGGATCCTTGCGGACATCCTGCATTTATGTTGACTACACGTGAGTGAGCATCGCATATGTGAACAACAAAAGACCGGTTACTCAGGAAGCTTTGAATTATTTTTTTATAATTGGAATTGGAAAATGCAAAAGGTTCATTTTGTAGACAAGCCTCTCATGCCATGCAGAATCAAATCAGAATCAATCAGCTTTAATGTCTAGTAGAACCATACCCGTAGATTTGGATCTACTGAAGTTTGACTTTCCGATTCTCTTTATTCTACACAAAGCGTACACTGTATTATGTTCACGGCGGAAACCAAACTGTTGTGGCGGGAGGACAACGTTATCTTCAGTAAAGTAATTTGAAGAGAGCAGGCTGATGGGCCTGTAAGAGGTAGGACACACAGGAGGCTTGTTTGCTTTTAAAATTGGGATGACTTTGGAGAGTTTCCATTTCTGTGAAAAATACCCTAATCGAAGGCATCCATTTATAATTATTGTCAGAAATTTCACTCCTTTTCGAGGCAGTACTTTTAGGCACAAATTTTCAATGTTATCAAGGCCAGGAGTTTCCTTGGACTTGAGATCTTTTAGAACAGCTGAGATCTCTTGGACATCAGTCATATATGAATCGCCACTGGCTACTGGCAAAGAGTTTAATGAGGCCATACAGCTTGTGACTTCAGAGACTGTGGACGGATCACTTAATCGCCGGATACTTGAATGGGAATGACTTAATGCGAACATTGATGCTAATAATTCGGTATTTTGTACTGCAGTTGCGAACTGTTCTTGGTTGTGCCTTAAAATTGGTACGCTTGCATTTTTCTTCTTGATTACTTTTGTTAGCTTCCAAAAGGGAAAGGAATTTTTGTCAAGCGAGCTTAGAAAATTATTCCAATTTTCATTTCTAAGTTTGGATAATTTTGTATTTATGAGTTAGTTGAGCCATCTCACAACTACCAGATCTGCTCTATTTCTGTGTCTCAACCAATTTCGACGGTGTCGATTTCTAAGTTTAATCAAGGAAATTATGTTGTGCGGCAGGGCTTTTGGTGTTAGTCGGATTTCTTTTTTTGGGATACTGCAATCCTTTGCTGTGTGAACTAAACCAAGCTAAAATCGTCTATTAATTAGTCTATGTCATCTTGTGAATCAGCGGAGACGAGATCACAGTCTGGTAGTAATCGGTTTATAACTCTACCAAATAGGATCCAATTAGCATTTTTGATATCGTAAAAGAATCTTTTAATTACATCGGAACTTAAATGAAGTAATGTTTGGACTGGGAGATGATCTGAGCCAAGGCCATTGATTGCTGTTGTATCACTTAATAACTCGCATTTGTTAGTTACAAAGATATCTACTGTAGAGGACTTACTTCTAGAACTAGCTGGTACATAAGAAATGAAAACACCTCTTCATTACCATTGGCGTATAATTATTGACTGGTCTTACCCATGTGGTGTTTCCACGTAAATTTGGTTGGTTAAGAGTATTTGGGAAAGTATTAGCATTTTCCAGCTGCGGAGGCTTAGAAACATTGTTAGCATTTGGTCTTACTCTGTTGGGCTGATATTGAGTTCTTAAATTAAGATAACTAATCCTGCTAAGGCAACTGGAATCGTTTGCTTTGTGTGGATCGTTGCAGTTGGCACATTTAACGGCTGTTTTTCCTGGACATACAGTGGTTCTATGACTTCCTGCACAGATTGAACAGTATGATTTGACGGCAAAGCGGTTTGATCCATCTCCAAACATTTGGCAATTGTAGCACTGGGTGATTTGGTTCCTGTTTCTCGTTTAGTAATCCCATTTCACTCGTACATAGTTGATGATTGAATGGTTTCTTCTGAGCTCGTTGAGCGAAACGGTTTTATTAGTGAAGTAGACCACATATAATATTAATTCAGAGTTATTTTGTCGATTTCGCTGTACGAGTTTAACCTCCAGGCATTTGAGTCCAAGTCCTATGAGATCATTTTTTAATGAAATGGGATCCACTTTATCCAAACCCAATAGCAATGTTTTATAGGGCTTATCTTTTCTATCGGCAAACGAGAAATATTCAAATTTGCCCTTCATCATATTACAAGCGGCTTCATAGTCTTTAAAGTCCACACAGTGGAGCTTAATACCAATTGAAATCTTTTTAATGGAGTATTGAGTGCAATTTATTTCTTTGCAAATAGTATGTAGTTGCTCCACTGTGCATTTAAGCACTGTTATTGGAGGGACAAACACTTTGCTTTTAGAAATGAGTTGCTCGAGCTCATCTTCATTCTTATCGCTAATCTCAATGTCTTCGTGTAACTGTGATTGTGTTTGCAGAGGCGAATAATAGTTTCTGCTGTCTACTGAATGCTGTCCAGCGTCTGTTTTTAACACTTTCTTTCTTTTCTTTTTCCCTTTGGGCGACATAACGGTGTCCCTCACCGATAATGGCCTCCATCGCAAAGCAGTACAAGATAGACGGAGTCTTCGCTGCGGCTACGCGGAGACCCAGACGGCAATGATCAGCTTGCCCTTCTCCCTGGGCCTACAGAGAGGCCTACAGAGAGGCGAGGTGTGGATCGGCTGGACCATCTGCAGGATTCGGGACAGAGGAAGACTCCCTGGATGCTACAGATGCCTGGAACCCGGGCACATTCCAAGCAATTTCAAGAACCCAGTCGACAAAAGTGGTTGTTGCTTTAATTGCGGAGAGCAGAGCCACAAGGCAGCCAAGTTCAGCAAGGATCCATCGGGCTCGGCCAAAGCGTGGGAGAGGAACTCCACCACGGTGGAGGAAAGCGTACCATCAGGACACCTTAAGGGGGCAGTCCTTTGCTAGCGCGCTAGAGAGCTTCTCGATTGACGAAACGGACGGAGCCAACGAGATGGCGACCAAATAGGCAAGCACCACGAGCCGGTGTTCTGATGGAGCGAAGAACCTGCCTCCGCAAAGCGGCGAAAAAGGCACTCAACACATGTCGCCGAGGAACCGCGCGATGCTCTACCTCATGGCCTCAGCGCTCTCTGAGCTGCCCTTTGCCACCTCCAGGAGAAGGTTGTCGTTAATGTTTCGGCGTACCGACGCAGGTGACGCGGTTTCCCATTACCGTGTCGAGCACTACGACACAGATGCAGGACGCCCCGATAAATGGTGACATGGCCAATGCTAACCCAATCTTGCAACAAAGGGGTTATCTCACAGGAGACGATTTCCACGGATATTCCACCACGAAGCTGTTCCAGACATACAGATGCAGGCGAACGAACAGACAGGTTCTACACAAATATATATCTGTGGTTCCGGATTGGGCCACTTGCTTACATTGACTAGCCCATTGCCTAGTTCAATAGACTAATCTAGGGCTAGTATAACCTGGTGCAAAGATATACATTGGGTGAGGCACTCGGGACACTGAGGTTTGGCCCATGACTGACCCACGTGAACTAGTCGGGGCTAATCAATGCTAGTGCAACGCCGGGAGACTCTGCTTAAACAGCCTATCTCACTCGGAATAGTCCGCGGCGCATCGACGTTGATGCAAGCCGGACAACCGATTGTCTAAAATCTAAAACTGAAACAGCACAGAGCTGGTCTCTGGAACCCTTCTTCAACCAGCTGCGCACTCAAGAACAGTTGGGCTACAGTCTGAGCCTACAAAAATGCGGCGGCTACGGCGTGATGGCCTGTGCTATTACAGTCATCACTCAAGAGACTAAGCATTCGGCTGACCATGTTGACCAACGTATCGAGGCATTTAGGTCTCGCATACCAGGCCTTGTGGCACAGCTCAGCGAAACAGAGTTCAATGATGTGCGCGAAACGCTGATCAGTGGTGAGGGGCTAGGCGACACTAGACTAGAGCGAGAAGTAATCCGGAATTGGAATAAGATCGCAACTACTGAATACTTCTTTAATCGGAAGGAAAAGAAAAGACAAACGCTGACCAGTCTCACAAAGCAGGACGTTGTGGACTTCTTGCTGGACTTCGAAAACAACCTTCGAAAACCTTCTGTTCAGGTGGTTGGTCGGAATCGGTCTCGAACGCTGGCCAACACGGAAGCTGTGGCCGTTAGCCAGAGCTCAGAAACAGGATTCGGTAGACAAAGCGTATCCTTGGCGAACTTATTGGAAGACGTGCAGCGTGATATTTCCGAACAGATGGGCGATAGGATCGAAATAGAGCTCTTGGGAAATGGCGATGAGTGAATAGTGGACATGCAAGCATTAAAACACGGCATTAAAGAACCGGTCGCGTTCCTGAAGGAACTCCCACTTCACATCTAATTTGGCTCGCATCGTATCTTGGCATCCATTAGGCCATTGCAAATGGGAAAGACATAGAACCCGGGATCGAAGAGTCATCTCGAATGGATGTTTTGGCTTTAACTGATGGCCTCCAGGCTGCACCTATTATCAAAATCTTATAACTATCCGGCGGACGGGTCTTTTGTCCGCTAAGAGACTCATTTCTGTTGCATCGAATCTCCTACAAAAACAAGATTTACAGGTTAGTTTTGTTGCGGTAAATATCATATATTTTGGTAAACAGTTTCACTCTTCTGCCGCTTTGTAATCCTAGAATCACTAGACATACAGCGGATCCATCACAAGAACTTGATGGTTGTTCTTGGCCAGAGTGACCTCATGACCTTCGGATGTGATCTCCAAGCCGCAGCAACGTGAAACATTCAGTTGAGGACACTCAAAGATCGATTTGAAGACGCCGTCGCTCCCGTAGCAAGTCACAAGCACTGGATATATCAATGCGATATCCATCGATGGATACATTCTAATGGAAATGCGGTAGGAATGTGCCATTGTCCTGGAAAACGGCCAAGCCATGGCCCCTCATATCGCAAAGGTAGAAAACGTTGTCGGGTACGGTTATGTCCGAGGGTTCACGCACAAAAGTCACTGCAGTCGAACCAGTGCAACAGCATACCCTCCTCGGATATGACAAAGACAGTCGGCGAGACACCATCGACGTCCACAATATGGCCCTTGGCGGTGACGGCCAGCCCGGCCACAATGTCCATGAATCTGATGTAAGTCTTGAACATACATACCATGTATATGCGTTTCATTTGAGAAAATGCGAAAGAGAGCGCTCATTTTTCAGACGATCGCAGACAAGGAAACTTCCGGACCAGATGGAAGACAGCCACTTTCCTCAGGGGAGGCAAAAGAGCTGGTCCGCCGTTGGTGGAACCGGAAACTGGTTGTTCAGGAGCCCCCGTCTGGGTCGAATACAGCATTGGCTTCGTCGCCGCGCTTCCGTCAAACAATCGCTGGAATATCGGGTTTATGCTCGCTTACGCAGCTATGAGTCAAATTTCGGACGACGACTAAACTAAATTCTTTTTTTTCTAGGAATAGATTTTCTATATGGGACAATTTTTACACATAATTTCGACGATAATAATGAGGAAAGTCCGACCAAAAAACATTCTTAACTTTGACATTTAATTCCAAGGAATACTTGATCTAGAATAAATAACAACAAATTGAGGGGGGAAAAAACATTCAGCTTACAAAATAAAAAAAATTCTCTATGTAAAAAAGTATCCCACATAGAAAATCATATTCCAAAAGCAAAATTGTTTTAGTTTAGTCGTCGTTTAGAATTTTCCTCTGCCAGGAGCATAAACCCGATATTCCAGTGATTGTTTGGACGGAAGACAGCGGCGACGAAGCCAAGCGGTAATGTATCCTGTATTCGACAAAAGACGGGGGCTCAACAAGTTCCAGTTAGCCGGTTCCAACGGCGGACACCTCTTTTCTGCCTCAAAGTGCCTGTCTTCCATCGCGGTGAAGATCTGGTCCGGAAGTTCCTGTGCAAAAAGTGTCTGAAAAATTCGCTATACTTTCGCATGCATCTCTAAAAGAAACGCATGTCCTTGGTTATTGTTTGGAGTTAATACAATTACATGGACAATGTAACACGGGCTGGACTAGACAACACCAAAGGCCATGCATGTGGGCCCGATGGTGTCTCGCCGACTGTCTTTGTCATGATCCGTAGGAGGGTATGCTGTTGCACTGGTTCGACTTCGGCTGATCAGATGCGAGAACCAGACATATCATATACCCGAAAACGTTTTTACCTTTGCGATTGGCGCGGGCCGCTAAAGGATCCCGTTTTCACAGGACAATGGCACAGGCTACTATATTTCCATTAGAATGTATCCTGCGATGGACGGGCATTAATATATCCAGTGCTTGTGACTTGCTACGGGAGCGACGGCGTCTTCAAATCGATCTTTGAGTGTCCTCAACTGAATGTTTCACGTTGCTGCGGCTTGGAGATCACATCCGAAGGTCATGAGGTCACTCTGGCCAAGAACAACCATCAAGTTCTTGTGATGGATCCGCTGTATGTCTAGTGATTGAGGATTACAAAGCAGAAGAGTGAAACTGTTTACCAAAATATATGATATTTACCGCAACAAAACTAACCTGTAAATCTTGTTTTGTTAGGAGATTCGATGCAACAGAAATGAGTCTCTTAGCGGACAAAAGACCCGTCCGCCGGATAGTTATAAGATTTTGATAATAGGTGCAGCCTAGAGGCCATCAGTTAAAGCCAAAAATCCATTCGAGATGATTCTTCGATCCCGGGTTCTATGTCTTTCCCATTTGCAATGGCCTAATGGATGCCAAGATACGATGCGAGCCAAATTAGATGTGAAGTGGGAGTTCCTTCAGGAACGCGACCGGTTCTTTAATGCCGTGTTTTAATGCTTGCATGTCCACTATTCACTCATCGCCATTTCCCAAGAGCTCTATTTCGATCCTATCGCCCATCTGTTCGGAAATATCACGCTGCACGTCTTCCAATAAGTTCGCCAAGGATACGCTTTGTCTACCGAATCCTGTTTCTGAGCTCTGGCTAACGGCCACAGCTTCCGTGATGGCCAGCGTTCGAGACCGATTCTGACCAACCACCTGAACAGAAGGTTTTCGAAGGTTGTTTTCGAAGTCCAGCAAGAAGTCCACAACGTCCTGCTTTGTGAGACTGGTCAGCGTTTGTCTTTTCTTTTCCTTCCGATTAAAGAAGTATTCAGTAGTTGCGATTTTATTCCAATTCCGGATTACTTCTCGCTCTAGTCTAGTGTCGCCTAGCCCCTCACCACTGATCAGCGTTTCGCGCACATCATTGAACTCTGTTTCGCTGAGCTGTGCCACAAGGCCTGGTATGCGAGACCTAAATGCCTCGATACGTTGGTCAACATGGTCAGCCGAATGCTTAGTCTCTTGAGTGATGACTGTAATAGCACAGGCCATCACGCCGTAGCCGCCGCATTTTTGTAGGCTCAGACTGTAGCCCAACTGTTCTTGAGTGCGCAGCTGGTTGAAGAAGGGTTCCAGAGACCAGCTCTGTGCTGTTTCAGTTTTAGATTTTAGACAATCGGTTGTCCGGCTTGCATCAACGTCGATGCGCCGCGGACTATTCCGAGTGAGATAGGCTGTTTAAGCAGAGTCTCCCGGCGTTGCACTAGCATTGATTAGCCCCGGACTAGTTCACGTGGGTCAGTCATGGGCCAAACCTCAGTGTCCCGAGTGCCTCACCCAATGTATATCTTTGCACCAGGTTATACTAGCCCTAGATTAGTCTATTGGAACTAGGCAATGGGCTAGTCAATGTAAGCAAGTGGCCCAATCCGGAACCACAGATATATATTTGTGTAGAACCTGTCTGTTCGTTCGCCTGCATCTGTATGTCTGGAACAGCTTCGTGGTGGAATATCCGTGGAAATCGTCTCCTGTGAGATAACCCCTTTGTTGCAAGATTGGGTTAGCATTGGCCATGTCACCATTTATCGGGGCGTCCTGCATCTGTGTCGTAGTGCTCGACACGGTAATGGGAAACCGCGTCACCTGCGTCGGTACGCCGAAACATTAACGGCAACCTTCTCCTGGAGGTGGCAAAGGGCAGCTCAGAGAGCGCTGAGGCCATGAGGTAGAGCATCGCGCGGTTCCTCGGCGACATGTGTTGAGTGCCTTTTTCGCCGCTTTGCGGAGGCAGGTTCTTCGCTCCATCAGAACACCGGCTCGTGGTGCTTGCCTATTTGGTCGCCATCTCGTTGGCTCCGTCCGTTTCGTCAATCGAGAAGCTCTCTCGCGCGCTAGCAAAGGACTGCCCCCTTAAGGTGTCCTGATGGTACGCTTTCCTCCACCGTGGTGGAGTTCCTCTCCCACGCTTTGGCCGAGCCCGATGGATCCTTGCTGAACTTGGCTGCCTTGTGGCTCTGCTCTCCGCAATTAAAGCAACAACCACTTTTGTCGACTGGGTTCTTGAAATTGCTTGGAATGTGCCCGGGTTCCAGGCATCTGTAGCATCCAGGGAGTCTTCCTCTGTCCCGAATCCTGCAGATGGTCCAGCCGATCCGCACCTCGCCTCTCTGTAGGCCCAGGGAGAAGGGCAAGACTCCGTCTATCTTGTACTGCTTTGCGATGGAGGCCATTATCGGTGAGGGACACCGTTATGTCGCCCAAAGTGAAAAAGAAAAGAAAGAAAGTGTTAAAAACAGACGGCAGAAACTATTATTCGCCTCTGCAAACACAATCACAGTTACACGAAGACATTGAGATTAGCGATAAGAATGAAGATGAGCTCGAGCAACTCATTTCTAAAAGCAAAGTGTTTGTCCCTCCAATAACAGTGCTTAAATGCACAGTGGAGCAACTACATACTATTTGCAAAGAAATAAATTGCACTCAATACTCCATTAAAAAGATTTCAATTGGTATTAAGCTCCACTGTGTGGACTTTAAAGACTATGAAGCCGCTTGTAATATGATGAAGGGCAAATTTGAATATTTCTCGTTTGCCGATAGAAAAGATAAGCCCTATAAAACATTGCTATTGGGTTTGGATAAAGTGGATCCCATTTCATTAAAAAATGATCTCATAGGACTTGGACTCAAATGCCTGGATGTTACGCTCGTAGCGAGAGTTTCAATCCATCGATGGAGCATTCTAATGGAAATATGGTTGCCTGTGCGATGCTTGTGAACGTGGGGTCTTTTAGCGACCCGCGCCAATATCAGGGAATGGCACATTTTCTGGAGCATATGATATTTCTGGGCTCCGAGAAGTATCCCATTGAAAACGAATTTCGTGCATTTATATCGAAACACGGCGGCCCCACAAACGCGCACACAGAGAAGAGGCCCATCTAGATAAGGCTATGAATATATTTATAAACCAAATAACAGGAGGCAAATTCAAAAACAGGATAAACTTTTATTTGCAATTTTGTATTTTAAAATTACTTTTAATTATTAAAACTAATTTATATGATACAAATAAAAAATAATTATTGTGTATCAGTTTTTATATAAAAATCATAACTTTTATGTTCAATTTGTGTAATAAAAATTAAAAATAAAAGTTATGACTGAATTTTTATTATAAAAATTTAAAATAAAAACTGGATTCAAATATCTTTTGAAACAAAGGGCCAGGTCATATATAGACCTATATACAGTCTGTCTGTCTGAAAAGATCGAATAAAAAATAAGATGCTTTCGCTCAAAATTGACACTGCTTCTTGAGATTTGAAAGACATTCTGGGTGTAAACGTCGATTCAACCGGACAATGGCCTTGAATTGACATCGCAGAGCACATGCTCACTTTTGAATGCATATTTGAACTCTATTGAGGATGGATTTGAATGTGAAGAGTCTGAGGAAGAGGACGAACCGGAGCTCAAATTGGCAAAAACCGAAATTTATGGGCAAGTGTCTGAGCAGATAATTAAATATACTTACATACACATGTATTAATGCGTAGATCATATACATATATACATAGGTCTATATATGATCTGACTCCTTTGTTTCAAAAGATATTTGAATTCAATTTTTATTTTAGATTTGTATAATACAAATTGATATATAATAATTATTTTTTATTTTTATCATATAAATTAGTTTTAATAATTAGAAATAATTTTTTTTGAATATATATAAAAATAATTCTTATTTCTTATTTTTTGCTTTACAAATTAAAATCGTTACGGTCCCTGCAAGAAAGTGGACGACAAAAAAAATTATGTCGTACATTTTTTTTAGACAAAAATTTCGTGTATAACTTAATTTGCATGCATTAAAATTACATAACACAGTAACAGTACAGTAACTATGTATCCTTACCGTAATATGGCGATAATAATAGAATACCCAATTGTACCTCAATTGATCAAGGGGCTGAAATATTATATAAGGCTTGGATTTTAAGAAATAAAATCCGTTTCAATTTGGAACTCAACATATGTGGATCGGATCTTTTCTTTTAAAGGTCTAAAAACATTTCAAATCAAAAAATTCCTGTACCAAACATAGTGAATAATAATAATAATATCTATAGCGTTGGTTCCGCGCTGTTTTTGTTTGTACTTCTGAGACGGTATCCCTCTACACGTTTTAGTATGTCTTCAATGTTGATGAGAATTTTTTTAAGAATTTTCTCTATTTGATCCAAGCGAATATTCAGGCTGATGGGCAAAGACAAATGCGAAGGGAAGAACAAACATAAAGAGTTAAGAAATATTTTCAAGTTCTTACTGATCCAATTCCTCCTCTGTTACTCCGGGTCGATTATTCTTAAAGTAACGTGGCCTGAAAACGTATTTTGATTAAGTGAGGACTTCTCCTAAGTAAGTTGATAAGTAAACTTACTCTGGTACTTCTGTGTTCTCTCGCAACACTTCAGTCTCTTCTTCTGCGGCAGTGGCATACCCATCAGCGTCATTATTACGCCGAATTCGACGCTTCCGTCTGCAGTGGGTGATCCAGTAAAGGGCTACAGCCAGCTTCTTATAGACATACGAGCCCAAAATACTGCGTTCTTTGGTAATATCTTCACTTTTCACCGACTTATAGGTTCCAATGAGCATTGCAATGACCATGTTCTAATGTTGCCATGTTCCCATTTTCCCAATGAAAGTATGTATATAGCGTTCAATTAAAGTCCCAATCTTACCAATAATATGAAGACTACAATGACAATGTAGGTTACGAAGAAGATGGGACCCAGTACGCGATTGGCCTGCCCCATAAGCTTGTACTGAAAGTCACCCAGTATCATACGGATCATGGTGAAGAATGAGGTGACATAATTCCGGAAATCCGGATGCTCAGTGCCAAAAAGCAAGTGGCCCACTTGAGCATATGTCATGCACACAATCCCAAATATAAGACTGAAGCCAGGCAAGTCTTTTGAACTCTACAAATTTACAAATAATGATTAGAGAAGACGTTCGAACTGACTGTATTTTATTAAATACCCTTTTCACAGTCGCCGTGAACTGAAATAATGACTTATTAAACGTGATGAACTTGAATATCTTGATCCACACGAGACAGTCTAGAATGGCCATCATCTTCCCGTAGATGGTATTACACAAGCAGAGAACATCGAGACTCAGATAGCCCTGGTTCATTTGGGCCTTAGATATTATTGAATTTACTTCGAAAGTGTGCCACACGTTATAGACGACAGCCAAATAGCAAAGCTTGAGACGAGAGGTACTCGTAAAATGGAGATGGAATGGAATCTCTATGCGTAATACTTACCAATAAAACACTGCAGTCGATAATATGTAGGACTGACTTCAAGTAGATCTTGCAGCTTGACTCGTTTAAGTGAGTCACAAAAGAGAAGGTGTAGTAAAAGACCATGATATACCAGAATATATGGAGAACAGTCATGGTCAGACTACGATCGGAGAAGAATGAATATTTGTTAACCGTTTGAATGTGTGTCCGCGGCATGGCACCACCAGTCGGAGGTATTTCAACTATAAGTCTAGAAGGGAGAATAGCTTAGACCTAGCTCATACGAGTATTTTGTGAGAAATTGACTCATACTTGACGCTCTGAAATACACCCATGTTCTCGTTGTGCAGATTGAACTCCACCAAACACAACCTTGAGCCTCGGTCAAGCCAATTATCTTCCTTCAGTTTATTGAGCTTTTTTAGATTCTCATCCATGTCGTAGGTCAGATTAATAGAGTATCCACCACCAGCATATAGGGCCAGAAGAGTCCAGATCGGTGTGACGTCTAGTTCACCCATCGTCCGGTACGGTGTACCCTTGTGCATTGCGGTATTGTCCTCGGCTGCGAGCGTAAACTCGGAGTAGCAGGAGTTGAAGAAACGAGCGAAGGCCTTGTTCAAATAGCAGCTAGCATTGCGGACGCGCATCTGGCGGAGGCGTGGTGGACCGAGCATAAGGTTCTCGTGCAGTAGTACACGATGCGGACCTGGCTCGGTGATATTGATGGCTGCAGCGCCGCAAGCCTCACTGCTGCCGATATCTCTGGTATTCCAGTTCGGGTCGATGCTATCGGAGTCGTCAGTTCGGTCAGCATAGTCGAATTTGCCGTCGGATACTTCCGGTTCTTCTTGTCTACCCCTTCTGGGCTCTTCATTATCAGCCGCACCGGTTGCAGTTGTCGAATTGGTCGGTGGACATATAGATGTACCAGTGGTCGTTATGGTCATACCTCCGCCTAATGTGATAATAAAGTTGTACTCCAAATAGTCCCACCAGTCATGAACAGTAAGCAACTTATCAAAGGAAATTATCACCGAAGGAGCCACGATCTGTTCGCGAAATCTAAACAGTTTTGTCATCTTTTCATTGAAGTGAAAAGTGTGCGGGTGACGCACTGAAACAGTAACTAAAATATAAAATTAAGCATTTGGGATTTTGGTTAGTTCAATGACGAAGAAAATGCGCTGGTAATTTAAATAGCCTTAGAATAAAGAGTATTTGATTGTTATTTTAAAACATCATGCTGAGCTATTATATTTTTCCATATGTAGGCGGAACAAGCATATTACTATACTACTATGTTAAGAGCTTTAGCTGTTACAACAAGTCTTTTACCCTATCGTTCCCAGTACAGCTCTACGGAAGCTGGAAGGAATTGCTATTTTACTGGTGCAACACTGTACGTGTAGCAACAGCTGAACACTGCCGACCACTGCACTATGGTCAAACAGGCCGATTAAAGAACAATTTTAAAGGTACAGTCTTGAAATATTAGTAAATTTAAGGTATTTGGATTCTGTAACTTCTGCGCAAGGGGATAGATTTCAGATTCATGCTGCTTATTAAGTTAATAGAAAGTCTAAGAAAACTTAGACTCCACGAAACACGACTACATTTTTTAGATTTTGGGTGTAACGACAACAATAACGGACACAACAAACCATAAAGGAACCAGAGGAGACTAGCACACAACATTTACTTAGCATACCTGTGCGAATACTCCCTATATTCACAATTTGATTTCACTTCAAAGGAACAGCCACAACAGAAGTGCCAAGTCTGGCAATATTCCCGGTTCATTTTCGATAAGTTAAGTTTGCATTAAATCAGCCGATTGCGGGGCAACTCTAAGCCGCAGACTATAAAATTCCTTGTATTCAGTTTTATCTTATCTAACGTAAATAGCTTATAGTTTATGAGATCTAGGCGCTTCTCAAGACGGACGGACAGACAGGCATGCCTATGTCGACTCGGCTATTGATGCTGATGAAGAATACATATACTTTATGGGGTCGGAAACGCTTCCTTCTGGGTGTTATATACATCTACTTTCACCGCAAATCTAATATACCCCTACATTCTCTGAGGATTGGGTGTGAGCAGCGATTATGCCAAATTTCTGGGCAGATATTTATTTAATATTCAGCCTCCACTCACCCAGTGATGTGATAACGAGAAAGATTAAAAACACCCCAAACTCCGTGAGACCGTCGACAACCTCCTCATCGGTGGTGTATAGAATCTGCGATTTCTTCTCCTTCAGGATGAAAGCTGCTCTGGACTTGCGTCTATCTTTTAAAGCGTCTGGTACCTTCTTTCGTCTAAAGAACCCCCTTTTTTTATCTTTCGGCGTTTCCTGTGTTTGTCCTACGGGGAGACTCGGCTCACGAGGCGATGCTGGTACTCGTTGGGTCATTTGACCTCGTCTGGGTATGGGAGCCTTTCTAATACTCGTGGATGGCCTCTCTTGGTTTCCGAGACCTCCTAAGGCTCGCGGTCGAGTCGGCGGCGGCACTGCACGCGATGGTCTTGGAGGGGGGCTAGGACGCTGAACCTGCCCTTTCAGTCTGTTACCCTGATCCTGTTGGGCCATATTAAGTAACGAATTATATATTTACGAAGACAAAAGTTTTTCTACAAGCTTTTTGGAAAAACAAAACAATATCTGAAAGGATACAGATGACAGCTACATATAAAAACGTCAAGATAATGATAGCTATGACCTGGGTGTACTGACCAGATACTCAGAATATAGTAGTAGTGTGTTCTTTATTTAATTTGTTGTAAGCATTTTAGTTGATATTGGTACAAGGGTGAATAAATGATATCTTAAGGCTATTCTGTTGGCTGGCGAAAGTCCTCTAGCTGAACCCTCCACGAGGGTGCCGGCTGGGCAATGGGCACTGCATTATTCCGGACAAGGGGGCAATGTCTCTTGCTCTGCCCGAGGCAATGCAGTGTCTAGCTGATGCAATGGCCCAGCGTCTTCCCGATCTAAAGTCGGGGGAACTGAGCCAGGGCCATGGCTAGAGGTGCCTGGCGGTCAGGCATAAGACGCTAGGGGTGGTCCCCCCGAAAAATATTAACCGGTATGGACCCTCGGGCCAAATATAGAGGCAGAGATGGAGCAAGCACGGGTTGGCACTGTCGATGCAGACTCGGACCCGAAGAGCGTGCTATCCATTAGCAAAACCGAAGAGGAAAGCCTTCTCCGCTCGCCGGAACCAGGTACCAGCTCCCTGCGTAGGGAATGGCCGAAGCGTTCCAGGGAGGGGATGAAGGCGAAAGCTCAGTACAAGGCGGCCCTCAAGTTACTGAGCCGGCTCCAAGGCAAGGCGGATATCTCCCAAGAGGAGAAATCAAAGCTAGCCTGGGCCGAGCAACGGGTACAGAAAGGCCGCAAACACTAACCGCAGCTGCCCCAGATGCAGGCAGCAAATGGTGGATTTGCAAACAAGGTGGAGGAGATGTTGGCCACCAAGAGGCAACGCTCGATCGAGAGTGCTGCCAAAGACACTCCGGCGAGCTAGCGGCAACGCGGGCCCAAGGTGGCCCCCCCCAGCCTAAGACGGGGAGGCCTAGGCAGAAGGCCATGAGCGAGGTGTCCAAGAGACACCTCATTGTGGCCTTGATTGTCCGCAATGACGAGAACGGGAAGATGACGGCGGCGCAGTGGAAGCTTGCCGAAGCCCTCTTCTCGCGAATGGAGGACGACCCCAGCGCTCCCATGCCCACCTTTGATGGAGCGGGATGGCTGAACGGGGTCAAGATCCTAAAATGCAATGACGACCCAACGTGGCAGTGGCTGGTGCAGAAGGTGCCCCAACTGGAAGCTCAGTAGAAGGGGCCAAGCTGGAGGTGGTAGACAGGGAGCTGATCCCGTCTATTCCAAAGGCGAAGGTGCTCTTCCCCATTGCTGTGCAGGAAGAGCGAGCGCTGAAGCTGCTGCAGAGGCAGAATCCAGACGTGCCAACGGCAGAATGGAGGGTTCTGCATGCTGGTAACCCATTACCCAATGAGGGGGGCCAGCATGTAATCCTCCAGATCAGCAAGGAGGCAGCGGACCTCCTATATCCCAAGTTCGGGAAGATGGCGTAGGGCGTAGGTAGTGTCTTGGTAGGGTCTTGCGCTGGACGACTCGGAGGAAGAGGAGGACGGTGACCTGACAATTATAGTCAACCCGACGTGTGAGGCTGAGTTAGCCACCCATGACACTGAGGGTGCTGCAGCTCAACCTGCATAAGAGTAAAATAGCGTCGGCGGAGCTCCTCATTGCCATGGAGCAAGGGCCCGCTGACATAGCTTTAGTCCAGGACCCGTGGATTGCGTCAGGCAATTCAGTCCTCAAACTACAACCTATTCTACTCAACATCGGTAAGCAGGAACAGAACCGCCGTACTCGTACGGAAGGGAATCCATGCTCATCTTATGTCTCATTACAGTACGGATGACCTGACGAGAGTGATGCTGGAGAGTGAGGAAAAGCGCCTTATGGCAGCTTCCTGCTATATGGCCTACGATAGACCCGCACCACCGGAAGAACTTAGGAGGCTGGTGACAGAAGCCGGCACCAAAAGCCACCAACTCATCATTGGTACGGACGCCAATGCGTCCGTGTGGGGAATGTTGACTCGAGTATTCCTTTGCGAGGATCAGAAACTTCTGAACGTTAATAATCTCTCAGGCTCGCTGTCCAATTATAATGTTCATGTGTACATACATATGTACACCACTGTCCCTCAGATGCCGCAACTGTCTACGTCTCGGACACCCCACCCCTACTTGCCAAAGCCCAAAAGCCTGCACTAATTGCTCCGCCGAACAACACTCGACAGAGCAGGAAACATGCGTAAGCCCTAATTTCTGTATCAATTGTAGATTCAACACTGATATACCAATAATTATAATCAGCTGCAAGTCCTCATAAAACAACCCATCCCGAAAAAGAGGCTCGGGGGTGACTTCCTGGCCGGCAATTAAGACGGACGCGCCGCGAAAAACCAAACCCGTGTGGGTCGCGGTAGAAACAAGTGGAGTGAATAAAAAAACCGGAGTGATCAGCAATAGCGAGAGCACGGGAGGAACAGCAGAGGATCCAACCGCAGGCAGCAGAGAGGGGTAAGCCACCTCACTTATGTGAGAAAAGGGGGTTCAATCGGTGTGTTAGGCAGGTCACACGGTACCTACAACGCCGCGATCTCCCCGTCCCCTAGCCATCCCAGTAGCCACCCAGAGGCCGTTGACAATCGCGCCTTCTTGGGTGTTAGGGCGCGTGGCGCCATTTCCTTCCCCACCTACCCCTCTTCCTTGGGGACATAGTGGAGCGGTGGCATCCGTGGAGTCACTCGGCATCCGCAAAGCTGGGACTCCTCCTCTCCACCTTCTTTGGGGAACCCAGGGAAGTGGTGCTGTCCGTGGATTAGCATGGCGTCCACCGGACTGGGCTGCCCCATCACCAAACCATCTCGTAGTCACCCGTAACCCCCAACGAGTCCTTCCGCCACTACAGGACACTTCCGCCCTCTTCACGTGTCACACACACTGCCGCGGATGGCTTTTGTGCTGTAATGGGCAGGAGCTTAGCCGAACAAAGACAATTCTCAATGTCATCAACTCAATTCTAATGTCAACGAGGGGGAACGTTGTGAGTTGCTGCTGCGACCGCAACTCTACATTTATACCCGATACATAGTCAGTATGGCTACATTAAACGACAAAGAGTGCGTGCGAGAGAGACAGAAAATCAGTCAGAACGTGTCGACGGGCGCTGCGTAGCCATTGCAAATTGATTTGTTTCTTTTGGCTATAACAATAATCCGATCTGATTCGGATTAGGCAAGATTCGGCAATCTGGTAGATATGGCCATTCTCTATGATTGTGCGTTTTTAATTTTCTCCTATCTCCTATCTTCAAAATTGTGGTTGCCACAGATTTTCGTTGTTTATGGTTGCGGAACGGGGTGGGGCGAAATTGTGAAGCAGTGAGCTATCAACAGTGAGTTCTGCAGTGAAAAATTACAAATAGTTGTGTAGCAGTGAGAGCTCTACAGTCAGGTCTAATAGTCTCTGAGATCTGTGGATGCCACAGATTTTCGTCCTTTGCGGGGGCGGAAGGGGGTGGGGCGAAATTTTGAAACAAACTCGTCAAGGTCCGATATTATAGGAATCTGGATACAAAATTTGGTTGCTCTAGCTCTTATAGTCTCTGAGATCTAGGCGCTAATGTTTTGCGCTATGCAAAGCCGGCTATGATACGTGTGTGTGTTAGAGAGAGACAGGGCGAGAAAAAATGAAATTGTTTTCTTCATTCTGGCTATAATAATGATACGATCTGGTTCAGATTCTGCAGTCTAAAAGATATTTTCATTCTCTACGATTGTGCGTTTTTAATTTTCTTGTATCTTTAAAATTGTGGATGCCACAGATTTTCGTCTTTTGTGGGGGCGGAAGTGGGCGGGGCGATGTTTTGAAATACACTTGTAACAGTGACATATTACAGAAGTCTGGATACAAAATGTCGTTGCTCTAGCTCTTATAGTCTTTGAGCACTAGGCGCTAATAGGGACGGACAGACGGACGGACGGACGGACGGACGGACGGACAGACAGACATGGCTCAATCGACTCGGCTATTGATGCTGATCAAGAATATATATACTTTATGGGGTCGGAAACCCTTCCTTCTGGACGTTACACACATCCATTTTCACCACAAATCTAATATACCCCAATACTCATTTTGAGTATCGGGTATAAAAATAGACTTCGGCCTGCAATTCTACCGGAACTCCCCAGCTAAGCTAATTAAAACATTATATCAGCACTGCGTCTCGCACTCGGTACACTTCGAACAACTCCAATCAACAACTTACTACACGAGGCCAACCTCAAAAGAAAAGCTTATCTAACTCTCGAAAATGCAGGCACTCGCCCCTAGAAACCGTCTACAAAAAAAATCCTCAACTCCAAAAAGATACCAAAACTCCCCTCAACACTATACAACACTTTTCACCTTTGCAAATGCAATAAAATCCACACAGCAGAAAGCAAAATGCACTAAGCCTATTACTGTTGTCATACTACATAGCTACAGAAGTTTACAGACAAATTGAAACACATTAAGCACAAGGCTAATCAGCCTTGTAGTGCAAAAATCAAAATCCAAATAGTACTATTCAAGCTTAAGGCCTTATGGCTACAGCTTCATATATTTGAATGTAATATTAAATTGCATTAAACTTTTCAAATAAATAAGTAAAAAATAAAATGTATTTTTATCGATTCTATTTTGGGACAAGTGCATTACCATCAACACAAAGTGCCAAGAGTTGTTCCACTATTTCTCGTTTCTCAATGTAAGAAAAGTTATCCTCGGGCAATGCAAGTGCAATGCTTTCACCAGATAAATAACACAAATGACTGAAAGTCGATTTGTGCAATTTTAGTTTTAAAATCTATGGGAAATACAGTAGCTAATTTCTGTCAAGCTGAATGCACAAAACATCAAGCGCGCAACTATCACGTAAAGCTATTTATGTATATGATTCTTATTTATTCTTTATATGATTATGTATGCGGATTGTACTCAGACGCATAGTAGAACAAGAGAGGAAATGGGAATTCCAAGAAGACTTTTTGTGAGCTGTTCGGCTTTTTCGCCCTGTTTAAATAAAAATCAAAAAATATTTCAACATTTTCGCGACATCAATTCAAACGCCGCATAGAGGGTCCTTCGGCTATTTCAGCTTGCCAAATGAACTAACTTCTGAACGAATAAAGATGTTTTCATGAGTCATACCTATTTGGGTCGCATACGAAATATTTAGTACTACGGCATTGATTGGGGGGTCGGCGCTTGAGCGACGCAGGGGTGCGCAGGGGTCTTGCTCCCTTAACAAAAACTAAACAAAATAGTCTTTTTGTGTTTTAAAAGTTTGTTTAATTATTTTTATTCTGTAAAATATTCATTTAAATTGGAAGCAACATAAAATTTCGAAAGGATAATTACTTGCTAATTCCTTTTGGGATTTCGCATGTCCAATGGATGAAATAAATGGACCTTAAAAGGCTGCCAACATGACATCTCTTCATCAGGTACTCAGGTACTCTTCATCATCTTCAATTAAAATTTTACCATGTCCCAACATTTATGAAGCGTGGGAGTAAGCTCCTTTTCAGGATAAGTTTTTTGTGACAGATCTGCAGTCTTCGAGGCATATTCACCAAATTTGCGGTTCAAAATGACCCCTAATCTTTCGATAACTTCATTATACACTCCAGCTATTTTCTCTCTCTAATTCTGTTTTTTCTTAAAGAAGGTCCGGAATGAGTTTTCATCGTTTGTGCTCCCATATCCATATTTTGGGTAGTCGACTCTCAGTCCAAATGTGTCGAAAAACTCGGCTTATGATTCTCCTTGCCTTAAGTGTCCTTAAGTCCTTAAGTAATACATCTAATTCTGGTTTGCCACGTCATATTCAATGTTTTGCTTTTCAATTAAGGAATCCTCACTTGCAAGTCCTTTTGCGCAAAAAATACAATAGGAGTATGAAGGACCCATTAGATCAGTGAGCGTGAATAATCTAATCAGTTCTCGCACTTCGTTTATCCTCTTTCCACCTAATGACCTATTTTATTAGAATTCAAAAATATTTTCTCTGTTTCCATTTTTCTGCTTATTTTCTATTCCGCTACATCTGTCTTTCTCACACCAACACCAGCCGTTTTATATCACTCACCTCCGCCAAAGCGCGCACACTGCACGATGAAGAGTGTGTGAGAGAGAGTAAACGCGAGGCTGGGGGTAGCGTAGCCACTGAAACTTCATTTGTTCCTTCTTGCTATAATAATGATCTGATCCGATCTGATCCAGATTCAGCCGTCAGCCGACTACTGAACTATCTTGATCTGCTTACATGAGAAGTGTAAATCGCATAATGCAGATTTATAGTCCGAAGAACATACCGAACATACTCAGCTTGAATTGCCGTAGTCATCGAGAATACATCGGTTCAAATTTATAATAACTTTATTAACTTATTTCTGCTTAAGACAGTTTGCTTAGATCCCCATTTTGGTGATAGCATCGGCAGCAGCCAGGCCCATTTCGTGCTCGCTGGACCCCTCTGGTTCCAGTAGCAGGATGTCGCGGCTGTTTTGAAGCAGTCTGGATACCTCCTTGAGGCGGCGCTGGAACTCCTGCCGCGAGATCTGGCCACTCTGTATTCCCATCTGGGCCATAACCATTACCGGGGCGTGTAGCTCGTACATGATGAGTCCTGAAACACCGGGGTAGGCTTTAAAAGAGAAAACATGGCTTACCCCTAACTCACCTCTAAGACGCGTTAGGCCAGGTTCCAGCAAGTCGATGATAGCCAGGAACTCTCGACAGTAGCGCTCCTTGCGGACTATGTCGTGAAGCGACATTTCGGGCAGCAGGTAGCCCTTAATGCGGCCGTAGATCTGGCAGAGAGAGTATTTGGCCGAAAGAAGAAGGTAATGGTTTGGGCGCAGAGTTTCACGATAGCTAATTAAAAATGATTAATAATAAAACCCGTGAATCTGATGAAAATACGCACCGTAAGAGAAAGTTCTCAAGTCCTGGTACGTCGTGAACGTCGATGGCCTCCAGATCGTTATTGATGCGATCCAGTTGATTCTCCAGGTCGAGGGCCGTCGTCCGATGATCGCAGCGATCGCAGCTGCCCAGATAGTAAGTTTGTTAGCCCCAGAGTTTCACCCACTCAACTCAACCCGCTTTACTCACGCCCAGTCGGCAGTCTGCTCCAGAGGCGTGACCGCCCGGACCGTGCCCTTCAGGCAGGATCGGCAGACAAGCGCGCTGCAGTCACTTCCAAGCTCCTGCGGATCGGCGCATCGCTGGCAACGGCACCAGAACAGCTTGCCCTCGTACATAAACGAGCGCCGCTTGAGGGTACCCTGCAGCGTGTACGCATAGCTGAGCGTCAAAGCCTCCTGCTCGCGCACGCGCCTCGAGGTCCGCAACAGGATGGCGAAGGACCGGGGGTCGTCCGTGTGCGCAGTGTTCGGGCTGCAGTCGTGCGCGAGCAGGAAGGCGCTCGGATATAGCGTTCGCGCCTTGGCCCCCTTCTGCCCAATTTCGAAGCAGTTGACGTCGAGGATGCCGCAGATCTCGTGCACAGCCTGGGCCTCCTCCTCCGCTGCAAGATCACCTAGCTTCCACTCGTCACGGAGCCGCCGCACTACCTTCTGCTCGTAGTGTGACCAGAGCTTTTCGTTCTTGCGCCGCTCCTCCGTGTGCGACTCCATCCGGGTAATCATCGCGTACTGCTCTGGCGCATGCGTGCGCAGCAGCAGAATCCGCACGATCATCACCAGCTCGTATAGGTCCCTCACTCTTGGCGGGCTAGTGCGATCGTTAAGAAGCTCGGCGGCCGCTGGCCGGCGCTCTCCGTACAAAGCACATTCCTCAGTAGTGTGACCAATGCTCCGGCCTAGGCCCGGGCAGCTGGCCCCACACAGCGGCCACCCGCACCCAGGGCACCGGTACTGTGCCCTCCCGAGTCCGACCGGCTGGTAGCAGCCCAGGCACACAGCATCTCCACTCACGCAGGGCCCGATTGCCAGTGGCTCCTCCGTGATTAGCAGCTCGCCCGCCTCCAGCTGGCGGCTAGCCACCAGATAGCGGCCATATATCTCGGAGTGTGCAATGTGGAAGGCGTCAGAGTTGGACCCATCCTCAGACTCCTTCTCAGGCGTGCTCTGCTCTCTGTTATTGTCCCTGTCCGCTTTCTGGTGGCGCTGATGCCTAGCCTTGTTGCTTTTGTGGTGGATCTGCCGCAGAAAAAAATGCTCATTAGTGGCGATGGAATTCGGAGCCATCCCCTGCTAATTGTATTCTAATTTGTCCCATGCCCACTCTCATAAATCACTCGGTCCCATGCCGTCTGTCGTCTGGCCATCGACTGGTCGTTGGTTTTCGAATTCAAGCTTTTCCGACTATTGCTGTCAACAGCTGGCAATTAAATAGCAATCAACCGTCTCCAATAGGTGTGCGATGTTCCCACATTGCCTTATGCACACATCCATATGAATCAACAGATCAATGCTTTAACCTTTATCTTGTAGACTAGAGAAAAAAGTCCTGAGCTCATAATAGTTTCACTCAAGGGCGTACCGAGGATATTTCGTGGGGGGGCCCGAATTTTGTTCTCTTAATTATCGTTTCTCCTGAGATAGTTTGCCACCAATTCGATACAAAAAAAAAACATTCTAGAGCATTATATACCTACCCCTATTACGCTATGCTTTTTTCCAAAAGGTATAGTACATATAGTGATGGTCTCCGTCTCTTCAATTCAAATGTAGTGCAACACGACGGTTACCCTTGCACTCAGCAAGCAGAATCATATGTAGAAAAACTTAAATGATATTACTTTATCAATAAAGAATACTTTCATTGTTCATAGCCAAGTGTTCTTTTTCCTAAGTGGATTCTATGAATGTCATATGTACCTACATATTGTGCGTACACCTAATTCTGCTTTTACACGGTAGATTGGTTCCTGAAAAAACCGTGTAAAAAAAAACCGTGCAAGAAATGACATTGATCGTATACGCAAAAAAAACGAAAGAGGAACAAATATGTACATATTCTCTTTATGCTCTTTCTTGTTTTCTTTTGGTTTCTAGCTGTTTTTGAGCTGTGTGTGTTTTTATATATTTGTGTTGTTATTTTAAACCGTGTTAAATGGAATAAAACCGTGTACAAAATTTAAATTTTTTGATTTTCAAACCGTGTTATTTCAAAACCGTGTAAAAAAGACTGTGTAAAAACAGAATTAGGTGTACATACATACTATATGCGTCTCAACTATGATTTTTCCAAGTTTTACGAGGGCTGCTATTTAAGTTTCTAGTCTAGGTCACATTTCGATCAAATAGTCATGTCGTATACCGTGAGATTGAGGCATTCTTGGACCTTAGTATGACGCCCGTCAATAAGAGCCTCCATGATCCTCCATGAGCCTCCATTGTATCCCACACAATTTCAAAATCGGTAAAAAAGAAGCTCGGAAGTTGGTCGGAAGTTGTTGTAGAACTGAGGAAAACCAGCCTCCAAATACGGAATGTACTTCTCTACCACAATCAGAAATCTCACACATAGCCCCACTCAACATATTTTTAAACCACCCAAAATATCGGATCAAGGAGTCATCTGCCTTGCAGACATTTCCCTTCATGTAATAGAATCTTTTTGTTTCCAGCTATAAAAAAAAATTGGGTGGTCAACGGCTGATGAAGACTTGTTTTAGAGATACTTCCTTTTGAGTGCCAACAGAGCTCAGTATATATATTCATCCTCTTGGAGACTATTTTTCAACTAAATAAAACCATTTTTCAACTACCAAAGTTCATTTTCTCATATTAAGGCGAGAAACTTAAGTAGCAGCCTACGTACCTGGTATTGTACTAGGATCAAGATCCATTTGAGTTTCATATTCATTAATATTTGGGGCTATACAAAAGTGTCTGCATTCAAAGCATGCAAGTCTATAAAGGCAACCAACCCTTCAAGAATTGCATTGGGCCTTGGTAGGAAAGGGATTAATTTCAAAATCACATCACATGATTAATAACAAAAAAAAACCTCAAACAATTTGCAACGTAAATTAAATTAATTTTTTTTTTCTGAATGCTGAAGCGGGGGTAGGGGTACCAATCAAAGTATATACTATTTAATTTCACCATGTTTGTATTTAAAAACCGATATTTAATTTAAACATGGGTGTGTTTATTTTTACTTTGCCATTTTTCTTTTAGTGCATCTCACACTAATTTACTAAACATGTACATACTAATAACTCCAGTCAGCAAAAATTTTGTTTTTTCCTGCCATCAAAGCGACTTTTTCTGATATACTTGGCGCTTCAACATTTTTTAATGAATTATGTTTTCTTTATGGTTAGGGTTTTCTACAGAATTTCAAAAAATTTGTATTTTTTTTTGGGGCAAGCTGTGAATTTTCCATTTAACATATAACCATAAAGTATGCTACACGTAGATTTAAAGGACTTTGCAATTCGGAAAAACTAATGAATGCAGCTATTAAACAGCTTTGTAAAGTTTTCAGCTTAAGCTTACCATTTGCGAAATATAAAGCTTTCAAATGATAATGAAAATTGGTAATTTTGGCGAACATTTTATCAAAATATTGACTTTAAAAACTCGGCAAAAGTCGAAATAAATAAGTTATTGTTGTTTTTTATTTTATTTATTTTATAGACACGTTAATTGGGCGTTGTTTAAGGTATCGTTTATAATCTATGGTTAAATGGCTAAGCTGCAGCCGTTTGAACAACCTTCCCAAATTCACATCCCGTTCGGAAAGTTGGCCATACAAAAGGAATAGTATTTAAAAAAAAATGCTATTTTCCGATGTATGTTAGAAGTACCGAATTCTTCAAAGCTCGGTGTAGCATAAGGATAGTTCCCTTCTGATGAAGTGAACTTCCCAGTTCATTTGATCAGACATACATGAATTCTATCTTTGGACGTTGATATGCAAGGACTGCACCACCAAGGGAGCCATGTCACACCAAGCCGAAGCCTGTTACGCGCGGATCCCAGGCAGAAATGCCGACCTCCTCCCGCCCAACCGACCGAGGGGCGCGGTCGCATGACGCGCGACGCTTATAACCGAACCGGTAGAGTACATGCTGGAAAGATAGATGTTAGACTAATGTTCGAGGAAAATAAGAGCTAAACCGAACAAAACGAGCCAAGCATTCATTCAAATTTACATATACTAATTAATAATTACGGAAAAGGTATGTGAGTATTAGTAATTTAAAACAGGAAGGGAACTAGTAGCATATATATTATGGTACAGGGAATTATAATCCGAGTATAATTCGATCTAAAAAACGGAAGGGACAACGGTATATAGTTTATACTGAATCTAGTTGTGCTTTATCAAGTTGTGCACAAAAATCACACGAAGCATTTTCCGATCTATGAGGGTAATCTCACACTTGCATCCCAGTTGGGTCAGAGCAAAAAGTAATATAAGCCGTATTTTAAAATCGGACGATCTGGCGAGATATAGAGAATCTTCATTATATAGGGGTCATCTGTAGCTTTAATATAGATGTAGATGACTTTTACTCGTAATCACAATACATTTTTGGAACCCCTAGTCTATCAGATAAAAACAAAGTTCGATCTTGTTGCACGGAGCTCTCCTCCGATCCGATAATAATTCTTGATCATTTTTCATATGCGTTTGTTTGTGCTTGGCTGAAAATCCATTTCCATACTTGTGCCATATCAACTCAACGCCTCCATATCGGATTCGGATTCATTCATATCCGACTTATTTATATCTTTGACTATACACATTGCGCTCCGTTATAAATAAAACAAAGCACAATATTGCGGACCAGTGCGCAGTGGTGGGGCACGATTCTGATTTCCCTCCTCAAATTCATGCCATCACAACAAAGAAAGGCACACGCACGAACACCACAGCCAATATTTCGAGCAAGGGATACCCGCTGTTGAGAGTTCAATCTTGTGCTCATAGTTCAAAAGAATGGAGCTAATGAAATTCTAGAGGTGTAGGATTATACTGCATGGCATCATTCTTATAATGAGAGTATAAAGGATGACTACACCTTAATCGACAATTTCCTTGCCTTTGTCTTGGCAACATGCTATGCCATCGGTATGCTTTCGGTGATGAAAACGTACAATGTATATACAACTACATATGTATGTGTAATAATAGTCTAAGATCTTATTACTCTTCAATTTGGAATTAAGTGCGCTGCGATCAACTGGATTCGTTCTGCCTAGACACATGCGTATAGTAGTATCTTCTTGAAAGATATTTTCTTGTATTATTTGCAGGCTGCAGAGTCTTTTACCTATCATAGAGTTATCGTCATTCTTAAGAAGTCTCAGGAAAATGATCCCCAAACAATCTTGCGCACGCAGTATACTCCTGTACCACCAGTACTGGGTACGAAAAACGGCAGAAAAGCAATATAAAAATTAAAAACCCAAGAGAAAACAGAAAATCCAAAATAGATTTGTGTTATTTTCTGCATGGTGTCCGACGAAGAATTTGTATACACAATTTGTATGTACATGTGTATATGTCGTGATGACCTTTGATTACTTGTGTTCAACAAACTAGGTGGGCTGGGCAAGTCGCGAAGCAACAGTCGAGTTTGGCTTCCCGTGTACTTTATTTGCCATGTCATTAAATGTCATGCCTGCACATACTCATGCATATGTATAGTACATATATATATATATAGATCTGTACACACGTGCGTATATGTACATATGTATATGCGAGTGTTTACATTTACTTGCAACATTCGTGTTTCGTGTTTGCTGTTGTCTGTGCGGCAAATTAATTTTTAATTATACAGCCGCAATGGCATCCCCACGCCCATCCACTACCACCTGCGGTGTTTACTTTTTTCCTTCCCGGCATCGCTTTATTTGTGTTTAAATTTGATTTGGCTGTGTTTCACTCCTGCTCTTAATTGATTTTAATTGTTAATTTTTTTAGCTGTGAACACGGATAATTTAAAGCCCGGGCCGTACTTCATAAATATGTTTAACAATTTGTCAATTAATTACGCCCGTGAATCGCACAAAGCAAAGCACAGTATGCCAGCGAATTGGCAGACCGAAGACAGGAATGCGGAGAACAAAAAAAAAAAATTAGTTCTGACTACGCGTTGTTCCAACCGCAACGCCCGAATTGCAACTGTCGAGATGTCGTCAAGCGCTGGGAGACGGCGCTGTGTCAAGTTGTTGGCACCGATTCAACAGTCACAGTCGCAGGCATGTTCGTGCAGCAGCATTCACCACCACACACTCGAAACACCGACAGAGACACTGGGCTAGAGACGCCCCCGCCGAAATATTTATACAAATTTATGATTTTCAGATCACTCTGCTCTTGCCAGAAACTGACTCAAAATGTGCATACCTCTCAATGGCACAGCCAACAGCTGCAGGAAGTGGCTGTTGGGGCGTATATTAGACACGCGAGGGCACCTACCACTACGATTACGCTAATGTTTATGTCTGCATACAGATTTACATTTGTACATATGGACGAGTAATAATCCCTCTCTAGCAAGCTCGAAAAGTGTACCATACACCATAACACGGATATCCTAGAGGATGTTATATTTACATATACATAAGTGGTACTCAAAGAGAATATGGGTACCAATGTTTGCGAAATGGTCATAAGCGATCATGATGTATCAAGGATTTTATAAAATGGCGCTTCCTACCCCATAAAGTATGTGTGCATTTACAAACCTATCTCTCGATTATATAAACAAGTTTGGGTCGTTGTCGTCCGATATTTTGCGAAGCGAATGAGCCGGGGGTTGGCGAATCACCGGTGTGATTCGGTATTCGCTACGTTCGGTCAGTTAGAATCAGCGTCTCAGCTTTCTCGTTACATCGAATCTCTCTCTCTAAAAACGGACTGAACGAAGCAAGTATCGTCAGTTTTGCTGTGTCAGATCCGAAAATATCGGGTTTTTTCTCGCTCACTCGCTCTTATTTTTTGGTAGAGAGAATGAGAAGCAATGCAATATTTTGCTGATTTTTTTCTTTGTATGTATTGATGTGTGTGCGTACGTTTTCTTGCCTGTAGTGCGCACACTGTAGCTGAAATCGGAGCTGAAACCGGAGCTGAAAGCTTATTTATAAGCTCTGAAAAAACAAACACACTGCACCAGTGCAAGTGCGCACATTGCAGACCGAGCTGAGCTGAAAGCTGAAAGCTGAAAAAGCTCGCTGAAATCAGCTCAGCTTGGTTTGATCGATCAATCATGTTTGTTTTTTCAGCAAGCTGTTTACTGATTTCAGTACTGAACGATAATGGACTGCGAAGTGTTACTAAGTGAAATTGCGGTAAACCCGGTCGTGTGGAATAAGCGAGATACAAATTATGCCAATCGTTTAATTTTGAAAAAAACCTGGCAGGCGATCGCAGATAAATTGGGGAAACCAGGTAAGTTTTATTATTTCATAAGTAAATATGCATGCAAATGTCTAAATGAGAGAAAAAGATGAGTAAGAAGAAAAGAAGAGTAGACAGTGGGGCAACATGTATTTGAGTTCATTTGTATTTAGGTATGTGATATGATACATTTTTGTAAACTCAAGTCTAAAATAATAGAGTAAAATAGTATTGTGGTTACTAATAATTATAATGAACACATGAGATTTATCTTTTATTTAGAAAAAATGACAATAATAATTCTCTAATCTCCTTAGCCTCATTTTTGGACCTATTATTGTTTTTGGTAAAGTATTTGTTTGATTTGTGAGTTGAAGTCTCGTTCTCAAAAGTATAAAATCAATTATAAATGTTTTCAACATGTGTAGAAGTCACATTGCTTTTATTAAAATGATGGCCGTTTTTGGAGCAACGTCTATTTCTCTTTTCATCAAGCGCCACTTTTCTGTTAAAATGCCAAGTGCACATTCGACACAACGCCGGGCAGAAGAAAGTCGTGCACTAAAAACAGATCGTGGTGCAGTTAATGAACGTCTTGGGTAGGGCCTCATTTAGTTATCGGATATGCTTCGTGTCCAATAAAAACAAAGGGAGCTTTTATATCTGAATTTGTCAATACTTCTGCCGAAGGTATGTACATACATACATATGTCCAACTCATTTCGAATGATGGCCTGCTGAAATCCTTATGCCTTTAAACCCCAACTCAATAAAAATAAATTTACAGTTGGAATTGTTAAAGAACAATTGAAAAAAATTTTTATAATTAAAATAATCCGAGCCAGAATTTTTTGGGCATTTTATTCGGCAATGTTTGCCATCAATGACCCCAATACGATTGGGAAAACTCGACTTTTCGTAAAAGTCATGCGCGATTCTTTTGTACTCTGTACAGTACAGGTGGGATCATGTGAGTCGAAAATAATTCTTTCCAAATCGCTGAGCATGTTTCTGGAATGATTTTCCGGAAAGTGCTTTCCGCTATTCGAAAGCTAAATGCAAGTGCTCTCATCGAAATACCAGTCGACAAATATCTGAAACGTTTCATATTTTTATTTCCAGCGGAGCAGTGCAAAAAAAAGTTTAAATATTTGAAAGACGAATATCGCAAGGCTCAGCGAAATGTGGCAAAACTCGCATCAGGAGCAGCAGCAGCGGAGCCTCACGTTTCGAAATTTAAATATTTCAATTTGATGCATTTCTTGAAGGATGATTTCGGTGGAGAAACCGGCGGAAATATACAAGGCATATATGACGAACTAATAGACGACACATCAATGAAATTCAGTGCTGAATTGTACGCGACTGAAACTGACAATACGACTAAAATTATGACGGAGCGAAGCGCAAACGATGACTTCGAAAAGGCAGGACCGTCCAAACAACGACAAAACAAACGACAAAAAAACATGGACAATGAACTCATTGAAATCGAACACAAAAAACTGAAACTTTTGGAACAGGAAATAGAAAATAATAGCATTAACAAATACTCTGACGATTTGCTATTTTTCAAAAGTTTGATACCGTTGCTGCCCAGCTCCCTGTCAGCAAGCCAGAAACTGCGGATGAGGACTGACTTTCAAAATGTCGTCCTCAAATATTTGGACGAAGACTAATTGTATTTATTTTAATAATTTATGTTTTTTTGTTGGTCATTTCTTTCTTTCTTTATTTATTATTTTGTATTATTTTTTTGTAACATACTTACACTCTTTACGTATGTACATATATTATACTTTCTCTTATATTTTACATTATACATACTCTTATTACACTCAATTACATACGTATCTTAAGAATTGACATACCACAATGTGGTCCAACGCGACGACGGAGCCGAGCTATATGCGAGGAGTCGAGGCAACGCACCGCTTATGTGCTATCAGGATCGCCTGCGCGTTTGGAACTATATCCGACGACGCAGCACTGGTCATCGCTGGACTAGTGCCCATAGCAGAGCAAGTGAAGGAAAAGGCCGAGGTGCATGAGCTATCCCGCAGGGAAACCCACAATCCTCCCACGAAAGCTGCGAGGGAATCACCCAGGCACGAGAGCGTCAGGAGATGGCAGACGAAGTGGAATTTCTCGACCAAAGGACGCTGGACCCACAGGCTTATTCCAGTCATCAAGCTGTGGTTGAAGAGAAAGCACGGACAGGTGGACTTCCACCTCACACAGATGCTGAGATGCAGACGCCCATCACGTCTTCTTCGAGTGCCACCGCTTCGAGTATGAAAAGGCGCCAGCTAGAGGATGAGCTAGCTACCAGCATCAGCGTCGGAGGCACTCATGGTATTGGATCCCAAAGCGTGGGATGCCACTACTAAGTTCGCCGCCTCTATAATGCAGGCGCTACGAAGAGCAGAGAGGGAAAGGAACGTGTCGGAGGAGTAAGGAAGAGCGGTTGTGCGAAACACCACCAACAAAACCACAGACTCAGAACCTCACAACTTGCTGTACTAATAGAAGAATAAAAGTAAGCGAATACAAAAACATAACTACATATGTACAAACAAACACATAACGAAAAATAAACAACACAAATAAGTAAAGCTTCCTTTAGGAATCAATGTAACAAAATGTCTTTCTTTGGGTCCAATTGGTTCTCGAAAGAATATCTGCTGCTTTTGAATTAGCGTTTCAATTCGATTTAAAATGTAATCGAAGGTCAGATCAGCCGACAATGTACGCACCTGCCAGCTGATTCTGCCTGAAAAAAGCTCTCAGATCAGCTCGGCTTTCAGCTCCAATTTCAGCCCTGCTTTGGCTACAGTGTGCGCGAGCCCTAACACTGAAAAAAAAGTATTTCAGATGCAGCCAGAGAATGTTTTGCGTCAAATAAAAGAAACATACATATTTTCTAAACATGTAGTAGTATGTTCTGAGCAGGGACCGTGACTGTTATATGTTTTAAAATAAAAATTGCAATATAACAATTATTTCCCAATTTTAATTGCTAATGATACTCTCATTAATAAAGCTCGCAAGCTGGCTAAACCATTGAGGACTTCTACCTACAGGCATATTATTTAACTTCAATGTTTCTTTTGCGACGAACGCCCCTAATTATACCCGATACTCAAAATGTCTGTCTGTCCGTCCGTCCGTCCGTCCGTCCGTCCGTCCGTCCGTCCCTATTAGCGCCTATTGCTCAAAGACTATAAGAGCTAGAGCAACGACATTTTGTATCCAGCCTTCTGTGATATGTCACTGTTACAAGTATATTTTAAAACATCGCCCCGCCCACTTCCGCCCCCACAAAAGACGAAAATCTGTGGCATCCACAATTTTAAAGACACGAGAAAACCAAAAACGCAGAATCGTAGAGAATAAATTTATCTTCTAGACTGCAGAATCTGAATTGGATCGTAGCATTATTATAGCCAGAATGAAGAAAACAATTTAATTTTTTCTCGCCCTGTCTCTCTCTAACACACACGTAGCATAGCCGGCTTTGCATAGCGCAAAACATTAGCGCCTAGATCTCAGAGACTATAAGAGCTAGAGCAACCAAATTTGGTATCCACACTCCTGAAATATCGGACCTTGACGAGTTTTTTTAAAAATTTCGCCACACCCCCTTCCGGCCCCGCAAAGGACGAAAATCTGGAGCATCCACAGATCTCAGAGACTGTTAGACCTGACTGTAGAGCTCTCACTGTTACAAAACTATTTGTAATTTTTCACTGCAGAACTCACTGTTGATAGCTCACTGCTACAAGTGTGTTTCAAAAT
Organism: Drosophila lowei; assembly: GCA_008121275.1. NCBI lineage: Eukaryota > Metazoa > Arthropoda > Insecta > Diptera > Drosophilidae > Drosophila > Drosophila lowei. Next base: position 55,478,450 of record CM017781.1, on the reverse strand, counting down.
TTCGGCCCACCCCTTCCGCAGCCATAAACAACGAAAATCTGTGGCAAACCACAATTTTGAAGATAGGAGAAAATTAAAAACGCACAATCATAGAGAATGGCCAGATTGCCGAACCTTGCCGAATCCGAGTAAGATCGGATTATTATTATAGCCAAAAGTAACAAATCAATTTGCAGTGGCTACGCAGCGCCCGTCGACACGTTCTGACTGACTTCTGTCTCTCTCGCACGCACTCTTTGTCGTATAATGTAGCCATACTGACTATGTATCGGGTATAAATGTAGAGTTGCGGTCGCAGCAGCAACTCACAACGTTCCCCCTCGTTTCTTCTTAAAATTTCGGTTATGTTGAACCCCAGAAGAGAGCGTGACTTTTTATACCCGATACTCAAAATGAGTATAGGGGTATATTTGATTTATGGTGAAAGTGGATGTGTGTAACGTCCAGCGTTTCCGACCCCATAAAGTATATATATTCTTGATCAGCATCAATAGCCGAGTCCATTGAGCCATGTCCGTCCGTCCGTCTGTCCGTCCCTATTAGCGCCTAGTGCTCGCCCCGCCCACTTCCGCTCTCACAAAAGAAGAAAATCTGTGGCATCGCCAATTTCAAAAATACGAGAAAACCAAAAACGCAGAATCGTAGAGAATGACCATATCTTCTAGACTGCAGAATCTGAACCAGATCGTGTTATTATTATAGCCAAAATGATGAAAACAATTTCATTTTCTCTCGCTCTGTCTCTCTCTAACACACACGTTTCATGGTCGGCTTTGCCTATCGCAAGAAGTTAGTTCCTAGATCTCAGAGACTATAAGAGCTAGAGCAACCAAATTTTGCATCCATACTCCTGTGATATTGAACCTGCACAAGTGTATTCCAAAATTTCGCAAAGGCCTTTGGGGCACATTATGCATAAGCATATAGGGACACATTGGTTACACATCCATTAGGTGTCGCTATTAAGGATGAGCGAGCAGAAAAGTGTTTTTTTTTAGCGTTGGTCTTAGATTGTAATTAGGTTATAGTTTTACATACACAGTGCGTACGTTTTGAAAATCACATTACATAGTGCGAATTTACAACTCAGCTCAGCACCATCAACATTTAGTCCTTCGAGCCTGATTCATAAGTGATCTGAAGAATAGAAGTCGCATCAATAGTTTATTTCATGACAATATATATCCTTATTCGCTCAGAAGCTCTAATTTTTTCAAGCTGAAATGCACGTAGGCCCCACTGTGCGTCGAGGCGGAGCCGCCTTCTCTTGGCTTTTAAGACCCACTCTCCGAATCCCGAGTTCAACAAATCTGTCTCGTCGTTATTGATTTCAAACTTCACCTCAAAAGTTATTTTGTTTGCGACTCGAATTTTCTAGAATTTTCTCGAACTTCAACTCCAGGAAAAGAAGTCGAGCAAAAAGGAATTGAAAGATCATGCGATGCGACGGTCCAATGCAAAACGGCACACATCGATGTGTGCGTGTGCAGCTGCGGTCTTTGGCTATACGTGTGAGAACGTTACAGTTATGTTTTGGACACAAGAAATAACAATACAGCTATGCGCGTAAAAATAGGTGCCTAAGCGGGACAATACAATCATGAGCATATGAATAGTGCAAGGTATAAAATAAATGAATATTGAACTAAGGCTAAGCGGCTAATATCTCAACTAATCTTATTCTTACCTTTTAAAATAAAATCAATATAATCATATATAATTTTTTCTTCAATGAAAAATTATATATTGAATTGTTACTCTGCATTTTGTAAATAAAAATTACCGAGACGAAGTCATAATCGCTCAGCCAAAAAGCACTGAGCGGGAGGGGGAAAGGATCAGCTCAGCAGTCGCGTTGCGGGCGCGATACTTATGTGCAGTGCAGTGTAGTGCATTTAAATGTTGTGGAAATTCGTCGTAAGCCGTAGCAATAGTGTCATATTCGCATAATTTCTACCAGACCTTTAGAACTGCCGGGGAGTGCAAAAATAAAAACCCTGTTCCAAAGTTAGCCCTTTGCTCTACCAAATTAACTTTACTAGTTCATCATTTATCATTAGTTTTATTAGCTTTAATATTTGATGAAATTTTTTCTTGTAGGAAACAGCAAAGAAAGGTATGAACCGGCAACAATGATAATTTTGGCTTTTTTCTTCTTAAAATTTCGGTTATGTTGAACCCCAGAAGAGAGCGTGAATTTTTATACCCGATACTCAAAATGAGTATAGGGGTATATTAGATTTGTGATGAACACACTCTTGTGATACCCATTTTTGGGCTGTTTAGAGCTTAAAGTGCAACCCTTAAAAATAAAATGGGTTCAAAATTGTCCTCATTGATTATACCCGATACTCAAAATGAGTATTGGGGTATATTAGATTTGTGGTAAAAGTGGATGTGTGTAACGTCCAGAAGGAACCGTTTCCGACCCCATAAAGTATATATATTCTTGATCAGCATCAATAGCCGAGTCGATTGAGCCATGTCTGACTGTCCGTCTGTCCGTCCCTATGAGCGCCTAGTTCTCAGAGACTATTAGACCAAATTTGGTATCCATACTCCTGTGATATCGCACCTGCACAAGTGTATTCTAAAATTTCGCAAAGGCCTTTGGGGCACATTATGCATAAGCATATAGGGACGCATTGGTTACACATCTGTTTGTAGGAGGGCGGATCGAGGTTCAATTATCCAACGACGCGGTGTATATTCCAGTTTAACTCCTAGCAGTCGTCACAGAAAGGAAAGGCCGATGGGTTTCGTTTGTGTAAATCTATATATTGTTCGTGTATTTAGTGGATATTCGCGCGGTATGTCGGCCGGTTGAAGCGGGGGTGAAAAACGTAACTAACTCTATGCCTTATGATCTATGCTTTATGCTTATGCTTTATGCTGCGGTGAGCGCCGTGTGGATCGTGGATTGTGGATCCGAGCGCCCCTCCGAGCGCGCGAGAGCGAGCCGGGACCGAGGCGCGCGGAGCCGGCACAGTGCGCGGAAACTGTCTACCCTGGCCTGAACATCCTCCCCTTGCAGGATTGCAAAGTATAATGGGGTGGCCTATGGCTGGGTGTACGCCCGGACCCGATTCATCCAAAACAGCGCTCTGGACTTGACAAAGGACGTCGACTCAGTATCGCTCCACGGTCGGATAGGCGTGCGGATGCGCAAAACGGGGCTTGCTCTTGAGGAATCTATGGATGGCGCCGTGGGTCCTACGACGGGGCGGCTCGCGGGAGATGAGTGTGTCGTTCGTCGTGGGCCGATGTAGATGGCGACGGTGCAGTCGCGGCTGAGCGGACTGGACGACGACGGCGGCGTTTGGCATGGTTCGGTTTAGATGGCGACGATGCTCCCGAGGCTGAGCGGGCTGGACGACGAGACGCGGGTACGTGGAGTAGCGTGTGGTGGTTCTTGCCACACCCCGCACAGCCCGCCACTGCGACAATCCTTGCCGGAGTGTTGGTGAGCCAGGCAGTTCTTGCAATACTTGTTGATAAGGACAGCTCGGAGTCTCTCCTCGGGGCTCAGGAGAAGAAATTGGTGGCAGGTCCGTAGCGGATGGACTCCTTGGCAGATTCGGCAACGGTAGGAGCCAATTTCCCGAGCACGTCGGTTCTCCATGGTGCGGTTGGCGCGGGGACGTGGGGCCATATCTGGGTGCGGAGAACTTAGATGAAATAAAGGCGTCGAAGACACATTAGTAACGATCTTGGAACGGGTGAGAGGCACATTTAAGACATTGAAAATTGCCGCCCGGTTACATGGTCTGGTGAGGCTATGTTGATCTAAGGACGGATTCACCTTCGAGTTCAAGCTTGAATTCGGACCGGAGCGTTGAGCTTTCATACAGTGCATATTTTTGGAAATATTCCCTCGGTCAGGAGACCGTTCGAGAACTTCTGCGGAGGGAGCTGGAAGGAAATTGCTGTCGTAAAAAATCCCCGAGTCTTCTACCAGTTTGATAGGCCGTCTGGAAATTTGACTCGAAAACGACGAGATTTGATTCATCACCTGAGGCACTGGACCTGTGAGTACCCAGCCGAAAATGGTTTCCTGCCCGAGGAGAGAGCCACAGATGTTGGTCAGTGAGCCACTTAATTGAATGGACGGAAGGATATCCGCTCCAATCAGGACATCTATTTGTGAACTCTCATAGAAGGTCGGATCCGCCCATGAGAGGTTCGGCAGGTCTCTCAAGAACCCTTGCGAGATCGGATGCGATGGAATATTCGCGGCCAATTCCGGAATAACGTAGGCTGTGGCATTTAGTTGTAAGCCCGGCTTAGTCGGAGAGCGGATGGAAAAACTGCAGAGCTTCTTTGACTGAGCGGATACGGCATTATTTAGGCCGGAGACCTGTGCCTGGATACGTTGGAATGGCAATTTGATCATGTCCACAAGACGTTCTGTAATGAACGTCGCCTCGGAGCCAGAGTCGATTAGAGCGCGGGCGTGGAAAGTTTTCCCAGGTGGCAAATATTAACGATGGCCGTGCCTAGAAGGACAGCACTCGTGCCGGAAGCGAAGTACGACTGAACGTTTGGCTGGGCTTCGGATGAACTTGGATTTTGTACGCTTGGTACTCGTAAATGTAGCTCGGGCCACGCTGAGGAATTTTGTGCCGTTGTGGAAATCGCCTCGCTGGAGCTTGCTGGATTGCTACGGTGTAGAAGCGTGTGGTGCCGGTCTCCACAAGTGATGCAATTATGGACGCTTTGGCAATCTCGTATCTGGTGGCCTTGCAAAACAGTTCAAACAAAGCTGCTTTTGCTTAATGTAGTCGGAGCGAGCGTCAGCGGGCAGTTGAAGGAAGTGAGGACATAAACGGATTGGATGATACTCTTTGGAGCAGAGATCACATGTGCTCCTCTTTTGATTCACTGTGGTCTCGAACGAGTGGACACTCCTAGGATAAGGACTTCCTTGAGACCGAAACGGATTGCTTCTGGAATTGGTTGAAGTGGGTATGCTCGCCCTGGAGTGGGCCTGAGTCTCCATGCCTGGATGGCCGTCCTCGGTCACTTCGAGACAGGTACCGCTCCGCCAGGAACTTGTCCATGGCGTGCCAGGTGGGAATTTCGGACTTGTGCGTCACGGATTGCTCCCAAAGCTCTAAGGTCGTCTTTGGCAGCTTAGCAGAAATGAGGTACACTAACACTCCGTCAGCGAAAACGCTGTCTGTGGAGACCTCGGAGTGGGTGAGTGTCGTGAGGCACTTGTGGACGGCCCTCTGGAGCTCCTTTAGCGCTGCTGCTGACTCGGTACGGATTTGGGGCAGACTGAAAAGGATCTTCAGCTGGGCTTTGAGTATCAGCCTCTTGTTTTGGAAACGCTCACGGAGGGCGTTCCATGCGGACGCGAAACCCTCGTTCGTAAGTGGAGCCTGTGCCACTATGTCGTGGGCCTCACCGCTCGTCTTTTTGTTGAGGTGGAACAGTTTTTCCACTGGAGCCAACCTTGGGTTTTCTATGTAGATGGCGGTGAACAGATCTCGGAACGTGGGCCACTGCTGGTAGTCCCCACTGAAAACTTCAGTGTCACACGGAGGAAGGCGGCAACCGCCGGAAGTCGGCACTTGAACGGCCAGTTGCGGCGTGTGAGGGACAGTCGGGGGGCTCGAGCTGATCGTTCAGTTCGGCAAGGCATTGCGCGTAGACCGCGTAGCAGTCATCGTACATCCCTTGGACATCAGATACACCCTCTGGATCCTCTTCCGCCATCGTCACCGAACGGGCCTCGAACTCCGCGTCCACCTTTGCCCACAGGCTTCGGAGTTGTTCTCGATGGACTTGGGAGAGCGAGCGGGTTGGTGTGCTAGCATCTGGAGCGCTGAGCTTCTGGTCGAAGCGGGTCAGTCTGCTTGCAGCCAAGGCAAACTTAGACCGTGCGGAACTGGCGGCCGATTGGGCCATAGTGCTAGGAACCGTGCGAGGGACTCCCGAGGGGAGCAGCAAGGCCTCGAAGGCATGTGGTGCGTGAGCCCTGGACGTGGTCGGACCTCGCTCAGCTGGGGCCGGACGGGAAGATGGGGCGTAGTGACTGAGCCGTTGGAGCTGGGTGGATGGGTCAAACTCAGCGAACTCACCCGCTTAAACTTCTTGCGTGATTTCTTCTCAACAGTGGGCATGTTTTGCTGATGGATTTGCAATAACGCGTATCAGAGTCGCAAAGGTAGGTGAGCGGAAATGGCGACGTGGAAGTTCAGAACTACGAACCGTGGATATGTGGTTTTGGTGGAATTTATTGCAAGTATTTATATAATAGAAGTCGTACACCGTGGCGGAATATATAAATATAAAATACTACGATCAAATAAAAATATGTCCAACCAAGAACGACTATTGAGGATGAGCAATAATATTGAGGCACAAGGTGCCACTATATAGAGTCGGTTGCAAAACGAATGTTCAAAACAATATACCCTTGAAATGCAGGGTAGCGCGTCACTTGGCGTTCCGTTACGGTCAAGCGCGGCACCGAAAAATATTCTCGCACCAACAACAACGCAAAGCAAACGGTGGAGAAGCGAAAGCGAAAGGAAAAACGAAAAGAATGCACCGCTGCTGTTGCTTGTATGTGTGTGTGTGTATGGATGTAAGTGCTAGGTACCGTGGTTTGGATTGCGTTGCTTACACATATGTATGTATGTTTTGTGTGCATGTGCATTTGTCAGCAACGAAAGCTCAGCTGGTAGCTGGGAGCGGTAGGAATATTATTTACAGACAGCTATATATTAATGTGGGCACTGGATCGGAGGAGGAACGCAGGGAGCTAGCTCGGATCAAATTAAACCTTTGGAGAAATAAAAGGCCACAACCGTTGGCAGAACGAAGTATGGTTTAATTTGGAGCTAGAGCGAGAAATGCATATACATATGCCGCGGGAACTCGGACTGGGATGGAAAACTCGCACAAAATCACTGCACTGGTGTTGGGCACAATCGAAGGGTTGTACTTATCTTGCACTTGGAGCGATCCGCCGATGCTGGCTGGGGTGAGCTTCTCCTTATGGGGGAAGGCGAAGATCCGGCTCGAAGGACCAATGTTTGTAGGAGGGCGGATCGAGGTTCAATTATCCAACGACGCGGTGTATATTCCAGTTTAACTCCTAGCAGTCGTCACAGAAAGGAAAGGCCGATGGGTTTCGTTGTGTAAATCTATATATTGTTCGTGTATTTAGTGGATATTCGCGCGGTATGTCGGCCGGTTGAAGCGGGGGTGAAAAACGTAACTAACTCTATGCCTTATGATCTATGCTTTATGCTTATGCTTTATGCTGCGGTGAGCGCCGTGTGGATCGTGGATTGTGGATCCGAGCGCCCCTCCGAGCGCGCGAGAGCGAGCCGGGACCGAGGCGCGCGGAGCCGGCACAGTGCGCGGAAACTGTCTACTCCTGGCCTGAACAACATCCATTAGGTGTCGCTATTAGGGATGAGCGACCAGACAAGTGTTTTTTTTAGCGTTGGTCTTAGATTGTCATTAGGTTATAGTTTTACATACACAGTGCGTACGTTTTGAAAATCAATGTACATAGTGCGAATTTACAACTCAGCTCAGCACCATCAACATTTAGTCCTTCGAGCCTGATTCATTAGTGATCTGAAGAATAGAAGTCGCATCAATAGTTTATTTCATGACAATATATATCCTTATCCTTATTCCTCAAAAGCTCTAATTTTTTCAAGCTGAAATGCACGTAGGCCCCACTGTGCGTCGAGGCGGAGCCGCCTTCTCTTGGCTTTTAAGACCCACTCTCCGAATCCCGAGTTCAACAAATCTGTCTCGTCGTTATTGATTTCAAACTTCACCTCAAAAGTTATTTTGTTTCCTCTTTCGCTTCCTATCTCTTTCTCTATCTTCCTCTCTTTCACTGTTAGGATAAAAATCGAAGTGCTCAGACAACTCAATAATTTCGGGCAGAAGTCCGGTGTGAACGAAACGAAAAAATGCTGCTGGGACAGTGTCGCCGAAATACAGAACTCGGACAATATTAGTTAATAACAGACATTTCCATCGGAAGTTTCTTTCGTGTCGCCGAAGGTCGCCTGACAGCTGGTGCGGGGCTGAGAGAAGCTGTCATAAAGATTGCTGCACACTGTATATCTGATAGATCTGGTCATTCTCTATGATTGTGCGCTTTTAATTTTCTCGTATCTTTAATATTGTGGATGCCACAGATTTTCATCCCTTGTGGGGGCGGAATCGGGTGGGGCGAAATTTTGAAATACACTTGTGCAGGTTCGATATCACAGGAGTATGGATGCAAAATTTGGTTGCTCTAGCTCTTATAGTCTCTGAGATCTAGGAACTAACTTCTTGCGATAGGCAAAGCCGACCATGAAACGTGTGTGTTAGAGAGAGACAGAGCGAGAGAAAATGAAATTGTTTTCATCATTTTGGCTATAATAATAACACGATCTGGTTCAGATTCTGCAGTCTAGAAGATATGGTCATTCTCTACGATTCTGCGTTTTTGGTTTTCTCGTATTTTTGAAATTGGCGATGCCACAGATTTTCTTCTTTTGTGGGGGCGGAAGTGGGCGGCGCGAGCAATAGGCGCTAATAGGGACGGACAGACGGACGGACGGACATGGCTCAATGGACTCGGCTATTGATGCTGATCAAGAATATATATACTTTATGGGGTCGGAAACGCTGGACGTTACATACATCCACTTTCACCACAAATCTAATTTAAACCTATACTCATTTTGAGTATCGGCTATAAAAATTGGGAAGGGTCATCGAGTCGAATACGTATTTTTGATGGTATGTCTTTACATATCTAATATTACATACTATCAAAATATTTTCAACAGAAATTCCATGCATCAGCGCCTGCATCCGGGCTCAGTGGTGCAAAATGTAAGAATACTTTTACTGACACGGTTAGTTTTGAATGCAATGCGGATTTGGATGGGGTGCTTGGCAAGAAGTGCCTAAAGTCGCTTGACCATTTGTACAGCGCGATCATCACACACCTGCGCCATGATTTTCACTTGCAAAAGAAGGTGACAGGAAAATATAATACAAATAAATCTCTGACTAGTTTAGATTTAAGCCAGGGAGGCATTTGTTGTTTTTTAAATTTGGATTTTTTATTTGCCACTGAACGCCTTTTGATTTGATTAAGTTTCTTAATATACATACAAAATATATTTATCTAATCGAAACATCAATAAGAGCATAGCTGCACATATAACATATTTCATTAGACTTAATGGCGATAGACCTCCCGACAAGGAGGCCTGAAAACTCTACTGGATCGCCGCGGCTGAGTGTCTCGGATGTAATTTAGGGTTAGGGAAAAGCCGATGAAAACGTTCTTCCGTCAAAGCGAAGCTCAAATATTACAAAGATTTATAAAGTGGATGGGGATGAATGATCTGAATTAATTTCGTTGCAACTGTTGGTATTGTTGTTGTTGTTTTTGTTGTTGGCTTGGACACGCTTCGCCTGCGAACGGAGGACGCGGCTGTTCCCGTCAGCTTTGCGCTTGCGTACAGTCTGACGCTCGGCCGAGGGGCTCCAGTCGAGGGCATGATGTACTACTGCACGAACAGTCAGCAGAAGGGGCTCACTGGAAGGACTATCACCAGCCATGGGCGCAGGCGAGGTACGAGGCGTCAGCACGGACGGCACCATGTCGGCAGTCGATTGGTGGAGCTCCAGCTCGCTCTCCTGCAAGAAAACACGTGTAAAGCAATTTCACATATGGATTAAAGTACACTCAAAATACATAGCGGGCACGTTCGAGTTGCAGGTTTTCCTCGTTTCCCTCGATTTGCTCCCTAGTGGACATTTCCACGGCCTGCGCGAGCTGCTTAAGCTCTTCAGTTTCCATTCCTTCCTCATAGACACCAGCGTCTGCGGGTAAAAGATAGATATCTTTGAAGAGTGTAAACCAGATTATATGCACTGTACCTTTGAGTATGTTCACCATTTCGCGGTGGTAATGGCTGCGCAATTTCATTTTCTTTTTGTCTAGAAAAATCACAAAATCACAAAATCACACCGACACCGACAGAGACAAAAACCAGCTTGTTTGACATAACGGCAGCTCCTGAGCCTATCGTAGTTTTACCATATCTAAGTGTGACCGTATGCATTTGGGATCAGCTGGAACATGGAACATTCTTTTTTAGTTAGACCGTTTTTTATAAAATTCACTATTTGTTGTTTTCTCATGTAGAAGGCGTAATGAAACGGCCAATCTAGCTTATGTTAGGTTAGCTAGAGGCGGCTGTCAGACTCTCTAGTCGCCGGCACACTTAGACGACACACTTAGGCCGGATTCGGCCCGTTGTGGTACCGCTTGGGATCCCTCTTCTCCATCGGGGGACGCGATGTCAGCAATTATCCCATACGGATGCTTTCATGAAGTTTTTAATCTTTCTGGCATATATTCTGGACATTGAATGAGACCAAATGTGGTAGCCTTTTTCTGCTTAGAGGTGGACTACGGCAAAAATCATTGTAGGGGCACCCAGCTGTTTGCATGGGTACCTATTAGCCAATGCCCAATACGTGTGTTATGACTGCGCTGCACCTTCTTGGAGAAGGGGGATCGTGGCCAGATCTGACCAGCTTGTCTGCTAGACAGTTGCCTTCAATGTTTCTGTGTCCCGGAACCCATATTAGGCTAATGAAAAATTGCTGAGCCATTTCGTGATGATATTTGCGCAGATTCCCAGGGTGGCCGAGTTCGATGAAATCTCATGTAGTGATTTGATCGCAGCTTAGCTGCCGCTATTAATGTTTAACCGAGTTGCCATAACGATAGCTGCTTGAAGTAGTGTTGGGTAAACATTGCTCATTTTGGTGAACATGTTCACTTGTTCTGTTTTAGTAAGTGAGTTAACAAACTTATATTGCTCGCTTGCTCACTTAGATTGCTCAGTTGCTGACTTGCTCACTCAGTTGCTCACTTGTTCACCACAGACTTGCAACTTAGAGATTTGCTACTCAAAACAGATTTGCAATACTTGCACTTGGCTTCCTGGCGTCCAACTTCCTCGAAATGATTCCAAATTTCACTATACTTTTGAATTAGCGACATACTGAATTTTTGAAAGAGTAAACAGCTTTGCCGTTAATACAAAAAGTGTGAAGTAAACGCAAATATGAGCAACAACTGCCAGATCGCAAAATGCCCTTTGAGGAGCAAAATTGCGCAAAAAGTGAGTAGAGAACAAGTGAGCAAAAATGAACTAGTGAACAACAAAGAACAAGTGAGCAAAAAAGAACAAGTGAGCAAAAAAGAACAGTTTGGAAGGAACATGTTCAGTTGCTCACTTAAGTGAACAACTCTTTTTTGTTCACTCACTCATGAGCAACACAACACTAGCTTGAAGGCAGTTTCCCTGGTTGATATGGTTTCCGCCTGGAACACGCTGCAGTTATCTGGGAGCCTGAGGTGGTGCGGAGAGCTCCACTGATGCATAGGGCGGCAGTTCGCTGGAACTTGGCCAAGATGTTTGCTGATCTTACTTTTTTTGATAAGGCCGGCCACCACACTGGGACTCCGCAGAGTAGTATTGGTCTAACTAGTCTTAGAGCATTGGATGGTACTTCCCCCAAAAGATAATGACAACGTCGTCCGCGTACGCCATTACTTTACACGGTGCCACTGCTTTCTTACAATCAACTTGTAGCCGTTCTTTGCTAATCCACAGACCTTGTCTCCCACTATCCAAGGCTCCTGCATTATAATGTCCAGCACCCCAGGGATGGTTATTGGCCTAGGCTTTCGTGGTTTTTTGGGAGTTGTCTCAGCCTGAGTTGCTTGAGCCGCAGCTTGTTAAATTAATAACTTCTGAATGAAATATGATACTTTCATTAAACAAACTTTATTTGAACAATTTTCCCGAGCTTTTGGTTTGTTTATGTTCTTTGAATATTTCTTTATCCAAGTTCAAAAGCTACTTCTGCGGTTCGGAGCGGTTCGGCTTCTAGATTGATTTAACTGACGCACCCTCGCACGAAAAATGGTCCGATTACACTATGCAAAACTATATTTCCGCCGTGAACCAAACCGATTTTAAGGCTTTAAACCAGCCCATTATAAAATTAGTTTTAATAACTACAGTACATAATGTTATCGTATATTGTTATTTGTGTTAATTGTTATTATTAATAATAATTACCCTAATAAAAAAAAAATAGAGATGGCTTTAAATTTGTTTCATAATATTAAATCAGCTATTTGTTACTTTACCGTTTTTTTCAGAGGTAGTGTTTTTTCACATATCTTAAGTATCTTAAATCAGGTTTTATTGAACTTGGCAATTTTAAAAAGCTTATAAATGCAGCCATAAATCGGACGCAAAAACTTTGTAGCTTAATCTTAGCGTCTGGAAAATATTAAGCTTTCAAAATTAATAATATTTTGCGGAATTTCGTTTCCAAAATTTTGACTTTGAAAACTCGGGAAAAGTCGAATATTTTTGTTACGTACATTAATTGGGCATCGTTTAAGGTATCGATTGTAAAATTCAATGGATAAACGGTTAAAGTGCAGCCGTTTGATCAATCATTCAAATGTCGCATTTTGCCGTTAAATTCCGGTGTTTTTTACACTCAACAGAATGGGCTTATAGGTTACCAAAATGTATTATCCTTTATAGTTTTAGCTTTAATAAAAAGAATATAGTCTGTTGTCGGAGCGTGTTTGTTGTATTGGAACATCGTGGTATAATCTTGGAATCGCAAGTAACTCAGTAAGGCAACTCCTGTTAGACTTTTGTGGACTAAAACTATTCGAATTCACTTGAATTCGACTTCCTTTATTCTTCTATTTTTTTTTGTTAATGTGGTTAATTGTCTTTGTTAATTTGTAGTTTCGACCAAAACACTTTTTACAACAGACCGTTTTTAGATGGAGTTTAGACTCAGAATAATTATAAATAATTATTTGCATTATTCATATTTTAAATTAAAACTATTTTTTTATAATTTTTCTGTCATTAGAGAATAAATCGAACATAAACAAAAATATATTTTTCCTTCAATTTAAAAATAAATTAAAAAGCAAAAAAGTTGGAAACTATCTCCAGAGCCAGAAATAAAGTAAAATTCGCAAGAGCAACAAAAACGAGGTGTAAAATTTATATAAATGATATATAGTATAGTATTACAGCGACAGTGGCTGCAGATCGGAACATCAATAAACAACACAACAGAAAACTTATTCCAAGGTACGATTGTGATAGAAGTCGTTCTTGGGTGGTGGGCCAACGCCAGCGCCAACCCAGAGAACCTCAGCACTCCCTTGGGCTGTTCGGTTTTGCATGCCGGAATACAAAAAAAGGATCTATTATTTATATATGTGCATTAGAGTGTCCCTTATATGGGGGGAAATTTTTTTTTTCGAATTCAATCACGCATACCCTCTTATTTTTTTCCTTTTGCCTTAAATTATATGTGTTTTAAATATTATTTGAAAATTTTGTCATTAACCCATGCCGAATCCCACTTAAAGTTTTACATATGTGAAAGGCTTTTGAGATATTTTACTTAGTCACCGATTTTTACACATAAAATAAATTATAGGTAAAATTTTAATCAATGTACGCAATTCTAACATTTTATTGGGAATATTTTCTTTTTAAAGTCTCATTTTTACAATCCGGGTACATTTTTCTTTGCTCCTGAACGCAACGTAACAAAAACTCTTTTTGTTCCTCATCCACTGTTAGACGGCCGTGAAAGTCTTGCATCAATTTCAAAGCTCTTTCTGCTGTATCATTTACTGCCTTAAATAATGAAAGACTCTTCTTGCTTTTTAAGTAAGATGGGTTACTGCTCCATGATGAAGGGCACAGACTCAAAAACTGTCATCAATTTTAAAGGCGATCAAATGATGTCCTGCTTTTTTTATAGATATAAAATCGTCCATGTGTTTGTCTAAAATGGAAAGAAAACAAAAATTGCATATTTGAGTTAATACTAAAAGATTTTAATATTAATTACCAAAAAGTGTACCGTTAAGATCTTCCATCGATGTTAAATATCGTTTTTCTAAACTGGATCTATTTTTTTTAGTCAAGTTCGTGACCATTCTTTCCTTTACATCAAAAGTAACGTCGTCATCAAAAAGTGCGAGAATTGATATTTCATCATGTAGATACCATAAATGTTGACAAAATTTCTTCAAAGCTGCTTTTGATATAGCTTCATCAATACTTTGATATTCTTTCAATGATTTTAAAAAGCATAAATCCTGATACGGTGCTTTCACAGCCGAGGAACTTTCAAGCCATGGTTTCACATAGGTAGATACTATGAATACTATGATACTATATACGACCTGTGTATATAGGTGCGATTTCTTTTTTACTGAGCTTGAGCTGAGAGCTTAAAATTGCCATTTTTAAGGTGTAAATTGCTCGTGCCATCCATCGAGCTTGATGCATCGCGCCAGGAGGTCTTATTTTCTGTTCCCGTCCAATATCGCCACCTAGGAATATTATGGAGAGTTCATTCAACTCCCGAATGTCTCCTCTAGCAAAATCTTTATCAAATTTTTGCTCTAACAATAAGCACGTGCCGTTAAACCGACCTGTGTTTGAAGCTGTTGTATCAAAACAAAGAATTTGTACGCAATCTTCAAGATTCCATTTGAGAACCGCATTCCAAACAGCTTGTGCTTGCTCTTTACCTGTCGAATTTTGCAGATGTGGCACTGCAATGAGTTGTTCTGTATTTTCAAATGCGATTACAATTGGAAGACGTTCCTCCTTACAGCTTCGACCATCTAGAGCTGGTAAAGCTTTCCATCCCAGTGCAGACTGACAACTTCTGGCGCGTTTCTTCCGACTTTCTGTACGAATTCGTTGAATGGTAGACTTGTTAATAATAAGCTCATCAAAATTGTAACTAAGTGCCTCTACAGTAGCTTGAAGAACGTAAACAGAGTCCCTTACACTAAGCTGGCACCTATCTAAGGCAGCCAAGAGCTTCGGAGTGATGAAGTTTTTTGCTACCACGTCTTTTTATGTTTTGAGGCTGACCACTTTCGGTTATCATGGGTTATGAGAGCTTTCAGCTCTATCTTCCAAGCTTGACAGTGAATCATCCTACAAAGTTAAATAGTAAAGTTCTAAAAATCATAAAGAATAATTTCATATAAATTACCTGTGTGTGAAGATCAAAATTCGAAGAAGGCGCACCCAATGAAGAATCATGCTTTCTTTGCCGGGTTTCTTCTTTCAAACGCCTTGTTTGAAAGCGTTCTTCCTTATTGGCCAATTCTTTATCCACTCCACCCAAGCAGCCGGGTCTCCCTGCTTTTCTTTGGCACTGCAGAAACTTTTTATCCTCTTCAATTTTGATTATTTCCATTGCTATGGAATGGGCAAAATGGGCATCAAAAAAATTTGCGGTTTGGAGCTGCGTAACACTTGAGCCATTGTTAAAAATATTATATTGTGTTTTATTCCTTGGTAAACGCTTTGCCGCCAAGAACTCAAAAGTAACGGGGTCTGCCATATGTTCAATGAACAGTGAACAGAGATGCCACATCGCTTTATAAAACCCAAGTATTCGTTGTGATTTAAATTTAACCTTTTGCTATACATGTGTGTTATATATATTTAAAACATATACTTTTAAATTTATATATATGTTTTATATATTATATTTAGTCAAACAAGGAATACAAACTAAATTTGGCGCGAGTAACAAACAGGTTGCCAGAAACCTAAATGTAAAATATATGCGCGGCTAAAATCACAACTTCTAACACGATTCGGCACGGTTTAATGTAATTTAAAAAGCCAAAATACATTTTTTAGTTATTTGGATACAAAAGTAAAAAAATAGAGTGTATGCGTGTTCAAATTTTACTTTCGAAAAATAAGGGACACTCTAATGTGCATATATATATATATATATATACATATATATATATATATATACATTAGGACAAAACAAAACATATTAAAATTCATAAAGCTGGCCTAATGCCCTAAATTTTAAATAAATATGACATTAGGTTAATTCCATGAGGTTAATTAGAGTCTCATTGTGCCAATGAAAGGATATTCCTAAAATACCGTTTCATGACGCTTTCCCCTTTTTCTTGCGATTTCTTTTCTGTTTGTTTATCAGCCTCTTTGCCAGCGCTATCTTGGGCCCAACGACACCTGTAGCTGTTTTCAAGTCTGTAAGTAGACATACATTCATATACACCGATACACCTACGTTCATACCAATAGCACCTAGCACAACGAGACGTATTTCTGATTAGCTTTATAGTACCTTAAATACTTACTATTAACTATTAACTAATGTGGAATTCAGTTAATTAATTCTCTGTTTCATAAATTTATTATTGGTATATTTTTTTCTTGGTATTTCATTTCATTTTATTTTTTAATTGTTATTATTTTGGAATTAATACTCAACTACTTACCACATGCATTAATTATCACCTTCGTATACAGATATTAATTCGACACAAAGATCATACTAATTAATGAATAAGAATGATTTGGTTTACACAAATGGAAATTAATTTAAAATAAAAAAATATTCTTTATTTTGGCTCCTAAGGTGCGTGGCGCAGCAGCAGTATGTATGCAGAATCGTGATGGTTTCTTTTTTTTTGATTTCACAGGTTGGGAGAACACTAGCAGCTTGGTGCTCCACCCTCGATAGTTGACCTTTAGTTCCGTCCGGGCTTATAATTCCGATCCCTGTTCCCCTAAATCTGTCCACGAGTTGGGTATCGTAACGGAGTTCGTTATCGACTCGGCTCTTGATGCGGATAAAGAATTGATGTACTTTATGGGAAACGCTTCCTTCTTCCACCACAAAACTAATGTACCCCTATACTTTGCGAGTACTGGTTGTAATTAAGGACTATGAACGAACTATGCTTTTAACTGCAAAAATAACTTTTCACGCAACACTTATTTTAACTAGTACTATTCAGTAGTCAGTTTGTACAGAATGCGCCACTTCTTATGTCGGTAACTAAGCATTGAAAACTTTGATATTTACCAACCGATTTCTAAATACATGTATGTATATGTATATGTAAGTATGTATGAGGCATTTTGTTTCAACTTCGTTAAACTGATTCCCTTGCAATTTATTTGGAATAGTTTTTGAATACAACATCAACAAAGTTTTTTCAGTACACACAACTTAACGAATATTTGCAGTGTACAGCGCATTACAGGACTATTGTGAAGCGATTCATGGCTAAAATTCAAATTAATCGGTTGGTAAAGGTCAGAAGGGAGCGACATTGACTAGGCTCCCAGATCTCGAGATTTGACCCCTTCGATTATTTGAAAAGCAAAGTCAAAGCAAATATTCGTGCCGAAATCATGATGATCAAAACAGTGTTGAAAAATGCAGCAAAAAGCGCACATTTCTGCTCAGTGAGAGAGCGTTGGATGGTGTTGTCTGTTTTGTCAGTGAGCAGACTGTATTATAAAGAATTGGCGATTATTTGCGAGCTATGGTAATTATTTTGTATTGTTATCTCTCTCTCTCTCTTCCTCTCCCCACCAACGAGGTACAGGCTGTATTATCTCGATCGCCTGGGAGGAACTCACTGAACGAGGGAGATTTGACACAGATTTTCGCCCTCTATGGGGCTTGTGAGAAGTTTTGGAATACACTTGGAATACAATTTGTTTCGTTCATCGAAAATTGACTCTCATGAGGTACTCTGTGCAACATTTTTAAGCGTATACCATTTCTGTGAACGCAGAACACCCAATTCCCCGAACTGGAGCGGAGTGGTTTATGGAACATTAACGCCGGCGCTATCATCCTTGGTCCTTGTAATCACGGCAGGTTGTCGCCCGATACTCGTTTAACGGCCATATGGCGATTGCCTGCAGCTCTGGCAGTCAGCGGCAAACACAAGAAAAACTCACCATGAAAGGACCTTACCATCGGCTCTGGTATTCCTGAGCAAAGGAAAAGTCCCACAGCGCAGCGGCGACGACAGCGACAGCGAAGCACCAACGTGTGGTGGATGGCTAGTGGAGCCGAGCGTGTCGCACGAGTCGCACGAGTCGCAAGGGGCTGCCGAAAGGCTGTCGCTGCTGCACTGCTGCTCCTAGTGCCAGGCAGAGAGGAGCTTTATAACTCACCACACGGCCAGCAGCAGCACAGTCGTCGGCCGGCTATCGTGCGCACTTGTAACGGAGCGGACCGAAACGGGATTCAACGGAGCGCCGACAACGCACGCCGCAAAAAGGACGTAAGAAAGCGTTTGAAGTGTGGAAAATCCTGTGGCAAAGATCGTTAGTCTGCTAGTTGTTGTTGTTATTGTTGTTGTTCCTGGTGACTGGCTTTCGCGTTTATTGGATTTTCAGTTGGGGAGCACGTAGCCGCCTCTGATGGTGTTTTTTTGTTTTGAATTTTTTTGATAAGTGAAACTTAACCGCTTTTGTGTCGCATCCTTTGTCCCGCGACCGTGGCTGCGTATCGGTGTGCGCGCGAAAAGGAGTGAAAAAGTTATTAATCATTAAAGGACATTTATGTCGGGCTGTGACACACGCACAGGCACACACGAACACAGAGGATACATTTTATACATAAATTCGCCAACAATTTAGTTTACTTTGTTTTTGGATTTTCGGGGTCTCGTCAGAAGACCGCTTCTGTTTTGTATTTTCATTTTCCCCCGGCCATTTGCGTTCTGCGGATAACTAATGTTTTCTTTCAGAAGTAATCTGGTTTTTTCACATAACTTGAGTAACTTGAGTGTTTTACACCTGGTTTTGAACAACTTCGCATTTCTTACGAAAGTTTGTGAATGCAGCCATCAATCTTCCCTCAAAACTATGCAGCTTAAGCTTACCGTTTTTGGAAATGGTATTCTTTCAAATGCAGAACTATGATTTTCACAAAAGTTGGCTAAGGTATCGTTTATAACCATCTATGCATAAACCGTTCGATATATTCGTTGGAAATAAAAATTTATATTATTTCTGTAAAAAAAAGAGGGCCAATAGACTGAGGCAGAGGTACCGATAGGTATGTCCAGGAAAAATGAAGCGGTTTTACCAAGATGCCCTAGATGACGCGACGTTTAATAATTAATAATATATTAATTTATTTTAACTTTTCCTGCTTTTTTTAAGCAAAAATTTCGAGATAAATACCGCAAAAGAAACATCAATTTTCCATTTAAAAACATAATATTTCCCAACAAGCTATTTTATTTTATGCAAAAAGCTTACCTTTGGAAAAAGTTAAAAAAAAAAAAATACCAATTTAAAAACGTTGTCATGGAGTTTTGGAGCCCCGAAACGTGGATTTCCGTGGCATAGTGTCATTTATTATCTGATGTCAATGCTTTGTTTGGTCTCATCCGCTGTCCCTGGAGTCTGGGGACTCTGCGACAAATTTGGCAACATGATTTTGGAAACACCGGCCAATGCATTCATTAGATTAGTTAGGTGCGGGCACATGGAAACGACCACGTGAATGAACGCAAGAGTCATACGCTAAAGGACCAATGAATGGGTGAATGGATACTGGGTAGTGATGCTCTAACAGATTCGTGAACGGGTCCAATGTATACGCAATACATTGAGCTTCTCCATATGGCCAATTTGTAGCCAATGTACTGTGGCGTTTTTTCTAAAAACAAAGAAAAGTTAGAAGTACTCCACAAAGCACACGCTTTAAAAGAAATAAAGAAATTAGCCTTGAAGAGCTTTAAATATCTTCACTTTTTGATGCGATGCTATGACTTGTATAAATAATATTGCTGATTGGGATTTTTTTCTTCAAAGTCGGGAAACAAATTTCTTTCAAATAGATAGCTCAAAGATTTTCCAAAACTAGTGCCTGCAGGTGTTTGTTTGTAATCCTTCTTTCATACGTAGATGTACACATGTAAATTCTTGATCATTAGGTTGTCTGTTCATTTGCAAACCAGGGCCTCTCAGTTGTAGATCTATCTGTCTGGAATCAAATATTTGTGATCACATTCAGTGTGAACGCTTGGACCACGAGTCTGTGTGCTCGATGAGGTGGCTTTTCGTTTGACAAATTATGCAAATGATGGCTCATTTGTAGGCCTTCTCGGCCGTTCGACATGCTACAGGCTAATATGCGAGTTGAGTTTCGAAAGTCTTTTCTTCCAGCACGTAACTAAGTGGATAAGATAAGTGAAAGCTATTTCCGTCCGTTTGGGAACGTTGGATATTTTTACAAAATTAAACACAGTGAAATTCAGTTCTTTCAAATTCTATTAATATGTACCATACATATATTTTTAAACTGTGGCAGAGTCTGTAGCCTCGACTCCCTTTCTTTTAAATGCGAGTACTTAAATCAGCCAGGACGCAGGGAATAGAGTGGAGGGACTCTCCTCTTCTCGCCATGGCAGCGCGGCACTTTACGATTCGATTGAATCCTCCCGGTCACATGGAGAAGTGAAGGACTTACGAGTGTCGCGAGTACCCAACGACATTCACTTGCACGAGATTGGAGCTGGAAGCACGAGTGTGTATGGGATTTGTGAGTCCTACTGGGACTCGTACTCGGACTCGGCTGGGTCGCTGCCGCAGCTGTTAAACTCTCATTGTCTCTGCCGTGATTCTTTTTGACAACGATTTATGAAAATTGAAATTCTTGTTTTATTATCCCAAACAAGGCCTGGCCTGGACACGGCGATGGCTATGGCGGTGGGGATGGCGATGGGGATGGCGACGGGCTCTCCATTGTTGGCATTTGAACAATATTTTATGCAAAGTAGACTAGCCCGGGACCGTTTCACAGTCGGTGCCGCCCCCATTCCCCAGCTCCCCCCTTGGCGGCATTGATTTACAGTCAAAAGGTAGCGGGTTACCGCCCTCCTCCTCCCCCTCGAGTGAGGTGCTCGACCTACTTTGATTTCGTTTGCCGTGCTTAGAGTTCATATTTGTGCGTTGTCGATTTTTTGTTTTTTTTTCTTCTGCCTCGTGCGCCCCTTTCGTATTTGGCCGATTGTTTCTTGGATTTCGTTGGTTCGATTTACCAGCCCTAGCTCCATATCCAGCAAGAATTCCGATTACCACCGGATCAAACCCCCCCACGCCCACCGCCACCCAAAGGACCCATCACGGCCCGTTATCACACAATTCCCATAATTCAATTTTTGTTTTAATTTCCGCTCTTGGACGTAAATTTAATTTCCATACTAATACATTGCTTGAAGTGTACGTGAGTGTGAGTGTGTGTGTCTGTGGGTGTGTGTGTGTGCCAAGGGCTCAAATCAACCCAGCCAAACCCAACCCAATCATATGTGCCCTGTGTATACATAGGTTCGAGCTACAGGGACTCCAAACTCGGTTCGGTCGATTCGGTCAGATCAGTGCTGCTCAGGAATGTCGATGGAGTCGAAGCCACTTACGTGTCCATGGCTGATGCTGCTACTACTGCTGGCCACGGCCATGCCGCTCCCGCCGGCAGCGGGCGGGTCCTGCCGCGAGGCGCAGCTCTGCTGCAACGGACGCGACTCCTCATGCGTGGTGCAGAAGGCCCCCGTCAACGCCATCATTGAGGACCTGAGCGATAAGCCCTGCTACTGCGATCACGCGTGCCTCAAGTTGGGCGACTGCTGCGAGGACTTCAAGGACCACTGTGTGGGGGTGAGTACGAAGCATGGGGCAACTTTCTGGCCCTTAGACTTGCAACATAATGCCACAATTTTGGATAAGTAAATGGACTTGCTAATCACATGCCATCATGAGAGTTCTACGCTTTTGAAGTGATTGAGCAAGGCATCGTTTGTAGTATCCTGCTGCTATCCAATAAGATCCAAGATGTCTAGAACAAGAAAAATCCATCGAAACACCGTCAACGAACACGTTCTCCGACTTTAAGATACTGAGTTAATGATTGGTTTTATTTGTGATTTAATTGAGAGAAAATAGACTGTTGGATGTTTTTATATCATATTATGGTAATATTATATGTTTATTAGTAGCGGGTCAGAGCGGGGGCAACTACGGAGTACCTACCCCCAGCAGATTACAAGTGAACCTCTATCCTAGCGGCCTGCGAGCCGAGAACAGAGGATCGAGAGCGTCACCTATGGCCGTGCGACATAAGACTTTGCTGGGAGTATTGATGGTTACACTTTATCGGACGTTATTATTGTGCATCTTTAATTTATCATCAACTGAGGGATATTAGATGGCTTAAGACATACATATAGTGTGTACTACACATATGTATGAATGTGGGTACTCAGCTTGCGCGTAGAAGGGAAATTGATTACACAGCCCCACAATAATGACGTTGTCCGCCCGGAGAAGGTGGCAGTCAATCTTTATTTATTTTGGGTCGCTGAATCGACTTTTTCAAACTGTCCGGCAGCTGCTGCTGCTGCTTCTGCTGCTTAACAAGCTGCTGCTCTGAAGATATCAAAAGTCGCAGTCGAAAGCGCAAACAAAATACAAAAACTGACGACTGCCGCAGCCACAGCACAGCACAGGGCCAGTCATCAGTTTTATTTTATTTGTTAGTTCTTGTATTTTATTCAAGGCTTTGAAGGGGGCAAATGTTTCGGCCTGCGGGTGTGTAGCAAACTGCTTTCTGCAATTTGCCTGGCGACCCACGTCGCGCTGCTGTGAAGCCACTTACACTGTGAGTAGACTCATCAATTGTGCGGAGCTACCGATGCACTATGGGCACTTTTCGGCATTTATTCCCTATATTTGAGCGACTTTAAGCCTTTTACTCTTTTACTTTTTATCTAGCAAGCATTTGAAGGTATTCCCTCGTAGAACACAAAGAATACGTTTGTTATTTCTAATCAAATGAATTAAACATTGGCTAAATACCTTCTATTAATACTCTCTGAAGCATTTGAGCTTCAAAGAAATAATACTTTTCAAATTCGGTGCGGAGCTACCGATGCACTATGGGCACTTTTCGCCATTTATTCCCTATATTTGAGCGACTTTAAGCCTTTTATTCCTTTACTTTATATCTAGCAAGCATTTGAAAGTATTCTCTCGTAGAACACAAAGAATACGTGTTTTATTTCAGATCATTTAATATATTACTCTAAATACCTTTTATTAATACTCTCTGAAGCATTTGAGCAAATTCGGTGCGGAGCTACCGATGCACTATGGGCACTTTTCGGCATTTATTCCCTATATTTGAGCGACTTTAAGCCTTTTACTCTTTTACTTTTTATCTAGCAAGCATTTGAAGGTATTCTCTCGTAGAACACAAAGAATACGTTTGTTATTTCTAATCAAATGAATTAAACATTGAATTAGCCATATAATATATTACTCTAAATACCTTCTATTAATACTCTCTGAAGCATTTGAGCTTCAAACAAATAATACTTTTCAAAGTGGGCAAATATATGCCAAAAACAAGGGGATATTTTGCCCATCTTCTTGCGGATTCGAAATATATAAGTTACTGGAATACCGCTAACGCAGAAGCGTTATAGTATGCTATCTGCTCATCCATAAAAATCGTTATAATAGCTAAAATGTTGAAAAAAAGGTTGGGTTTGGCCATGTTCAATGGAAAAGCCGCTTAAAAGAATTTAAAATAGAAAAAGTTCGCTTAATGCAGCTAGAAATCATACATAATTGTAATTGAATATGAAGTTATTGTATTATCGTAATCGTCCTGCCGTCAGGCGGAGAGTGGGTTGTGGGGGCATGGTTTGCTGCTTGCGGTGTTTTTTAAGCGCCGCCTGTTCTGGCCAACTTCAGAGAGTTGGAGAGTTCATTATCAAAGGCCAAACTTAAGTGATGGGTAAACTTACCGACACATGGAGGCACCCAAGCACACAAATAGAAGCGCACACACGCACACACGAACGCACGCACACACATACACTTACCAACACATGCATGGAGAGCCAAATTGAACGCGGAATCCTCGACATGACTGCGGCTCCAGACATAACTACGACTATGGTCGTAAAAAGACCAACTTAATGGCCATATCCCTAGCTAAGAGTCTACATTCATGGCTCGTTGGGTCCATGTGCGAGTGTGTGTGTGTGTGTGTATGTGTTCGTGTCTACAGATACAATTTGTTCTTCTGCACTTCTTTTTTTGTGCCTGTTTTAATACCCGGTACTCAAGGACCACAGGAGTATATGTGTGTATGTGTACAATTTGTGACAATGTATTTTATAACCAGAGGACACAGTTTCCGACCCCATACAGCCCACACAGGCATCGTATGATGCTCGATCAGCATCGAGAGCCGATTGGATATACCCATGCCCATACCCATCCTGATGAGCGCCAACAGAGACTACGACTAAATCATAGTGCAAGTACATGTATCATATATGTAGATATGAGTAGCGTATCGAGTAGCGTACTGAGTATCGGCACGTCGAGTCGCGTGCCGTCCGGGGTTAGGGGAGAATACAATGGCTAAAGGGCTTTAATTTTATTACATACAACAAATAAAGTCAACGAACATACGCCGGCCTTCCATATTAAATAAGACGCAGACATGCGAGATACTCGTAGAAAGATGCGTGGACAGGCAACGGAAGGAGGCGGCGAGTGAGCAATAGGGGCGGAGCGGAAGGATGCACTGGCACAGATAGGACTTTGCCCAATGTTGGCATTTTTCGTGCCAGCTGCGGCTACAAGCTAAAAGATGACAAAAAATATAAAAAAGGAACCCGAACAAAAAGTAGTAAAAGTACAAAAATAAATGAAAATTACAAACCGCGTCTGTGCCAAGAAACCAGAAGTACACAGGCAGGATCAGTAGCTCGAGGTGAAGAGCCGCGGAAGGCCTCAGCAGAAGCTTATTTAATTTTTAATTTAATTTGATTTAATTCGAAATTACACACTACTGAGACTCCTACTGGCAACTGTGTGGCGCCTCACTTAGACCACCTCACATACCTCACAGTGGGCACAAACGGCCAGTCTGCCCGTAAAGTAAAGTAAAATAAAGTCAAATAAACTATTGACTGTAGTTCGAATAGAACCCCTGAAAGACTCGACCGGACCATCAATTTTTACAAATATGAACATATGTATGTATACTTCAGGGGCTGTTCATTCGGATGTTCGGATGCTAATCAGCGTAGTGCTGAGAATTGATTAAACTCTTTATAATTCCCTTGGACCAAATGGCTGCCGACAGTGATAGTCATCAGTCGGTGATGAGGTATCAGTGTCCCTTATAACCCTAAGTGGGTCGAAATCAACAAGAGTCTGCTACCCGCAACAGAGATGCCAGTTTTCCACTCAAGTCCAGACCCAATGATTGCAACGAAAATCTTGAGGAAGCTCTAGCTTTTTATACTTATTAACGAATCTATATGAATGGATATAATGGAGTATTTCATGCACTCGTTTATTTCATCGGGTTTTTTGCAAGTTATCAATATCAATTTAGTACTAGATAGTATGTTATTTGGAAGATAATGTATTGCATTTGTATAGCTCGGATTCAGAATATAATGATATCGGATAATTTCAAAAATTGTATAAAAACAAATGAAATACATAACATTATATCGTATTATCATTAAGCAAACATTTACATATACATATATACCAGTTTACCCTGTTCATATTTTAGAACCGCCATATTGGCCGTTCCGCCCACTGTACACTATACCCCCTAAAACGTTTGTGGGGGAAGAGGGGGCGAGTGCCGCCACAGGTACAGATACTCCTATAGAGGAGACAACAATGAGGAAGACCGGCAGACAATGACAGAAAACACGGCGCGGCGCGTCGCGTCGCGACGGTTGACATTCATTTGCCTGTTGGCCCCGTCAGGGCAGGAGGTAGTTCGTCCCTCAGACAGCGTCTGAGCAAGACAATGAATGACATGTGTCTCGGAGAGAACAGAGTAACGAACGGGTAAATGAATCAAATGAGTTCAGATGCCGACGAAGGAGTAGATGGCTACTGTCTGCGAGTGAGTGATTCAGATGAGCACCGCTAAATGCCAGGCATTGAGCCATCTGTCGTCAGTTCGAGGATGGCAGGAATGCTCCCCAAGTAAACCGAATGACGTGGATACTAAATGCATGTTCACGACACCCTCTGTCAACTCGGAAATTTTTCCTTTTGCAGAAATGGATAAACGGAATTACATATAAACAATAGATGTAAACAAATACGCAGCTGTATTTATAGTAAAATGTTACGAAATAAAAACAGAACGAGCAGAAGAGGCAAGGGGCGTTTGGGGAACCCTATGGGAGCTAAAGGCGGAATGACAAAAAATATATCTCTTCGATTGATGAAAGGTTGATAATAGGTATTTAAGGTATTATCAAGCTAATCAGTCGCATTGTGTTAGGTGCTATTGGTATGAACGTAGGTGTATCGGTGTATATGAATGTATGTCTACTTACAGACTTGGGCACAGCTACAGGTGTCGTTGCGCCCAAGATAGCGCTGGCAAATAGGCTGATAGAGAAACAGAAAAGGAATCGCAAAAGCAGGGAGACAGCATTGTGAAAAAGTATTTTAGGAAAATCCGTTCATTGGCACAATCAGACTCTAATTAACCTCATGGAATTAGACCAATGTCATTTTTAATTACAAAATTAGGGCATTAGGCCAGCTTTATGAATTTTAATATGTTTTTTTGCTTTTTAATATATTTATGGAATTGAAATTTAATGAGAAGATCTAAGAAAGTTAATTAAACTGGGAAGCTGCTATGATGTTGTTGCTTTTGGGCAAAAATTATGCAATCACGCACGGCACAACAACCACAAGAAAATCACAGATCGGCCACTAAATAAGACTGTCTTTTCAGTAATAATGAGGCAGAAATTGACTACTACAATGTACATATGTGCGTGATATATGTAAGAGTATTTAGAAAGATTTGGGTCTAAATAGATACATTGATAGCTGACGGCGGTCCAGCAGGTGTCTTAGCCGCACCTTTTCGGACAGCCAAAGGGGGTGCTGAGGTTCTCTGGGTTGGCGCTGGCGCTGGCCCACCACCCAAGAAAGACTTTTATCACAATCGTACCTTGGAATAAGTTTTCTGTGGTGATGTTTATTGATGTTCCGATCTGCAACCACTATCAATTTAATACTATACTAAATATCTTTCATATAATCTCTACACCACGTTTCTGTTACTCTTGCGAATTTTTCTGTCTCTGGAGATAATTTCCTTATATGCAGCATGCACCTAGCATTATTAGCTGCACCCCCTGATAGATCATAGATCAAAGCGGAGAAGGTTCTACTATAGCATTGCATGGTTAACCTTTCCGAGCTAAGCTATAGCTCTTTAAAAGCTTTGCACTTTCTTAAACTGCGCTCTCACGTGCACGGTTCGTCGTACTCCCGTGAGATGAGCTTTCATTGATAAAAGCTTTATCTGATCTACATTTGCTGCGCTCTCTGGAATATATACATACATATGTATGTATGCATGTAGAAGCAGGGTGGT
Source organism: Drosophila lowei (assembly GCA_008121275.1). Classification (NCBI taxonomy): domain Eukaryota; kingdom Metazoa; phylum Arthropoda; class Insecta; order Diptera; family Drosophilidae; genus Drosophila; species Drosophila lowei. Next base: position 55,451,048 of record CM017781.1, on the reverse strand, counting down.
TCACTATTTCAATGATATAATAAGAAAAACTGTTCCCAAGAATCGTTATGGTATCTATTTTTGCCACCTCATTTTGACTGATGGCCCACAGTGCGACGGACGGCACAAAGTAAAATAAATGCGTATGAAGCCATAGCTGTCAAGTTAGAAAGAAAAACGATAGACAACAACAGGGCCCAGACGGGTCATAAAGCTCTGCTCGAATTGAAGACGAGGTCACTGCTGGCGGGATAGACAGGTCAGCGCCAGGAAGCAACGAGTCCGAGGATTGGGAAATAATAGGCTTTTGCTCTGGGATTCATTTTGGATAATACCACTCAACAGCCAACAAAAACTCTGGAATCAGATCTACTTTTTCTGGTAGATTTTTGGCTACCAAATGTTAAAGGAGTAACGATATTTTTATGGATTTTGTTTTGGGTTTTTTTTTCAGAGGTATGCTACACATAACTTTGCATCGAAAAACAACAAGAATCGAATTTATTTCTACTTTTCCTGAGTTCAAAGAAAAATAGCGTAAAAAATAGCGCACAAAATTATACATTTTCATTTGAATGCCTTATATTTTCCAGACGGTAAGCTTCAGGTACAACATGTATAGTACCGACTAAGAGCTGCATTCATTGGCTTTTCAAAATTGGAAAGTTCCTCAAATTTCGGTGGAGTATACTCAAGTTATATGTAAAAACGCAAGCTAACCTCCGAAATCCGTGACCCCAAAAACAAAATCATAGTTCATTAAACATTTTTGGACCCAAAGTCTATCCCTTAAAAAAAAAGGTTAAGTTTTGTTGACTAGTGTAAGTAGCCACAAAAGTTCGCATAGTGACACACACATACATACCATCTACATATGTACCAGCATACGTACATATGTACGTGCTACTGGTGCCTCAATCAATCAAGTCGCCTTTGCGGAGCAATAAATGAATGAAACCAGTGAAAACGAGGGGGAACGTTGTGAGTTGCTGCTGCGACCGCAACTCTACATTTATACCCGATACATAGTCAGTATGGCTACATTTAACAACAAAGAGTGCGTGCGAGAGAGACAGAAGTCAGTCAGAACGTGTCGACGAGCGCTGCGTGCTCCACTGCAAATTGATTTGTTACTTTTGGCTATGATAATAATCCGATCTTATTCGGATTCGGCAAGATTCGGCAATCTGGTAGATATGGCCATTCTCTATGATTGTGCGTTTTTAATTTTCTCCTATCTTCAAAATTCTGGTTGCCACAGATTTTCGTTGTTTATGGCTGCGGAAGAGTGGCCGAAATTTTTGAAACACACTTGTAGCAGTGAGCTCTCTGAGCAAAAAAATACACATGTAACAGTGAGTTCTGCAGTGAAAAATTATAAATAGTTTTGTAGCAGTGAGAGCTCGACAGTCAGGTCTAATAGTCTCTGAGATCTGTGGATGCCACAGATTTTCGCACTTGCGGGGGGCGGAAGGGGTGGGGCAGAAATTTTTGAAACAAACTCGTCAAGGTCCGATATTATAGGAATCTGGATACAAAATTTGGTTGCTCTAGCTCTTGTAGTCTCTGAGATCTAGGCGCTAATGTTTTGCGCTATGCAAAGCCGGCTATGATATGTGTGTGTTAGAGAGAGAGACAGGGCGAGAAAAAATGAAATTGTTTTCTTCATTCTGGCTATAATAATGATACGATCCAACTCAGATTCTGCAGTCTAGAAGATAAATTCATTTTCTACGATTCTGCGTTTTTAATTTTCTCGTATCTTTAAAATTGTGGATGCCACAGATTTTCGTCCTTTGTGGGGGCGGAAGTGGGCGGGGCGAAGTTTTGAAATACACTTGTAACAGTGACATATCACAGAAGTCTGGATACAAAATGTCGTTGCTCTAGCTCTTATAGTCTTTGAGCACTAGGCGCTAATAGGGACGGACGGACGGACGGACGGACGGACGGACGGACGGACGGACGGACGGACAGACAGACATGGCTCAATCGACTCGGCTATTGATGCTGATCAAGAATATATATACTTTATGGGGTCGGAAACGCTTCCTTCTGGACGTTACACACATCCATTTTCACCACAAATCTAATATACCCCAATACTCATTTTGAGTATCGGGTATAATAATAGGTACTATGTCCCAAGTCTCTCACATGCGCTGTGCCGTCCGTTTCCCAAGGGTCCCAACAAGGGTCAGCGGAACTGTCGAATGGCCTATTATAAGAGACCTGCCCAAGGAACTCGTCAAACTCCCATAATTCACGCTAATCAGCTCGCCAACAGGCAGCCTGTGTGCCCTACATGGGAGGGGACACCAATCGAGTTCGAAACATTTCCCCATGCATCTTTATTCTGCCTTATTATTTTCGTATTTCATGCGTAATTGACGCAGCCATGCCATTGAAATGTGTCTCGCAGAGTACGGCTTTGGGTGATTGTAAAAACGTTCACACATGAAGATCATCCGAATGAACTATCCTTTGAGTTGAAGACTACACACTCGCATGAGCAAATATGTAGCAAGTATTCACTCGCTGAGTTTATTCATGCTCGTCTTCGTCGTCGCACAGTGGGACATCAGCCGAAAAGAGGTGGGAAAAGTCATTTTCAGAGTGAGCGCTTTGGATGATATGAATATACGCATCTGATGGATCTGTCGCAGGTATAAACATCGAACCGCAGAATGAGCTGAAATGATTGAACGAAACAAAATTTCAGGAATACTCAGGAATATACATATATTTGTGAAGACAAGTCGGTGTTGAAAACTAACACAAAAATAAGATGTATATACTTATTTATCTACATATACCACCCGTTAAAGATGTAAGATCCCAAAATAAATCGGCAAATAGTTATTCCATAGGTTTTTTATTGGTTTGTCTACATTTATACCCGATACTTAGTCAGTGTGGCCCACCACCGCCGGAGGGCGCACACTGCATGATGAAGAGTGTGAGAGAGAGAGAGATTTGTTCATTCTGGCGATTATAATGATCTGGTTTAATACAGATTCGACAGTCTGGTAGATATAGCTTTCGTTTCCGGTTTTCTTCCCGGATTTTATTTCTTTGTAGGGACGGAAGGTGGCAGTGCGAAATTTTGAAAAACACTTGTAACAGTGTTACAAGGACAGACAGGCAGACATTGGCCCTGGGGGTCTATGATAACGAAGCATGAAAATGGGTCGGAGCCCAGCCTTTGGGTTCCATCCTCGTTTGCCCCAAATGGGATAGGGACTGGAAACAGGGGATCTACGTAGCTAAGTCGAATTCAGTGCCAGGTCAAGTTGGATGGATCAAAGTGGGCTAAGTGCCAAGTCGTAGCCTGTTCGAAAACTCTCAGAACTGAAGCTACAATGGAGATGGACTGTAATAATAATAAAAAATCATCCCAACATTACGGGAAGGGTCTCGGGAAGCACCCGCAGAACAAACAGACGAGCGTCAGCGCTAAGCAGAAGATTGGGCTCATACGGAGGCTGACTCGGGACTGCAAGAGTCCTCGTGACGTGAGCCTGGTCACCAAGTGGCTGACCATCTTGGGCCACACCAACAGGGATGAGGCGCTGGCCCGCGACTATTTACTGGAGCTCATACACCACCAATTGAGGGAGTCGAGTCGCCTCTCATCGCCCTTCACAAAGCTGGAGAGCTACAGGCGGGAGCTGCACTCGGTGCTAAGGGAGGTGGGCCGACAGCAGCTGCGGCGGCTCGGGCTCCTGAAGCGGCAAAGTACGACGGCGCTGCGGGTGCCCAAGCCCTCGCGGGCGAGCCTAATCACCCACCACGGTAATCCCCCCAAGCCCCTGGCCAGCAAGGAGGCCATGAAGCAGGTGTGGAGGCAGAAAATCCATCAGCTAGACGATCTCGAGGCGAAGTACAGGTGGGAGGAGAAGCAGTTAAGGGAGCTCGAGTTCCAGTCCGCAGCGGCAGCCGCAGCCAAGTCCAAGGAAAGCCGCAAGCCGCCCCAAAAGCCGCCCATGGTATTAACCGTGGCCCATAAAGAGTTGTTGTGCGGAAAAGAGGGAAAGAACGAAGTTAAAACGATGGCAAAGTGTACGGACGTACCGGCTTCGTGTCCGCTGTTGGCCGAGCGCAACAACCAATATCGCCAGTGTAGGCGCCAGACGATCCTGGAGCGCAAGGAGAGGGAACGCAAGGAGCGGAACCAGCGGGAGTGCGAGCGCGAGCAGCAGCGGCGCCTCAGAGCCGAGCGGCAGCAGAAAGAGAAGGAGCTTCTCGTCAGCAATCGGGCTTATCGCGAGAAGGAGCATCGCGAGCGGAGCCGCACAGTGCAGGAGAGACGCCAGCACGAGCGCCAGCTGATCGAGAGCCGGAAGGAGAGGCAGCGTCCCCGGGAGCTTAGGCCCAGCGAACAGGGCCAGCGGAGCCGACCGCTCTTCGAACGGAACCAAAGCCCGCGACAGCTGCAGACCAAGCCACTTCGCCGGAGCTCCACCAGCCAGAAATCGTGTTGGCTTTGCAATGGGACTGCGAGAGCCAAGGAGAGTCTGGGTCTGCGCATCCATCTGGCTGGCTGGATGTGTGATGTGTGCCAGCAGCATGTGCGTCTCGACCCCAAGGTGGTAAGGAGCTGCAGTTTGGAGCCGCAGAAGAAACTTTGGGCGGAGAACGCCAGCTCTAACGCCAACGCCAACGCCAACGTCAACAACAAGAAGCTGGCCAAGGGAGAGCGTGACCGTCTAAAGATGCAGAAGCTTGAGATGGAGATGGAGATGGAGAAGACGCTGCAGAAAAGCCACATGATGGAGTCGCACAGGCAGCGACCACTTGAGAGGAGCTCAGACGAGGAGAGCAGCGCAGAGGGGAAAGCAGCCAAGGACGAGCATCGGCCCAGAAGAAGGTCTGGGAAAAAGGATGGGAATCCTAAAAATGTGAAGTCGGAAGAAAAGCAGAGACCGACGGATGTTCGCGAAAGTCAAAAGAGGATAAATGAGATAAACGCAAGAAAAGTACTCAAAGGTAATGGTGGAGAAGGACAGCTCGAAGGGGAAAAGCGGAAGGAGGTCACAATTCGATGGGAGCGGAAAAGGAGAGAGAGCGATAAGATCAAACGAAAAGAGGCAAATGACATTGAAAACAGGGAAGAGGAGCATCAGAAGAGGGAAACAGAAGAGCTCGAACGGAAAGAGCTGGAGAAGCAGCCGAGGAAGGAGCCTGAAAAGACGGAGGTGCTAAACGACCGTGAGATAGTGAAGAAATGGTCGGGACAGGAGTGGAAAGTCAAAGAGGGAGCCCCGAACAGATGCACCGATGAAGACACTATTTCGCCCGAGAGTAGGTCCGCGACGCAAGAGGACATGGAAGAGGAGCAACTGGACAGAAGAAGGGAAATGCAATGGGATTTGCTGCTGAAGCTTTTGGAATCGGAAAAGCTTAAAAGACGACATCAAAGCCAAGAGACGGTAAGCGACAGAAATAATTTGACAACAAAAGAAGAGCTTGAACGGAACCCCAGCAAGTATGATACGCTCGAGGGAGCACAGCCGAGGAAGGAGCTCAGACTGCGAGAGTCAGAGGAGAGGAGAAGAAGGGAAGAGACGGAACTAGCAGATGCGAATGGGATCCAAGCAAGGAAAGAGCTTGAAAAGAGAGCCAGCCTCCGTCTCTATGAGGAGGTAATAAAGAGGGAACAAGAAGAGTTCGAAAGGAAGGAACTTGAGAAGCAGAAGCTGATGATGGAAAGTCAGATAATGAAAGCGTGCCCGTGGCAAGAGTGGCCTACGCTGGGACCACTGAAGAAAATCACTGCCGGAGCAAGAGCTTCGGCTGCGACTGGTCCACAGACGGAAGAGGAAAAGCACAACCGACGAGAGGGAGGAAGGGCAACGCAGTGGGATACACCACTGAAGAGAAGACAATCGAAGGAGAAGAACCTGCGACACCAAAGTCAAGAGCCAGACAATGCAAGAAAAGAGGTAGAAGAAAAAGATGGGCTGAATAGGAGGACCTGGCCAGAACAGGTCGTGAGAGAACAGAGGGAGGAGGAGCTTCGTGCTGCAGAGAAGCAGAAGATAGAAAGACAAGATGTTCGACGGGAAGAGACAAAAGAGACCAAACGAAGAGAAGGCACGGAAAAGAAATCCAAGGAAGAGCTCCAGCTGGAGCAGCCAGTGCAGGACCGAAGACCGCACGAGGAGCGCGAAAAATTAAGAGAAAGTAAGGAAATTCAAATCAAAAGAAGCACAGACCTCGAAAGGGTATCCAGGAAAGAAAAGACCGAGTGTGGAAATCCGGGGAACGTCAGACTTCACAAGGAGCCTTCGAGAACGAAAATGATGTTGGCTCAAAAAAAGTTGAAAAATGATATACAAAAAGATGAAGTCGAAAGAAAATCTAGTGAAAAACAGCTCGAACGGGTGCGCCGAGAGCGGCAGCGTATTATAAAAGAAGAAGGGCAGAAGAATCAGATCAAGACAAAGGAACAGCCAGAAAAGAGAGCCAAGGAGCAAGATCGTGCGCGTGAACCAGAGGACGAGGAGCTCAGACTTCGAAAGGAGCGTAAGATGACGAAAAACGGAGGGAAGAGCTGTCTAAATTTAAGGGAAGAGCTCACTGGGAGAGAACGGGAACAGCAGCCGAAAGACGACCGAATGCGAAATGGTAAGGAAACAGAAGGTAAGCCAAGAGAAGAGCTCAAGCGGAAGGAGGAGAAGGAGAAGGAGAAGGAGAGGAAGGAAAGAGAGCAGCCAAAAGGTATAGCTTCGGGAGACAAGCTCGAGCGCGAGCAGAGAGAGAGGGAGCACGCACAGCAAGAGGAGCGACAGAAGAGAGAAGAAGATGAGAGCCAGCACAAGTTGAGGAATGACATGAAAAAAAGAGAAGAGTTCGATGCAAGAGTGATGGAAGATGAGTCTGAGCGGCGACATGGGGAGGACAGAGGGACAGAAGAGCTCGAAACTAGAGCTACAGAAGGGGAGCTAAAAAAAAAACTCATGGAGCTCGAGCAAAACAAATCTACGAAGGAGATCGGAATTCGTAGGCGAAAGAAGAATAATCTTAAAATAAGTGAATCTGTTGGGACAGACCCACAAGATCTTCGAGAGAGATGTGGTGGAAACGGTAACGAGCTCGAGGGGAGAGCAGAAGACGATGAGCTCGAACGGAAACAGGTCGATAGTATCCAACAATTCGACGAGCAGTGGAAAAAGGCAGAAAAAGAAGAGCTCGAGTCCAAGGATAGGGAAAACGTTGAGTGGAGAAATGTTGCAGAGGAGGTCAAAGGGAGGAAAAAGATACAAACAAAACTGGAGGACGTAACAAGAAAGAATAGCAAGCGATTGAAGAGGGCGAGTCTGAAAGAGAAACAGTCTACAGCTGGAGCAAAAGAAGAGTGTAATGAGCAGCTCCCAGCATACGCAAAAGGAGAGACGGGCTCCACCAAAACAGCGCTCCTGCAGAAAAAGGAAACAAATGAGCACGAAACGGTAACAGGGCAGCCGCATCAGTATGTATCTCAGACAGAAGCGGACAACGCTTGCATGGAAGTTCTTTGTGATTTCCGGAAGAGATTCCTGGGCAGGGCCACGGACTGCCAGCACCCCGAGCGTCACAGTTCCTGGACACAGCTGCAAGGCGAAGTGAGCAAGCTCATCGATGATATCCAGGGCCGTGATCAGATACTCCAAGAGCTCAACCAGAACGTGGCTCGCTCCCAAAGAGTCAGTGGCAGATGTTTGGCAACTTTCCCGGTGGACTCCGATCATACAAAATATGTCAATCTCCCCCACCGGGTACCCGAGCGCAGTGCAGGAGACTGCGCGTCATTCCAAAGCAGGCCCAAGGAGTGGACAAAGAACCAGGCTCATGCCAGGTTAGAGCAGGCTAACGATTCTGGAAAGGAATTGCTACTTGGCGCCAATGAGCTCATGGTTTGCCACGGACGTAAGCAGAGAGAAACAAAACGGACGACCAGGCCACCACCGCGTACGCACCAAAGCATCAGTGGAAACGGGGACCAGGCCGCAGCCTGGCACGGTTCGTACTTCGAAACAAAGATGAAAGTTGGTAGTGAATCGAAGCCTCGTTCCAGCTCAAGTATCGAATACTTCGCTCCAAGACCTTCCATTTTACAGCACGAACGATGGGTTCGCTTTATGGAAACCGACGAAGGCACTAGCGTTGGCGATACAGAGACTAGTACCGACGTCCCGGAACCAGTCCAGGGCATGTGCTGTCCGCAGAAGGAGAAGACTTGCGTGATGGAGCAGCAGCAGGACGCAGAGGAAGCCGAGCAGCAATCAAAGAAAACTCAGATGGTTTCTCCTCCAGTGAGCTATTGCACGCGAACCGGAAGGAAGCGCTTTCGTCCAGAGCTATCCCGCTACCAGCTTAATCGCAGGAAGGGACTGTCCCGACACCAAGAGCATCATGTTCCCTGCCCGATTCTGTCCAGAAAGGGAGAAGCCAATGAAGATCCAGAGGCACTGTGTCGGCGACTGCAGTCCGATAATGCGCTGATGGAGAGCAAGATCGCCGAGGCTAGGAGAAGGACCCGCGGAAAACATATCGCGGTGTCGATGATGAGCGGGGCTGCAAATGTGGTCAGACTTTTCCAACTGGGAAGGAGGAACAAGGAACCGAAGCCAGAAGAAACGAGATGGACGGAGCATTTCGGGGACTTGCCCCATGACTTCGACTTGCCAACCTCCAAGCTAAGAAAGATAATTCACAGTGAGTCACAGCGGGCAGTGAAGCTACCAGGCCGCATTTTCCAAACAATATCCAAGGCTCTGAACAGTCGTGGTGGCCAACTGACTGGCAGCCTCCTCAAGTGCATTGATACGATGGATGCAAGCCTGGAGGAACACCTGCAAAGAGTCCTGAACTGCCAGTTTGAGGTGCGGCACGTTCCTGACCTCTTGCAGATGGCTGGCAATTTGGAGGACCAAGAGCGGAGTACGGCTACCAACAGCCTAGCAGAAACCTGCAGGAGTACTCAGAAGTCCCACCAGCAGCATTGGAAACAGTTGTCAGACCATTTCATTAGCTTGACACAAGCAAGTTTCAGCGACCATTGTGACGTGGGGGACGACCTTGTTCAAGCTGCATTCCAGGCTGTCGTCAGATCTTACACGGCCTGGAGCAGCCGGAGACCTAAAAACGTTGCACGAGATTAGTTTATAAAGAAGACATATAAAGAAACAAATATAAATTATTTCTAAGAAATACTTGAGCTACGTACAATATGGTTTGATTCGGTTTTTTGGGCTCTCAGAAAAGCTTTTGAGCGGGGCGATGTGCCCCGTACGAGCTATCGTACGGATTGTCCTACTTGCAGGTTGGTTTTCCGACTTTCCGGCTTTTACTCGTCTCTATCAAGAAGGTTGCACGACTAGATATTGTTGACCGGATTCCGAAGAAACAGGCGACCACTTGGATTGAAATGGTTCCTGCGAAAACTGCTGTGGCATTTGGCAGTCTTGCAAACGCCTATACCGTCGACTGCTGTTTTTTTCTGGCTCGTGCTCACATTTGTATAATTTTAGCCATGATTCGTGACCTATTGCGATGCCAGAAACGTGGCTTGAGTAACCGTGGTTGTATTTGATCACCCTTTCTTAGCATCCACTGACAGGAGCCTTTTTTGGGCAATTGCCAAATTACGCTGTATCTTGCGGGATAAATTATTCTTGACGGCCAAATGCGCGTGCAATATTGAATGTATCCTGGTCCCATTGATGTCCAAAGTTGCCTCTATCTCACATGCACACCCGAAATACCTCCTTCAACGAAGAACGTCCTCGATTGAGTGCTTTGTACCCGTTCTCGCAGTTTTTCGCAGTTTTTCTCAGTTTTTTGCAGTTTTTCAGCCTGGTGACGTGTCAGCAGAGAGGGCTGCCAGCATTCATCGTGCTTACTGCTATCTACCTCACCCAGGCCGCTTATTTACCTTATCTGTATGCATCTGTGTCAATGTTCATTTTAATGTTCTCCTCGGTCTGCCATCGCTGCCAGAGACGTCTAAAGTCGAACTCAGTTTGGAAAAAATCAACGTGAATGGAAATGGAAAATCGCACACAAGAACACGACACTTAAGCCATTGTGCTGCATCTCTCCAGGCCAGATCCTGCCCTTGATCTGCCCAGGCTTCAACCCCTTCATGCGCTCCGCTTCGCACAGTGGGGCCTCAGACAAAATGAGGGGGCAAAAGTATTTTACAGAGGAGCGCCTTGGATAATGAGAGTATGAGCTTTTAGAAACTTAAACTTTGAAAGTCTCACAACGTATTGAAAAGATTCAAGACAATTTTGTAGTCTTAGAAGATTTTCCTTTTAAAAACATTTTATTTTATTAATTTTGCGAGCTGCAATGACCGAAGGACCCTCTGTGCGACGCCAAAAGTGAGAGGGGATGTGGGTTAAAAAGCAGTTTCGGGACTGCCTGTGGCTTTTGGAGTTGTCTGCACTGTTGTACGGGTATGCGGTGCATTATTCTCACCACTTAACCTCACCTCACAACTGCTCCAAGTCTGACTTTTTTACCTCATGTCATCAGCAGTTTTCCTTTGTGTGCTCTCTCCTTCCTTGCCATAATAAATTATGTCAAATTAATTAAATCGACGACAGTCGCTGGCTGCAAAGGAAGTTGCGTGTTGGCCTGATGGAGAATTATACCATCCGAATATATACATATGTAGGTTGGGCGGCCAGGAACGCGGAGAAAGCTGATCCGACCGAATTGCACAAATCGGATATGAGCCTGGCGAATGCGTATTTCCGATTAAAAGCATCATTTAATTCAATTATTTGAATGGAATTCAATACGATTGTGGCTGCACGGGCAAAGCTAACACTCTCTCTCGCTCTGTTTTCACCAACGAATCACCATCCTGCCGTTATTTCTCGCTCACTCCGCCAGGGGGCGCACACTGGATGCGGAAGAGTGCGTGAGGGAGGGAGAGAGAGTCAAGCATGGGAAATAGTTGTCTTTATTCTGGCTATAATTATTATCCGATTCTGCAATCTGCGTTCTCGGATTTTCCATATCTTCGAAATTGTGAATACCACAGAAAATTCAATACAAAAATCTTGATTTAGTACGGTATCACAGAAGTCTGCACACAAAATGTGTCTTATAGCCTCTGAGAACTGGGCCACAGACAGGATGGATAGACAAACGATATATCGACTCGGCTATTGACGCTGATTCCTATACTCCTATACTCTTTGAGTACTTTGAATAGAATGGAGGTGTCGATAAGATATTCTTGCAAAAGGTATGCCATGATTTTGTTTATATTCTATCAATTGCATCTAGTGCCTTTCCCGCTCGATGAACCAGCCTCTATCCTTCCCGGATCTGCATCCAGCAGACTTCTTGATGAAAACTTCAAGGCTTGAATGGGAACCTTTAATATGTTAGCATGAAACACAATACCAATTACCATTTTTCCGTACATACTCGTATATTCCTATACGTGCTTGATAATGTTTATATTTCAGCAACTACAAGTACATACATATTTGCATACATTTTGCGGGGTATCAAATGATTGAGTCACGTAAATACATATATAAACATACATATGTATGCATATGTATATGGTCATCTCGGCTCACCTTGTTTAGCTCGGCACTGCAGACGCTTAATTGGAAATTTTCCTAAGTATGCTTTGACTAATGAGTTTTTCAGCAAGTGGGCAAAACAAAGGAATCGGAGCACACAGGGCATGTGGTTATGTGTGTGCACAATATTTGTGTGCAATCTGAAAAGCAGAGAAGGGGAGCGATGATGACAATGGTGAGCAGGCTAGGCTGGCAGGCTAGGCCTCTGGCTGGCTGGCTGGCTGGCTGGCTTAAAAGGTAACGGTACCCAAAAAGTCGGCTGGCAAATGCACATTAACAAAAGCAACGCACACATAGGCACGACCTTGGCTATGAAGCTGTGGAAAATACTGTTCCCGTTTCTGTTTCGATCATCCTTGGTCTTCTCTGGTCTCTGGCATGGTCTCTAGTTGGCCTGTTGAGTCGACTGCATTGATCAGCATCACCAGCCGAGTCAGTGCTATGTGAGTGCTTCTGGCCTTCTGTCTGCGTCTGCTAAGCTTCTCTTTAGTTCCTTACACACACGTGTATGTTACATATGTGCCCTCTTGGTTACTTACACAACACTCAGCCAGAGCCATACAAGGGTCAAGGGAAACTTCGGCCAGAATAAGCCAGAAGCTGGAATTTATTTGATGCTCGCATTCGGTTTCGGTTTCGACACAACTTTTCCAATTCTCCTTTCTGGCATTGTTGTTGCCGTAGCTGTACGAGTAATTAGTGCATGTTAAAATTGAAAGGATATCTGTATCAGAGAACATGTATGTGTGTGTGTGTGTACTGGCTTCAGTAAGCTGTGTCTGACATTTGCCCCGACATTCAGCATTCAGCATCCCCATTAACTGACCCAGTTCCGGGTTGTCCTGCCTCCGCCGCCTGCGCCATTGAGTCCTTTGGACTAGTTTTTTAACATTATTTTTGTATTAGTTTCGTTTTTCTGGCCTCCCGAATTTCGGTGTCTTCTTATTTCGGCTTTATTTCGCTACCGCTTCTCCAACTTCCGGGGAGATTATTGGCACCGGGCCAAGGACAGTGTCAGTGTCAGTGTCAGGCGCGTGTGAGCAAAACTGGTCCTAACTAAGAAGCGCTACAGGAACAGGTGTTTAGCAAATGGCGCTTAACTGTTATTGCATGGTTCCCTTTTTAATTTTTAATTTTAATGCAGACTCGTATTGAACTAACAGCCAAAAGCTAATAGGATTTTATCCGAAGGGTCCAGAATCAAACAGAATCAAAAAGTAAATATATTGGGGGCTCCACGGAAATCTATTCCAACCGAATTCCAACCAAATTTCGCCGATCTAGCTTATAAAAACTAATATCCTTGAAAGTATTTAAAAAAGAGATCGTCTTCCTGTTTTTCCTATGTACGAGTATATTATTTGAATTATTATTTTGTATATAATAATAAACAAAGCGAGCGGGAACGTAGTGAGCGGCGGCAAAGGCCGCGGCTTTACTTTATACCTATTATCCCTTTATCCGTATTACCTTTATCCGTATTCATGTGAGCTTATGATTTATATGATTTATGCAATATATTTTATATGTCGTTTGGTTCGCTCCGTTTATGAGATTTTTATATATTGGATTTTATCTGTTTCCATTTTTCTTTACGTTTTTTTACGTCTTGCTCTATTTTTCTACTCTCACACCAACACCAGCCGTTTCATCTCGCTTCCCTCCACCAGAGGGCACACACTGCAAAAGCAAGAGTGTGTGTGAGAGAGAGAGAGAATGAGTAAGCACGTGGAAGGCGCTGGCAGTCTAGTAGATACAGACGTTCTCTAGGATTCTGTGTTTTTTAGTTTTTTCGTATCTTCAAAATTGTGGATGCCACAGAATTTCGTCCTTCGTGAAGGCTTGGCAAAATTTTGAAACAAACATGATTCAGTGTGATATCACCGGAGTCTAGCTCAGTCTAGCTAGAACATCAAGACGGACGGACAGTCGTACAGACAGACATGGCTCTATCGACTCGGCTATTGATGCTGATCAAGAATATATATACTTTATGGTGTCGGAAACGCTTCCTCCTGGATGTTACACACATCCGCATCCACCACAAGACTAATACTTCCCTAAACTCTTCGAGTACCGGGTATAAAATAGATGTGGTGCAATGCTTTGTTGAATGAGTGAAGTGTCAGTAGACTTAAAAAATAATATCGGTACAGAATTATGTGGAAATGTGTGTTTTATTGAATTTGAATTTGTTGGTCTTCGCGGACCTTTCCATGGAAGTGCCCACTTATGTATATTAAATCTGAATACAAATAGTTGTGGCACATGTGGATTGCAATTGGCGAACCTATGAGTAGTGCTCAAAAATACCAAACAGCCGTATACATATATGAGTATCCAATCATACATTGGCATGAACAATGTAAATATATTAAGGTGCCTTTTTCACTACTCAGTCAGCCAAGAACCACTCATGGTAATGGCATTTTTCTGTTCGTAAGTGGAGGTGGGGGCGGGGGAGTGGGCTCCGCAAGAAAATTGTTTGCATCGCACTTGTAATAACATTCGACCCACAAAATTAAAAATCCATATGGCAATGGCGCACTCAAAGGGGGTGGCGAAGAGGGGATCGAGCGGCTGAGTGTCAGAGCGAGATAGCGAGTGAAAACATTCGAATAATTGCTACTCCATCGCAATTGAGCCACAAATATGGCTTCGGGAGGCACAGCGGAAGCACTACATGCAGACAAATTTGGATTCTGGTGATGATTGTTCATTTAAAAAATATTTTTCATATCTATTTAATCGTCCCTTGAACCAAAAACAATAGTCCATAGGAAATCAAGTACATATGAAGCGGATGAAGAGGCACAAGATAGTCGATGGAATTGAGACAAAAATATCCCGACGATGTTTAATATCCAATATCCAATTGACATGTTTGACCATTTTTTGAGTATGCCAAATTGAAATTTTCGAGGCAAATTGTTTTTTCTTTTAATGCAGCATTCAACAATGGAGCATGTTGTTCAGCAATTGGGAATTCTGAGTCGAGAGTAGTCGATTTGGCCTCGGGGGACAGTCCTTTGTGGAAAGCTCCCTCCAAGGCTTAGTATGTCGGCCACCGATGCCTCGATGGAGGTGGACCGTTCTGGAAGCTGCACACCCGAAACTTCCCACATGTATCCACAAATACTTTGGATAGCTGTGGCCTAGTGATAGTCTTCCAATTCCTTTTCTAGGATTTAGAACAGACACGGCTATCCTTTCTCCTCATTGTCACTTGTCACTTGACATTTCCAGGACAGACACCGAACGTCAAAACGTCAAAGAGGAGTTGATGTCAGGCCCGCCCTAATGAGCAGTTACTTTTTTGTTGACCTCTCAGCGTGGTCGCATTGTCTGGGCTGCCGTCGGGCACGTCTGACTGCACAGGGAATGGGCGAAAGTGCACTTTCTCTGTCCTCTGTCCTCCGTCCTCCGTCCTTTCCTCTCCTTCCGGGGCTGTCTCTGCTACTCTAGCGGTATGCAGCTTTCTGTTGTTTGAGCCCAACGATGCGTGGCGGCTGTGATAAAAGTAATCGAAAAGTGTCGCCCCAGAAAGTTTGTGCAGATTCAGTCCAAGGTCCGCTGCGAAGAGAGTGGGCCGAGGCTCGATCTCGTTGAGTTGAGTTGAGTGAAGACTCGAAGTATTGCAGTCAGCAGCATTTGGACGAGCAAAGGATGAGGAAAGGTCTACAAGGACAGTTTTCACGTGCCACGCAGCAGAGTTGACAAGGCCGGGACAATTCAACGAACTCTCATTAATCATTTGCATGTGTGCAGACAGCAGTAGCGAGATGGGGGGCATGGCGTAGCATACTTTTTGCGGCAAGCCACGCAAAACACGCACAAACACATACACATAGACATTTGTACACATACACGCCCACCATGGAAGAGTAACAAATTGGGATGCGGCATTAAATTAATTGAAAACATGCTGGGATTATGTTTGCCCAACCTGCGAACAGCTTCCTTGGAAGGATGATGATGGATGCTCGGGTGGGAGGCAGAGGCAGAGGCAGGGGCAGCCAGAAAGCGTTTTGGCAACTTATTAATGATTCCAGGAAGCGACAGGGGGATAGGGCAAAAGGGGAACGAACCCACAAGCGGCAAAGATCGAACAGAAGATGAAAGACTGCAGACGTAGTACTGCAGGACATCCAGAATGACAAGCGAAAGTATGAATGACTCCTTGCTAGGCCCACGGACTATTAGAGTCGATTTTCTACATCAGCGATAGGTCCGTGGGGCCACAGCCGAAATGAGGGGGCAAAAGACAATAAATGAGCGGAGCTTCGGATAATATGAGGATACGCATCTGATGGAGATTTTTGCAGAGCTTTCGAAACTGCAAAAACTGCTAGGAAATCGGTGAAGACTCTAGATAGGCAGACGGGTCTGCACGTCCAAGTGAATTCTTCTATGACTATGACCCAGGGGCCATGGCTTCTACCGTTATGCAGGAGTGCTTGACTTTCTTTCTTTTGCAGCCCGCACTTTTGCGCATTCTACGGAGCGAATTCTTGCACGTACCGAGTATGAATGAATCCGTATAATTTCACTTGAAAACTCTCGCCAGTTGTCGGGCAGCGTAGGCGCCAACATTTGATTACTTATGGAAAAGCGTTAACAGCGCTACTTGTTCAATTAATGTGGGATGTGAATCTGAAGGGGAGTCTTTCGTGCCAAGTCGTAGAGAAAGGATCACACGAAAAGGAACGCTGTTGTGCTACTACTTATCCAGTAATTCTAAGCACCATTGTAACTATTTTAACCACGTTTGAACCCAGTCCATCATACTACAAATAAACATTGGAATATAACAATTCAGCAGTGCGACAATTTGACCGAAATGTAAAATTTACTAAGGGAACAGTTTGCGGAGTAAGTTCAATATTTAAAAAAACCATCATGGGATATTTAAATATCTCAATTGCACTATTTTTGTATTATCGATTGGAAATTTGTATCTTCTATGTATCCGGACTGCACTATTCGAGATACTAAATACTATTTATATACTATTAACGCACATTAACCGAATCTACGAAGATATGTATTAAGTTAATTCAGAACAATGACAGCCGAATCTGAAAGGTTGCCATTTCGGGGCTCGGCGGAATGGAACTCACCTCAGGGCGGGTCATGCGAATGTCCCTAAGGCATTTTGGAAATGAATCGGAATAATCGGAATGGCGCCTACCGTTTGACCGACTGGGCCATCGACTGACTCGCCATCTGCGTCGATTCTCTCACTTTTAATGGTCAATGGACAATGGCCAATCCCGCCGATGAGTCGTCGAAAATCGCTGGTAACTCTCCGTTTGGAACATCGAAAAAGAAAGGTGAATGCCGGAATGTGCTCAGTCAGCCATCTGATGGCCAAGGTAAGCAATTTTTCGCCAGTTGCGTGACGTGGCTGGCCCGGCCAAGATGGACCCTATCAGAGCCCACTTTATCGCCCAACTCCCGGCGCTATGGCTCCCAGCGATTGTGCCTCATCTCTTTTGCTGTCATTACAAAAATGTTTCATAAAAAAACAGGAAAATGCTAAATAATGTGAGACGAGTGGCCAGGAGCCAGGGGCCAGGCACCAGGCGCCAGGAGCCAAGCGGCACAAAGAGCAGTCTGAAAACAGAACAAAAATGAGTAAAAAAGAGTAATAAAACATAGGAGGCAAATTTCGTTTCCCAACGAAGCTGGTTCCTCCTAGTGATTCGATATTAAGGCTTTGATATTGGGCTTTGCAGGTATTTCCCGAGAACTGTAGTATCTGGGAATCTGTTCTTTCAAAGTAACTATTCTCATGGCGAAGCTCATTTCGCAGGAAACTGGCTGTCTGCCCAAAAGCATTCCAGGCCCGAATTGTGTGAAATATACGGAGAACGTTTTACCCTGTTGAGTAACGGGAAAAAGAGAGTCGAGTATGACCCTGGGTCACCTTGCAGTAACATTTCGAATCGATTTACATATTCAGCATAAGCGTATGCCGCAGCTGATGTACGGCCCCCCCGACGAGAGGAGGCAGAGGCCGGCTGTAGATAGTGCGGTTCTCAACATATACGAGTATGTACATACAATATGTGTTTATTGTGTGTTTGCACAACAACAAACAGCGGTGCGGATAAAAACCCAATCCACACCCTCACTCGCTGTCGCCCCCAGTCGGCTTCCGGTCTCCCAGTCTCCCAGTCTCCCAGCCTTCCAGTTCCATTTTTGCATCTGCAACAGCATTTTTATGCAAAACAACTGTTTTATGTCAGCGGCACAGCAGGCACCATCAGCACGGAGGGGCAGTTGCACGAACAACTGAATTGGGCAGCATTTTCCACAAAAGAAACTTTTCCCAGCCAGATGAGCTTTAAAGAGATCAGCTTTAATTGGGAAATTCCTGTGAGCGCCGCCTTAAATATAAATGCGCCGACCTGTCGATAGATATTCATTAGAATGCAAATTGATTTCACATCCCATCATCCCATTAGCTGTTTGAAGTGCTGTCAAAATGTTCCTCCAAAAATACTCGAAGAAAGTGCATCAAATATCAGTTTTTCCGTAATTAGTGGACCCATTCTTATGGAAGATCCATGGTGCCAGGATTACCGAGTTCATTGGGGTTAAACTTTGGAAAACTAAATTCTTATTCTTCCTTCCCAATGGAACAGGCTTGAGAACAGAATCGATTCACACGTATCCCAACTGCTTTCTATCGGTTTCTAAAGGTAGGTATGTCAAACACACATAATCGAGCAGATGAGGCACCTTCAGATAGTCACCCATGAAGCATTAATGTAGTCAAGTTCGCAATGGCTAATGCCTTGAGTTTTAAATTTAGTGTTTTGGCTGTCAGGCCCAACTATTTGAACTTCTCTCGCATACATTATCTATGGCTCTATCTATCTATAGCTATACTATTCTGATCTGTTTTTTGAGGACTACGCCCTACGTCTAGGATACAAATTGATGTACAGTTCTCTCAAGTGCCCCCGCTCTTGGCACGCAAGGCCCCTCTAATGGGGTACTGTACTCCTCTAATACTGATTGTCGTTGTGGGGACTAGAGCTCTTACATAGAGACTCTAGAGACACTATTATTCAATTTAGGGATAGATCGTGTTGTGCGGCCAGTTCTTAGGCATTAACCAAAAACCTCCTAGAACCTGCAGAGACCCGACAAGCTCAGCGTCTTCAATTCAAAATCCTTCCTTTTGATTTTACGATTGTTAAGCTATTACAACTTATTGAACATTCTTGTAAGCTGCTTTTATAGCTGAAGAAGTTTAAATGAAAAGTCGAGCAGGTTCGATGTAATACATACATAAGTTTGTATGTATAAATGATTTTTATATGTACGTCGGTTGTATGTACGTTGGTAAGTAGATTTAGTGATGGCCATCAGCTCAAGATCAGCTAATTGCCAGGGGAGACGGGCGCGAGTGAGAGAGCGAGAGAAAGCGATAAAAGGAGAGCGTGAGAGCAGCTCCAGGCTGCTGCTGAGCGGAGCACGAACGACAGATAGAGCGCGAGAGATCCGCAGGAACGAAGAAGGCGTCATAGAGAGACGACAGTGGGCACATGATGCAATTATATTGCATCATATATATATACAGTGGTGCTCATACACTTAAGCCACAAGAACTACACCAAGAATTTAAACGAAAATCAAGAAAAGTTTTTATTTTACAGCTCCCATTTTTTGTCTCAAATTAGTTCTATATGTCAGTGTTCTAATACAACAATAAAATTGTTAAGAAAATATATAGTCAGCGAAATAATTAAAAATTCTGAAACCATCTCCAAAATGTCCTGCTCATATGCTTAAGCCACCTGGAAGAAAATGGTTAAAAAGTTAAAATTTGCCCAGTATTCCTAGTATTTTTAATAAAATTACTTTAATATTGAGTAGGATGACCTTTCTACTTAAGAACAGTGGAGCAACGATTTGGTATTGAATCTACAAGACGTGCGTACTGTTGAGGGTGATTTTCTTCCATTCTTCCTGTAAAATTCGGCACAAATCCTTTTAATTGTTGGTTTTTGGGCAACGACTTGGTTTGGAATTCCCCACAAGTTCCTTATACGGTTCAGGTCGGGACTCTGCGGTGGCCATTGCAAAACATCGATTCCCGCTTGGTTAAGCCACGACTTGACTATCCTGCAGCAATGTATCGGGTCGTTGTCCTGTTAAAATATCCAGGCAAGTGGCAAATTATCGGAATATTCTCCAGATAAATTGTTACTCAGAATGTCTTTCTACATTTCGGCGTTCATAGTACCTTGAATCTTCACCAGGGACCTAAACCCGATTGTATATATTGCAATTATATGTATGTATTATTTCATCATGAGTGGACAGTGCAAATAGTGAAAAATAATGATGATTTATGTTAAATATCGGTCTGGGAAACCCTACATCAATGGTAACGAAAAATATACATACATACATACATACATACATATGTACATATGTATGTCAATTGGTTAATTTCTATAAGTTTCAATTAGACTTGAGCATAATATCGGGATAGAATTAAGTATATATCTATATATATATGTGTGGTTTTATTGAATTCTAATTTTGTGGCTTTTCTTTGGAAATGTATTATGATTTTAAAGATTTTCTTGCTGAGTTTTGAATTAGTGGACTGTATTATTTTAATATAGGTTTTATTTTATATATCCTGTGATTATATAATATTGGCGTTTTACAATCGAGCGAAAGAGAATGGAAAGATCATGCGATGCGACGGTCCAATGCAAAACGGTACACATCGATGTGTGCGTGTGCAGCTGCGGGCTTTGGCTATACGTGTGAGAACGTTACAGCTATGTTTGGGACACAAGCAATAACAACACAGCTATGCACGTAAAAATAGGTGCTCGAGCGGGACAATACAATCATGTGCATATGAATAGTGCAAGGTATAAAATAAATGAATATTGAACTAAGGCTAAGCGGCTAGTTTCTCAACAGTTGCCATTAGATTTGGTTCAAGGCCTGTCTTTCGTTGGGGGAAATATGCATAGGAGGGTGCATCAGCTGAGTGTAGGGCTCAAAAGAAGGAGCCGTGCCGAGATCGCGACGCATTAGGTACACGGCTAAATAAGGAATAGAGACAGAGGGGATAGCAGAGTCTCAGTTGTTAATCTGTCTATATATGTATGGGTTCAGGTGCCAACTGACCAACCCACACCCTCCCACCTGTGTATGAACAATATAAAAGCATGTACATACGTACATATGTATGTACATATTTACATGGTCTGCTTTCTCTCCTCATCAGATTGGATTATGTCATTAAGGGGGGCACACAGTGGCTAAAACGCATTAAAGAGCTTATGCTAACAATTAAATTATTTTTAAGCCCTGCAAAGCAAAGCACCCGGAGAACATAAAAGCACGCACACAGCCGTTTTACCGTTGGCAAAAGTGTTTCCACTGTGCTGCTTCGATGTGTAATGCGCATTCGTAGCAATGACGACATTGTTGCGCGAAAGCACGGCCACCGTCGAAGGCGTGGACGTGCTGGACGGACGATGCGGGGCGATGGGGAGGGGCAGTTCTTATTGGGTTCATGGCCAGAGAAAATGTTATCCCTCCACCCGACTGAGGCATGTGTATGTGTGTGAGTGTGAGTGTGTGTGTCTAATCAATTTGCTTAGCTTGGAGTTTTTCTTTTGTTTTCCTTTTTTTGCCGTTCGGTGCGGTACTTACTCCGCGTAAGGCGCAAAGGACAAAGTATGCCAGAGCTTTGTGTCACACAAACAGAGAATACCTTTTGACATTTATCGTTGCTGATCTCAGCAACCCTCTGGTCCTTACCCCCTCTCGCCCACAACACCAGTGCACCCCTCCATTCCGGAATCGTCAAAAAACCACAAGGCTGATTTTCCGCGCTAATGATAAAAGTTTTGCGCTTTGAGGGCGTTTCTGGAATGGGAGAGCGCTAGAAAGGCGGACGAGTGGGAGCGGGAAGGGGAGTGGAAACGGCAAAATCCGAGCGTAAGCCTTATCTCCTTTTCCATCCACGAAAGCGCACAGTAAGACAACGCATTTGGTTTTCAATTAATTGTTTACCCTTGTCACTCAGTCGTCACATATTGTACGCATCCCCCTCCACACACAAGTTCCCACCAGCATACAGTGGGCGAAATGTCCAATCTGAGGCACAAAAGCCTCTTCTTGAGCTTAAGTCGAATAAAACCAAACAACAAAAACAAATACATATATTTGGAGAAGGAGCTGCCACTGTGCAGACCAGGAGATCAGATCCCATTGAAATCCCATTGAAAAATGTATTCGCTATAATATATTTCGTTTTTTCCACTAATATCCCGAATATCTTGATCTCCACGTTAACTTTTATCTGTAACGGTAGTCAACATGGTTTCTCCAATGCAAAAATTGTTTCCCTCATTTTTCATTTCTTTACTGCATTCCAAAAATATAAGTCGCCTAAGAACTAAAATGACACCTACAAAATAGCAACATTTTAAGCCGTGTACTTGCGGACATCACAAGATTCCACTCCAATATACAAATACATACACAATGAAAGAAGAAGACATACCTTAAACTATACAAAAAGAACTTTGGGAATACGACAACGATAGTGGATGGCAGGTGGAAAATGGCAAACAGCTGATGCCAAGTCCGAAGAGCAAAAACTGTCCGAATGTACGAAATAAAACTATCAAAGTGATCGAAGACCTTCTGGAATAGGAAAAGAAAATAACTGCCGACAGATTTTTGCTTAAATTCTTTATTTTCTTAATGGGGCTTTCGCCCACTGTGCCTCACCACTTCGTAATCACCTGTTCATAATATCAGATTTATATCAGATATATGGGCCCTGTCCTGGGAGTACAAAAGCTTATTCCATACCGCTTTGCAATGGTCACCGATTCCTACCCCAATCCCGGAAAACTTCCATCGCCTCGCTCCCTGCCAAGGAATCCATCAGCATATCAAGATGTTGTTAGAGAGTTGCTAGACAGTTGTGCGGGGGCTGTTGATGGGTGCCTCAAGTTTGGGATAATTTAAAGATTGAGAAAAACAAGGCTGCCCTTGAACGTCAACTAAACGTGGAGGCGGTAAGATTTTATACAGCCCGACTCCAGTGTGATATTGGGAAATATTTACATAGTCGGGGGCGCCACAGATTTCCATTCCAGCCGATTTCCAACTAAGTGGGAAATCTATGTGCCACAGTACTCGGCTGTCTCGGTTGATTTTTTTTACAGAATATCGTATTATCCCTAGAGATTTAGTTAAATAGACCGCTTAAACACATTTCACTCACAGCAAGTGTTCAAGTTTTGGAAAAGTTATTTAAATTCTGATTTATCTGCACCAATTCTGCATTATTAAAGAGTTTAAATGTTTTAATCCTGGTAGTCGGATATGTAGTAGTGCCAGCCAGCTTTTCCAGCAATTACATTTTTTCGGAGCCTGAAATCCGAATGATGGTTCGCTCTTAATGGTGATAAATTATTGATTAAACAAAGAAAAGCTTATGTTTACTGCCCGCCAAATATTTAACTTGTGTGTGTGCCGGTGAGCTTCTGAACTCTAAATTTTAAAAATAGCCGCCGAGGAAAATTTAAGTAAGTTTTCTGCTTTTCTTACACCGCGTCAGGATGAAATTTTACTGATATTTACAAATCCTTATGAGGGCCTGGATGCCACACTGATTGCCCAGTGCCAAATCCTTGTCCCTCCCAATGGCTTTCTTAAAAGAGCCCACATAGTAGTTCAATTGTTGCCAGAACATCCGAGACGACATATGTACATCCACGCACACTTTGGCCATTCCCTTCCTGTTCTGTGCTCTCATGTCCTTTCATATTCTGGGAGTGGGTCTGAGGCTTGGTCTGTACCTGTGTCCAGAAATGGGTTTCAAGTGCTCTTCATTTGATTTGATTTCGGTTTCACTTCTGCGGTTTCTTAGCTTTGTGGCCTTTGTAACGTCTTTGGCTTTGGCTTGGGCTTGGGCTCTGGCTCGATATTTCCACTTCCCTTCCCTTCCCTTATGTTTCACAGAGTATAAGATTCAGCGATGGGAGCCGGAGATCACGTGGAAACTTGACAGTTAAACGACAATTCTTTCTTTGCACGTCCGGTCCAGTACAAGCCCCTTTCTGGACAGCGCGTGCTCTAAATTTGCGGTAAAAAGGTTAAGCTCTTTGGTCGAAAAAATTAACGGTCACATAAAATTGACCAAAAATTAAATGCAATTTTTGCTACGAAACCAAACATTTCTAAACTTTTATACAGACACAGATTCATACGGAATTTTACATATATCCATGCATCTGTCGATGTATTGGCCATGTGCCTGGCTGTCAGCAGAGAATCGTACTCAGATTGCTTTCTGAGGCGTGCATTTAATGGTCTGATAAGAAAAGGCCTCGAGTTCGGGGCATGGAAGATGGGGGACAGTGTGTCAAACAGATAAGGATGCTAGGGGGAGCCCTTTCTAATCGCGTGGCATAGATCAGCCTCGCAGGTCTCAGAACTCAGGCAAATTGAGATTCATTTTGAAATGTTGACAACTTCCATCTGAAAATGGCAGTCGAATGGCAGACTGATTTTTGGCCGCTAGAGATGAGGAAAATGCATCGACCTACTGTCGATAGAATCGACTTCAACTGAATAAGCAATGACTTGAGAAATAAAAACTAATACCCTCTGCTCACTGAGTAGATTCCGGGGGAACGGTGGCAGTTTTTGACAGTTGTGAAGCCCGATTCACACTGGCACCATCCACCGTCCACCATCCGTCAAAAACAGCTGATGAGCATAAAACAACAAAGTTTTTGTGAGGAGCGTTTTGTTGCACAAACTTATAATGAGGGCATAGTGTTATGACATTAGACATCAGTCGAAGAACTGAGGCACTATTTGTGTCAAAATTGGATCTGAAAAGTGTAACAATCGATTATCTCTGCCCCAGCGCTGCTCCAAGCTTAACTGCAAAACCAAACTTACGCTACTATTTGCGTACTATGGGTCTATCTATGGGTACTATCTACTTTAGTATGTGGTACAGGACGTACTACTATATCTCTCGCTCTCACTGCATGATTTTCCCTGTCTTATCTTGTCCTGTTTTAAGTACTGTTTTAAGGATATATACGTACACGATTTGTAAATTGCGAAATTGCCTCAGATCCGTTTGAAATTTCGTTTGGATGCTGATCAGCTCCTGGAAGAGCTCCACCTCCATCATATTATGCTCCTCCTCCCTCTTCTTATGGTGCTCCTTTTGATTCTAGGCGTTCTCTACCGATCCCATGGGACCCCCACGAGCCTTCCGCAAATGCTCAATAATCTCTTGCCAAATACTAATTAATATATCCTCCATTTCCGAAGACCACTTCGTCCTGCCGTGGTGTATACTTATGTCATAATAATTCAAAGCAAAAACATACTATATCCATCCACCATCCACCGTCATTTTTTCTCTTTCCATTTTTATTTGCTCCAAATTGAAACTCTAAACTGAAATCTTCGGCTGCAGGAGCAGTGTGGTGCTGCTGTGTGTTGTGAATGCCAATTTTGTAGGGTTGCATTTGAAAACCATCGTCTAAATATCGCATAGAAACGTGCGGACTGGGAACATCCCAGATGGATGTTGGAATAACTGGAAAATTGTCCAGCAATGGATGGCGGATGGTGGCCAGTGTGAATAGGGTATAGGTAGTTCCGTTCCATTAGTAAATTTTCCGCAAATACGTAAATGCATGCCTAAAAATACAAGATTGGAAAAGAGAGAGAGAGAAAGAGAGAGAGAGAAAAGAAACCAATTGGCAAAAGTACATTTTATGAATTCCCCTGAAACCGAAATGAAATAAAAACTGACAGAGAATGGCAAAGTGTGAGTGAGAAGGTGGATAAGGGGCAGAACAGGTATAGCGCCTGCCAGCACGAATACTCGTATCGTATGGAAATTTCAGCGTCCGCACACTTAATATAATTTCACTTGAAAACACTCATACACTCTCACAGGGGAGGTGGAAAGCGGCAAATCATGTAGACCGAAGGAGGACGGAGCACGGGGGCGGGGACGGGGACCAGCAGGTGCTGGTGGCCAGCAGTGGCGATGTGGAACCATTCGTCTTTCGTGTGGCCTTTCTTTACTCTCCCGGCGCTAACGTGACTTTGGCGCGTTAACCTCAATTTATCGCTGCCATTTATGTCCTTGTTTCCGATTACAGCATAAATTGTGGTAGGTGACGTGTTGGCCACACACACACAGCCATGCACCACTCACCTGATAAATGGTAAACTGCATGTATTGTGTAATCGATAAAAAATAAAATACGAAAAGCAAGGAAACCGTGCGGTGGAGTGGAGGAGCGGCGGAGCGGCGGAGCGTCACGATATCAGCAGCGCCTCACGAAGGGACTGATGTCGTGGCATCGACGTTTGCTCCCGTTTTGGCTTAGTGGCATTGAACGACGACGGCCCGTACGTACGGACGTGCAAGTTCCGGCGAGTGTTCATTGTAAACAGAATTCTGCCCACAAGTATTCTCAGATTCAGCTCCACCCCGATTCCGAATTCGGGATAAATAGTAATAGGATTTTGCGAGAGACAATAGGCGGCTTAGTACAGCAGATATGAAGAGTTTTGGGTTTCATTTTGGTTCGGAAATAAATTACAGTTTTTCCATCTATCTCCTGGTCGATGAATGCATACATATGAGGAATATATCCTGAAGATTATGGAGGGAAGAAACTCATAAATGTGCATGTAATGGGAAGGCTCCAATCATGACCATAATCCATAGCTCTGTTCATTTCAAACGGCGAACTGAAGAAACTCAGAAGGTCGGGTCCAGTTCTATTGATTAAATGAGAACCAAATTCACCAACATATGTAGGCACCTAGGGTCTTGGGCTTTCAACGCAAAGAAGGACCTTCCCTTAACGTGAATCATACTTTCTGGCTATAATCGGTACACAAAGAGTTTAGGCGTGGTGGCTGTAGATGGCTGTAACAGCCAGAAGGAAGCGTTTTCCACCCCTTAGGATATATATATTTTTGATTCGCTTCAACAGCGGGTTAGATATAGCCACGTCTGTCCGCATTGTTTAGCACTTAGTTCTCAGAGACTATAAGAGCTAGACTCCTGCGATGCCACTCTGCAACAAGTGCATTTCAAAGTGATGCCACTCCTCATTCCGCCCCCACAAAGACCGAAAGCTTGTGGCATACACAATTTAGAAAATACGAGAAGGACAACATCAACTAGATTAGAGAATTTTAATCTAATCCGATCATTCTTATAACGAGAATGCTATTGCTTGAATGCTTCGTTGGTTGAAGATAGAGAGAAAAAGCGAGAGAGATGCGCGGTCTGCTTTGCCCTTCCCCCTCTTAGCATTATCCAACAACTGAATCCGATCCTTTTGTGAATTGCGATACCGAAATTTCTGAGGGAAATAGAGAGGCAGAGTGCAGCACTAATCGGCTCCGATACCAATGCAGTCGTTTACTCATAAACAAGTATAGAATATATTGTACAAGTTACACAAATCCTTACTAAGGATTATACTAAGTATACGCTAAGTACCGCGTATAAGTACACCATACCACATCGTACTCTCTGGTACTCTTTAGTCATAGGTATAATCGAATACATCAAATGTACTATGAATATGTGTATTAGTCTTATCAGACTATCATCGTGCAGACCTCTGTACTCTAACCCATAACATCTACGTCTTTTATTATTCAAGCGAGTTTCTATAAAAGGTTATTTCAGCCGCTTGAGCAAGGATTAACGTCCAACTAAAGCTAAACGATTGATGCCTACCTTTTGATGGACTTGGTTGAGGGTTAAGCATAATCCCCAACACTGAACCCGTGCCCGGCTTGCAACTTCTCGGCGATTTTCCGTCGACTCTGCCCCGGATTGACATGTGAATGTATTTTATTTATGCGATGCAAAAACTTTATTTAATCAAATTCTTCCTGCATTGCGGAGTGTCATATTTTTTGACGAGCATGGTCAGCACTCCACAGGGATTACACTATGCAACAGCAGTTTCCCGCTCCGAACCAAACCGACCTTTTTCGATAGATTTGGGGCTTTACAATTTTTTAATGAAATATGGTTTTATTTCTATGGCAAATTTTTTTTTATTTAAAAAAATGTTTTATTTTTGTTTTTCTTCTTTTTTCAGATAGCTAAAGTATCTTACATCTGGTTGTATTGGAGTTTGCAATTTCGAAATTCGAATTTATCTGCATCAGCATTATTTAAGCTTTAAAATACTTAAACCCCCTCTAGTCAAATCTCTAGTAGAATTAAAATGTTCTGTTGATTCGATGTGCAGATTCCGTGGCAGATTCCATAACTGTGGGAACAAAACCGACTTTTTCTGACAGACTTGGGATCCAAATATGTTTTTATGTAAAAGGTTTTTAAAATAAAAAAAATGTTATATTTGTAATGTTTTTTAGCTTCTTTGGCTGCGTTCATTGGATTTGGAGAACAAACAGCAAAGTTCTTTAAAGGAAGACGAAACATACTTAATTTTAAACGCAAGCGTACCTCCGAAGAAAACCTGGGGAAAAAGTTTAGAATTGTTCAAAAATATAAAGCCATAAAGCCTATCATGCTTCTAATTACACAGCGCTCCACAAATTCTCGGGCCAGCAAACGCCAGCCGGGAATTGTCATGTGTCTCGAATATAGATATGTACTTTATAATACATGTGTATTTTTTCAGCAAATCGCTTATTAGATCGCTAATCTTAAGCAATGAAATATACGAATATAAAAGACTACAAAGCTGTTCTAAAACTCAGTACCCAGTACTCGGCCAAAAATATGCATCAATAAACTTCGCCCACACCCAAAAGCACCAGCAAAAAGACTTCACCGAAAACAAAGACCAAAATGACTTTCCATCGCTGCAAGCCCTACCTTCTTGAACACTCAATCGATAACGCCTGCATAAAGCTAATGACTTTTGTACCCAATTTATGCTCGCATTCCCATATTGCCACTATTTCAACTAAAGCCAAAGGAGTCCTGGGTTTTATCAAAAGATGGCCTAAGGAATTGGGACCCTTCTAGACATCTCCCTTCTTCTGAGAGTCGGCTGTGCCTAATTAACATCCATTCTTCTAAGACCCGTAGGATCTGCCGAGGAGTTCTCCTTCTCCACAAACATCTCTCTGGTGAGGTTGAATCCACTGCCCTCATTAGTAATTACTTTCCCCTGCATCTTCCACTCTGTCTTTCCAACTACTGTGATAAAGAATCTGTCCGTTTCTGTCCTCTGCCTCTGTCGTAACTACAAAACATTTTTCCTTCTGTTTTCCTTTGACTCTTGTGCTAATAATGTCAAACCTTCTCTAATGAATAATTTAATTAAAATAACTGCAGTCCTAAATAGTTATGCCATTGGCTTTTCTTTGACCTAAATTTGGCTGTGGGTGGGACCATAGCGGCTATTTGAGCCAATGCTCAGCCCCACCGGGTCAGAGTAATGGCCTTAGTCAGTTCGAATACTTATTTAAGTCATTCATGTCATTTTCCCCCTACAGTTTAACTGAACATTGTTCAACTTCACTTATATGTGGCATATATTGAATTTTCGGGATGTCTCGTCAAATATTTCTTGGTTGAGGCTTTCGATTTGAATTGTATTTGACTTCAAACTGCCCAACAATTGAATACGTTTCGGGGATGCCTCCTGGCTACGGCACTGGCCCGACAAAGAACTGTTCAATAATATATGTATGTACATTTTATTTCATTTCATTGCACCGAGTGAATTTTGCAGAGATTATACGAGATTTGTAACATTCTGTGGCGCACTCCCAAGCCAAGGGGCGACCCTTAGCCCCCACTTCGGCTGAGGGCTGAGGGCTGAGGGGCGGAGGGGCAGGCACGTTCAAAGACACATCTGCACATATGAACTATTTGGGGAATGAGGACAGAGGGCGAGGGGACGTGGATCTGAAGTGGATTCAGATTTAAATAAGACATTTGTGCAATAATCATAAAAACGACAGCCGACACAGTAACTGGTAAAGGCAAAGGCAAAGGCAAAGGCAGTCGGGTGACGATTACTTCCAGACGTTCAAAGGATAGGCGAGGAGTTGGGATACACGTTACACACACCGCATCGTTATAGTGGCTCTGGCTCTGGCTCTGGCTCTGGCTGTGGCTGCGGCAGAAGCTGAACAAGATGTAGAGGCGTGTGCCACCAAGGCAACGGAAGCGGATGCAGAACGGAAGTGGAAATGGGGCAGAAGCCTGAAAGTAAACGGGATACCTAGCTGGGATCGCTGGGTGGGCTCTGGGTTGGGCCGCATGAGAAAGAGTTTCCAGACACACTGGGAACATTCGTCAGCTCCCCTCCCTGAGTATGCACCAAATTCACTCGAACAACTACTCTATTGTGTGTGCTCCCGCACTGGGAGCTGAGCCGCACATTCCCATGTGCTTGAATATACACATATGTACATGGATGTATGTACATATTATATGTGCGCATTTCCATGGTGTCGCACGGGACATCCGCACACATTTAAAATGAAAAAAGTCCAAATAGCACACATTTTTACTTTGAAAATAGGCATTGCTTATAGCTCTCTATTTGCCCTTTAATTGGTGCTAAAAATGATTTTGGTACATTTTTCGCTTTGAAGATAGTTGTAGAAACAGAAGATGTTCTCGCGAGAAAGACAGAGAGAGACTAAGCATGGAACCTCTCATTATGTTCCTTGAAAATTCAATTTGTAGGCCCATCTTTCCTCTTTACTCAACAACAAGAATTATTGCGAAATCTTTCGCCAGTTCGGCGCTAAAATTCTTAAATTTTCATTATTTTCATGGGGTTTAAATACCCATTAGCTCATAATAGGATAATGGGTCGGGCTTTAGTATAAACCAAATATTTATTTTAATAGCTTTGACTGAAAATCCAGAGCGCACAGTGGATGACCAATCGAGCAGGCAAAATACTTTGGCTCCTAAAGTATTTAATATACCATAAATCGGTTTTTACAGAAACATCAAGAAAAATGTTTGGTGTAGTTTTTCAATGAAGCCTCAGTCGAGTACAAACTACCAAAACAAATATTTAGAATCGATTATTTAGATATACAATTGATGTTACGAAAGTTGTTACTTAACCAGCATTAATTTTTTTCCAATTTCCTGTCAATCAATCTTTTCCAAAGCTGTATGGTGTAATACCTTGCAAATCTACACAATCTACAAGTAAATAAAGAAAATATTTTGTACCTAAAAATTGTGGAAAAAACTTTGAAAACTGCAATGAGCTTTCGATAACTTATTGAGGAACTCTAAATGGATTTATTTGGGTTACACATTTCGGAAGTGTGTTTTATCCTGCCAGATTGGTCGTTTCACCCACTGTGCAACGCAGAATCGAAAGCATTGTCCGTTCGCATCTGTCCAAACTAAGTTTTGATAGCACCCATAAAGAAGTGCGAAATTAATAGAGTTTCTAGGATGGATCGATCCTATGTGCAACATATTTCAAAGCTCATCGTCATCAGTCATCGGTCCAAGTGACACACGCGTTACTTCATTCAAATGTTGCCAGACGGGTCAATCTTTTTCCAATTTGCTGGTTGTCCCTCAATCGAACGCGCACTCTCTCTCTGGGGTCGTTTTACTAGGATATGCTGTTATCCACTCGAAACCTTCAATTAATATACATATGGATGTATGTATGTTCATACGAGGGAAAAGTAATCGCTGCCGTTGAATGCACGCGGGCTTTTCATGCTGCTACTATTTATGTTTGTATTTGTATTTGTATTTGTATTAATTCTGGTCAGGCTAATCCTTCCAATCAATCTCTCTCTCTCTCTCTCTGACTCTTTCTATTTTTATATGCACATACAAAGATAAAATGTAGCGGCGTTATCGTAAATTTTGCGGCTTTTGAGCAAAAGAAACAAAGTGGAATGGGACGAACATATGTACATAAATCCGTGAGTCGAGAGGGAAAAACGCATTTAAATATTTTATAAAGCTCCCACAGCTCAGAGGAATATACATATATGAACATATGTGTGTGGCTGACGAACCCTGTAATTTTTATACAATTTATACGTATCCGTGTGCAATGAAAAGTGAATCAAGAAAAACTGTAATACTAATAGTTGTAGGATTATTATGCTTTTAAACAAAATGTAAAACATTTTTGCAACTCTACTATATGTGTCCTGGATTAGACAGAAGCTACAACTTTTTCTAGCAAGAACTTTTTCTCGTTCAAGTACGAATACACCTTCTCCATTTCCGCAAACGATTCAAATTCAACTGAATATAAGAGAATGTTCTATGGACATTCGTGCTCAGCTCTCAGCTCTTTGAGAGATGGAGAGAGGAGCGGGAGGAGATTTTATGTACATATGTATGTACAATGTGTAACAGTATATGTTTATAC
The DNA here is from genome assembly GCA_008121275.1 of Drosophila lowei. Classification (NCBI taxonomy): domain Eukaryota; kingdom Metazoa; phylum Arthropoda; class Insecta; order Diptera; family Drosophilidae; genus Drosophila; species Drosophila lowei. The sequence goes on along the minus strand of CM017781.1, from coordinate 55,419,040 downwards.
CTTAGGTACAATCGACTGGCCTTTGAGTGATATTAACAGAGAATTTCGTGATATTCATGTTCCAATGATACCTCTATATCGGCCTAGGTGCACTGAATGGTATCACGTTAGTCAAGACCCAGTGGATAGGTATGTCTGCACCTGACTCGTGCATTCAAAGCCCCGGAAAATCGAATTAGATATCTGTTTGTGTGTCTACGACTTTTCACTCCTTAGTTGTCTGTGTTGCCTATCAGTGCATGTTCCCTTATTTGGGTCTTTGACCACGTCCACTGCTGCACGATACGTTTATGAAATTTTGTTTGGTCAACTGAAAATTTCAATACTCTCGGCACCGCCGGTCCCACTGGTACAGGATCACAAGCTCAACAGGCTCTGACGCTGCAAATGTCATAAGTGTAATTGGGTTTTCCGAAACGCAAATTCGTATTCATTGTGTGTCAAGGGAGGGGAGGGTGGTGTAAGGTGTGGGAGGGAGTGGGGTGAAAGTGCATTCGTGCTACGTTAAATGCTCTGCTCGTTAATTTGCACAAATTACGCATACGTCCAGTGTGCGGTGCCATTTCCACAACGACATTTGTTTCGAAATTGTTATTTATGCGACTTTGCGCCTGTGTATCTTAGTGGTGCTGCAGTTGTGCATGTCTCTGCAGCCACTACTTTAATCCCACTTAATTACCGCTGCTTGAACATATTGATTGCACACACGCACCTTAATCCGGATTACTCGTACTCCTCCCCTCCAGGCACCCTGCTCGGCAGCATCTTATCCGCCTTGATTTTGCTAATTGCGCTAAGGACATTAATTGACTTAAGACTGGCGATTCCGCGACAAGTAGCCCGACACTTAATTGGCCTTAAATTGTGGAAGTCATCAACGAAAAACACAAAAAAACACACCCTTGATGGGGTGACGCCACCCCTTCCCCTTTGGCAGCATGCAGCCATTAGGGTATGAATACAAAATCAAAGCTGTGCAAATATGTAAGCTTTGCCCGGGCGAGAAGGACACTCAATTAAAGCGCCATTCATACTATCTGGAACAACGTGGCTCAACAGAGAGGCAGGGACAAAGGCAGTAGACAGTGGAGACAGTAGACAGTGGAGACAGTGGAGACAGCAGACAGAGAGAGGGGACACACACACCCCAGAGGCAGCGTGCGACGACATTGCAGCTGGGACATGGGCCTGCGACTGCGACTGCGACTGTGGCGAAGGATTATGAATTAATAATAGGCAAACTGTAGGAATTTTCGCACGCCCAACACCTTCTTTATGATATTTGGCTCCGTCCTGCCTGGATGTTGACGCTACTCTCATTATGCCTTGCGCGACCAACGACACTCAGCGGAGTCCCCGCAGCGCCTCCAGTCCCCAGTCCCCAGTACGCACTCCAGTCGCCATTGCCATGCCCCAACCCCAACTTGATAGAATCCATATGCGTCGAGCAAAACAGAGTTAGAGATTGAGCGAATGCCTATCCTCAGTGATTGGTTACGATTTAGTGGACTGTATTGTACTATCGTTAATATTGATTTTATTTATATTAAAGTGGCACATTGAATATTGGTGGGTTGCATGTTATATCGGGGGGTCTATGAAGCGTCGGTACAGCGAACTAAATTGTCGACCGCTCAGCGAGAAGAAGAGGCAATTGGAACATCAGGCGATGCGACGGTCCCAAGGTGGTCCGCTCCCGCTACGCGCTCACTCTTCGGGTCTTGCCTTGCTCATTACAACAGACTTCGTTCTTCTCTCTCTGATCAAACATGACGTCAGAGGCCTCGCAGCAGTGCGGAGCTTAACACAAGACCCGAAAGAGAGTTAGAGAACCACCTTGTATAATTTCATCATGGTCCCAACACAGAAACGGAACGCATCGCTGTATGCGTGTGCAGCTACGCGTGTGAGAGCGTTACAGTTATGTCTTGGACACAAGCAATAAAAACACATCTATGCGCGTAAAACTAGGTGCCTAAGCGGGAACATACAATGGTGAGCATATGAATAGGGAAAGTTATGGTATGGATGGCTATCAACCATAGAAAACTCAAATAAGCGGTTAATTTCTCATCAGTGATACAAATTGCGAAATGCGATTTATGTTGTTAAAGTGTCCTTTGAGCGAATTGTTCACACATTCGTATTGGTCTAGATCGCTCTGCAGCTCCAGTCGGGAGTGTTCTCTTGCTGTGTGCAGAGGTTTTTGGGGTTACACTCTATAAACACATCCTCGATGCGACGAATCTTACCCTCTGTGCAATTTCTATTCTATTTCAACAGTTATTTGTTCAATTTGAGCTCAAAAAATCTTTTTGACTGTGAGACATTGTTTCAATGAAAGTTTCTATCAACACTAATTGATCGCTAAGTGATGCTGACGATATTAAGTATACGACAAGAACAGAATTGTTTGTTAATGAAAAAAAGATTAATAACAGCAAAAAATCTCCTTATTTTTAATTTTTAATATTGAAACAACTCTAAAAAGCATATAAAAGTTGGTTTCACAGAAAAAAAATGCGTTTTGATATAAGTTTCAACTTTGTTTTCGTCTGTTCGACGAATGTCGACCCTTTAAGGGTTGAATAAGTATCCGTGCTTCCCTTCTAGGGTTAAAATAGGTAAAGGACTTGCTTATGTTTTCTAAAATTAAACATTCCAACAATTTTCCCACTGTTTTTGGAGCATTTACCACAACTTTGATTGAAAGGTTTCACATGGCTTCTGGAAGGACTCGAAGAGAGAGTTCACCGACAAGTCTCTGCGCCTGTCCAGCGGCCCGCAGATGTGGGTGTTGAATTATCATTTGACAAGTTTGTAAGCAGTCAATCAATCAATCTGGTAACGCAATTATTTCCTTCCTGGCCGAAAGCAATTGACTTCAATTGACTCGCTCCGGGCCACGCCCTCTACTTATCGGCCATATACTCGTATTGATTGCCAATCGATCTGCCTGGGTGCCCTCCCAGACAGCGTCTTCATCGTTGTCGTCTGCCGAATAGGCTTTCATTTATAAGCCAATTGTATTTCAATTGAGTTTTTTTATCCCAGTGTCGCTGTTCCATGCCCAATCCCGCCCCGTCTGGGCGAATATATTTTTGGATGACCGTGGGATGGGCCGACTTCTGCATAAATCAAATGTGTCAATAGCCGGAAGCGAAGAATATACAAATTGTGCATATTTATGCATACATACATACAACTTCCGATCGAAAATTACTGGACCTGCCCCATATGACTCTTAGCCCGCAATGAATTTTGGCTAAATTGCTCCTCTAATGCTCTTCCTCGACTGCTGCAGCGAACCAACTTTTGCGAAAGCAATTTCCAATGCGGAAAGCTGAAAAAACTCGACGGCTATTGTCCGTTCTGTATGCTCTCCCCTCTCTATCGCTCTGCCTCTCCCACTTTCCTGCCTTCCTGCTTTCCTGCTTGCCTTTCTCTCTCTATGTGTGTACACATATAGCACATGTGTACATATATATATCCACATACAGTGCCGGACCCAAGTATAAGCACAGCAAATCAAGTTCAGTTCACTGCTGTAATTTTGCCCATCTGGGCAGTATTTCTGAACAAGAGTTCGCCCTTGTTAGTTACACTCGTATTTAGTACTGTTTTTCTTAAGTTTTTCTAAATTTAAGTGACTTGGCAACCATCGAAGGTACTCTCCACAGAGCATTTATCGGACAATGGAAAATCTGTAAAAACTGAAATTTCATTGCTGTGCTAATACTTAAGTTTGGCACTGTATGTGTGTATGTATGTACGAGTATACATATGTGTGTGTCGCACGTGCTATATTTGTTCGAATGCTCTATGGTCCTTCACAGCTTCCTCGGTTTTGTTATGTATGTACGTAGAGCTTTCAAATTGGTCCAGGAGCTGAGAGTGTGAGGTGCCTGTGAGGTAACAAAATCAATCTTTGACAGCTCTACACTCTCCCTTCCCGCACACTCGCCGATCTCCTGTGGCCCTCTTCCGCTCCCTCTGGCCCGTGTGCTGGTCGAGGGCTGCTGCTCGATTTCTCTATGGTGATTGACCAGCATATTAAGTATACGCAACGTCGCCAAGAAATGACAAACATCAAGGGCATGCTAAGGTAAGTTGTCAGAGCCAATTTGCCATCAGCAGCAGCCAGTTGCCAACACCACTACCAATGCATTCAAGCTCAAACTGCTCCGAGAAGACTTCGCCCTCGCCCTCGCCCTCTCCCGGTCCCTGTCCTTGTCCTGGTCGCCTCTGGCTCCGGCTCCGGCTCCGGCTCCGGCTCTGGCCGTACTTCTTGTTCTTCATCTCCTCAGTTTACATTTTTAAAATGCAATAAATCATTCACAGCTCTTTCACTTACTTAACAAACTTTTGCCACAAGGGGTGGGGATAACGGAAGGGCGGAGGGGTTCAAAAGTTTCAGCTCAAGCGTGGGTCGCCCTGATTTGCTTATGCTTTTGGGGGTGTGGGGCGGGATTTATACAACGCTATTGGAAGAAAGAGTGAAAGCGAAAGAGCTATGGAAACCGAAAAAGAAAAGTTTCCTATTAAACCCTTTCCCTCTGCCGCTAAACCGCCCCCCCTGCAACCACCACTCCAGCCATAAAACATGCCAAAAATAGCAATTGCCGGGACGGCGTTTTAAATTTATATTACCCACGCGAAAGGCCAACCGAAAAAGCTACAAACGATCCGGTTCAATTCCGACTTCAGTTTCAATTTCGGGTTCGCTTGGGTTGGGGAAACTTATTTCTGGGTATATAAAATGCTTTACAATTGGATAATTGATATCCTTTACCCTAGCCAAAAATCCTATATCTGTGCATACCATAGTTTCAGTTACATCTGTATCGGCTATGGAAGCTGATCAAATATTATGATCATTGGAACGATCCTTTCTGTTCGCCTGTTGCCAGGTGGTCTGCTATACCCACGTATATTGCTCAGAATGTGACCAATTCACAGATTTTGTATACATATATCTCTTTTATATATCTCTCCGATTACATATCTTCTCAGAAATCCTGGCCGCACTGGAAGCGCTGACTGCCTATTAGGTTAAGTCTGGGCTAGTTTGATAATGAGAGGGAAACTAAGCTACCAACAGTGTGAAACGACATTGAGCGACTGGACCTGCCGGCACCAGGTGATGAGGTCGAGGACGATGGGGAGAACGGGGAAGCAAGAGCGAGGGGCTCGGCCCTGCCTTTGGAAAATCTAAGCCTGTATACGTACAGGACGGTTTACGCGAGTATATTGTTTTAAAGACATAATCTAGAGGTAAGAGAGCCGTAGAATCTTTGCATCACGGGCCTCCATTCAGAGCAGGCTAAAGAGGCCTCACAATCTTCGCAGTCTACGCTTGAGGGAGCACAGACACTTCTGTGGAGGAGGCTACCCGATGGGCTTGAGAGTCCCAAAGCCAGTCATAAACGGGGAACGGGTACAAAAGATTTATTCTAGGAGTTGGTACGTTGTGAGGGAATTTTCGATGTAGTCCGCCATTTGCATGTTCCTGTGAAATCTCGCGTTGAAAATTTCTTTTTGGTCCGGTATGGTGATCCAAGATTCAATTGCGACTTTATTCGGCGAGATCTGCCGACGCTAATTAATGACTTCAATTGATTGAAAGCGCATGTCTCTGGAGTCGGACAAATCGAGGCCTTCGGTAATTAGGCAACAGCCAGGTCAGAGCAGCAGTAATGATCCGGACAGGCTGCGTCGAAGGTCAGCGGCCTCGGGTCCGGGCCACGCAGTGACAATGAAGGATTTGCCTTATGACAAGCGCCGATAACACGAGTCATCCATCACACACTTAGCAGCAGCTTAGCAAATAGTAAGCAAATATAACATTTTGCCAGCACAAAGGGTGAGGATGGGTGGCAGTCGCACAATGGCCTGTATTTATGGACAGCGCGTGGTCACGTGGGCCGTGGGCCGTTAGCCGTTAGCCGTGGTACGGGCCAGAAATAGAATCAACAAATGCGACAGAGCTGTCTCTGTCAGCCACGTAAAATACATAGACAAAGAGGAAAAAGAAAAAGGAAAACGGAGGCTTCTGCTCATTAAAGCGCTTCAAGGTCTCCCACAAAGAAACCGGTAACCTGGGCCACTTGCTGCGGACGGTGACGGTGGCGGCTCCTCCGGTGGTCCTTTAAGTAGCATCGTTTATTGCTTATTTATTTTTCGCTCTTGCTTGTGGCATTCCCGTTCCCTCGGGCTGCCGGGACTAATATATTGATGGGTAGCCTTAAGTCTATCTATACGTATACATTTATACCAAAACGGTACGTAGGTGGTGCCATAAATCGATGCTCTTAATTGAATTCAGGCCTCATACTTCGCACCATTCATTTCAAACAGATATTCTATGGGCCCGTGTGATATTTAAGATGGAGAACCTAATACCAGTATCAGTCCCATCAGATTAGTCTAGGTCAAGAAAGAATCATTGTTCCTACCTGTTGAAGATGTGCAAGCCCATAAAGTATATGTATGTCCAGTGGATATAGCTATGTCTGTCTGTCTGTGTTACCGTCCATCCGTTACCGTCCAGTTTAACAGCTGGTTCTCAGAGACCACACGAGCTAGAGCCACTCAATTTTATGCGGACTCCTGTGATATCACTCTGAAATACGAAAATCTGTGGCACGATTTTGAAGATACTAGAAAGGACTATTACTATAGCCAGAATGAAGAACATAATTTCACGCAGCCGCTGCAGCTCTGTCTTGTACGGTCAGCAGCGCCCCCTTGCGGATTGAGCGACGTATTACGGCCGGATGGTACTTCGTTGGTTGGAGGAGAATGAGAGAGTGAGAGTGAGAGAAAGAGAGAGGAAGGAGTGTAACAGAAAGTGCGGTATGGAAACGGCTAGAATATTGGTAATACTGCTAGAGGCGGAAAAAATATAGACTGATGATGAATTAATGCCTTCAGTCTGTGGAGAAAATGAACATCTAAAAAACAGTGCCAGGACTAAAGAGGCTGAAGGCGGCTCTGCCATCGCGTGAGCTCCGTTACGCCAGACATTTATAGTCGCCAACAAAAAATTACAATTATCGATGTGATTTGATCCAACATATGACGTTTTGGTACAAAATTGCAAAAGTCTGCGAATTGGGTAGGACTATCTGTATTTGGGGGTAGAGCTTCGGAGACCACTCCTGACTCTTTCTTCTGCTTCCTGAACGGTAGAACCTCACGGGAACGCGTGGTATTACCGTTTCCAACGTAAAACGAAACGTTTTCCTTTTCCAATAGGAGGCTCCAGAGTCAAAGGAGCCTATGACATATATTTTCAAGGCATAATTTCCCAAGTCAAAGCCTTCTTTGGACATTAAAATTTGATACAAAAAGATGTTTGTGTCTAATTGTTTTGTTATATTTTTAAAATTACTGTATACGCTTTCCATTAAAATTTTGAAGCTTAAAAAAAAAAATTAACTGAAGAAAACTTTGAAAATTACGAAAAAACATGTGCCTTTTTAATTATTTTTTCCTTGACTTTATTTCGGTATATATTTCATGCGTTTTTCTACTTTCCCACTTACATCCGGATGTGTTCTTTCACTTATGGGAAATTTGTTATCTTATTCTTCTTCAGAAGCAAATAACTAGTCTAAAAGATTTTAGACAGGGACTTATTGGACTTATTGGCGGAGAAGAACTAGATCAAGAAATTCTTCTTTGTTTGTTTTGTTATCCCATTTCGCTCCAATCATATGGTTTCTAGTATCTTAAGTGAGCCAGAAACCACAGCAAAAGCCGAGATTTTACAGTATATTTAGCTTTTATCGTCTCTGAGACATGTTCATAGTTCATAGTCAGAGAGGCAGACGGTCATGGTTCGATCGACTCGACTGAAGAATACATATCTATACAGACATATTAAATTGTGGTATAAATTGCCTCCGCCTTGCCCTTTCATACGGTTACACAGGGCCAATGTACCCAGCTATGCAAAAATGGTTGGGGCCCGTGGGAGTTGTGGGAATGTCAGACATTTGTCACAAATGCTACGTAGTACGTTCTCGTTTGGGCCGCAGCCGCGTCGCCGGAAACATGTTGAGTACGAGTGTTTATGTTCATCAAGAGAGCTGATAAAAATTGCCTGGGCTCCGGCCTCATTTGTTGCTCGCAGGATCCTCTGAGCTGTCATTTTCGGACTTCTTTGGGTTCGCCATTCGGTTGAGTGGAGTTCATTTGGTAAGTTGTGTGGGTTGCTGGGTTCCCAAAGTCTGGGGACATTATTTAATAGATGACGGCACTTTGCTTAACAAGCAGCCGCATTAGTTTACCCCAGCTTTACTGCCCCACTGCCCCGTGCCCACTCCCGTGCCCAGCAGTTGGTATGTGCCTGGCATTCATATACAGATATTTCGCCCAGCCCCCTCTTCCGCACTCAGTCACATTGCGATGACACAAAATGCGTGTAAATTGTGTGATTATTATAAGTGGACAATGTGCCGGCTAGGCATCAGCACGAATTCAGGGACCGAATTCAAGTTACACTCGGACTCAAAGAAGTCGCGGCCTTAGTTTGTATGCTATTAGCCACACACACACACACCCCTTAGGATACCGTCCAAACCTCTCCCCGCCCACACACACTAAATATTAAGCAAAATACATTTTCGACCGAATCGGCTTTTAAATCTCTGAGGCACAATTGCTGGCAAACATTTAATGTTCGTGCCCGAAACGAGGGTGGCAATAATAGCAACACTCCTTCAGAGCTGGTAACACACACACACCTACATACATACAAACATGTGTTCATGTGTACATACATATGTAGTTACAGGCACAGGACCACAAAGCATGCAATGGTGTTTTAAGAGGCCCAGCCAGTCCATTCATTGAATCCCACAGGCCCCAGTAAAAAATACTTGGCCGTTTAATGCATACATCGAGAAAGACTCTTAAAAACCAAAATTAGTGCAGCCCAGCCTCCCTTTAACTTTAAAACTTTATTTCGAAACCTTACCTATAACCTATGTAGCAAAGTATTTGCACAGGTATCAAATTGCAGTTTACTGCAGTTTTAAGGGCTTTTCCATGGTGAAAAGCAGCTGCTGTGAAGTTATATTACGAATATAAGCTACTATTTACATATGCATTACATGCAAAACTCAAATACAAGTTCTTACCAATTAAAATCGATTGCGTGCCAAAAAAAACAACTAAATATGGGCATTTCCAAGATGTCGAACGGGACAATCGTACACATAGCAAGTAGCAAAAAGTAAAAATACGACGGATTTCTCAAATTAATTTTCTCTTATAAAGTAACTCTTGACTAGCCCTATAATTAAAGCTAAATTCGATTTTGGGCAACTATTCGTTTTCGATATTTTTTCCAAAATAAACCAAGGCACTCGCACGGGGTGAAAATATAAGTGGCTTTCGCGGCGATCACTTCAAACTCAGATTTCAGCGAAAGTGGAGGCAATATATTGATGCGAGTTTCTTAAAAATGCAGTGCATTGATGTCTTTTTAAACTTCTTTTACATAGTTCAATATGTTAGAAAGACTTTGATGAAAAACTGTTCTGATCAGTAGCAGGAAGAAGGTGGAGACAGCTCGAGTGTCGGTCGGCGGACACGACATTACATCGCAAATGACGCTTAAATACCTAGGAGTTATGCTGGACACTAGGCTTTCATTTAGAGAGCATTTGGAGTACGCCAACACAAAGGCCGCACAGACTTGCCGAGCACTCTCCTTTCTTACAGGAGAAAGTACTAAAGGAAAACATGACCATAAAAATACCAAAAAAGTGAGCTTCTGCTTATTTTAATGGGTTTTCAGATCAAAATTAATACAATTGTATGTCAATTGGTTAAATAAGAAGAGATTCAGTATTTTTTAAAATATAATATCGGGACAAAGGTGTATGGAAATGTGTTTTTATTGACCTTTAATTGCTTGGCCTCGGTGGATTTATTTGGAATAATACAGTTTAATGCATTTATTTGATTCATATTCCAGAAATGTTCATATGCACTTTAGACCAAGGTTCGGCTCCACTGGTCCATACCGCACTGTACTGCTCGAAGCATGCTACCATGCACTCCAATAATTCCAACAGACGTGCCAATTGAATTCAAACGCGTTCAACTTCCTACTAGACTAGGTTTCGTAGCAACAACAAGGAAATCGCAAGGCCAAACGATGTCAGTTTGCGGTGGGAAAACCATGGAGCTTATTTGTTTTGGCTTAAGACGAACTTAAACGGAAGAACAACTTTTTCCGGGCCAGCTAGTACATATGTTTAATTATATTTCTTACGTAGGCAATCGTTACCCGTTTTGCTACGTATTTGAATTTGGAGTGGCTAAAAAATACTATCATGAGCCCTATATGGAAACATCTTAAAAAGTAGTTCCCATAGGAAAACGATGAAACGCACCCAATTATACAAATCAAATATATGTATAACATAAGGAAACTTCTTTAATTTTTGTATTTTTCTGAATTTGTAAAGTAAAGTTCTACTACAAGCCATGTTTGCGGAAATATTTGGGGAACGAGTGCAAAACTTTTTGGCAATATTCATCCAAAAGTCGTTTTTAACCATTTGAAAACTATTGTCTAGAAGAGATGGACATTTTACGGACTATCCCACAGATCGCTTATGAAAAACAATGAAATGAACGAGGACCAACATATCAGAAAACTGTTTTTAAAAAAACTACAACTATGGGCTACATTTCTCATTGTTGCGTAATGGATTGAGTGGACGACTACGCATTCAGTGTCCGCAGACAAATATATGGACTCAATAATGCCAATGGAAAAAGCAATCAGCGATCTTTGTTGTTTTTATTTGCCATTCCATTGGCAGAAGAAATATCAAAATTTATTAGGATTCGAGGGAAAAGTGTATTAGGAAAGCCTGCACCTGTTCGACCTGGCACTGTTCTGCGCATTGATTTCCACGCTAGGCCACGACCTTAGCAAATAAAGTTGCCACATTGCGCTGGTGCAGGGCTTTCCTATCTGAGGGATGGGGTTGGTGGAGTTCAACTTCCGTTTTGACATCCTGACTGGCAGTTGATTTCCTTCATTTGATGTGGAATTGCATTTATTTGTATTTATTCCCGCTGTGACATTTTTATTTTGCCAGATAGATTTTTGCATCCATCATTGTCAGGCACGCTGACATTTGTCAAAGGCAGCCCCCAGAGCAACGCCAGCACTCCACAAGCAATCCAGTATTGACAAATGAAGCCGCATTCTGGCATGGAAATCGAAACGGTGTCCCTTCCTTCCATCCATCCCCATGCCCCCAGAATCTGAGACAGAGTCGCTGACGACAGAGCTGCCAGAGCTGCCACAGTGCAGCAAACAAACCACAAAAACCCATCAAACCGAGGGAACCGCAGCTCGTAGACGAGGCGGGGATGGCACACTGAAAGAGCTGGCTGTGGCTGCATTACCTGTTTCAAAAAGTAACTTTACGAGCCCCGCTGACTGTGTGCGAGTGTACGAATGTACGAGTGTACGCGTGTACGAGTGTGTGATTCAGCTCCCCACGAAACAGGCAGCAATTCATTTGGCAAAGTGCACCAGATCGCGACGTCTTCATTGTGGGAGCTCAGAAAGTGGTTGAGGTTTTCGACGGCGTACGTAGAATGGGGCGATGAAGACGGTGACGGGAAGTTCAACGATTGGTTGGTTACACTAGTTAATGGCCAAAAAAAAACCATATCCGCTTTTTCTGATGGATTTTGGGCTCCAAAAATGTTGTATGAATTATGTTTTTTTATGGCTGGGGTTTTTTTTTTAATTTATAGGATAGTCAAGGGTATGAGAGGAAGATATATCGATAACAGAGTAAGAGTTCGACTTCGGAAGCGAGAAACGAGAAGACGGGCGTAATAAGCTCTGAGAAGGAACCTATTTGTAACCTACTTGAAACTAAGAATAGTTCGCCGAACTTGAACTATGCGGGAACTTAATGGGAAGAGAACTACATATCGTAGCTGGTTCAAGGGGCACTTTTGCTGAATCGATAAGACGAAGAGGAATAACGAGTTTAAATGGGAAATAAAATCTTAAAAACTATAAAACATCCGTAGACTTTCTGCGTCAATAATACATATATATGTATAAGGGTACATACATATATTAGATTTGTGGTGACAGTGGATGTGTGTAACCCAGCCCCGCGCTTACTCCTTCTCCTACTCTCTTTCTCACTCACACACTCACTCTCTTCCTCGTTCAGTGTGCGCCCTCTGACGGAGGGCCGGGCGATAAAACGGCTGGTGTTGGTGTGCAAAAGGGAGAGAGAGAGAGAGTGACAGATGTAACGGAATAAAAAACAGTATCTGAAAAATGGAAAACGATAAAGTATTATCAAGTTCTAATCAAATAGTAGCTCATTAGATGGAAGAAGGATAAAAGGAGTGCAACAATTAACATTAGAACAAAACTAGTATGGGGATATAAGGTTTCTATTTGAGATTATGACGCTATTCACTGTTACAAATATTCCGTATATGTACTAGGTATGTTAGTACAAAGTATTTCAAATAAATATTAATCCATTTGACGTCTCTCTTTCTTTTTTTTGCAGGTAAGAACATTACTGGGAACGCACAAAAATGGCAAAGATGGGGACAATGTCTGCAAATGGTTGGCGGCCGCGCAGCCAGGAACTTGATTAATTTAATAAAAAGCATTATCAAGTTTAAGCTGCTGAAAAGTTAGACCCCCAGTGCAAACCAGCTTCTCCAATGGAAAATTGTCTTTGAAATGCATTAAACTTTTTAGTGCGGCGCAGCGGGAGGGAAGAGCTCATCATCCACTGCTCATTATAATCGTCGTTATCCCGGTGAGGAGAATCATCGTGGTCCTTATCATCGTGGGTCGCGGCGATTATGATCGCAAAGGCTCTGAAAAGTGCGGCCTGCATATTTAATCTGCACTCGGAGGCGCCTCCAAAGTTTTTTGCACTTTGTTAAAACGAAACCAGTAAGGCACACTGGCATGCAACACGAGAGGAAGGTTGAAGTGAAGGGAAGGGAAGGGAAACAGAAAATAATTTCATCAAATCGCTCGCTAAACAGACACTGATGGACGTGGAACTTGGCCAGCCACAGACAGAGGAAAATAAACATTTCCATTCTGGTGGGCAGAAGTGTCTGTTTGAAGAGGGCCAAACAAGCCCTAAGTGTGCCTTCAAGTGTGCCACACTTTGAGCCAAGCTGCCGGCCACCTGTCTCTCTTCAGCAGCAACTGACCGCAGCCCAAACTACCCTCGGCTCCTGCCGCACTTTCCGCACTTGCCGCACTCCCATCTTGCTTGACTGCTGTAGCAAATGGCGTCAATTTCATCACAAGGCCGCTTAATTAATTACCAAAGCAGCTGTGTCTGTGGGGATGTACCCTAGGTGGTTCTAGTGGCGGACAACTTTTTTGGAAGGATATCGGGCCCTAATACATGGGCTAGGTATTCACAGCATGGGATACTTACTACAAGGGAACTTTGCCTCGATAAGGATTCGGTGTCAGAACTGAAATTCCTACACCAAGAAACACTAGACCCTTCAAAGAACTCTACCAATAATTCATTTGAAATCATTATTATATAGTTGCTGATTAGATTCTGGTTTATAAATATATCCATAGCCTTATCTAGATGGGCTTCTTCCACCTCAAAGTAAAAGCACGTATCCTCGTTCTCTGTGTTCTCTTTGTGGAGCCGCCGTGTTTCGATATAAATGCACGAAATTCGTTTTCAATGGGATACTTCTCGGTGCCCATATGCTCTAGAAAATGTGCCATTCCCTGATATTGGCGCGGGTCGCTAAAGGATCCCACGTTCACAAGCACCGCACAGGCTACTATATTTCCATTAGAATGCTCCATCGATGGATATCGCATTAATATATCCAGTGCTTGTGACTTGCTACGGGAGCGACGGCGTCCTCAAATCGATCTTTGAGTGTCCTCAACTGAATGTTTCACGTTGCTGCGGCTTGGAGATCACATCCGAAGGTCATGAGGTCACTCTGGCCAAGAACAACCATCAAGTTCTTGTGATGGATCCGCTGTATGTCTAGTGATTCTAGGATTACAAAGCGGCAGAAGAGTGAAACTGTTTACCAAAATATATGATATTTACCGCAACAAAACTAACCTGTAAATCTTGTTTTTGTAGGAGATTCGATGCAACAGAAATGAGTCTCTTAGCGGACAAAAGACCCGTCCGCCGGATAGTTATAAGATTTTGATAATAGGTGCAGCCTGGAGGCCATCAGTTAAAGCCAAAACATCCATTCGAGATGATTCTTCGATCCGGGTTCTATGTCTTTCCCATTTGCAATGGCCTAATGGATGCCAAGATACGATGCGAGCCAAATTAGATGTGAAGTGGGAGTTCCTTCAGGAACGCGACCGGCTCTTCAGATCTAGACTTCAATGAAGACGAACATGACAGTATCGATTCGTCTATTGATGCGGATCAAAAAAATATACACTTTGTGGGGTGGGAGATGATGTGCCCGACTTTCTTTAAGCGCCTTCTAATCAATATTTATACTATGGCATACGACATATTGTCGTCATTTCTAGTACGTTTTTCTTCTGTTGAGAACCCCGTCCTTTATTCTACAGTTGACTGCACTTGCGAGGTACCAAGTGGGGGCAGAGCACAAATGATTTTCGGGAATATTGCTTGAATATTATAGAGACATCCATCATCCATCCATTTCGAGAGGAGTGGTTCGAAGAAGCATTCCATTATAATAGACTTCCTATTAAAACAAAATTCTGGCAAAGGACCGGCAACCTGGGGGGGCAACAACAGCAGCAGCAGCGACGACAACAACAACAAGCCCAGCGAAGCGCTTTTGTCATTTTCTGGATCCAGAATTGATTAGTATTTAATTTCGCATTATAATGTGATTGAACGCGAACAGATCCTGGAGGGAAGTTTTCCGGTATTATGTGGCCATCACAGTGGAAGTGGCTGGGATTCGGGAGGGGGCGGATAGCGCAGCGTTTGGCCTGTGCAATGTCGTCGTCGTAACAGCCAAGCTCTGCGTATAGGAGTATGTATGTAGTTTATGAGTGACACAAATATTATTTGATATTCTATTACACCTTCAGCCCCGCCCCGCCCCGCCCCGCCCCTCACACACAGACACTCGCTCAGAGGGGCCAGGCAGTAGATGGGGGAAGCTGTACGAGTATGCGGCATGGATAGCTCCCAAAGCGCTGGAAACTTGGTCCTTCCTGCCAGAAACGTTTGAGCTCCAGCTAGCATTTCATATGTGTGTGTGTGTGTGGGAGTGTATCAATAAAGCCATGTGTGAGAGGGGGGGAGGGGGTGCGTATCTGTGTGAGGATGTCGCACATATTCGTAACTAATTAGCAACATGACTCACCTGGGAAACGGCACACATGGGTATGTGTGTGTGGATGCGAAAAGCTTTTCTCTCTGCAGAAAAAATGTTTACATAGTCCCCTCTGGTGCCAGCAAATGGCTGCTTGCAACTGGGTATGGGTATGGGTATGACAGTGGCAGAAGCCGCAAAGTAGGAGAAAAAAAACCCGCTAATTAGCTGAAAATAAATAATGAGCGAAACGCTGTCCAAATGCGGGCGCATGGAAGGATCCAGAAGGGGGCACAGGAAGCGAACTGCGGATTTTTTGAGTGTCAAAGAACACATTTGGGGTTGGCTTCTAGTTAAACAATTGTGTGTCTATAAGACTTGCTTGTGGGTCAAACAGGACAGTTCGTCATATGTAAATCGCGACAATGGGGGCACAGAGTTGGCTAGTATTGATTTTCTTGGGCATGGAGTCTTAGGCAAGATCACATAAGACCAAAATGACCTTCTTGTAACTACGAATAATAATAAATAAACCACAATCCGAAATAGCACAGATAAGCAATCAATTTGGGACTCTCAAAAGTGTGTCCTTGCGAAGGTTCTTCCAGATGTTTCCGCCTTGGATGATCCCATGTAACAAGATACATGGATTTCAATCAATTGCAGCCGAAGTCCGCACTGGGACGGAATTTAACATATCTTTTTGGCCTGCTCCAAAATTCCTCCTAGGTACGATGCCTTCCCTCCTTCCATTTTGAGGGTAAAACAGAAGTTATTCCAGTTATTGAAAACCTATTTGCCTCCTTATTTCAATCGACCTATTCGTCATCATATCTACAGTTCATCCACTCCCCACTTCCTTATAGAAAGCGTAGAGTAACATGTGTATCTGTCCAGATAAAGTGCTGGTTATTTTCAAGACCCAGCAATTAGGCCCTGGGCCAACCTTTGACTTTTCATTTCAATCTATCTTTGAAGCGTTCTTGTCCACATTACTCCTCTCCTCAAAACAGGATCGAGATCAAGTATCGGAACTACGGCGTTATTGCAAAGCTATCCGTATATTACCAGGCAATTGCAACACGTATGCTGTTGTTTGACATCTGCTTTTATCTTGATATCTTCTTTGTAGACGTCGATCACCATCGACATATGCACCTTCTCGAGTGCCCGTCTTTAATCATACTCTGCTGATCCACAAACAATCCTTATTAGGGTTTCCTATAAAATCTCCTAAATTGCAGATCCTCGTATCTTTCGAACCGCACACAGCGTGTTTTGCTTACTAATAAGTATCTGTCAAATGTCGTTACTGTAACCTCAGAAGTCCCGCTATTGTTTGTTCAATTTGTGAGTGACCTACTACCCAGTCTGTAGCACTAGTGTATGCAGATGATGTTAGATCTATCTGTCCTCCTATTCTCGAGGACACTTGTTCTAGATCGAATTTCAAGATCAAATGACCTTGGAGTCCTTTTCGAGCTCAATCCGTGTTCTAATAGCCATATTGCCGCAACGCTAAATAAAGCCAAGGGTATCTTACCGTTGTTCAAAAGAGTTTGAAGTGCGGGTCATGTCACTAAAACACTGTGCGTCTCGTTGGTACGTCCGATTCTTGGGTGTGTGGAGCCCACAGTGTAAAGATCAACAAGGTTGAGATTACTCAACTGGGATTCTGGTAGACTCTTACCACCATACCGATCTAGGCTAGAACTTATTGACCTAATATACGGAACATACTCCTTCTTGGAATCTTCGACTCCCAAACTAGGCCGGGACCGATTGACTTTGCGGTTCCTGCCAGACCTTACCATTATTTCGGTCAAACTACGCTCAGCATTTAGGGTTCATTGCAATAGCTAGACAGAAAAAAAAAAACAGCTCGATACTAAATCGAAATTCGTAGGTGAAATCGTTACAGTATACTCCCTGCAGTACGGGCCCACGATGACATGCATTTTATAAGCGATGATTTTAGCAGAAAAAGTAAAGTTTATTTTTGATTTATTAGAACATTTGCTGGAACATTTCAGAAAATTGATATTTGTTTTCCTTTTCCGCGGGCAGTATTGGGAACTTAATCTGAATCGCCACTGAAATAATATAAATTAATTTATTATGTTTTTATTTAGACTATCCTTCAGGATGTGGCTAACCCCAGTGTGTTCCGTATATGTACAATTTAGTATATATACACTATTCATTTGGCCGCAATTATATGGTATTGTACTCGTTTTGTAGGACAGTTGCTTCAATATAAAAAACAATGCTCACTGTAAGTAAGCGGTGGTCCCGTATTCTTATTTTATTCTCGACTTTCTAAGTCGAAGCAAAGAGAAACACAAAAGCAGGACCATACAAGAAGGATAAAGAATATATAATCCGATCCGATACTGCTTGTCAATTTTTTTGCATAATACCTTTAAGATCCTGAACAGCTAATGAATGCCGATGTCGGGGAAATTTTATGATTTTGGTAATTTCGCAATATGAATACTAGATTCAATTTTTGGCGGAAAAAAAGACGGTCGTGTTCCCAAAAAATTCGGAACTACACTGAGGCAGAGGCACCAAACGGTGTGTAACGCTAAAATGTGAAAAAGTCACATTTTGTTGCCTAGTGCTATCGGCGGCGAAGTCATCCATGAGAACCATATTACAAAAGAGTCGCAGATGGAACCGAAAAACGTACGGACTCCAAGCCAAGGAGGTCAAGGGAAAGGGAAGGGACCCAAAGGGCAAAGACAGCTGGGTGGAGGTGTTAAGGGGAGGGGCAAGCAATGTAAGCCAAAGCATAAGATGGTCAAAAGAAGCCGAAGCCCTCAATACCCGTCAATGTCCACTTAGCCTGTTTCAGCTTTCCAGTACATAGCTACTACAAACATGTACATACAGCCATATATGTACATGTGTAATAAAAATTGGTCAAGTTTGATCAGGTACAGCCAGATAGATATGGCATAGAACCCCGTACTTGATGCCCTGCAAGCATCTTGAAAAATAAGCTTACCCTCTGCTAGGGTGTAACAAGCCAAAGGATATATGTAGCTCCTCGGTCTTCTACGTGGATATCTTGTCTGGGAAGTCGAAGGCCTCCACACCGAGGATTTCAGCACACGTCGATACCTCCACCCCAAGCTGCTCCGCTTGGAGTCTGATGCCACTGTCTGTCCGATTTTGGGGCATAAACATGCTTCAATAGCTTTTAGCATTAAATTTAGACTTTTATGTGTTTATTTGCTTTGCACGTTTCGTTTTGCTGGCACTTTGTCTTTGCATTGCTTTGACCTCCTTCGTTCGCATCCATGCCCGGTGTCCGGTGTCCGGTGTACGGTGTCCGGTGTCCGCCGGACAACTGCCTTCTATCTGCTGTCTGTGTCCCTTGTTTCCGTCCGTATTTGTGCTCGGACTCGTATGTGTCCCTGTAAGTTTTATTTAATACGACAAATGGGCTGTAACTGGGATTTAAATAAATGTAGCCAACATCCAAGTCATGTCACAAAAACCATCATGGGTGTGTGTGCGAGTGTCTGTCTATGTCTGCACTTGATTACCCTTGATATGCATATAAATATACACATACACATAGGGTAACAGGCAATCGAGCATCGATCCATCGATCCCTGGCCTACAGAGCCTGACAGAAAGGCGTATAAAAAATAATTTCGTTTTTATGTGCTTCCATACATAGCTCCAAAAGTCTTGTCCTTTCTTGTGGGAATATAATGTGGAACGGCTGAGATATTGTTAGGCAAATCTTTTCAAGGAATATCCTATTGATCGGCCATAAACGTTGGCTACTTGTAACTGATATCAGAATAATACAACAACAAAATGTCACAAAACATTTATTTGGGTATTTCCAACGAAATGTCTACCATGACAAAAAGCTTTTCAAGTCACTTAAAACACATTTTCATATAATTCTATGAGGATATTAATTTCTAAATTAATTGAAAGGTAAGGTAAAGGTTTTCTTTATCTTTCATGTGAAAACCTGTTGAAATCAGCCAGAGCTAATTTTTCCAGTATATTTTTGGTATTGTTATAGTCATGTTTTTCTTTATTTTTATCTCCTATAATCTCCTTAATTTGGAAAATTACCACTGAATATTTCATTTAGCTATTAGTAAAACAAAATGGCCTACAGATAGTCCCACCCAATTCGCAAAGTTTTAAACATTTTGTAGGCCAAGCTCCAAAACCACTTCGGATTTTGGTTACACAACGTCAGGTCACATTTCATGGCTTTAAACCCGTACGTTCGATTACGCCATTATTTTTTGCTACATGCGGGGCTACTTAATTATTTGTTTATTGTTTTTTTAACATTTTGCCTTACGAATGGAACACCAGAATGGAAATGTAATGTAATGTAAAACCAGTCGAAACGTTGTGAGTCGCGGAAATTCTACAAACTTGCTGGCTGGCGATAGCAGGCTTATGGGACGGTAGGAAGAAGGAGCCTTGCTGGTTTTTTGAAGTTCTTTTTCTCTTAATTCACTTTTCACAGCAGCAAGATACCGTTCTTGCAAAAGCTATCACATGCAACAAAAATTAGGCAGTGGCGGAGATGCAGCGATTTCCCGAAACACAGAACCGGAGAATCTCTTTCGCCCCAGCAAACTCCAGCAGCCAGCATCAGACAAACTCCAACTGAGGCGACACCTCACCACTAACAAGCGGCATTCAAATGCAAAACTACCGTCTCAGCTCCACTCGACTCGACTCGACTCAACTCTTTACCGCCGCGGCAGCGAACACAGGGCAAGCAGGCAGGAGGAGTGGGCCCAAGGCGAACTTCGTCTTATGTGTAGCTCTAATTGCACTGAGAGCCTCCAGCCTCCAGTCTGAGTTCCGGTCTGAATTCACATCAGCAACATAGAAACTTTTTTTTCGGTGCCGTCGTACAAAAAAGTTTTGACGCCCGCACCCGCACCCGCAGCCGCACCCGCACGCCGAGATAAGCAACAACATGGTCCAGACCAGAGATAGATCCATGGCTGGCTGCCTCCCGAAGCTGAACAGAAAACAAAGCCAAAGGAAGATTCCGTATCTGCGGACATTCTATCTTCGTGCTGACACCCGTCACTGCCATTTCAACGCTCAGCCAAGATAATTCGGCCCAGTTCTAGTTCTGGCCGTTCCGAGCCGCTCATTCAGTTGGCTTGGTCGAGCAGAGCTACGAGTAGGCAGTGCGATGTCAGGAGCCTCCTAAGCAATGCACGGTGTTTGATAATGATTTTAGCAACGTGCCATGAGAAAATTTTAATTTTTTGGTATTTATTGATCCTGGATTGATCCAACAACTTTACAAAACAAATTTTTGTTTACAAAACAATTTTTACTAAAAAATAGGTCTTTTTGAGCAAAGCGCACTGTTCAATCAGATGAACGATCTGCAGGAATTGGAGACAGGACCCTCATACCTAAAAAGTATTGGCAGGTGCACAGCTATGCCGGGTTATGCCGACCATCAATGAGACGGAGCTTAAGGTTTATGGATAATAGTTTCATTCACCAAGATCGCTCCAGGAATTTGTTAAACATTCCTCAGTACAATATTATCCTCATATGGTGCAATATACACATGTAAAAACATAGATTGTCTTCGTAATATAAATCTGTTTTGGCAAAGACAGATGTGACAGACAATCATAGTGCAGTCGGAGGCGAAGATAAAGACGAAAAACCGTGTTACCCTTTAAACCGGCCAGAATCGTTAAGGTTTCTGGGTTCCTGGGTTTTGGCTTTCCAGAACCTGATTTTGACGCCAATATTAGGGATGGTTCGCCTTAGTTGGAATTGAGGCACAATGGTTACCGAAGCATTTGCAATTGAGCAAATCGGCCAGTTGGCCGTTTGGAGGCTCCTTTTCTAACATAGATCTTTGTAGACAGGACAGCCTTCTGTAATTGTATTGGAGCTTCTTCTTTTAAAGTCAGATCAGATAAGCAGATCTCGAAATTTCTAATATACTTCTTAAAGATTCTTGAACCAATTTGGCCCAAGCATTTTTTTTATGGTTTTCTCAATCAAATTCTCAAAATATTTCCTCCTAAATTATTCAATTATTATTTACACTTACACTTTTAAGATACAAAGGGAGAAAGCAGACTTAACTATTATTGGTTTATCTTCTGAATTTCTTATATCTGAAACAAAAATCTGCGTGTATAAAAATTACACAGCCCTCTTATGTCCTCTTAGTCCTCTTATGTGCAAGGTATTCCTGTCGCTTGGCCTAAAAAATAACCAAATCATGTGAAGGTCCGTTTGTCAATGCCATGGTTTCGTCATGAAATTATTATGAAATATATGCTGCATTGAAATATATAACTAGCACAAGACAGGCGCTAGAGCTTTTAAAATCGTCTTGTTTTGTACATTCGTATGTATGTATGTATCTTGGCATCAGGCCAGACCCTATTTGGCAGTTTTCATTACATCACCAAAGCCAGACCCTAATTGGCAGACCCTTGCCAGACGGCTATTCACCTGTCGTAAAATTTTGCTGAAGGTAAGCTCTTTTAGCCTCTTTACAATAGCATTTTGTGGTGACAGTGGATGTGTCTAACACCCAGAAGGAAGAGTTTCCGACCCCATAGTTCACGTAGTCTTGATCAGCATCAATAGCCGAGTCAATAAAGCCATGTCTGTATGTCAGTCCGTCTATCTATCTATCCGTCCTTATGTCCTTCCGTGTGTAAGAGCTAGAGCAATCAAGTCCGGGCTCTGTCCCCAAAAAGACGACAACCGTGGCATCCACTGTTTTAAAGAAAAGGGAATACCGAAAATGCAGAATCATAGACAATGACCATATCTACCAGATCTCGAACAGTTCGGACTATTATTATATTAATATTACATATACCACGCTCTTCCTTCCCAATCTGTTCCCAACCAGAGACAATTAAGAAGCAGGTAAAACCCCATCTATGTGCTGATAAGAAACGCCGAAACTCATTCCATGTGGAATCAACACTCCTGCAACATCCATATTTGAGTTAGTCTCGTGGCCACATAGAATCAGCCCCAGTTGGTTCCCAAAAACCAGTTTGCGGCAGGCCATTTGAACTAATTTTAATCACATTTGGTTGCATAATCCAAAGTGACCATTTGAATGCCACGACCAAACACGGACCGAAAACACATGGATACAAGACCACACACTCGTGGGCATACAGTTACATACGTGTCTATGGTCAGGCACATGCATACATACAGCGAAATTCCGCAAAATGGTTTCATTTTAAGGCAAATGTACGATTATTAGCAACAAATTAAAACCAAAACCCGACTAAGCCAAAATAAAATCGAGCGGTAACGTTGAGGGCCGCGGCAAGGGCCGCGGCTCTACTTATACACCCGGTACTCAGTCAGTATGTATACATATCATCCAGGAACTGAGCAACTTATACTCTTATATTTTATACGTAAGCGCCGAAATTGGTTTCGCTGCCGATTCATCGCTAGGACTGTCGCATGCTGTCCTTCTCTATCTCTCTCTGTCTATCCTTTGTTACCGCTATTCGCACAAGGAACGAATTGATTTGTTGGTTATTGCCTCCCTCCCCGCAATAGTCAAAACATCTCTCATATTTGCCCGAAAACAAATAGAGGGGCCTCTAGTTTTTATTTTTACCATCCCCTTGCCGTAACAAAATATGCAAATATTAATTTTTGAGGTCACACTGATTTATCGGTGTGCTCTCAAAGTCGGATGATTATGCACACGTTAGATTTGTGTAAATTTGGCGGCCTACACGTTACCAGTTTGGGTAGGTACTCGAACATTGGAAAACGAAAACAAAAAGTTAAGAGTTCAATGATGGAAAATGGTAACTAGTTCAGATAATATATCTATTTCTAGCTGAACGGCAATTTCGAGGAGCAATTGAGTGTACGATAAGTTTTTGTCAGTCCGTCTTTAGCCAACATAAAAATGCTCGATGGACTTTTTCAACATTACGCCACAGTGCCGATGATTTAGAGCAAGGTTTTATCTCATCGCGGCGGCGTACGTTGAAAGTGGAATGACGGGAAGTGTTTGTTTGGAATCACCGGAAAGTAGTAACAGAGTCCCGGCGGATAATTTATCGTTGTTTTTTATTTCTTTGAATGTTCTGTTCAACGCCTCGGGAGAATGTTTGTGTGCCATTGTATGCATTCATCCCAAATGATAATTCTGCATTGTTTCAGCACTGTTGCCATGGACGATTGTTGTTTTTGTATGTTGCATACTGCGTTTAGGTTGTTTTGAGTATTCAGAGGCGGCTTAAATGCAACCAATAAAATCGCTGCAATGCCAGATGATTCAACGGAAAATGCGATGCCATTACTTGATCTTATTTTAGCAAGAATTAGCGAAATAAGAAATGCCTTGCCAGTTCCGCCTGGTGCCTGCCAGCATAGTGCGTTCTTAAATGATTGTTTGTTAATGTGCCACTATCTTACAATCACGCAATTGCGACTTGCTCACACGCACATTTTCGTTATCTTGTTGGATTTGTTCGTCTGTTAAATCTGGGTCCACCTTGCGTCTTGCTGTCATTGTTAATTGTTCAGCAATTGAAAGTCTGTATTCCAACCTTTGAAAGTCACAAAACACGTAACACACACATACACGCTCATACAAAAATAGTGAAATCCCGATCAAAAAATGGTGGGTGGTCGCGGGAAGGTGCAAAATACTTTACGACCTATTCTTGTACCTACTTGATATACCAACAAAATTTCCTAAGAAATCTGTCCATCACACGATACTTTTATACTTATACTTATACTTTTCTTATGTGCATAACAAAGTGCGCTGCTGCTGCGCTGCCGGTCACGTACACGAGTATTACAGTGGTTGCCACCAATACAATGATTCTGCTGCAAAGCTTTGCCCGCTGTCTACGCACACGAACGCACTGCAAAACAGGTGGGTGTGTGCGTGCCGATCACTGCATTGGATTGGATAGATTATTAACATTTCTGTCAATGTCCGCATGTATTGTATTTTTTTTTTGTGTGTATTTCAAAGAAGAACGTTACAAAGTTCAGTTGTGTTTCTTGGAATATATCATTTGCATGGCACAGAGTTGCAGAATGTTTTAGGTACCAAGTTATTGACCAAAGTATCCACAATTTAGATACAATATATACACATAAACAATAGTTAATCGCAAAAAAAACCATTGTGCATTGTAGTCATTGACCGAATGACGCCTAGCGGAACTCGGGTCGTGTGCATACACCGCTTTGGTTGAGTAGTACCTTCGGAGAATGTGCAGTTCACTTCAGCCGTCATCAACTGGTTGCCTCTGGATGGCCGATCCAATTTGAGACTTCCAGTGAGTGAGCAGATCCCCAATCAGGCTGCCAAATGATCCAACTAGCAGCAAGGGGAGTTAGTCCGGCATTAATGGTTTCAATTGGATTCCCGGCGATAGAGGTCCATGGAAAGTGCTGATAGGGGGTTGGCGTACATGTACATGGCCGCTAATCCACCCAAAGTCGCCAACCCCAACTATTAGCAAATGATGTTTATTTCGCTGGTTAGTTTGTATGGCCTCGCATGTTGGCTTTCGCTCTGGCTGGGCAATTTGGTTGGAGCCTGGCCCTCTGCTGTGTGGGGAGCCCTCTGCTTCTCTTTTGGATTAATCGCTTTATGAGCTGCAATAAAAGCCACAGCGGCTGTTCAACACATCCTGCTCCTGTCGCTGGAGCCCCGTTTCCGTTGGTTAGTCTCCGTTCACTGGCTGCTGGCTGCTGGCTGCTGGCTGCTGCCCAGTTGGCATTTAGTGGACTGCAATTAGCAGCAAATAAAATAATTTATTTATTGTAATGGCCAAAAATACTACAACAGCGAGTCACATCATCTGGGGGCAGCTAAAGGCAGCCGTTACCGAGCTCCGGCGTGAAAATAGTAGTAACAACAAATTACGAGTACGAGTGCCTTCCCTCAACCAAAAAAAAGAAAAAAATTGAATAAAATGTGGAGGAGGAGTTTGATTACAATCCCTCTACCACCGCAACACACCCCGCACCACACATCACCCACCCACCCAGTACCACTTCCCTTCCCGCTGTCCGCTCTCCTCACGTGCCGCTCATTAGGCCACTCGGAGTTTATTGCTTGTACTCGAGGAGGCAGCGAAGCAGAGGAAAAGAGTGAGCTGCAGAAAGGAGCCAGGATCGTGTACTCAATGCGCATTCCCTTTCCATTCAATCTATCACCCGATCGTAATTCTGCATTCAGATGTTCTTGATTCGCGAATACATCTACGCAGTAGCTCTATAAAGTTTAAAGGGCGTAGGAAAAATGCAAATCTACCTACAATCCAGTTTCTACTTACTTCTAGACTTACGCTTTTATGAGGATCCACAGACGGAAATGGGAATGATCGAACGCTTCCTTCTGACTTTTCCCGAATTCAATAAACCTCTTTACTCTGGGAAATCGATCCACATATACATATGTATATCTAGCATTAATTTGTTTAGATCGATTTGGAGATTTATGCTTTAATTTCGATGGTGCTATGATACGCATTAAAATACATCTCTTGTCCGATTGCCAAGGCCATGAACAAGAGTGTGAATTTCTGGACTGCTGGACTGCTGTTCGATTATTTTCCAAACACTAGCACGAGCACGGCCAATCCCCATCGAAAGTCTACACCACATGGCCTGAACCATAAAATGTGGTGCAGTTGACCACAAAAACGGCTTCCCATAGTATTAGAGCCGGTCCGGTCGGTCCGCTTAGAGCCTGGCGTGGGCGAGGCGGCAGGAGGCGGCACCTTGTTGATGGGTGTCGAAGCATGCATAAATAAAAATGGGGCATGTTGGGTCCGAAATAGCTTGACATTCTTCTGGGCGCCGGGCCGAGCAAAATGACACCAGATACAGTAGCCGGCCAACGCACAGTGGGCGAAATGGCACTTCAAGAACCACTGTTAACAGCCGGTGGACTGTGCAACATTTCATTGGATTCAGTCTGCTTAAGACAATATTTGCTGCTGATTACCAGACTTTAATTAAATCCAGATTCCAATTAAATGACGCCAGATTGGCCCACCACACCATTTCGCCCACTGTGCAATGGTAACATAAAATTAAAATGTTTCGCAAAGGGTTGGTCAGGCCCGCAGGGATTTTATCTGGAAGGGGCTAAGGGAGGACTGGGACTGTGGCTGGGGCTGGGGCTGTGCTGTGCCTCTGCCTGTGCCTGTGCCTCCGGGCAGCAGTAAGCCCAGTGAGTCATAAAAATCAATAAAGTCAACTCTGGCACCCTTATCCCGCTCTCTGCCTCTGCCTCTGCCTCTGCCTCCGCCTCCGCCTCGTTGTCGGTCACCTGACTAAGTCATCAAGTTGCGCCTCACTGCCTCGTTATGCCTCTTTCAGGTGAGAAAATTTAAGTTGGCCAACAATTTCCAGCTAACAAGCTACAAATTTCATAATAAAAACAACCCACATAAAGCCCCGAAACAGATAGCCAAAAAGTCTGTGACAAACTAGCCCATATCTCTCGTACATACGAGAACCAACCTTTTGACCCATGCACTATGGGCAAAACTTTCCTTTTCATGGCACAGATACAATTTCGGCTTATGTTTTCAAAGCGTCTTAATAGTTTTTACGGACTATCCTTCATATTTTTATTGTAAACTGAAACTTTACATGTAAACGCTGCAAAATTAATTGTTCATATGGAAAATGTCAGTCAAGTTAGTAAAATAAATCGTTAATACAAATTTTTAAGTGATTTTTGTGCAATTGTGTTTCTAATGTGTTTTTTAGATCCAAACCAAGAAATGTATGTCTGTTCTCTTAGGAAATGCTTTTAAATGCCTTCAAAGGTACATATTTAATGTAAAATTAAAAGCTATGAGCAAAACTGTTTTAAGTCAAACAACATCACCCCTTTCTGCTACTTTTTGTTCCCATTTGCAAATAACAAAAATATACACAAAATATTTTAACAAGAAACCACGCAATCAGCAGCCTGGATGTGACCCCGTCTCCCCTACTCATAAGCTACAAAATCGAAATTTAATTTTACTAATGTTCATGTGCGACTCTTCATTGGCAGACAAATAATAGTCCTGACTGGCACAGCCATGCCTGCGTCCTTTCATCGTTATCCCCTTTGGTTGATTCATTTCATATTCACTTTCAGCCCCACAAAAATATGAAAATATCCGTCCTGAGGAGTTGAAAGTCAATCTTGCCAGAGAAACCCCTAGACTGAGAAGAGTTTAAGTCTATCAAAAATTATAGCATAGCACTATATAAGGTTATACAACAAAAAATAATATTTTGCCACTCTCCGCCTTTTGAGCAATTTGTAAGCCACAAAGTTTGAATTTGTTGCCGCCTCAATTAAAGAGCTTAAAGGGCATCCAGGAAAAACATACATACATATATTTCTGGCATGGAAAACAGGTTTTTGTATAAATAATCATTTTATTTTTCAACATAGGGAAAAAGGGAAAAAAAGGGATTTGTCAAGGTCTTCCGAATAGGCATTCGTTTGTGAGATGATTTCATGGTTGGAATCAAATCTCTTTCCGCCGCGCCCTAGCTTCAAATTTGGAATCAAGAAATCGTCACTCGGGGCTAGCTGGTAGTTCGATAGTCGATAAAATATAGCTTGATTAAAATTATTGGTAACCACAGAAATGGCTTTAAGGTTTTTCACATAAATGCTTAAAATTTGTTAAGGAAAATCGATGAGTTTAGATTTCTCTTTGCCCAGTCAAATGTAGATGTTATATGTTATGTGTGTCTGAGACGTGGTTTGTCTCTGATTTGTGTGACTTATCGATTGTGTGTGACCATTAAACCACAAGTAAACACCATTAAACAAAGATGGAATGAGATGATTGGCTTAGTAATAGGAAAATGTAATCGGAAGACGGAGCATAGTACAAATTTAAGTGTCGAAGAACTCAACAAAAAGCTTTCGATAATTTATGTACCTGAATACCATTCAACTCTGTGATCATAGTTTTGGTCTGGTGTGTGTCAATCAATGTGATGTTCTTGCCTCTATACTTAAGGTGAAGTCTAATGAAGTCCTCTTTTCCGACTGTATGGAAAAAAGCGAAAATTGTACCACCCATTTCAATACTTCCGTCCCTCCCAAAGTACTAGAAAATCTCAAGTCCTTACAGATTGGAAACATTCTGACTATCAACTCGCTATTAAACCAAAAGGAAAGAAGTTGTATTGGCGCAACAAAGGATATTGTGGAAGATATTCGACAGCAGCTCGACAAGAACAGGGTTACGTTTTTAGCACTTCTCGACCATATGTTAGTAATGCTTTCGACTCAGTTAATCATAATATTCTCTGCGCAAAACTGACGAATTTATTCAACTTTTCAGCTTCTGAACGAAATGAGATACTTTCTGAAACAAACTGCATTTGAAAGGAAAATCTTCCAAAATTTAGTCTGCACAAGAACATTGTGCTACGATGTCTAAAAGCTGTACAATATATTGTCAAAGTTGAGCTTTGTTGCCAGTGCATATTTGCACATGTAAAATACTCTATTTCTATTTTTGTCGATCGATAAAGAACTTTTAATGGTAAATTTTACTATTCATAATTATTTTATATTTAATTTTAACCTAGTCTGATGTTACAGAAATGAATCAGGACACGTTTCTAGCAACAACTCAGCAGTATTCGGGCCATATTCACCAAATTTGCAGTTTAAAACATTCAAAATTAAAGCCAATCTTTGCATAATGACTTTATCCACTCCAGTTATTTTTGCTGTAATTTCGTTTTCCTGAAAGAATGAGTTTCCATCGTTTGTGTTCTGTTCCTATATTCATATTTGGGGCAGTCGACCCTCAGTCCAAGTTCCTTTTTTTCCTTGACTGGCGTGCTGTTGTCAAAAGATTCTTCCTCTCCCGGAATGGTTTTGGTGCAAGTTCTAAACTGAGTTCCATACATCCAATTCTTGCATGCAATAGGAAAACGCCATACTAGTTTTTCTCTTCGATTAAAGATTCATTCAAGTGCTTTTGTGTTTTTGCAAAAAAAAAGCATTTCAAGTCGATTTAGCCCTATTATTGGGCTCGTTAAGAACTTTTCCATCAATCACAGTGAGAGAAAATTCATAATTCACACTAATAGTTGTACCTCCATTGATTACCAGTAAACCCGGCCTTGCAATCTGATTCTTGGTATCATTTGCAGTGGACTTTATTACAGGGTTTTTGTTGGTCTTCATGTGGCTCGTCCTGTGGACGTGGAGGGTCCATCATCTAGCAAGTTCTTTCCACTCAACCAGTTTGTGTTTTTGCTACTGAACCTCTAACCTTACGGTGTGAGCTCTCCTATTTCTTTGCAATTCTAGTATATATACATATATAAGAATAATTGTGTTTTATATACTTGTATATTTAATTCATTGAAGTTCTGAATAGCTCAAATAACAAAAATTAAATTATTGAATTTTATTTAAAAATTGTATTCGCCGCTGCTAATACGCAAATGAATGCTTTAAAAGGCGCAATAAGACTATAGAGCTGTACAAAAAATAGATTAAAAATATACACATATTTATGCACAGTGTACACCCTTTGGCATAATAAAAAGGAGGTCGCATCAGTTAAATCAATCAGAAGTTGAACGGAATCGGTTGAACGGTTGGCACCAATACAATGTTCCGTTTTGCACTGCACACATTTAAATGTGTGCGTGCCGATCACTGATATAGTTGTGGTTGCCACTCTGCATCAAGTGTTGACACATGAAAAAATCAGAGTTCGCCAAAAGAAATAAAAAAAAATCTACAAAATATTCACAAACAACAATCACAACGATAAATGTTAGAGGCCGTGGCAGGAATTTCGCACTGCCATCAGTCAAACACTAGATATCCCTATTTGCTCCAATAAAGATGTTGAAAGCACTAAACAAATAAAAAATATAAAATATTAAAATATTGAATTCAAATATTTTGAATTCACTTTTAAATAAATGTTAAAGAAAAACAGTTCCTTTTAGAAAATAAATTTTGGCTATCCTTTAACTTGCTGACTAAAAAGCCAATGACGATTGACATTAGTGACGCAGATGCCCAGAATGAGCCCAAAATGGCGAACTTCTTTCTCGATTTCGTGTGTTGAAGGTACAATTGTGCCGCTGGAATATCAGAAGGTTATTATATATCTGGTCTCACCAACCTTCCAGCTAGTTCATTCATACTATTCAGCGGGAGATTCCAGCTGTGCCCCTTCCCATTCATTTGGCATCATTTTACAGTCGATTGATTGACAATATTCAAGGCTTTCGTAGTTCTGGATACAATTACTTTTGACTAGCACTGCCACTGCCACTGCCACTGCCACTGTGATTGAGCAGTATGCTGAAAAAGTCCTGATGGGATGCCGCAGTTTCGAGCATGGTGCGTGCTCGCTGGGAAATACGAGTATGATGGGAAGAACATAATGTGCTGGGCGCATAAAAATCAATTTTCCGTAACCGCACCATGGCAAATAAAGTGCGCCCAGCAAAGGGGAAATCGAAGAAAATTGTCTGCTGGGCAGAAGAGGGGAAATATCAAGTGGGGAGTGGAAGGGGAAGCAAGGAACGGAGCATGCTGCTGCATAAACCGGACGATGGGAATCAGAGTAAATTCATTTGCATACTCTCGAGCTGCTTTACATACCGGCCTTGATTCCTTTTTTCTTGTCGCCTCTGAGCGAAAATATTTGTTTTAATAGCCAATATGTGTGCGTATGTACATACATGCCCGCACCAGGATACGTACCAGGCATCAGCGCAATATGATCCAACGAAAAGGGCTCGCTTCATCGAATACCTACATAAAAATGAGTCTGGCATAAGTAATTTATGCAAGGGCTGAGCGAGCGTAATCTTCAACAAAGTGATTTATAGCTAAGCATTTCCATCGTCAGGGACAGAACTAGAGGGAGATGGAGTTGAGCAGGAGTAGGTGGTAGGAGGTGGGAGCTAGGAGCTAGGAGGTGGGAGCTAGGAGCTAGGAGTAGGGCCAACCAACTTGTAATAGACGTAATAATGGCAATAATAATTTGCACAACCCTTTCGGCTTTGGCCGATTTTACTGCTCAATTTGATGACCAGCGCCAGTGGTAAGACCACCGGATGCCAGTCCTCGCAGTAGCATCCACAGCTAGCCCCGAGCAAGACACATAAAAGTCAATTGTCTGCAACAAATTGAACACTTTTATAGCGGCTCCCCTTTAGGACTGAAATGTGAGCTTCACTCGCGAAAATGAGCTCTCTTGTCAGAGTGTTTGACATTCTTTAACCTTCTCGGATTCGTTTGCTCCGTATGCCGCCACACGTTCTTTAGTTTTTGATGAATCTCATCCAATTAATGGAGATGTAGTCTGCAACTACGCACTCGCCGTATTAGGGAAGGCCAAAGAGTTTCCAGGGATCCCAGGGCTTTTACGAGTAATACACACAGCGGCCCTTGAACCCGGTACTCGAAGGGTTTGGGAATATATTAGTCTTATGGTAAATGGGGATGTGTGTAACACCCAGAAGGAAGCGTTTCCGACCCCATAAAGTGTATATATTCTTGATCAGCATCAATAGCCGAGTAGATATAGCCATGTCTGTTTGTCCGTCTTGATGAGAGCCTGGATCTCAGAGACTATAGGGGCTAGCGCAAGCAAATTTTGTATGCAGACTCCTGTGATATCACACTGTTACAAGTGTATTTCAAAATATCGCAGTCATCAGCTCCGATACCAATTCCGGCGCTTACGTATTATTACGGATAATATATTGTTATGGTTATATAAATCATAAGCAGCCTGAGTACCGGGTATACAATAGAGATCTGCGTGGCTCCATTCAAAACGTAAGTCCAATAGAATGCATTGGAATTGAATTGAGTTTAATTGAATGCGAGTGTGTAATGCGTTCGGTATTCGGCTATGAATATGAGTTAGAATGAAGGAGTGCCTGAGACATTTGTTGTCTGCGAATCCTTTGTGTTCTTTAATTGATTGGGCTCTTCGTTATTCTTGTTCTTCTTTTCAAAGCAACAACAATTGAAAGGCTATTGCTGACACTCCACTGTGGGCGAAAGAGCCGATCAAACGGCATTAAAGTCATAGATTCTAAAATAATAAAGCTATAGTTTTGAAATGAATCCAATGATATGGTGCCGATAGATTCGCTTTCGCAATTCCAAGAGTCTTTGTAATTTTTCCAAAAATTTCGCGTCTTCACCTGTAAATGTTCGTAGTCGTATCCCATTCAGAGGCTCCACGTTTCCTTTAACTAAGCCCCTTCTAATTACTGAATGAGTAGCACCTGTATAAAAAGTCAACACAAATTCGCCAAATCCCGAGTCCATGATTTTCTCTGGGGCTGCTTCTGCTCTCGGAATCTGGCCCGGTTTTATCGATCGCTACATTGCCTGCATATTCGGCTTAGAATATATTCAAATTTCTGTTCAGATGTTGCCAGAAACACCCACTTCCCATTGACGGGATTCGATCTTCGAGACGACTTTCCATTTCCTTCACTCCTCGTCCAGACGATTATCCACTTGTGTGATCTCTTCATCCAGACGCTGAGCTGCTTCAAAGTTCTCCTGTAGTTGCTCTGTGATTGGTCTTCACCTTCTGCCAGATCCTTTGTCTGATCTTTCACTTGTTCCGCTTGACTCTTCATCATCTGTCGCATCATCTCGATCAACAGCCCATTGGCCGCCGCCGGCCGGTTCTTCTCCACTGTCGACCTGGGTCTGATTGCTCGCTCATCCCAGAACTTATAATCCCCAACATTGAGGCCTGTTCTCTCCATTGCAGCTTTCAAACCGCTTTCAAGCCCATTCTAGCTCTCCAAATTTAACTATCCTCAAAATCCCACTTCTGACACTGCGTATTTCCGGATTAAGGATACAAGCAGAGGAATTACATTTTCCAATTCAAGAAGAAACCTTTACTTTGGAGATAATTGTGTTGCGTGTTGTTTCAAGCAACTCTGAGCCAAGACTAACTATTTCTAGGCATACGGCCCATACATATTATCGGTCACAACAAAAAATGTCGTGCATAACAGGCTTATGAAATCCAAAGGGAATTTCACATATACTCGTGTGTATTTTTTCCTGAACTCCACTCACACTTAATATTTATGGCATAGTTGCACTTAATGAAATCTATGGCAAGCAACTAAAATAAAACTCTTTGATATGGCCCGCCCCACAGGACCCCTAACCGCTTTGGCTAAACTTTGTTTTCTGGACACTCCATGTGCTGTAGTATATTGCTTTGGCCCGGCTTCCAGCACGACAAAGTTATAATAGCCCTTTGGAGCAGTCATCCGACCAGGCCTGCGTGAGGAGTGGCCACTTCGCCCCCACCGCACTCGCACCCACACATGCGTGCTCTAAGGCTGCCACATCAGTTAGGTTACAGCCTCGGACTGGCCCGTGGCTTGTCGGCCGGGACCAGTCGACGACAACTGCAAGTGCGTGCAGGCCAACAACAAGGCCAACACTTAAATACAATTTGCTACCCTGAACTGTGATGGCGAGGTGTTGCCCTGTCTAAGTTCAAAAATGCAGCTAAAAGCGAGCGGGAACGTAGTGGCTGTGACTGACCTTTCGACTGTAAGATGACAAGGTCTTGTGTCTCAGCCAAGCCAGAGGGCCAGTGGGTGCGAGGAGAGCCAGAGCCAGAGCCAGAGCGATGGCAGGTGTTTGACCCAAGTAAAGTTAGAAGATGCATTTCCTCTACAGCGAGGATTGGGCTGAGAGCTGTGTGGACTTGACTCTCTGGATTAGCTCAGCAATTGCAATTTGGCTAATAGACTTCTCAGCCATGCACAAAGGCTTGTCTCAAGTAATTTTCAACAAAAACTTTCCCCTTATATGTTACTACGTACATCTGTGGGTGTTTGCGTGCAATTAATTTGACCAACTATTACCACAAAACGAGGCATGTACGTACATGGGCCCAGACCCTTAATGCACTCTTCAATGAGCTCAGCTCGGCTCGAACCAGACCGAACCGAACCAGACCAGACTAATCCTGCTGCTTCTCAAATAAATTGTTGAAATTTTCCCTGCACGAACCTGTTGGCTGGTTTGACTTTCAGCTTCTGTGGGTGTGAGTACGCATTACAACCACTGGAAGCCAGCATTAAAGCTTAAATCAAGCCCCCCCCCTAGAGAACCAGAGCCAACAGGACCAAGGCAGAATCAACACGGAGCGCCCAGACCCCAACTGGAACACATGAAAAATTCAAATTCGGCTTCCGATGCATATGAATGCAGCACATGCCCTTACGTGTGTGTTCCAGGCGTTAGCCATGGGTGGAATGCTAACCGAAAGGTCTCGCTGGCCCCTGCCCTCTGGTCCAAGCCGTGGCCAACAGCGGACCAACGCGCCCTAATGAATGCCATTCAATGCCTGGACGTCGCTACTGCATTTGCCAAATAGCTATCCCATCCCGAAATCGACCGTAACACAATAGTGGAAGAGTTTCTGGACGGACACCTGCGACTGCCGGGCTTTCCGCTTAGTTTAGTCGAGTATCTGATGCTCTCCGTAGCGGATCTTTCCCGTGCTCACTGCGCAGCCGAGAGCGGAGCCGGAAACCAAACACACTGCACCCGGTGCAAGAGCGCACCCAAATCTCACCCAGAAATCTCAAATCAGCTCAGCTTTGCCTTGCATGTTTTTCTTTACCGCTGAAAGTGTGCTGATACCAATATTTCGGGACTGTGGGAGCTTTATCATGTAGGAGTCCGATTTCCACCAACTTATTGTGGCACACATGTAATTAGACAAATGAATTGGATTGTCCCAAAAGACAGAGAAGTTCTTCTTCTTTGACCAATTCTTTGTTCTTTGACCAATGGTTTCTAGGGTAGCCTATTGATATACAGTGGCTGTCCGATCCGCCCAATTCCATCAAATGATTTGCAAAGTCATAGAAGAAAACTATATGAAATTCGTGGCGATAAACTGAGTTGAAACTAAGATAACGTCCCTCAAATTATGCTCAGTTCTGCCAAGATTTTACCATAATTTTATGAATCTAAGTCCCATATATCGTGTTTGTGCAAATTGAGAACCCGAATCGAAAGCTTTTCCCCAGGAATGGGAAATTTCTTAGCCTGCCTTTCTTTTTCTATCTTTCCCCCATTTTCCGATAGTTTTCTGCGATGTGCAGTAAGAGATGAAAACGTTCCACAGCGGTCTAGAGAAACCAGTGACCAGTGCACATTGTGTACTACACAAACAAGTACGGCACGTGGCGGTGAACCACAGTCTGCAGAATATCAAAAGAGCAACGCAAGACTTAGCCACTACCTACTGCATCTACCACGGTAGGAGTTCCTGTCACGCAGTCAGACTAGGGGCCATCGAAACCCTCATCTCGAAGCACCTCATCTACATCCGCTCGGATCCTTCACTGGGCAAAGATAGGAAAACTCGGTGTGCCTCCACCACTTGGGTGTCCCCAAGAAGCGGCTTTCCTTCACCAAAAACACCTCGATCCTGGAACCTCGTTAACCTACGCTTGACGGTTTCATATTCATCCCGAGAACTATGGGCCATATTGGCCTTTGTCTGACCCAAGAGGGCCGTCCGGGCTAAGCTAACCTACATATAGTTTTAAAGACTCGTGCACCCGTTTACCAACAGCTATCCACTTTAAATACTTTAAATACTTGTGCTCCGCTCACATCCTTCTTTCCTATGCTACCTGCCATTTCGAAAGTTCCGAGATTTCTGCGATTAGCGTGCAAACTAGAAAAATACATATACGAAACTCGTATCGTATGTGGAATGGTGCCTTCTTCAGCTCAGTTTTTGCGCTGCCCAGCGTCCTGAAGTTGCCAGCCAAAAGTCATTCGAAACTTTTATATGGCAGTGTAGTGCAGCCAGGAATCGTGACGGGGGACTGGAGACTCGGACTGGGACAGGGACTGGGAGTGAGCTCCGTGTCGGATCACCGGGACAGTCAAGTGGCATGATTGCTAAGCAGCATAATGCCGTTTATTGCCGCGGCAGGCCCCAACTAATTCGGTAGCGCTGTACCGGCGCGCAGGCCAGGCCGCGGCTCGGCCAAGTCGATCTTTGTGAAAAGTTTGAGCGAATTCGCAATCATGGACCCCTGCACAATATGCTAAACGCCATGCTGCCACCAAAGAGGCAGGAGGAGGAGCAGTGCCTGGGGCAGCAGCAGGAGCACTAGCTGTGGCAGGAGCTGTTGCTGTAGCTGTAGCTGCAGCTGCAGCTGCAGCCATTGAAATCATAATTTTATTATTTATTTTTTTTTTATTCCGTTCCGCACCCGTTTAGCGCTGTCTGGCCGTCCCGCACTTAGTTCTACTATCCTGGCGCTTTGTTCGCGCTTCCATCTTTGGGCTCCTCCAGCTTTTTGTTAATTTCGCACGACCACAATAAAAAGCCAGTGGCATGGGGCAGAAACTTGCGCGGAGGCAATGTGAAAATGAAAATGAAAAATATAAATTTTTTTTATGGCAGCGAGCGAAGGTGCCCTAAGCTGGGACTGGATATCGCTGGGGATATTCATTCCGATCGACCCGGCACAAGCTCGGAGTTGTGTAACTAGTTTGCCTTATGGTGAATTATGGTATCGGTCTGGCAGGCTAAGGGGCAAATTTCAGCTCCCACGCCAGCTTCAATATCAGTGCAACGTCACCACAGATTTACGGCGGATTATCGGATCCCCTGACTCAAATTTCGAGTGCTGGACGAACGGTTAGAGTCCGGTTAGAGCATCGCCGCAAAAAAAAAAAGGAAATAACTTGCCTCCAAATGCAGATGCTGAGCTTGCAGACGAGGCGAGTTTCGATTCGTTCGTGAAGAGCATTTTGTGGCTTCATTAGTGCCTCAGAGACGAGCTGGCTTGGGTTTGGCTTTGGGTTAGGGTTTGATTAACACTAACCGAAGCCAACCAGGGGCAAGGCGGAAGAGCGGGCGGAGGCAGGGCGCTGGGGCACAGCAAAGCTCTGAGGAGGCAGAGCGAGTACAATCAAGGCATATGGATTTTAATTAATTTCCATTCCATGCTGCAGAATTTTTAATTAAAAAACTTGAGCGTGGCCATCGCACATCGCATTTAGTGCTGCGTGTAAGATGCACTTGGTGGATCTGGTGGAGGAGCTGGAGGTGGAGGTGGTGGTGGAGTCCCAGCTTTGTTGGGTAGGCTTAAGCCGCAATCAATCTGAGGCTATCCCCTAACCGTTGTATTCTTTATCTTAAAGTTCTGGACTGCCGAGCTAGTGATTGGAGCGCCTGGAGCGAGTGCGACAAGAGCTGCGGCAACGGAATGATGACGCGCAGCCGCCAGATACTGCAGGTGGCTCAGAACGGCGGCAAGCACTGCCCCACGCTACTCCAGACGCGGGCCTGCCAGGGCTTCCGCTGTCACGGACACCGCGAGAAGAAGATACTGCGTGGTAAGTAGTCCTTTTTATAATCCTATTGCTCGTGTATGTTCATACACAAAATATTATTGTTTTAAAGTCTGCGGCTTAGAATTGTTGCAAAATTGAAGGCAAACTTGACTTGGCAAAAAGGAACCGACTTTGGCCATGTTATGTGGGTTTTGCTTTCAAATCAAATCAAATTTTCAATACGAAAAATATTCGTCCAGGAGTGCAAAGTAAATGTTTTCTTTTTGAAACTTGGTACTCGAATAGTTTAGGGATACATATATTAGTTTCGTGGTCGATGTGGATGTTTGTAATACCCATAAGGAAGCGTTTCATACCACAAAAAGTGTATATATTCTTGATCAGCATCAATAGCCGTGTCGATTCACCCATGTCTCTCTGTCTGTCCGTCTTTCCGCCCCTAGATCTCAGCGCTTAGATCTCAAAGACTATACAAGCTACTGTAACACCACACTGTTACCAGTGTATTTCTAAATTTCGCTCAGCCCTTGTAATGGTCGAAAATCTGTGGCATCCACACGTTTATTTCAACCTAAATGTATCAAAAGTCTGTTTAATACGGCCCAGGCTTACTCTAAAAATAAAACTCTTTATATTAAATATTATTAAGACTTAATTTGAAAATATTTATTTTGAAATCAGAGCTCCACCAGGATTTAATAAAATATTTCTATATTATCCTTTTCATATTTCATTGTACGCTTCACTCCACCTCCCACTTGGGAGTGTGAATGTTTGTTTTGCAAAAATCCGCCAGAAAAGGCTGCAGGACAGCCCCACAGAGTGTGTGCCGTGTCGGAATCTGCTCCATCCTGTCTGCCATCCCGACTAGCAATTAAAGAACATTAAAGAGGTTGTTAAAATGGGCAACAACTGCGGCAAAACGGAGCTCAAATCAAAGACGCCATCAAATCTAAGGTCTGGCTACCTTCGCAGGCACAACGTTCTGCATTTGAATTCGCGTCTGTATCCGTGTCTGTCCGGTCAGTGCGTTGCGTCCCTAAGTATGCAATTAACAGTTGTCTAAAGCCAACTTGATTACCAGCAAACCAACAAACAACCCAGCCGGGCTTGGCTTCTTCCTTTTCCACTACGAATGGAAGTGGAACCCTCCCATTTAGGCAAGGGTGGAACCACCGGGGAAATGGTTTTTTAGTTCCATGTTGGCCCAGTTCTTTTGGAAAGCTCTTGGAACGGGTGGTTGTTGTAATATCAACTCCGTAAAACGATCGGAATTCGCTTCCGGTTGTAGTTTCCGGAAGAAGGACTACATAGATCTGTGATTCAGTCATTGCCGTGTCGTCTGTGTCCACAATCCTGTTGCAGTCTTCCATCGTGGGATGCAATGGTGGGGCAATCTCTCTCTTGAGATTCTGCCACAAATATAGACGGCACATTATTAATTAAATAACATAAAAAGTATATCAAAACAAATTTAATCTTATATCGCAAACATCTTTTAAATAGCTCAATAGGTAATGGCGTATTTAGGTTAAGGAACTGTGCAAACCCTTGCTTTCTTTTCCTGCCTGAATCTTTCATCTCCATTACGAAAGAGGACATTGTTAGCATCGTATATTTTTAGAGAATTAATGAAATTTAACTTATCAAAAGAAATTGTACACCTTTTCATAACCCAATTCAAGATATTCGAAAGTCCAAAGTCGCGCAAGCGCACCTTTTCTCGATCTGGTAATTTCATTGCACAATTTCTTTTGACACTCTTAAAGAGAAACCTTATGCATTGAGTGTTGCCCTCTTAGGTCCTTCAGATGGTATTCAGAAGCAAACATAAAGTGCCTGAGAAACTATGCTATTGCAAACACCCATTACTTTTGGTGTTGTCTTATTGCATATTTCGTGCATGCAGAAATCGCATCCATTCGCATTTTGTGTACAAAAAGAAATTCTAATGATAATTACATACATATATCCCTTTTAGAATAAATAAACAATTTGGATTTTTATACCAATACCAAGTTTGTCCCGTGCGACAGCGTTAGTGTGAAATGCAAACTTATTATCATATTGCAAATTATTACTTGGAAATTATTTAAATCTAGATGAGCGGCGAAAAGAACAAAGAGAGTTGAGAACTACAGAGCTAAAAACAGAGAATGAATGCGGAGTGCCAGACAAAAGTGGAACTACAGCAAAAGTGGAATGAACGCATAAGAAAAAGACATAGAAGGGAGGAGCTGGCAGAGAGTGCAAATGCAAAACAGAACGAGCCTTATGAGTGCCAGCAGACTTTCAGCAGAGAACTAAAGGTGCTACAATTCTCGATTAAAAATACAATCATCCCGAACAAAAATAACTTAACAGACACGGCCAGGAAGTGCGCAAGCTTCGGGAAAAAGGACACCTTTTATACCCGATACTCAAAATGAGTATTGGGGTATATTAGATTTGTGGTGAAAATGGATGTGTGTAACGTCCAGAAGGAAGCGTTTCCGACCCCATAAAGTATATATATTCTTGATCAGCATCAATAGCCGAGTCGATTGAGCCATGTCTGTCTGTCCGTCCGTCCGTCCGTCCGTCCGTCCCTATTAGCGCCTAGTGCTCAAAGACTATAAGAGCTAGAGCAACGACATTTTGTATCCAGACTTCTGTAATATGTCACTGTTACAAGTGTATTTCAAAACTTCGCCCCGCCCACTTCCGCCCCCACAAAGGACGAAAATCTGTGGCATCCACAATTTTAAAGATACGAGAAAACCAAAAACGCAGAATCGTAGAGAATGACCATATCTTCTAGACTGCAGAATCTGAATTGGATCGTAGCATTATTATAGCCAGAATGAAG
Organism: Drosophila lowei; assembly: GCA_008121275.1. Taxonomy (NCBI): domain Eukaryota; kingdom Metazoa; phylum Arthropoda; class Insecta; order Diptera; family Drosophilidae; genus Drosophila; species Drosophila lowei. Next base: position 55,378,433 of record CM017781.1, on the reverse strand, counting down.
AAAACAATTTCATTTTTTCTCGCCCTGTCTCTCTCTAACACACACGTATCATAGCCGGCTTTGCCTATTGCTAAATATGAGTTCAAGATCTCAGAGACTATAAAAGCTAGAGCAATCAAATTTGGTATCCACACTCCTGTAATATCGGACCTTGACAGATTTGTTTCAAAATTTCGCCCCACCCCCTTCCGCCCCCGCAAAGGACGAAAATCTGGAGCATCCACAGATCTCAGAGACTATTAGACCTGACTGTCGAGCTCTCACTGCTACAAAACTATTTGTAATTTTTCACTGCAGAACTCAATGTTAGAAGTGTATTTCTTTTTGCACAGAGAGCTCACTGCTACAAGTGTGTTTCAAAATTTCGCCCCACCCCCTTCCGCAGCCGTAAACAACGAAAATCTGTTGCAACCACAATTTTGAAGATAGGAGAAATTTAAAAACGCAGAATCGTAGAGAATGACTATATCTACCAGATTGCTGGATCAGATCGGATCATTATTATAACCAAAAGTAACAAATCAATTTTCAGTGGCTACGCAGCGCCCGTCGACACGTTCTGACTGATTTTCTGTCTCTCTCGCACGCACTCTTTGTCGTTTAATGTAGCCATACTGACTATGTATCGGGTATAAATGTAGAGTTGCGGTCGCAGCAGCAACTCACAACGTTCCCCCTCGTTGGTTATTGGCTATATGATAATGGCAGTATCTGAAGCATATCTTTGAGCTGTATATGCTGTAGGGTGCTCCCATGTAAATACCATGCCAATTTCGGGTTTTGCTAGAAAACTGCAAAAAAATTATACCACCGTTTCCAAGTAATTTTGAAAGCTTTTTATAATCTTTTTGCTGCTATATCCATAATGAAGATTGCGACAAGCAATTGCAAAATGTGCTGGACAGAATAAAAATATCAGTTTCTTCGCTAGAATATTTATAAAATATGGAAGATGAGAAACAGTTGCTACTTTTCCTGACCTTATAGTAGATTTGGAAACAAAATTACCCTCTTTTAAGACTAATTATTTTTTCTAATAAGAGCTAAGAAAAAGTATTCAGAGGAAACCAAAATAAACTTAGGGCCCAACGAAGTAGCCCTTCAAATATGTAGATTTTGCCGAAAATGATAGACTTACAAATCAAAACGAAATTCAAAGTGATTACTTTAATTAACTTCAACCAACTGGGTTGGCAGGATCTACACAGTCGACTGGTATTATAAGTGATTATTCCGATGATGATTGTGATTATACCGCTAGCGAAGATCTCCGGGAATGTTCCACTAGAGCAGCTTATACACGCCCTTAAATGGTTTACAGTCGGTGAGTCGTGGTACTAGTGGTGCTAATCCTAGATACGGAGAAAATTACATTTCTTAACGGGTCGGAATTATGCAGCTCGGTGGATATGGCACCACTACGCGGACAAATGTTGACACAATTGTGGAGGTCTTCATCCAGACGGTCGCAGACGGTGCTGCTGAGGTATGGGCGATCGATAGGTTTCGCATTCGACCAAATTCAAATTGGGTTCAATTCAATTGGGCACTGGGTCAGATCCAGGCTTTTTTCCGCTGCCGGTCGCGCTGACGGCCACGAGGAGAAAAAGACATATGGATGGACTATGAAGTACAGTAGCCCACGGGTTTTCCACTCTCCTGGGGCCATGTTCTGTTGTACAGATGGCAATTGCTAATAAAACTAAGTGCAATGCAGAACAATCAATATGAGAGCGCTGCCACTTCGCAAAACATATGTTTAACAGCTTTATAAAAGCTCCCAGGACCCAGCTCATCAGACCCAATTTGTTTTTACGGGCTATTTGTTGGCGGTAATCCCGTAAATGGAAAACCCACGACAAGCGTCGAATATTACAAAATCCCCAAATGCATAAGCAGCATGGATAAGGAATAAAAATAAACAGTTATACTAATAACTAAATTTGTAATTACCTAATTACACACATACATACAGATACATATAAAATTGGGAGTCGCGATCTATACACTAATAGTTTTAACAAAAAAAAAACACTTTATAGAGCAGTCGCAATGACATGAACCACAATTAAGTTGGAGAGGCAGCTGGTAACTGAGAGACAAAAGCAAGGGCTAAGGAACAGGTTGGAGTTAGAAGAAAGCATATAATATGGGTTACCGGGGCCCTTATTCCCTTCACGGCGATAATTGCCATCTAAATAATTCAGAAATTCGGTTAAAGTTGCATGGAATTTGGAATTTTTTCACCTCATTTGGGGCGTTTCGCTTTGCTCTGCGACATTCCCCCACACGTGCGCACAGCGTTTGTACCGACTCTGGTCTGGAGCTCCCTAGCTCCGCGCCGCCTCGTCCTCAGCCGCAATAATGCGCTGTGCTCATTAACGTTATAAAAATAATTGCTTTCCGCTCACACCCTCGCACACAGGCACACAGGGCTGCCATGTGCTAAATTCCAATTAACTTGAACGTGTGGGGTTCTCGCACATACGAACATGTGTGCCACTGTGTAAATGTCATCTCGCCCGCTTGGCCAAGTTGGTAATTGCCCAAGATGAACTGCCTGAGCGGCAGTCCTGTCAGCCGCGACACCTTGCCACCGCTCTACACCCCAGCCGGGAAGTGGCCACAGGTGCACCCAGGTGCACGCGTCGAGTAGAGGTATGTATGTCGTGGATTTCGAACTGTTCTCGAATTCGTACGAGAAAATTCAACATGTTTCTCAGGTCCAATTCAATAACTCAAGTCTTTGTTAGCTTTGGTAGCAGCCATCAAGGAATGACATGTACACAAATGCTACTAATTCGATTGACATTAAGTGACCATATCTACATGCGAGTATATGCAGTACTCAACTTGAGTTTTTCTAGTAAATAAATATACCCGGGGCGGGTCCGCGCAGCAGACGCAAGACCTTGAACGGCTGGGCGATGGGCGATGGGGTAGGCCAACCATCCTGCATTTGATTATGCAAATGGATGTGTGAGTCAGTGTGGGCGAGCGTCTCCACCGCTGTCCTCGCTGAGCACTTGTTTTGTTAAATTTGCATAAGTTGTGAGTGTTTCGGCGCCCAATATTATGCAGCACATATGGGCAACCAGCGACAGACACTCTTCCTGGCCGCATACCCCCTTAGCTCAGAGGCATGGGGTGAGCGTTTTGAAAATATCTTTATACAGTCTGCAGGCTGCAGTCTTTGACATCATCCAGGCGTAAATATTTTTGTCCAGGGTCTTATAATCGATTAGGAGTCGTGTGTGTTTTACAATGCTCGCAGAATAGATCGCACAGCGGTCTCGGAAAAAGCAGTTTTGGATCGGTTTATGAAATCACTCCAGAAATATTGGTATTCATTTCTCTAAAATATATGCAAAATTAACTAAAAATTTGATAACAATTAAAATTTACCGTTTCCTTTGGATTCTGCTATAAATATTAGTGCTTTTATGTACATTTTGGTATGAACAGCCAGCAAAAGGGACGAATTTACATATGTGTTGGGTAGTGAGGGGAGGGGCATTTTGGACCACGGAGACCGCGATCTCTCTCAATTCTGCTCGCACTTGTCAAGGGAGATTGGAAAAATTGCGAGGAAGAGAGGAACCACGACCGACATAGTTACTTATTTCTTAATATAACTTCTGGCACTTCGTTTATCCTCTTTTCAACTAATGATCTTTTTGATTAGAACTTTAGAAATTGTACCGCTACTATATTTTATTCCGCTACATCTTTCTCTTCCCGCATATGGAACGGGCTATGATAATAATCCGATCCTGGTCCTGGGTCTCTGAGATCTAGACGCTCATCGGGACGGACCAACAGGCGGAAGGAAAAACAAAGATAGATTAATCGAATCGCTTACTGACGCTGATCAAGAATATATATCCTTTATGGGGTCGGAACCGCTTACTTCTAATCGAATAGATATATCGCTCTACTCTTTGAGTATCGGGTATATATCGGGTATGCATACTATCGGGTAGCATCCCAGCTAAGGGTGTGTAGAAATGCCCAATTTTTGTCCTAAAAATCGGCTTTCTGGCCCATCGTGCATTGAACCAATGCGGCACGAGGCTATTGTCAACAACCGACCCAACGAGATCTGCTCTCCTCCGCTTACAATCTGTTTGCCTTTTCCCCTTTTAGCGCTGTGATGTGATGATTGAACGCAAATAGCAGACACATCGCAAGCGTAAATTATATCGAGTAAGCACAGTAAGTGTATCAACGGAACGGAAACATGCCAAGGGCATTCCCGAGAACAACCAAAGTGTGGGCGTGTGTGACAGTGCGACGTGTTGTCGCTGGCGTTGTGGGAGGGTGCAGTCCTTGACGCTTTGTTATCACATGTTTGAAGCTGTTTGTTAGGCGTCAGTGCTTTTTTATACATTCGTTTGCTAATGGCATGTTGACTCGATGCATGAGGAGGTCAACCAGCAATGCAAACAGAAGAGTCAAGTCGGAACGTCGCTCAGTGCCGCGGGAAAAGAGCCGGGATGCCATCTTTGGAGAACTGGGGCTGGGGTAACTATGGCTGCCAGCAAATTGATTTCTCCCGGATGACTAAGGGCCAAAAGTCGTTCATGTAACAACCTGCATTGTGCATTCAGCCCCACACTCACCCAGGTTCCTTTCCTGCCTCTTTCCAGAAATGGCCCTGCTCCTGCCCGCTGCTCTCTCCCACAATGTCAACAGCAGCGCCATCCGGCGCAATCTGCGCACAGGCTACCGGGACTCCTACGGGCACAATTGGGATCATGGGTGAGTATCTCTAAGCCATCTCTAACAAAATATATTTACATTGCATCTAGCAAGATAGCCGGAAAAAGTTCATAAAAGTTCAAAAATTCAGCGTATGCATTTTACTATAAATGCACTATGCATTAGCCAATAACAGCCTGGCATTAAACTTTATTTTTTATAGGTTAGGTTAGGTTATGGCGGTAGCTGGAGAGAAGGACGAACCAGCTCACTTGGACCTATTAAAGATCCATTGTGATGCCGCATGGGCGTGTGGTGGGTGCAGTTTAAGGGCAGTCCCATCCGATGGCTTGGATGTATTTGTTCAAGATCCCTGGTTTGGTTTTGGAAAGGTCCGAAATGTCCGTCAGGAAAGGGGCCGAATAAGAGGAAGACTACGGCCTCCCAGGGCCGGGCAGTGGCAGAAGAAGTGGGGAGTCGCCTCCTCCTCTTCCTCCGACTTCAGCAGAAGTCACTGTGAGGAATTGACGGTCTGGAGGCGTGTGTGCCAATCTGCCAGTGTCTCGTGATGGCTTGAGTAACTGCAGAGCACTGTGCTCTGCTGAGCGTTTCTTCGAACGACATGGCCATATTGATCACGAGATTTTGCAGGTGATGGTTTGGTGCTATCGCCTGTTTGCACTCGAAAATGTCGTGCGAATGGCCTCGCTACCTGCTCCCTCTCCGATAAGTCGGGAATAGTAGTGCCCTGCCTGCAAAGGTCGTTTGCGGCTATCGATGTCCCTGTGCCCGGAGACCTATATTCGGAAGAGGTCTAACTGCTCTGCGATCTTGAGCCTAGTGCTTTAACAGCTGTTCGGCTGTCCGACTAGAGGCACACTAAGTGCCTGTCTACTGCGAGCTTGGAGACAATAGAAATGGCCTCCTGGAGGTGGCCTCCGGTTAGGACACACTACAATGACCCGGGAGCCTGATGTTGAGCTCGTCGCAGCAGCCACCCACCACCACCGCTGACTCCCGCATCAGTTCGTTCGCTACTACCTTCCATAGGAAGGGTGGGAGGACTCCGCCCTGCGGTGTGTCTCTGCTGACAAACCTTGTGGCCGTTGGCATCCTCAGTGATTCCTCAACGGTCCTACATTGAAGCATCTGATCGATGAGGATCACCGTCCGGGAATCAACCCCCAAAGCCGTCAGCGCACCCGTTATGGCAGTCGCCTTCTATTTTTAGGAATGATAATAGGGTGTACTCTTTAAGTGACGCTTCGATGATCAATGTGATAGAATGTAGGGCCGTTTCGGTGGGTCTTCCCTTCCGATAGGCATGCTGGGAGTCAGGGATTAGACTGGGCGGAATGCTCGCCCTGAGATGCAGCCTCCAAAGCCGTTCCGTCGTCTTCAGAAGGAAGTAAATATAATGAATTATATTTTTTTCAGAGGTAAACTAGCTGTTTTCGTCGTCGCAATCAAACTTTTCGTTGGCTGGCACAGTGACCTAGCTGCCACATAATACGAACTAGTCTAAACAAAACCATTGTACACGAGTGTAAAGCGGTACTCAAGGAGTATAGGGGTATATTAGTGTCGTGTAGATGTGTATAACAGCCAGAAGGATGCGACCCTATAACGTATATATACGTGTGTGCATATATTCTTGACCAGCTTCAATAGCCGAGTCGATATAGCTACATATGTCTGTCTGTCCGTTTAGAGTACCTTCGCTACTTCTTCCCCGCGCTTTCTCAATCCCTCTTTCTCACACACTCTCCATGGTGCAGTGTGCGCCTCTTTGGCGGAGGGGTGTATTCCAGCTCGTTTTTTGTTGCACACTGCGTCAGAGGCAGCTTAAATGCCGAATGGTCTGTTTTGCCTCTACCCAATAAAGTCACTGCAGTGCCAGACGATCCAACGGCCAATGGGATGCCATTACTCGATCTTATTTTAGCTAGAATTAGCGAAATGAGAAATTGTTTGCCAGTTCCACCTTGTGCATAAAAAAAGGAGTAAGAATCTACCTTGATTCCGTTAAAACTGCCAGCGTAATGCGTTCGTAAATGATTATTTGTTAATGTGCCAACCACAATCACGTAATTGCGACATGCTCACACGCGCATTTTCGTTATCTTGTTGGATTTGTTTATCTGTCTTTCTGCTCTACTGTTTCCGATGTTTATTGCATTCGCTAAAATGGGCCACCTTGCGTCTTGATGGCATTGTTGATTGTTCAGCAATTGAAAATCGTTATGCCAATCGTTATCTTTGATATTCCCAAAATACGTACCACACAAAGGGTAATTATTCGGTTTACATTTTAAATGGGATATTTAGATGTTGTTCATACAGAAACTCTAAAGTCCCGATTAAAAAATGTGGTTTTGTTTTTTAGAAGCAGAAATACTCTTCATTGTTCTTGCGTTCTTTTAGAGTCGAAACTGTAGCTGGCAGCCAATCGAACTAAATTATAAACAACATTTTTTGAGTGCTTTGAATAGTTTAATTGATTGAATTTTCATTTTTTCTTTTCAACGCGCAATACTTTTATATTTATTTTAATAACACAGTGCAGTTACCTATTACTGATAATTGCTTATATTTTTCAATTAAACACACAAAAGAAAGAGAAGCAACCCATTTTTTAGCGCGGTCAATTGTAAAAGCAAACGAAATAAAAAGGAAAAGGAACAATAAAACTATCGCAACTTGTGAAATGTAAAACGGTTGAATTAATCGGCAACTGCCAGATGGCAATGTCTTCTAGGACACCGACGCCATGTAAAAGGCGTCCGTTCTTTGAATGGCGTGTCATCACCACCAAAGTGGTGACCCCCCTATACCGACCCCGGTCTCATGTAGTACCCTCTCCTATATCTTACAGTTATAGACCTGTCCTATGCCTAAGTCTCTCGTTGATGTTACTAATGAATTCACCAAATAAAGGGCCTCATCCTGGTTTCAGAGGGTTACGCGTCCCGTTTTTTGTAGCTTCTTTTTATGGGGAAACTTTTCTGTTTTCGTCGATCCATCCAGCCTGGACATTGCGAACAGGGCTGAAACATTTGTGCCAAATTTGCGTTTTTATGAGCAACGATAGGCAAAAAAATTCGATGTCATGATGGAAAACGGTTAAGGCCCGTAGGAAAGAGAACGCGTAAACGCTAGTAATAAAAGTTCATCATAAACGAAAAAGAGAGCATAAAATTGTTGTAAGCCAGCCTTGATTTGATGCGTTTTTAATTCTTTCTTTCGAGAGTCCTGCTTCTTTTGATTTTTATGATTTGCTCGGCCAGGTGGTCAGTTCTGGGGATTGGTGTCTGCGCTCTGATATCAGGAGTCCTTAAGTGTTTTTTTCTATTTATAGTGGTGCCAGTCGTATTCCAACAAAAACTTCGAAAACAAACAAAGCTGGTCAAAGTGGTTCCTCCATGTTTGCTCTTTCTCTCGTGCCATCCTATTTTCTTTTGTTAGCTTCTTGCTTGTGTCCGTCCGCTTTGTTTGCAGAGTGAGGCAAGGGCCCCGACTTGTTGATATCGTCCTGGCGGTCCTGGCGGTCCTGCATTGCGGGTCCCTACAGTTCTCTGCCTAATACGCCCCGAAGTCCTTCCTCATTTGGGGTGACAGAAAATCAGTCGAACATGTTTCGATGCCGCATTATGGATACCGCAATGGGCGCACATCAATCACTTCCCGACTCCTGACCATTTTGACCATGCTCCCCCATGCTCCCCCATGCTCTCCACCATTTTCAGCACTTGCTCTGTCCGATTTTTCTTGATATTCGTGATTTTCAACCCACCCTATCTTGGGTACTCCCGAAGGCCCATCGAAAGCCGTTTATTATGATGCTTTTCGCTTTTTGTTTTCTCTGGTTTCTGTTGTGTTTCATTCCGAAATTAAATTAAATGCTTTTTGATTTCTCCTTTCCGTTTTCCAATTTTGTTGTACTTCTCTCCACCTCTTTTCCAGCTCCCACTCCATATTCAGCTCTGATTTCCTGCTTCCTTTCTCTCATAAACAATATCATTTTGCCCTTGGTCGCAGATTGGACAAACTGCAGAGCGTGCGTGTGTGTCCTGTTGTCCGTCTCTTTGGGGCTTAATTTACAGACGAGCGGTGAACGGGCAGATTGGTCGACAGAGAGTCTTGACAGCGGACACTAAGCCATGGGAAGCTGGGCGAGTGTGGTGAACTTCTTTGAGACTGTCGCATCTAATTGAAACGAATAAACGTACAGTGGGTAAAACGCAAATCTAGCTCAACGAGGGGGAGGGACGTTCTGAGCCATAATACCCGGTACTCAGTCAGTATATATTATACAATACGTATGTAATCCTATGATTTAGGTATACATGATATTTTGTACGTAACTATAAGTAAGCGCCGGCATTGGGATCGGAACCGATGACTGCTGCATGCTCTCTCTCTCTCTCTCTAAGTTTTTTGGTGTGGCTGTTCGCAAAAGGGTGAGGGGAGGGGGATTTCCGACCACGGAGACCGCGATCTCTCTCAATTCTGCTCGCACTTGTCAAGGGAGATTGGAAAAATTGAGAGAAAGAGAGGAACCACGACCGACATAGTTACTTATTTCTTAATATAATTTCTAGCACTTCGTTTATCCCCTTTTCAACTAATGATCTATTTGATTAGAACTTTAGAATATTTTATTCCGCTACATCATTCTCTTCCCGCATATGGAATAATCCTATGATAATAGTCCGATCCTGGTCCTGGGTCTCTGAGATCTAGGCGCTCATCGGGACAGACAAACAGGCGGAAGGATAAACAAAGATAGATTAATCGAATCGCTTACTGACGCTGATCAAGAATATATATACTTTATGGGGTTGGAACCGCATACTTCTGGGTGTTACACAAATCGAATTCGTATATCGGTATATATCGGGTACACTAAGGGTGTGTAGAAATGCCCAATTGTTGTCCTAAAAATCGGCTTTCTGGCCCATAGTGCTTCGAACCAAAGCAACAAGCGACCCAACGAGCTTTCCTCTCCTCCACCTACAATCTGTTTGCCTTTTCCTCTTTTAGCGTAAGCGCCGGAATTGGTATCGAAGCCGATGACTGCGACAAGCTCTCTCTTTCTCTCTCTCTGTCTTTTGGTATCGCTGTTTTTAAAGACGAATTGATTTGTTTGATTTATGCGGGGAGAGGGCAGATCTCTTCGCGATCTCTCTCAATCGTATTTGTCATGAAAGATGTGAAGAAATAGAGGGAAAGTAAGGAACCACGACCGCTGGTTATGTTCTAATGATTATTCTTGTGCTCCGTTTGAACCGTTTCCAACTAATGACATATTTTATTAGAAATTACAAATATTTTATCTGTTCCCATTTTTCTGCAACTGTTTTTTATTCCGCTTATTCTCTCTCTCTCTCTCTCCGCTTTCTTCTCACACCAATACTAGTCGTTATATGCCGCTCCCCTCCGCCAAAGGGCGAACACTGCACGACGAAGAGTGTGCGAAAGAGACAAAGAATGAGTAAGCACGTGGAAGGGGTATAAAAATCAAACACTATCTAGCAAAAACGTGGCGAAATATTTTATTTAATAAAAAGTAGCTATTGTACATATTCCTTCGCAACGAGCAATAACTTCTGAAATACATCTACTTTTTGGAATTTTTACTTCCTCAAAATGACAAGAGTTGTTCCACCATTTCTCATTTCTTAATGAAAGAAGCATTATCGTCAAACAATCCCAATGTCCCACAAATGACTGCAAGTCTTTCACGATTAATTATTCTAGTGTGAATGTAATTATGAAATATATTAAGTATATTGATTCGAATTAAAGTGATTTGAGCAAGTGCGAAGCACACAATGAATTGAGTTTATGTGAATGCGAGTGTGTATTGCGTTTGAAAGCGTCCGGCATTCACTTATATGAGTTAGACTGAAGAAGTGTGCCAAACGAAATGAATGCAAACAGTCGAATTACCCAATTCTTGGCATCACACTCTGAGTACGAGTATTCCTACATCGCAACATGGCTCTTCGTTCATCCCTTTATACGCGATACTCAAAGAGCATAGGGATATATGAGATTTGAGTAGATGTATGCAACAGACAGAAGGAAGCGTTTCCGTTTCCTCTTACAGTATATTCCTGATCAGCGTTAAAAGGCGACAGACTCTGTCTGTCCGTCTTGTTTGTCGCCTAGATCTCAGGGACTATGAGAGCTAGAGAAAATCAATTTCGTCTTCTGTGATATCGCACCTGATATATGTACTAGATTGCAGAATTTGTATCATATCGGTCATTATTATAGCCAGAATGAAGAAAACGTTGCAGAGACCCCTGCCACGCGCTCACTCTGTCTCTCTCTCGCTCTTATGTACACTCTTCCTCGTACAGTGTGCTTCAAAGGGAAAGAGAAAAAGGGAAGGAGCGAAGGAGCGAAGACAGCTGAAAACAGCTAGAACTAATTTGTAAAACTTTTCACATCACCATTTTGATTTATTGATATTATTATGAATTTATTTATATTGTAAAGCTCTTCCGAATCTGTTATACCTTCAATATAGGTTCCCGTTCCCGTCCCCTGCCCCATCCTCAATCCTAAGTCCTCCTGATTACCCTCCCGTTCCTCCGAACCACCGAAACTCCGCACCCGGTCACTCCCATTGATGGGATGCACGCCCACTCCGGAAAACCCAGTGATTTGTTAACTTTCAAGAATAACTTTTATTGCTTTGTCAGCAATCTGATAGGCGACAACAACAACAGCAAAACAAGAGCAGAAGACCCACGAATTATGAATTATATACTTGAACAACAAAAGAAAGATGAAGTTGGAAGAAACAAATATAGAAGCGTATAAATAAATTACGAGGAAACCACGAAACACGAAAAAACAAAACAAAAACTTGGGGACAGGAAAACCCGAATATAAGAATAAAGATAATAATTCGCCACAATTTAATTTGCATAATGACAGTGTCAAGTGGCGAGTGAGAAACTCAGGGCAGGGGGTTGCACGGAGGTGGCAGAAGGCGGAAGGAAAGGCCTGAAAGAAATTAAAAGCGGGGACGAAACAGGAAGTTCCATAAGCGAGTAAACGCATTGGATATACAGTGACGGATATACATACATATACGCGAAGGGAATTCCATGGGAAGCGTAAAACGGTGGAGGAGGAAGTCGTACATAGAGATGGAGAGGGGACGTGGCAAACAACTCTGTTGAAAATTCCCACTTTTTAATGTGATAAATTTACAAGGCAACTGGGAAATCTGCAGTCGACAGCCGTAGAGTACGGAACGTGTGTGCCCCACCCAAGCACTCCTACAGTCCTCCATTTCGCCCACCCCCCACATACTATGGTTCTGGTCTCATCCAGTGTGCGAACACTGGGCGAAATATCCAATCCGGTGGCGGAAAATTGAGCACTGAAGTATTTCGATACACTTAAAACGTCATTAATATCGATTAGGCATACTCCACTGCGTGTTTTAGTAGTCGAAACTTTAAATTTTAGTTGATATTGGCTCCGCTGTTCTCCGTCAAAGTCGTCATAAGCTGTCGCACTTGGAAGAACAAGTTTCTGGCACAATATTGCACAAAAAAACCATTGCCATCCAACATAAAAACTTTTGTCTTTTGAAGGTTTATATCTGTGCAATTAGAATGTCGTATTCTATTTTAAATTTATGGTGGTAGTTATTGGTTCTTAGAAATGTGTGTTTAAAAAGGTCATTAAGAGTGTTTAAAAGGTGACTGCGTTCTTGCATTCGGAAGTTGTTTCAGTGATTGCATCAGATTCTGATATTGCAACAAAGATATAGAAATTTGTGCACTCACGCTCCGATTTAAAGTAGTACTGATGTAGAGGCTGTGTTTGCAATTCTACACCTATTTATCTCTATTTTTGCTCCAGTTTTGCCCACTGTGTCTCGGGGCCATGGCCGTGCATGGTGGTGCATGGGTGTGCCTACATTGAGGATTAAGCAAAACCCCCCATGAGGATTAGCCTGGACCGCATAAATTTCCCGTCAGACATAGGCAAACAAAGAGATGGAAGAACACACCACTAGTCAGGGACGGACTCTTCGCGTCCTCATCTCCGGATGTGGGGTTTTGCGGTGTCTCCTTCAATTGAAGTTAATCTGAAGTAGAACTGTCGTTAAGAGCAGAAGAGATAGAGTCATAAGATTATGCACCGGGTAAGGTGTGGTTTTCGAGCAGTCAATTACCCGACAGATATGGCCGTTAAAAGCAGAATGCTCCGTATGTTGCACTTATATTTAAAAAACTTTGCAGCTCTGAAAAGCATATGTATACTGATCTCAAAACTTTGTAACTTAATCATCCAGTTCGTGAAATATTAAGCTTTAAAATACAAAATATGTATACACAATTTTTGGCACATTTTTCTCAAAACTTTGAACCATTAGAGTCAGTAAAAACCATTTCCTTGAAAAACTATAAATTTCTATAAAACTATATATATGCATATATTTCATCTCGGAAAATTACCACTGAATTAATCACTCATTAATATCTGAGAAGGGTTCAGAGTACGGCAGTTATCTTTCAATTGATTCGGGAATTGGAAAAATTGGAAAATTCTAAAATTGGAAAGAATATTGTCGAGGTTATAGAAAAATCGTATTAATATCGTTCTTCTCTTGTGGCAATCAGATGTGATTGGCTTGTCTGCTTGTTTCATGCAAACGAATAGCCACATCGCCATTTGGTCAATGTGGAAGGTACCACAACAGATCCTACCTGGCAGTAGTCTTACCAGCAGCATAGGCAAAATGCTCGGTAAGAGTTGTGATTTTAACCAGAAGCTTTTTATGCCATACCAACAAAATTGCCAATTGTCGATGGTGATTTGTTAAGCAGCGATCACAAATTTCTTTATGAAACAGGCTCCCCAGGCACTATCTCACCAAACTTGCTTCCTTCTTGCTTCTTGCGCACATCCAGAAAATTTTTACTGGATAAATTTGGAGCTGGCTATTTGAAAGATACTGAAGGCGTAAGAGGCGGAAAAAGTAATGAAAATTTGTTATTTTCAACTTCCAGATTTACAGGATCTAGTTGGGAATTGAAGACACCGGGTCGCCGAATTACCCGCTTTTATAAAATCCGACATGCCAAATAGGGTCTCGAGCGCCGCCCCCTTGCCTTATCCCCTTTCCCATTTGCATAGCAGGTACGTCTGTCCGAGCTCCTCTATCTCCAGCCTCTGCTGTTGCTCCAAGTCCATTCTGCCGAAGCATTCGTACAGCATATGCACATATATCGCGAGTTTTATTTCGTTTTATCCCGGGCTCATCAAGCTACAGAGTTGACAGAAAAATAATAACCATAAAAATGCGCTAAAGCTGCTACTTTATTTTCATTATATGTACATACCAGCCTCGCTCCACGACCACCTTAATTTCCTTTGTGCCGGCTGATCTATGTGTGTATGTGTGCTGAGGACGCTGTTCTGTTTGTGGAGTCCTTTGCTCGTTTGTTCGTCTGCGGCTGCTTTGCATACTTTTAGAGGCACTCAAACTCAAAGCCTCCCTCAGCCTTGGTCGTGGCGTCAGTGGCCTTACAAATTGAATTATGCACTTAATGGCGCCCAGCTGGGGTGGCAGGTGGTCTCGCGATTCCAGGACAAGGCTAAGCATCTGCATAAGGCTAAATAAAATGGTAAAACGCAAAAAATTCCAATTGAAGGCCATTTAAATAAGTACACTTCTCTTCAAAACTACATATACCTGCGAAGGTTTTATCAAAAGCCCTTGAGCTTAAGCAGACAATACCTTTTTGGCCCGTTCCAGTACTTTAAAGGAGAGCTAGTTCAAAGCACATCGAGAGGGCCGCTTATAGAGTGTTCCCAAACGCCAAGGAAGCGCCTCCATTAAAGTCAGTCCAGTTTCGAATACTTATGGACAGCTAAGAGGAACACTACTATTCTATTTCTTTCTCGAACTACTTTTTTATACTCAGCAGGCATTAGAAGCTGATCCCTGAAAAATGTTACGATCGGATCAATACCCATTGCCCGGAATGAAGCGCACGTGTCGTTTCTTTTTTAGTAAAAAACCAAATACGAGCATTTATGTAATTCCAAATTAAAAAATCCAAGAAACTCAAAACAATGACAAACCTGACAGAACGTACAAAATGGGAGAAAACTTAAACTTTGGGTCGACACACACATCTTCAGGTATAGCCATTGCGTGGACATGCATCAAACATCATATGAAAGATCATATATTTCTATTCTTAACCCTCTAGATGCCGAGTGAAAATTAAAAAAATGCACCAATTTTTTTATTTTAAAATTCTTAGTATTGGGCCAAAAACATATTTTTTTCTGGTGCAAAGGACAAAATCACTGTTGCCCAGTGTAGTCAGAAGGTCAAAAATTCTATATCGAAGGTCTGAACTAACTTATTTCTTGGAAAAGGGATAGTTATAAGATAGGATGATAATGACCGGGAACTTCGCGGCACGTCCCCTGGCTCTTCATTTATACCCCATACTCAGTCAGTATGTGTGTTGCTATGTCGCTGGCTATAATCATGAATCGATGTGATCCGCCAGAGGATAGGATGATAATGACCACACTGCACAGTATGTGTTGCTATGTCGCTCCCCGAAAGTGCGTGAGAGAGAGGGAATGCAATTTCAGTTGTTCTTTGTGGCTATAATCATGAATCGATGTGATCCATATTTTTTCGGCAATCTGCCAGAAATTTCCGTTGTTCTTTGTGGCTATAATCATGTAGGGTATCATCAAAATTGTGGATGCCACAGATTTCGATCCTTGTACAAATTGCGGCGCGTCGAACTGGGCTTATTTTTACTGGTTTTATTGGTTGTAGCCTAAGAATGAATTCAATTTTAACCAATATCTGACTTCAAGGGTATATAAATCGAACTGGGGTTATTTATTGGTTTTAGTTCGTTTCAATATCCTATTCTCTCTCTCTCTCCTTACGTGCCGTGTTACAGAATACTTAAAATGAGTATAGAGGTATATTAGATAAGATAAAGCATATATATACATATATGTATATATATATATTCTTGATCAGCCTCAATAGTCGAGTCGATATAACCATGTCTGTCTGTCAGTCTTGTTTGACGATTAGTACTCAGAGACTATAAGAGACAGAGCAACCAAATTTTGTTTCCAGACTCCTGTGATATCACACTGAATCTAGTTTATCTTCCAGATATCTTCCAGACTGCAGAATCGGAATCAGATCAGATATTATAGCCAGAGGGAACAAACCCGTAGCGGGTTGCGCCACTTACTAATTTTCTGTCCCTCTCTCAGACACTCTTTGTCGAGCATTTTGTGCGCCCTCTGGCGGAGGAGAGCCATACTGGCTGAGTATCGGGTGTAAATGTAGAGCTGCGGCCCGCAGCGACTCACAACGTTCCCCCTACTTTTTTTTTTAGTCATGGAAGAAAAAGTTCACCTCTGCAGCTTCAACGCTTCCGATTCTTCTTCTTCCCTTTGCTACATCATCATCATTGTCCTTGGCAATTATTTGTCCGTGAGCAAAGGAAAATAAGATGGGATAGCGATAGAGAGGGGGATACGAAAATGTCTCCGTCCAACCTACATGCCGACAGTTTTATTTGCATAAAGCTTCAGCGCGCGGCGGCCATCCAAACGTAGTATTTACAGCTGTCCACCGCCCAACCACACCGCTTAGATCCTTCAGCATACTTCCTCAAGCAGCCAACCCCCAGCTTTCAGTCTGATCCTGGTAAATCCGCTTTTTCATCGCCAAAGTATGCAGCCAGTTTTCCCGGGCTGCGGCTGCGGCTGCCGCTGCTCAATCATAATAAAAAGACAGAAAAGTCCGGAAAACACGGAGAGAAGGAGGCGACAGAGGTGCGATGCGGCTACCACCGCACTGTGGGTGAAATGACTAATCTGGCTGAAAAAAACCCATATTTCAAATATGGAACTTCATACAAAATCTTTGTGGTATCCATTTAGAATTTAGAACTAGAATATTTGTATTTCGAAAACTCGAACAGTTATCGGCTTTCGAATAAAGCCTTAAAATATGGTGCGAAAGCGGCGGCTATGAGGCTCATTGCAATATTCCACGTGCTTTTTCAGCTACACCGATTTCGAGGTAGAAGTCATATTTTTAAAGCTAAAAGTGTTTTCTCTATTATCGGGGGTATGTTCTATCGAATGGTATTTACTTGTAGGTTCTGATTAAAATTACTTTTAATCTTCTCCTGGTCTTATGAATCCTTTTTTCTACATCTTTCTGCAAAGACGGATTTATGTTAAATTAAGTACTTTAGGAGCTAAAGGTTTTTTCCTCCTAGTTTGCTAATTTCCCCCACTGTGCACCCACTCCACTGTGTCCAGTCGAGTCTCTTGAACATTTCCCGTTTGAGACGACTCACTGAAGCGTCGCAAAGTGCTTCCTCCCTTTCATCCATGCCGACACTCAGCACCACCCCAGTCCAAGTCCAAGATTCCGTAGCGTCTGCTGCCTGTTGCTACTGCCATCGCACAGTGGGGCCTTAGCCGAAGACAAGTGGCAAAAATAAAAATGCTATGAGTGCTTGCGATTATATAAATATGTATATTTACATATCTGATAGACAATTTTCCAGTGATCGAATCTTACGGATTTTTTGTTTTGGGGCATATGTGCATTTATGTTCTTACGTCCTTGGGAAACTTAACAACATACAAAATATATTTGCAGCATGTTCCTTGCATATGTATCTATACACCTAAGTGGCTTCTAGGGCGATAACAGCTCTTATAGGTTGTTAAGATCGTATTTTGTACACAAAATGATATTCAAATGATGATTTCTTAATTGAAGAGGAAGTTAGGGACGACAACAAGCGAACTAGAGAGAAACACTTCTATACCCGATACTCAGTCAGTATGGCTCCCCTCCGCCAGACGGCGCACACTGCACAACGAAGAGTGTGTGAGAGAGAGACAGAAAATGAGCAAGAGCGTGGAAGGCTTCGCGTAGCTACCTCAATTTATTTGTGCCTTCTGGCTATAATAATGACCCGATGTGAGGATTTTGCATTCTAGTAGATATGGCTATTTTTGATGAATCTGTGCTGTCGGTTTTCTCGTATCATCAAAACTGTGGATGCCTTTTCACCCTTTGTGGGGGTGGTTTAAAAAACTTAATTCAGCGTGATATCACAGGAGTCTACACACAAATTTGGTTGCTCTACGACGGACAGACGGACGGACAGACATACATGGTTAAATCGACTCGACTATTGATGCTGATAAAGATATATGTATATACTTTATGCGCTCGGAAACGCTTCACCTTTCACCACAAATCTAATATACCTACCCCTATTCTTTGATTATCGGGTATAAAAAGAAAAAAACTGATTTAAGTGGAATTCTATGACAAATTTGGTCTGAGTTGCCCGTATATGGATCTGATCTGGGAAAACAAACGATTATTACTTCTCCAAGTGATTCTCTCAGAATAACGTCATTACTGGGCAATCAACTGGAGTGGGTAAGGACAATACCCAGAAGCTAACCAGAAGCCTACCCAGAATAATAAAACAGTGCATATTTGCCTATGTAATCGATAAATAATTTGTATTGTTTGTATTTGTTTGTATACACAATAATTCTATATATAATTTTTAACTTAATTTAAAAGTTGGAATAAATATACATATAATTAGTTTTGCACTTCTAAAGAAAAACTGTTGGCTAATTCCTTTTAGAAGTACAATAATATATTCATACAAACGAAAATTTCTTTTCAAATACAATTTTTTCATGCAAATAATATGTACGTAGGTTGCCCCACTGTGCAATGTACCGAACGATATGTAACGGAATTTCGAAGGCTCAATATTTCGCAGACAGTACGCTTAGGCAACAAAGTTGTAGGAACAGATTGATGGCTGCCTTTATTAGCGTTTTAGAATTGCGAAGTTTCTCGACACTAGGTTCGACATACTCAAGCTATGAGGAAAAAAGCAAGCTTACCTTACCTTGCTAAGTCGCCGACTTGAACCTAAATAACATTACAGAATATACAGCACGATCTCATGTTCATAAATACAATTGTCCATGTCACTTCAAGCTGTTAGCTATATAAGGAGATGCACTTGTTCAATCAAATTCAGTATCAGAATCATTCTCGTCTCAGCACAACCAACTGGCTGTCACTCATTTCCTTCGCAGTCATCAGAGGCTGTCGCCGTGTCTTCAAACCGTGTCTCATCTCCGCAGTCCAACTGGTTCCAGTGCCAGTTGCGACGACAAAACTGTAGACGGTTTGGACCGTATGCATCCCAGTTTACAAACACTATACACATTACACATACCTCTAAGAAAACATTTAAAAAAAACACTAAGCATAAACAAATCCACAATTCATTTAAACGTCTCTGAGCCCCAAGGCTCAAAGTGTAATTCAATCGATAGCTTAAATTGTCTAAAAGCTTGTATTTTTGCAACGTGTTCTGAGAAATTGAGCCACTGTGAAGTGCCTACTCCAGCTTTGCTTAGCTTTTGTTTGCTCTTCTCATAAACGAGTGCAAATACTTTTATAAGTGGCTGTATGTTATTACCGTCGTTGCTGTTGACAGTTTCGGCCTTTGAAATGGAAAAATATTTGACAAGAAAATTACTTTTCCTGGGCAGGGTAAAAGAGGCAATTGTCGTAACACTCGTGATTGTATTCTAATGGTTGACCACAATTTTCTGGCTAGGAAAAGTTGATTCATTTAGGTTGACTTCACCCCGGCTGGAGCTGCTTTCTGGGAATTTCAAAAGGTCAGCCAGTCGTGGGTCACGACCCCTCATCGCGGGGCTCCAGTTGATGAAAATATAAAAGTAGAAGGGACGAAAATATTTCATTGGGCGATAAAAGTGTGTAAGGAGTCTAAGGTGTCTAGAGTCTCAGGGTCTACAAATCTTTCTTTTGGTATAAAACAATAAAATAATAATTAATTAATTTATTAATAACGTAAATCACCATTACTGTTTGATATTTGCACTGCCCACTGTACAAAATCGTTGCTTGCCGCAATGCTTACGCACAGCAGCGGCCGTTCCTTAGACTCTCTGTCCGCCTTCTTCATTCCTGCCGTTCTCTCGCGCTCTATCTATCGTTTCGTTCTCGGCTTAGCTTCAGCCCGAGCTATGGGATTAGCTGCAGCTATAGCGCTCTCCTTCTATCGCTCTCTTTGTACGCTCGCCTGCATTAGGGCACGGGCAAGTCGGTCCGCCTGCCCTTAGACAGTCTGGAGTTGATCTTCGTAGCCATCAGAATCGCATCGTTGTTCATCATACCCACGTAAATACAACTAACATACATACTTTCGCTTTCGTGTATCAATAAATTGCAACATATGTACATACGCATACGTCGGTCTACATAAAACAATAAATTGTGCCTCTTATTTAAACCCGCTCGACTTTTTATTTAAATCAAACTTACAACAGTTATTAAAAACGCTTAATAGCTTAACAGGGGGCAAAAGTCATTTTTCGAGGAGCGTTTTTGATAATATAAGTATGCTCCTTTGATTTTTCAAATTTCTAAATTTCAAACGTCAATAATATCGGATTTTTATACCCGAGTCTCAAAGCGTATATGTATTAGATTTGTGGTGGCAGTGGATGTATATATTTAACTTAAAGAATGAAGCGTTTCCGACCCTATAAAGTATGTATAACATATATTCGAGATTTACAAGATATGAGCATTTAAAGTTGACCATTTCATCAGTGAGCTTAAATTTATTCAATTCTTATTCACAAACTGTTGCTTTCAAGTGGAATAAAAAGTAATCTATATATAGTATTATTAGGTGTATTCATTGTTATCAATATCATTCAATTATCCGTTATCATTCTGGTCTAGTGGTCTAGTGCATCGACTGTTGTGAAGAAAAACCTATTTTCCGAGCCATCTAATTTTAAGCTATTTTTCAACCTTGATTTGACACACAGAAAACTGACCCCAAACTACCCCAAGTGTCCCAAGCTTTTGAAAAATATTAAATTTAAAAGATGAAATATTTTACGTTCTTTATCGATTCAAAACCATAAGAATTGAGCATTTTACATGAGGAAATATGTACCGGCAACATAGTGAAATTTGTACAACGTATTGTGAAGCTTCTAAAAATCGTAGCTTCATGAAAACTTGCAGACGAAAATTTTGGACAGTTTTCTTTCAAATATGTACCATTTATATTAGTAAAATAATTTTATTCGTGCAGAACTTATAATTTTTTCAAGTTGAAATGCCCGAATACACCATCAGAATTTTGATTTTCCTTTGCACATGAGATAGGGCTGGGCCGACAATTGATTTGTGGGTAGCTTAATTGTTTCTGACAGGCAGGCAGATAAAGCTAATCTGTGCCGAAATCTTTGAAACCAGTGAGTTAAATTGGCAAATTCTCAAGCCTAATTGCTTGCATCAATGCTTGAATCTAGGTGCCAATAAGAAAGTGTTAATAAATCATTCGAAAACGCATTAATTTTTGGGATTTGCAGAGGCCTGGTCCTCTTGGGTGTCAGGGTGGTCTTCTTAGAGAATAAGTTAGTCTTTTTCTTGCCAGACAATGCAGTTTCTACAAAGACAAGGTCATGTATACAAAATGGAATACAACAAAAGACTATGATTTACATAATACACATGGAAAAACCGGTAAACGACATCTTGTTTACTTTATTCGGTATTATAAGCTATATTGGCCGTTTCACCCACTGTTCAGAGGTTGGAAAAAGTAGAAAAATAGGTAGTTCCGACACTACTATCTGATCACTTTGATTAGCAAACTGGGTCTAATTTTCCACAGAGCCTTCCTTCTGCTGCTTTTCGAAATAAGTTTTGATAAATAAGCTGCTTCCCAGCCATGCCTAAATTATCCCAAAAATTTCAGCATCCATGCTACCCAAAACTCTCCCCCGACATGTCAAGCATAAAAATTGCTTTTATTTTGTGATCAGTGCTATGCTGGGGACATGCGGCCCTATAAGCGATGACCAAGACCACCCTGCAGACAGCGACCCCGCTGCCGAATTGCTTGTCTTTAATTACGTTTTAGTCCTCGAGTTTTGGAATAGCCTTGTTTATTTTTATTACTTTTCGCGGCGGACCCTTGTTTATTTACATTCATTTTTTCAATTTACCTTTATTGCCACGGACCCGGGGTGTGTGTCTGAGTTTGGGTGGGGGGCTGATGCCGAAGCTGTTTCGCTCGGACTCGTGCTTAATAACATTATTTTTTTTATTTTTTAACGCGCACCGTTTTTGAGATCTGTGGAGTTTTTGGTTTTTATTCCCGGAAGTCAAAGAGTACGAGTATGCCTGTATATCAACCAAAGCGTTTTTAAAGCATCGAAAGCAGAGTCGAGGCAAATCCGTCCGTCTGATGAAACTATACGATATCGCAAATATGTGTGATTGTTACAAGGGCATTTCAATATTTTGCGATACCCCCACAAACATATAGGAGAAAACTCTAAACACAGAATTATTAAGAGCTATGCTGTCTACCAGATTGGGAAATTTTGATCATTATTATCAGATCATTATTATAGCCAGACTGAAGAAAACAATTTCCCGTGTCTGACCCCCTGCCACGTACTCTCTCTCCCCCGTTCACACTTTTTCTCGTCCGGCGTGCGCCCCATGGTGGAGTGAGTGAGACACAACGTCCTAACGTCCGTAAAAACTGAGTACCGGGTAGAATAGTCACAACAGTCGGAACGACTGCTTCTGTGGTCTGAGTCCAAAGCCGATTTTCATTTCCTATGCGTTCAGCAGTCGTCTGGCTAATTTGATTCAATCGGCCCGGCCGTAGAGACGGTAGATACCCACTCTGGCTCACTTTCTGCCACTCTTGGTTTAGTGCCCGGGGTTTTCCGGTGGGGTGGGCAGGCAGAGGAAGGCTAAGATCAAAAATGTCAGGCACTTTTGAAATTTCCGATGCAATTTCCGTTATCAACACCTAGACAGCTGTCAAAAGCACACACACACGCGTCATACACACAAACGTGAACTCACGCAGCTTGGCACTTATGTATAGACGGCAGTTTCTGTTCGATTTTTTATTTGCCTTTCACTCTCTGCTCTCTGCTCTCTGCGTAGCGGAAACGGAAATTGTTAGGCCTTATAGACAATTCGCATTTCCGGCCCACTGACAGTTCTCGGTCCTTTGGAGTCCTCCCGTCTCTGGCATTCTCTGCCTTTCTCCGCCCTTCAATGCGCACAATTGCACAAATTAGTGTGTCGCTTCCGTGCTCCCTCCGTTCTGTCCTTGGGGAAGCGTAAATACAATAATTAAAATATTTTGCATCTCCATGGCAGACCAAAGATTCCTTCTAATGAGGCGTCACCCGAAGGGCATGCATAATCATGCTGATGATGAATGAGCGATGAATGAACAGAAATGGACATTTTGCATCGATGGCAAGGTATGAAGAGTGATTAGGGAAACTACTCGTACTTAACTTCAGCCATGATTGATGGTCCCAACTTGCGACCCTGCGACGTAGGCAGCAACAAAGACCTCGGGCAGAGGTGCTAGCATAGGAGCGACGTCAGCAACAAGGCGATGCAGCGATGACCGATGAGAGGAGAGCGGACGCTCTCGCGAGAGGGCATGAGACGACGGGATTGGGCCGGCATCGATCCAGCCCGTATATGTGAATGTACGGTGCATGAGATCACGCCACCGGCAGTAAAGAGGAATCGAGCAGAGCAAAGAGGGGACGGCAATAGAAAATTACTGTCTGCCCTCCGAGTGCTGTTGCTAGGCGGGGTGCTGGCAACACCGAGCCTAAAAAAGGAGGCCGACGGTAACGAAACGGGCAGTCGGGAATCGAAGCAGTGCAGAGAGAAGTCTCTGAAGTACGCGAAGGAGGCGAAGTTCCCAAGGCGTGGAAGGCTAGTTCGACGCTTTGGGAGAGAGAGGAGCAGCAGAAGGCCAGGATCAGGAAGGATCACGGTACGGAGAGGAACCGATCACGGAGCCAGCACATCGTCGCAAGGCTGAGTTGACCGTCTAGTGGCTAATATTAGAGAACTACGGAATTGGCCCTAGGCGGAACGGTTTAGCGAACGGCGCTTGGAGAGGATTCAAGCTGACTACCGTTGTATAAATATCTATTAATAAGAACGAATAAAGATGCAATTACTTTCGCAATTAACCTCGACTGTGCACTCCATTGTCGCCGAGGCAGCATTATGAATTTTTTTGGCATCGAGCCCACAGACCGATGAGCAATCCCAAGCTAATTCAGACGGTCGAAAAAGGGTTCGTTACAGCATATAACTCATACACACAACAATCAAAGACTTGGCTCGAATTGAATGAGTGAGAGTTTGGGCTGTTCCCGAATTCATTCGAATCTCGAATGCATTCTATTTTTTTGGGTGTAAGTTTCAGCAAAAATCAGTGTTGTCAACTTTTGAAAAGAAAAATATATGTTTTGTGGTAAAATGATATAAGAGCTTTTTTGGGGGAAAGTTTTGCATATAGTTTCAGAAAACAAAAAAATAAATACCAAAACATAGCCAAATATATATTTAAAATATTCAGATTTCCAGCTAATGTCAATTTTCAAATTATTATGGATATCCAACTTTAAAGAAAAGCCAGAACTAGCTATAAAATTGATATACGATTTCTCTCAAGTCAATTGAAAACGACTCTTTTTGTTGTCCAAGTGCCGCTCTCAAAACTGAAGAGAACTCGGACATAAATGTACTGGAGCTATATGAAGGGTTGAAACAATTACGGAAGTTCTTCAATATATCACTATGAAAAATCTTATTGATGTCTATTCCAACGTTTGGGTTTCCCTCCGTATTTCGCTGACTTTGCCAGTAACTATGGCCAGCGGGTTCAAAATTGAAACCTATTAAGTCGTGTGAAAAGATCAACTATGACAATAGAAATATTAAACTCCGTCTATCTTGTGTATCGAAAACTCGAGATCGGGAGTTTGGGTATCATAAGTTAGTCTTTAGTGATCCGCCGAGTGGCAGTAACAGATATTCATTAAGTAACTCGCTAACATCTGTATTTCGTATATCAACCGAATTATTTCTTATTTATGAAGTGATTCATTCAATATAAATCGTACGACGGTTGTACTTAATATTACTTGTACATATATGTATGTATGTATCTTAATCTTTGCACTTTCTGTCTGCATCTTCCAGATACTGCGTGGAGTTCGAGGTAATCAAGGCCTCCAAGGCCTGTCACAAGCTGCCGCCCTACAACCTGATGCTGGAGGGTAAGTAGGTGGCCCTTTGACCTACTAAGCCGAGACTTATTGGTTCTACCAATTTCCCAGGTGATCGCATAACCGTGCGCTGCGATCTCGAGGCCCTGATCCAGGACGGTGCTGGCAGCTCCGCAGCCGCAGGCAGGTCCGGATCCGTGATCCCCACTACTGTAGCCACGACCACTGGGGCCTACAAAGAGGAGGAGGAAAGCAGCGACGGCTCCAATGGGGGGGAGGGAGAGCAGAACAGCAGCAACAGCAATGACGACGACGACGAAAACAACAACAATAACAACAACAACGAGGAGGGTGAAGAGGAAGATGAAAATGCGCAGAACATGCTCGACACAGGCAGCAATGAGAGCTACGAGAACCGACACCAGCGGCAGTCCCAGATCCTGTCGCTCCGCTACCTTTCGTGGGGCAGCTCCAAGAGAAGCGCCATGCCGGCTACGCTGCCACCGGCGCCCACGCCGAGCTTCCACTGCCGTGGCGAGGGGCTCTCTGGCCGCACGATGCGCTGGAGCGCACTGCCGGCGCCGTCGTGTCGCGGCAAGTGGCTCCGCCTCACCGTCGGACCCCCAAGAAGTGCACCCGCGCGCAGTTCATCTTCGTCTAATCGGTCCCGTCCCGTCTAATATAATTTTTTGTATCGATCACACCGTCAATATGTAGATGTAGTACGTGTCCGTTATGGTGTCCGGCTGCGGCAAGAGCAAAAGCAAAACGTCCGGCTAAACAGGCGCTAAGGGGCAGCCGTGACGGGATCACATCATATCAAATCGGTCCACAGCTGACCACAACCACAACCACGACCATGACCATGACCACGCAGTCCCCAGTCCACAGTCCCAAACCATTAGAGCCCTATGCCCTATAAATTTCAGCACTGG
Source organism: Drosophila lowei (assembly GCA_008121275.1). Lineage (NCBI taxonomy): Eukaryota > Metazoa > Arthropoda > Insecta > Diptera > Drosophilidae > Drosophila > Drosophila lowei. Next base: position 55,352,574 of record CM017781.1, on the reverse strand, counting down.
CACAAGTACTCCATTATATGTAAGAGTGTAAACTTTAAGTCAGTGTATTAAGAGGAATAGATGTATCGTGAGGAAAGTTTTTTTTGTGACCACACCGAGTTGCAATCGTGGACGTGGACTTATACGAGTGCACTGAGAGAGTCAAACCACTCGCTCGTTATTTAGCCGGCAGTGTCAGCGTTAAGTTAAGCATTTTACAGGACCGAATCGGCATATTTGAGTGTTCCAGACTGCAGGGGGTGCAGTTTTGTTTGATTGGATATATACGTAGGATACGTAGGAAAAACTCTCGTAGGGAACTCTCAAGTAAAAATTACGGCGACGAGTGTTTTGACCGCATCTAGCCCCTCGAGGCTCGAGGCTCGAGGTATAGAGATACGACATGATGCTCATTACTGGAGGGGATATTGATAGATAGTAGCCGTAAGTCATCAAATACCACATAACAACAATTACAATGGAGATGAAATCATACCAAAATATTGATGAGCCCCCAGTTCCATCTTCTACGAGTACTTTCATCTCCTAAGCATTCGATTCATATCAAGTACACACGTGCATCACGCAATACGTTCTTACACACACACACAGATACATAAAGCCCAGGGGAGGCGGCGGGGGTAGAGAGGGTACAGAGTGTACTCCATGATTTTTCCCCCCTTGGACAGAATTCTAGAGTCGGAATTAAACTTTGGATCTTAGCATTAAACTGGATTTTAGGTGCATACGAATGTCGAAAATATTTAATAAAATTATAATTAAACTAATACCGAAATCATTCAATAAAGAACGAATATAATTTTAAAGAAACCTTTCTCTCTCTCTCTCTATCTTTTCTTTCCATATCAGACCATATCCGTTGGGCAGTCGAGCGGCAAGAAAGTTCCCGACTTGCCGCGACTTGTTTGGCGACTGCGCACTGCGCAAGCGCGACGCTCCACCCAGCTGATTCGGGCTTACCGTTTGACCCAATTATTTAAGTGGCAAACGTGAGCGACGTCGCACGCCGGTTTTACAATTTCTCTCTCTTGGAATGCTCAAAGACATTGTGAAGGCCAGAAGAGAGAAGCAACGGAATCGGCCACAGTAAGCCACAGTGAGCCATAGGATAGGTAACGCTGCCGCTAATTGACTAGTCCCAAAGCAAGCGCAGACCGAGGTAGACCGAGTACAAGCCCTGCCGTTGCCCGATTAGCTGTAGCTTCAGCAGAACCGCTCATCAGTTCCTAAAGTAAAGAAACTGCTCACTTAGCATTTCCATTACTTGTCGATCGATCTTCCGGAAGATTTATTCAGTTTCAGTTTGTTATGTGCTCTGTTTGGTTCCCTACCATGCCCACCTATGAGCCATCTGAAAATCAGTGTTGTTCCAAGCGGATTGGGCTGATTGCCATTCTTGGTGCTTCTCGTTGCGAAGAAAGTTGTCTTCCAACATGTTAATTGTGACTGGGTGAGGAGGGGCCGTGGGCTGTGGGTCGTGGGCCGCTACCGATTTCTTTTTACGGTCCATCTCTGGCTAAACGAAGAAAATTTGTCTGTTGACTTGTGTCTAGAGTCAAGAGTAGATAATGCAATGTATTTTTATTCAATAGCTTCGATGCGGGTCAGTGTGAAAACTAATCTTTGAGTGGGTGGTTTACTAAAATAAATTTCGAACATATCCATCTATCAAATAACGTTAACACAGCGACAATAACTCTTTGACTCTGTATAATTAAACATTCTGAGATTCTTAGGGCATTTTATAGCCATGTTCGTCTGTAAGTTCCGGCTAACGCCTAGATCTCAGAGACTATAAGAGCTAGAGAAAGAACTTCTTGTGTTCCGACTCCTCGCCAAAAGGAAAAAAATCCGTGGCATCCACAATTTTGGTCCTCTAACTGTCAGCTGGTTTCGCGGTTCATGTTATTCGAGTTATCAGTCCACACGAATGGCTTCAAAATCTGAATCTGGATCAGATCGGATCATTATTATAGCCAGAATGAATAACCCTGTCCCTCTCTCTCACTCACCCTCTCTCTCTATCTCTCGATCTCCCCCATCACCGTTGTGCACTCTCTCATGACAAGTGCAAGGAAAATTGATAGAGATGTGCGGTCTGCTTGATCCACATGGTGGGACAGTGGCATTGACCAATAAATCAATCTGTCTCTTTTCCGAAACGCGAAACCAAAAAGACAGAGAGAGAGAGAGAGAGAGAGAGTAAACGGGCATCATCGATTCCGATACCAATTCCGGCGTTTACTCATTAAATATATTGTATATAGGCTATTACGCAAATGCATACGATTCCATATGTAGATATACTAACTGACAGCTCTTCTTAACTGATCAGGCATGTTGCCGTGCAATTTGGGGGTGCCGGCGACGGTCCTACTGACCACCATGATCACCACACTCAGCATAGAAGACAGCGACGCCTTCAGGCGAAACTTTGAGGTTCGCCAAAGCAGCAACTCCAAGATTCCGCTCTGGAAAAAACGTGTAAGTGAAATTGTCCCACTCGCCATTGAGCAACCGACTAATCGGCGGTATTTGGTCCACGGCAGGCGTGCGAGAAGCCTCAAAACAAGGCCAACTCCCACTATGTGTGCGACGAGGAGGGCGACTTCACGTGTCTGCCTGGATGGCAGGGCGACCTCTGCCAGGTGCCCATGTGCCGGCGAGGCTGCGATCCGATGAACGGTAAGCTGAACAGCAATACTGCCTGCGAACTGATTTCCATACAGGTCGTTTATATCCCACTACGACAGGCTACTGCCAACGCCCAGGCGAGTGCCGGTGCCGCATCGGCTACAGTGGCGAGATGTGCGACAAGTGCATTCCGCTACCGGGGTGCCAGCACGGTGACTGCACCAAGCCCTTTGAGTGCATCTGCAAGCCCGGCTGGTCTGGACTCTTCTGCACAGAACGTAAGTAGAATCCCAACTGCACCTATGTCTGCACCTATGCTTAAGACTTGAGCAGTACTCCACAAAGGACATGAGGCATCAAATCAGAGTATTGACGACTCTCGTCCATAACGATTCAACGTTTCAATGTTTGATAATTCTACGTAAAGTGATTAAAAGTCGCAGTTGCCCCACCGATTGGGCCATTAATCCCTAATGAAACCAGACACACACACACTCTCCTGCTCTATCCTGCAGCCAGCTGTCGAAGTGGATGTCACAGTACCCGCGGCTACTGCGAGGCCCCCGGAGAGTGCCGCTGCCGCATTGGCTACGCGGGACGCACTTGCGGCGAGTGCGCCACCATGCCGGGCTGCCAGCACGGGACCTGCAACAAGCCGCTAGAATGCCTCTGTCTGCCCGGATACACGGGACTGCTCTGCCAGACGCGTAAGTTCCTCGGCCGCAGCCGAAACCTACGGCACCTGTTGACAACCTCTCTCTTCGACAGCTCTATGCGCCTCGGATTGCAGCAAGCAACACGGCTACTGCCGCAAGCCTGGCGAGTGTCGGTAAGTACGAGCTCGGTCCTGCTAGCCCACGTGGGGCGTATTAGTGGGTCACCTCTGCCTGCCCTTCTGCACTTGCATTATCACTCTTCATTATCGTTCAGCTGCAAGGTGGGCTGGACGGGCAGCCAGTGCGACAAGTGCTTCCCCTACCCCGGGTGCGCGAACGGGGACTGCGAGGCGCCCTGGGAGTGCAACTGCCATCCTGGCTGGGGCGGTATGCTGTGCGAAGAAAGTAAGTGCAGTTGTAACCCAAGGCGCTGATGTCACATCCATCCATTCCCTACAGAGCTGAGCTACTGCGTGGAGAATCCGGGGACGTGCGAGAACGAGGGCAAGTGCGTCTCGGTGAGCCGCGAGGACGGCAGCTATCGGTGTCTGTGTCGGCAGGGGTATCTTGGAAAGAACTGCGAGATACGCGACGACTTTCTGCTTACATCGGTGGCGCCTCTGCGCATAACCCCACCGCCCCTTCCACTGGAGCTGGACGATGTGGTCGCAGGTGTGCCTGATGACAGCGACAACGGCAATGGCAACGGCAACGGCAACACAATGGGTGGGCAGGTGGAAAAGTTTCCAGCAAGTAACGTGCCAAAACGCCGGACAAATGACACCGCAGCTGTGCCCACACCAACAACGCTGACAGCGGGCACCGCACCGCTGAGCACAGCCACGACAAGGACGACAGGGACGACAGGGACGACGCCGACGACAACGATGTCGACGATGGCCACGTTAGCAGCAGCTGGAGCCGGCTCCGTCGCTGGCAGCCACAATGCGACTAATGAAGCGTTAAGCGTTGTTGCTTTGCGCCCTGATGGGGCGCCAACAATGGAGCATGCTACCACGACACGAACAACAACAAGAAAAACAATGGCTGCGGTAAAGAGTAACGCAACAAGTGAGGCAGCCCCCTCCCCAGCGCCTGCCCCAGCCCCATCTGCCACACAATTTGCTGGCCACGAGCAGCTAAAGACAACGTTGGCGCCAGCTGCACCAGCAACATCAGCAGGCGTGTCCACCACCCAGGACCATACCGGTGCCGAGTATGAGGCAGAGGCAGACGAGGATGACGACGATGATGAGGAGGACGGCGAGTACGAGGAGGATGATGAGGAAGAGGATGAGGAGGACGAGGAAGACGATGAGGATGACAACGATCAACTCCTACCAAATATTATATAATTAATGAATTGACTAATTGCTCATAGCCTAATTGCTTTTTTTCCTATTTACTCGTTACTCGTATCTGTTCTGATGGCAGTGGAAGCACGGTTGTACGATAGATATACAAATATAGTTGCATTTATTTATGATAATTTAAGGATTACACTAAATACACAACTGCGTCGGATTTCGTTTAAACCAATTTAAAAAAAAAAAAACATCATTTAATAATAAAGTTTGCAAGAAATTTGACAACATTCAAATTTGTGTTCAGAGCGGGTGCATTCGAATGCTGCACACACATTGCACTTGGTTTCCAAAAGATTAGGAAAAAATGGATTACTTTTAGGGCGAGAAAGGGGGAATATATGGCCCATGAAGCACCAACGAGAGGTGGGAGGGGAGGTAGAAAACAGAGGAAATAAAAGCATCTACAAATACATATGCATGCATGTATCTTGTGTATGGGCGTATATAAATATATTGTGTATAACTTACAAAACGACAAAAAAAAATTTACGGGGCAATATCGAATAGAGAATAATTCGGTAAAAATAATTATAAAGGTAAAAAGTAGAATTATGCATATTTAAAATATAATTATCGTTGCTCGATACACCTAATTGAGCTCCCGCTTGTCCCGCTGACTGATTTGGGCCATGGTGATGTACTGACGCACCAGGCGCGATATCTCGTGCGCTTGCTCCGTCTGAACGCGAATCACGCGCTGCTGCATGAGATTGCCAACCTTCATGTCCAGGAAAAGGGCCCCGTCCTCCGAGCGAACCTGATCGAAAGTAGAGTAAAGAAAAAGCTCAATAGAAATGGCCACTACGGTATGCAGAGAGTGAATAGAATACGACACTCACCTTGCGCGTGGATATCACTTCCATGAAACTCCAGTGCTGCAGGGTCTCGTGCGTGTTGGGATCGAGGAACAGCACTCCACGCCGGTTCAGGGCCAGGATTAGGTCCCGCCACATAGGGCTGTGGTTGTCCTCCACGTGCGGCCCCTCCTCAGCCCAGATGCGCTTCACGGCAAAGAAGCTGCTGCCGAAGAGCGGCCAGGCGGCCAGCACATTAAGGAACTGAGCCTTTACTTGGCTCGGGCTCAGGCCGGCCACCTGCGGCCAGGCGGACTGCACCAGGCCGACCCACTGAGCCGGTCGTATCTCGCGTATCCCCAGCGCCGGCTTGGGCAGCAGAAACTTGATCTCCTTCATGGCCGGCACGTGACTGAGGTCAGCGGCACGGTGCAGTAGCGCCGCGATCCTGGCCATATCACGGACCATCTCTGGCATGGGAACCCCGTTGCCGGGCAGCTCCAGAAGAAGGCCCTCCAAGTAGTCGGGGGCCACCTGGTTGAAAAGCACCTCTACATACAGCGGCATGGGAGCCGGCTCGCGCTTGAGGGCAAAATGCCATACTGAGCGGCAGAAGATCAGGTAAAAGGGCTGCCCGGACTTGAGAAGTTCCGTTGTCACGTCCAGTATATACTCGTCGGCGGCCAGGGGCATGGTGAAGGCATCGCCCTGCACGATGCAATAGAGCGAGAACTCTTGCTGCTCGGCCTCCGACTCCACGCCCAGCAGTGAACACAGCTCGGCAATGACATCGGCCACCACCGTGGAGCAGCGCGTGTTTACCACCCGCTCAGCCCCTCCCGGCAGCCTGTAGATCTGTCGCCTGGCCGAGCGCCCGGCGGACACGGCAGTCACTTCTTCCACGCTTGGCACGTTCTTGCGACCGCCGCAGCGGGCCGTTTTCCGCAGGTTGGTCAGGCAGACGGCCGCCGTGCCGTGGCAGGAGCGACGACGGTCCGAGGCGGCCGACGTTAGGTGCTCCATCAGGTACGGACGCAAGGCGTCCGAGCAGCCGAAGTAAGCGGCCAGAATGCTAAGCAGGCGCCAAGCGCGCTGCGAGCTGTCCGGGCAGGGGGATCGGTTAGCCGTGGTCTGCTTCATCAACTGGCAGTAAACCTCGTCTCTCAGGGCCAGATATTTGTGACAATGCTGCAAGGGGAAATCAGACGGAGGACGGAGGATTAGTGTGTGTATTTAGAGATTTCCGTGGGCGGTGATCAAAGAGAGAAGCGGAACTCACCATGAGCACCGTGTAGACACATTTGACCTCGGTGAGTTCAGGATCGAGTGGAATGTCGCCGCAGTAGCGGAGAACGCAGTCAAAGCACTCGAGCGCCAGCGAGGCCAGGTCGTTGGGGAGCCGGAGTAGCGGCAGGCGTATGGCATGGCCCTGCCACTTGACCAGCTCCGCGTACGAGCGGTTTGCGGCCGACTGGGACTGGGACTGGGACTGGTGTCGCTCATGATGTCGATCGGCGTCCCGCAGTTGGCTGCAAAAAGGGCGAAACATTATAGCTATGTAGCTCTCGTGGGATCGAATGGATGCACTTACTCGTTGCGGAAGTGCTGCATGGCGAACTGGAGCAGCGAGTACTTCGTGACCGAGGGCGGTGTGCCGCCGTTGGTCTCCTCCTGCATGTAGTTGGCGTCCAGGTCATGGTGCGTCATCGACTGCTGCTGCTGCTGCTGCTGAGACTGATCCGTCTGCTGCGACTGGCCGTTGGTGAGGGAGGAGGGCTGTTGGCCTGCATTCGGCTTGCGGGCCGAGTGCAGGTAGCTCTGCTGCTTCATGAAGCGCTGCTGCTGTCCCTGGTGATGCTGCTCAGCCGCTAGCTGCTGCTCCTCAAGGGCATCCTCCAGCTGTTGCTGCTGGTGCTGCTGCTGCTGGTGCTGTTGCTGCTGCTGCTGCTGGTGCTGCTGCTGCTGCTGCAGGTGATGGTGCAGCTCCGACTGCTGGTGCTGCTGGTGCTGCTGTTGCTGCTTCTCCCCCTCGTTCCCGTTCAAGTTGCCGTGCTCGTTGCGCTGGGCATGCGCCTGGCGAGATTCCAGGCGCTCCAGCGGAACATTTAGGGTCTGGGCAGCGGCTCGGGCGCCCGACGAAAGCGTCGAGGCCTTCGATTGTGACTGCAACGAAAGAACAGAATATAGAAGAGCGACGGTTAGATGGTGTCCGAACAGATATGCCCCCATACCCTGAGTATCAGTAGCCGAGAGAGCGCATCGCTTGCAATTTACTAATTGACTCGCCCCGAATGCAGCGCTGGCCATGCCATGTCAATGGCATGTGAAAGTTGCTGGCCACTTTTTTGGGCAGCTTGGCGCAACCAGTTGCCAGTGGCCCAGACCGGTTGCCAGTGGACCGGGAGGCGTGCCCGATGATTTATGCTCCCATATAGACCAACAACGGTCGAGGGCGTATTGGCGGTGGCACCGCACTCGACGCTGCGTTTTTGGCAACGAAAGTGTTGCCCGTTGGCGGTTTTTACTGCTTCCCGAATTTAATTATTTGGTGCAATTTGTTGCAATTTGCTGCAATTGCTTTCTTTTTTGTACTTCTTCAATATTTACACCCACAACACACATTCATCCATCCCCGCACCCCATCTTGGGTGCACACTCGGGCGCGGAAAGACTTGAAAGAGTGGTTGCTTATGAAAGCGGAAATTTTGCACCAATCAATCCACCTGCCATATGCGAGAAACTATGCCTACTGTTGGCCAGGTTTCGTCTGTGATCATCCGAGACTAATCAGGATCCATCGAGGACACCCTCATCGGGCCCTAAGGCCAGTTGAAGCCACGGCCACAGCGGCATTTACATGTGTGTATAGGCACAGATCAGCCGAAAACCCCAACAGCGATGGCTACCGTGGCTGTATGGCTGTAACATACGCACAACTACTTATGTACCTATGTTGCACAATTATTATTGGTCAAAATAACAATTGGTTGCTCACTCGACTCTGACAAAAGTCGCATTCGGGGCAGAGGCAAAACAACGATCACTGACTGCTTCCATACACACTCGCACGATGTGGTGCGGCGGCAGTCGTCAGTTTTCATTTTTGCTTTTGGACTTTTGGATATTTCAGGAGCAGTGAAACTCATTGCAAGTGTTTAAGCACTGGGCAAAATGCTCCATATTTTGAATGATTTATTTGAATGCTTTCAGTAACTATTTCTATTCAAATAAAAGAGTCGAACCTCTCTATTACGAACTTGTATACTACGATGTTTTCTACGAGTATATAGCGAATTTATTTCCAGAACACTGCAATGCACGAATTTTCCGTATAACGAATTCCCCTTGATATTCGCTATATGGAAGTTCGACTGTATCTCCAATCGCAAAAGCGAAACCCAAGCAAGAGGCTGTAATCAATAGCAGAAAGAAAGAAAGAATTCAATTTTAGTGCCTACTCCATAGTCCCCCAAGGCATAGCGGGGCTCAGATTGGATCTGGACATTTCCGCCTAAGTCTCCGCCATGCCAAAAAACATTGAAAGCCAAAAAAAACCAAAACACAATTTCCATATACTTATGTATATCCCGATAATATTTTCCAAGTCTATTGAAAGTTAACTAATTTAACCGATTGACATATAACTTCATTATCTTTGAGGTGAAAACCTATTTGAATAAGCAAAAGTTTACTTTTTCGGTATCTTGTGGTATTTTTATAGTCATGTTTTCCTTTACTATAATCTCCCATAAGAAATATGATTCTTGATAAAAGTTGTCCTTCAGAGTTTCTCTAACATATTGAACTACTTAAAAAAAATCCCCGAAAATTGGCCCAATCTCGGCTAACCCCGGAATTCGGTAACGAAAAACCAGTAACGTATGGACGTCGGATGCCTCCGCGAATTTAGAACAAAAAAGCAGGACAGGTTTTTTGTATTTAATAGCTTGGAAAATGAATACTGAATATTTCATACATCAGCCCAAGAAATATTGTACAGATAGTCCTACCCAATTCGCAGAGTTTTGTAATTTTGTGTACTCCAATCTCAAAATCCACTTCTGTTTTCGGTACAACCGTCCGTTCGATTGTTGTCATTTTGTTGGTGAATATAGGGCTACCGAATTACTATTCAAATAGAACCGTTCATTTTCTCAAAATTACACTTTCTCATAATTTCTTTTTAGCATTTCGTCGAACGAATGAAACGTAACGCCTGAATGGATGGAAATGCACAGAGCCCAGGAAAGTAGCGCAAAGAGCGCTGCAGCCCAGTGTGGGCAGTGTGCGAGCCAGTTGTCGTGAGCCAAATCTGATGGCTTGTAAGTATATGGGGCAGAGCTCTCAGAACCGGGGACGCAGCTGGGTCAGATGGCCTCAATCGGACTCCAGACGATCCAGTTCCAGTTTCAGCAGTGCTTGCAATGAGGAACGCGCACACAAGTGCTCGTGAGCACGAATACAGATGGAGATATATGTTCATATGTACATACGAGTGTGTGTGTATTTATGTGGCAGAAAGAGTTAAATTTGGAGTATCATTTCTAAGTGACCGCTAAAACTTTCTTTTCGGCTTTGTGTTATTTCATATAAACGTATTTTTCGCTCGCGTTAATTAAAATTCGAAATTAATGCGCACTACCATAGCCATCCATCCATCCATCCATCCATCCACCTATCTCTCGGGCAGGCTATGGCTGGCTGTCGGACACTACGGAAGCAGTGAGAGCCAAAAGAAATTAAAGTAATTTATCATACGCCAAGAGCTCAAAGCAGAGATAGACAATAAGAAAACGCACCAAACAAAGCACACTCGGAAATTGTGTAATTAAATTATTGAAATCAAATTACAGTCACATTTTTAGCGTTCATCTCTCAGCGAAGTTCGGAAAACGAGCCAACAAGAACAGCAACCTGATGCGCGTTCTCTCTTGTTTGCATCTTTGTGGGTCACCATCCCATCCCATCCCCACTCTCATTCCCATTCCATTCCAATCGGCAGCCATCAGTTCTCATTGTTTTTCTTCTGCTGATTGTCTTTTTATAGATCTTGTCCGGGTAACGCAGATCGTAAAGCCATTGCAGTGGAGCGAACTCACGCGCGTCAGGTGGTCGGTCATTGAACGCTCTACGCGCTGGCATCTTCTTCGATCGTCTTCGACCACGGTCATATCCGACTGACTTGGAGAGTTCACCAGCGAATTCGGTTCACGCAATTCTAGTCCATCTCAATGCAATTAACCTTCTATAATTGAAGAAGATCGACTAGCAACGTTCCGCGGACTCGAAAAAAGCATAGAGCGTAGATCAAACGTCCTTCTGTCTCTTCTAGCTTAACATTAATATTCCTCAGAGCTAAAGAGACCCCCGATCTTCATCATATGTATTCATCGTGTTAAATTCGGGTACATTCGTTTAACAGTCAGAAGGATGAGTTCCCAACCCATGGAGTAGCCCATAGCTTCGAATTCTTTAGTTAATTTCGTGAATGATCATTTTGGAACGATTTGAGGCTGTATGCATTTGTTGGTTGTAGGAATCAGATGCTAGTTTTCCTCAGACTACTCTAGCCTACTCTATTACGCACCAATCGCCAGTGACTCCGGGTTCAACCATCTCAAAACTGGCAATGGCTCAAAACGGAAAGTCCCAGTTTAGGGTGTAATAGTTATGTGCCACCCATTTGTTTCACTTTTTGTTGTACAATCGGAACCCCAGACCACCCCAGACCACCCCAGACCGTCAGTTGATTTGTTTTTGTGATTAGCTCACCGAACCCAACCCAACCCAACCCATCCGAACCCATCCGAACCCACCCAACAAAATGCGCAATGAGATGATGTAAGCGATTTTTCAGTAGGCTGGTGGGCCGTTGGATGGAGAGACCCATGGAGGGGTTATTCGGTTGTCTGGCTGCTTGGCTTTTTTCTCTGTCTGGCCGCGATAATAATGCGATTATGTGTCGACTTAATAACGCCATTTGGCCCCGCACTTGTACATCTGTCTTGTGGATCTGTCTCTCTGTCAGAGCTCGTTTCAATCTGCCTTCACGTGTTTTTTAAAGGACTAGGCAATGTCCTATTTGTGGAAGATATAGAAAACTAGCTGAGAAACAAGTTAAAAGGATATATCCCCTTTCACTTCGACCCCATCTTCATAGATGATTGTTTACCTCATGGGAGTTCATCGTCTCGAACCGGGCGAGGATCTCCTTAACAGATATCTTCGATTCTGTGGGCTCCTCGAGAATGGTTTCCATGCGGCTCACCGAGCCACTGCTCGCATTGCTCACCCGCCTCGTTTTGCTGCCCAACAGAAGCATGCTCGACGACGTTCCTGGGAGCACGCCAGGAGCTGGCGGGGAGGCGGCACCACCGACGGCACCGGTGGATGAATTGGAAGAGTTTCCCAGTGCAAGAGCCATGGGCAAGCACATGTGGTCCACGTTCGCATCTGGTCCCAGCTCCTGCTCTAGCTCCAGCTCCAGCTCCATCCGCATGTCCAAGTCCCTCGCACTCTGCTCCTCGTTGTTGTTGTCGTCTCTTTGGTTGAGCTGCAGCTTGTAACTGAGCTGCTCCTCGAAGCAGCACTGCTCGCACTGGCCGACTGGGGCACTGGCGGTGGTGCAGCACTTGTACACGATGTCCTCCTCGACGCTCCAGGCGTTGTCGTTGTCGTTGCCCAGCTCGGAGCCGGATCCGTGCCCGCCCAGGTCTAGGCGCAGTGAAGCGCAGCACTGCTCGTTCAGATCACGGATGCTCTCGTTTGTCAGCTGGTCAAGATCGCTGCGGCGCTGCAGCTGCTGATGCTGATGCTGATTCTGATTCTGGAGATGCGGATGCGGATGGTTTTGCTGTCCGTGGTGCACCTGGGCGGAGGTGATGCCCGTTATGTGGGCTATTTCCGCATCGTCCGAGTCGGTGTAGAGTATCTCGTGCTCCTCGCAACTGTCACCGTCCGTGAGGTTGTTTAGCGAGTCTAGGGAGGCGCATTTGCATTCCTGATCCTGGTCATGATCCATATGCTTTTCCCCCTCTTGCGCCTGCTCCTGCTCCTGATCGTGTCTCTTTCTCTGCCCTGGCGCCCTCTCTTTCGCGCTATCCTGGCCTTGCTGCTGCAGCAGCTTGAAGCTGTTAACCTTGTCGTGGTGCATCTTGTTGATCAGCGACTCCACCTTGTTGACGATGCTGCTGAACTTGTGCGGAACACTTCCGCCGGACGGCAGCTGGACCGCCTTGTCCGCACTGCCCGGCGCCTGCCAGGACTTGTTGCTGCGTACGCTCTGCGACATGCTGGGCTGGCTGGCAGGCTGGCTGGCTGGCTGGCTGAATTGGTGCGGCGATGGCGATGGCTATGGCTCGGGTCTGGGTCTGGGTCTGGAAGTCACCCAGTCACTCAATCCATGGCCGGGCCAAGTTCCTTCGGAGCGCGTGCCAGTGAAAGTTGTTATTGCATTTTGATGAACTGCCTCAGCGTCAGCGTCAGCTTCAGCTTCAACTTCAGTGGCAGTGGCAGTTGCAGCAGCAGTGGCAGTGCCAGTTGCAGTTGCAGCAGTCCAAGCAAACTGACCAAACTACACGACCATAATGAATGTTTAAATATTGTCTGAACACGCGCCGTCGAAGCCAACAATTCGAAGGAAAAACGAAACGAAAAACGATAAATGAAAAACGAAAAATGAAAAATGAAAAGCGAAAAGCGAGCAGCAGCACTGTGGAGTGGTGTGGGTGTGGTGTGGTGTGGAGTGGATTGGAGTGGATTCGATGGTCGGCTGGTCGGTACACCGCTACGTATGTGCCATTTTTGTACGTATACGTATTTTCGCTGGTTGTCGATGTGTGGAAATTGGCAATGCAGTTAAATGCGTGCTGCATATGTTTTTCTGTCTTATTGCCTATCACGCCGCGTTGTCAGTGCCATTTATTTTTCTGCATGTTTTTTTACGCTTTTCTGCTTCAATTTATTTTAATTTGCCATTTCTGTGTGCAGTTTGTCTTTCCACTCGATGGACTGGCTCCCTATCTCCTTTCTCTCTTCTGGGGGAGCAATTCGAAATATGGCCATATAACTGGCATAGAATGCTCCGTATTTTACAGCGCTCTCCCGAAGGTACACCACAAGAATATAGAATGTAGAATGTAGAAGGCACCCTAAGGCAGAATAGCCCCCTATAGCCACATCGGCAACGGCATGTGGTTATCCAAAGGAAAAGTTATCGATCTGATTCACTCCGAATACCGAAAACCACTTCGTTCAGCACAAGTTCAGTCGTTAAATTCGAACTGCTCCGACAGAGATTCTTCAATCCAGTCCATTCTGCGCCAATCGGGCTGATTTGTCATATATTTTTTACGGTTTGTGGGTCAATCGATCCCCGGACCTGGCCTTAGCCTTTGTTGGGCACGTTTGGCTTTGTTTGCAGTTAGACGAAGAAAAACATTTCATTCACAGCACAGCACCAGAGCACCAGAGCACCACCGGAGCACAGAAGCACGGACAAAAAGTTATTCAGCATTAAGAAGACGCAGGCGGAGACGGAGATGGAGACGGAGACAGGTGCTAAAGCAACAAAAAAATCTACACGAATTCGGAGTCAAAGGCGGAGCTGGAGCTGTAGCTGTAGCTGGAGCTCTGCGTGATGCCGTTACCGCACATTTGTAACAACTGAAAACAGGGAAGACTGGTCAAGACGAGCAGAAGCGATTTAACTGACCATTTCGCTCGCAGTAGAGCAGAACAGCCTGCTGAGAGCGGGCTGGAGCGGGTTTTAGCGGGCTAGAGCGGGCTAGAGCGGGTTTTAGCGGAGCTTGCTTTTGAGCAGGTTGAGTGAAAACTGAACACCGAACTGCTCTTGGCCAAGCCGAGCGTAAAGTAAAGCCAGAGAGAAAGAGCGAGTGAGAGACAGAGACAGAGACAGAGGCAGAGGCAGAGGCAGAGCTGGAAAGTCTTTCCCCATTTCCCATTCCCATGCCCATTCCCATTCCCTGCTGAGCAGCGAAACTGTGTGGGGAATAACTGTTTACTGTTTCGTCCGACGCACAGTGGGGCCTCAGCCGAAAAGAGGTGGCAAAACTCAAAGAATTTTATGAGCGCCTTGGATGTGATAAATACAGACATCTAATAGAGAATTTTAGAGAACTTTCAAAAATCTCGTTTTGGAGATATGAGCACTCAATGTTGCAAATTGTTTCCATGTGCCTAACTGTATTCAACTTTTATTCGCCTTCTAAGTCTTTCAGGTGGAAAAAAAAGTAAACTATGGAACGAATGATTCTGCTTTTGGTATCTTTTCTTAGGTGTATTCATTCTTATCAATACTCAATGAAAAACTCTTCCGTTGAGTAGACAGTTCTTAAGAAAAACGTATTTTCCAAACCATCTTATTTTTTGGTTATTTTTCAACTTTGACTTGACTTTACAAAAATATATCCCGAATTTTCCCGATGTTTTTTTTTTGTATATGTTATTTGAATATTCCTTTACCTAAGCTTAAAAGCCCATTCTCCGCTTTTGAGCCGTTTGGCTTCTGGATCGCACGAAAAACAACCAAAAAATGGTTGTGGCAGGTATCCCATCAGAAGAACAAAAACCCTGGATGAGTGTTCAGATTATACATACAAGAAAGAGAAAACTTGTGGATGTAACATGTCCTATAGGCACGGATGATTTTTCGGAGGCACTGCCAATCAAATATACGAACAACAAGGATAACAAGAGGTCGCCTATTACGGAGAGACTTGACAGGATAAAGAATAGCATCCGCACGCCACTAAATTCACAACAAAGTCGTACACTACTGAAGAGGCTTTGGCGTTGTTTTTGGACTTGGGAATATCTAAGGAAAGGTATTTAACATTACGGAAGTCCTTCATCCAGCATAACGTAAGCATTTCCAAAATAGTGACGTGATCAGCAAAAGTGATACCTCAATTCCTGGTGGATCCCACTGCGAAACGGCTCATTGAAAGCTTACCTCACCATCCGATTGAGGTTCTTGATCAGCAAATGGGGCTGTGTCCAGGATCTTCTGGACAAAGTGCATATAAGCAAACAATAGAGACGGACGGTAAAACCATTACAGACGCCAACATGTTTATGGCTTCTTTTGTCCCCCTGCGGCTAAAGTCGGACACTTCAAAATATTGGTAAAATCCGCGACCTTCGTCTGCTCACTATTGCCACCCGATATTATTTATATACTTTAAATTATTATTTCGCTCAGAAGGTATTAATTTAGCAAGCTGAAATGGCCGAAGGCCCCACTGTGCCAGGTCTGGGCTCCGCTCTTCCTACTTCTTTTCCCCCCTCACCCACCGATTGGTCAGTCTTTGCCATTGAACGAGTTTTCACGCATAAAATAGATTTAATTAAAACTCTTAAAAAAAAAAAAAAAAAAACGCTTGCTGAAAAGCATAACAAGACTTTGGTGTAGTTCCAGTACTAGACGCACGCCCCAACGGGGAAATACCCTTTAAAGCTACTGCGCAAGAGTGCATTCTTAAAGGGTTTTCTCATTATGGGTCCCAGTGCACTCTGCGCATTCCCAGTCCAAGGTAGGAAGCTGGGATCTGCCAAGTGCTGATACTCCCCCCAAAGAGGAGTGAAAAAAGAGAAAATAAAAGTGAGACGAGATGTATATGTGTATATGTGCATACATATGGGTGCATGTGCATGTGTGTGGTATATTCGAATGACGAACGTGCGCCAACTATGAATATCATCCATGCGGAGTGACTTACATACTTATGTACATATATGGTGTGGAAACCACCTTTAGCCACCGAAACCCACTGAGCTTTGAGACGTGCAAAAACACAGCTCTACCCTGACGGATCGAGCCTTGCGATACCTATGCGAGCCTATGGAGAAACGTGCGCTTATCGATAACTTCTCTGGCACTTAAAAAGAATGTACTTACGTTGGTCGATGCACAAAAAGATTATTAAAAACTAAGCGGTAAAGAGTACAAGAATACACATTTATGAATGTATACATATGGACATACATACATATGTACGTATGTGTAGACACTGAATACTGGGATTAGATATTGCAAACTCATTATATTTAAATTGGTATGGCCAAAGATCTTCTCTTGGAAACAAAGCAAAAAAAAGTCCTCCGCTTTATAGTCCTGGATACAAATTGCAACTCGTCAACGCCGCAATAGGATATTGCTATTGCACCCCACAGCATAGTGCCGCTTGTAATTCCTCCTTACAAATATCATGGATGTGCAAAATAAATCAATACAACCTTCTTTCGAAAATTCCATATTCTCTACTCCACGCCACAAGATTATGGCAAACGCCTTAGGGCGTCTTATTTTTTCGTCCGTTAGGTGAGCTTTTTCTATTATTTCTGTCCGTCCTGACTTTAGGTGTGGAGTCTTCGAAATAACACGTTTTAATATTCTAGCACTAGCTTTAATAATCGATTTAGAGTCGTGTGCGTTTGATGCTGCTCGCAGAATAGGTCGCACAGCGGAAAAAGAATTTTTGGTTCAGCCTTTCATGACTCGTTTTTTTATGGAATCACTCAAGGTCCACCAATTTTCCTACTTATGTGTTTGCATTGTTGATGGACCAATTTCTTTCAATGCTTTTTACTTCGATTTTACATCCTCGGATAAAGCCGACCCGCAATCCATATTTTTTTCTAATAATTGTAAACTCCGTTTGTATATTGAGTATTTTTTGATGGGCGCTCGAGACCACAGACAGTAAATATTAGGGCTATCATATGTAGTCTTAATGTGTCTTATTCAAGTGCCGCGGAGTGTATGTTTTCAAAGAACTTGCAGCTTCATTCACTCAGAAATTGGGATCCATTCGGGTAGCTTCCAATTTCGGAGTAACCAGACTGCAATAAGCATCGATTAAGCTTAAGCTTTTCTATGCATATAAGCTTTCGGCTGCAAGCATTAAAGCTCAAAGCTGCGCTTGCCATCTGCACTGCACAAGCTTTAAACGGGCATGGAATGGTTTAAGCTCATCGAAAGCTAACAAAATCTCAAATGAAACGAAGCTTCAAGTCGCGAAGGCCATAGCACACATACAACTGGTGGAAAATAGATTGTGGTTATGGAGAGCGGACTCACCTTCCGGAACTCCTGCACGAAGCTGGTGATCATCGACTGGATGGCGGCTGCCCTGGAGGCGTGCAGCGCCAGGTGCTTCCCGTTGCGCATGTTCAGCTGCAGGGCGGCGGGCCTGGGCAGGGTGACCGCGTTCTGGATCTCCGCGAAGGAAATGGCCTGCACGACGATCAGGTAGTCGGCGTCGCGGCGGGCCAGGTAGAGGCCGCTGTGCGAGACGCCCATTATGCTGACGTCCGGGTAGAGGGGGGCGCCTTGCACCGCGAATAGGCGGGCGAAGTAGAGAGGCCAGTCACGGGCCATGTCCACCAGGTGGCGCTTGACCAGCGCCCGCACTTGCTGGCCCCTGGCGGCCAGCGTGTCCACGCTGACCCCGTGGCCGTGGAGCATGTTCAGCGCGGAGCTCTTTTCCTGCGGTGTGATGCGCAGGCATGGGGTCACGCCGAACACGTCGCTCAGGACCTGGGCGAAGAGCAGGTCGAGGGCCACCGGCGGCCCGATCGGTTCATGCGGCTGGAACACCTCCTTGCGCACCCGTAGTTTCCATGGCACGCGGTTGTAGGTTAGGCAGGCACTGGCCCCGGCCCCGGCCCCGATGGTACCTAGTCCCAATCCCAATCCTGTTGCGGTGGCAACTGCCAGTCCGGGACTCATTCCGCTGGACGATGAGGAGGCCGATGCTGGTGGAGGTGGTACGGGGGCCGGCACCATAACGGGCGGGGGCGTGACAATCGGCTCCAGCTCCTCGCGCATCCCGGAGCTGGCCGAGCTCTTCCGCTTACGCTCGTGCTCGTACTTCTGGGCCATGTGGGTGCGAAACGTGGCCGGAGTGTTGGACTTGCCCATGGATATGGTGTCCAGGCTGGCCTGGATCACACGCGGTGGAGCCGGCTGGTACACCTTGTGGCTCTCCTTCTCGCGCTCCACCTGGCGCAGCTCGTAGAGGCGCTCACGCTCCCGCTCCCGCTTCTCGCGCTCCTTCTCACTGCCGCTACCAGAGGCTGGGCCCTCCACCTCGGCCCGGTCCCAGACGGATTCGGAGTAGTCCTCACGGTCTCGTGACCTGCTCCGGCTGCGTGACCTCTCCCGCTCCGCCTGCTCCCAGGCGGCAACGGAGGACGCCGAGTGCTCGTCACTCAGGTGATGGTGGTGTTGGAGCAGCGGCTGGTGGTGCTGCTGGAGGGCGCTCTGGCGCACGGCGCCAAAGGTATCCCGCTCCTGGCGCTGGATGAAGGCGGGCACGTTCTCCTTGCGGTAGTCTGGTTCCGGCTCTGGTGTGCGAGTCCGCTCGTGCGGACTTTGGGGGGCCGGGGGTGGAGCTGGAGGCGCCATGCTCGGCGGACGAATGGGCGGCGGGGGAGCCGGCACACTGGGAGCCGGGGGCAGAAGCACTCCCGGCCAGGCGCTCGTGGGCGGGGCCGGCGGCGGAGATAGCTTGCCCTCCATCCGCTCAATCTGGGTCCGCACCGTGGCCAGAGACTCGCCGTGGCCTGATCCGCCGTGACCTGCCCCGCTGCCGCTGACGCTGGCAAAGAGTCCTCCAAGCTGCTGCTGGAGCATCAGCTTGCGGGTGTCCTCCAGCTTGGACGGCGCCCGTTGCTCCGACTTGTTGGACACTGTGGAGCGAACCGAGTGGCCGGCAGTGACCTGCTCCAGGCGCTGGCGCATCTCGGAGCTGAGCTTCAGCTTTCCCACGCTGCCGGGGGGTGGGCGATCGGCCCCGATCTCGAAGCTCTTCTTCGCCAGCTTCGTGGTGGTCACCATGGCTTGCGGTGCCTGCCCTGCGTCCTGCACATCTCTGGAGGCGGCCGCAGTCGCCGATGTAGAGGTGGAGGTGGTGGTGGTGGTTGTCTCCATGCGGATGCTGCTCCGCATAAGCTGTGTGGTCAGGCTGCTGCCCATCATCGGCGGCGGCGGCGTCTGGCTTTCGATCTCGAACTCCTCCCACTCGATAGCCGTGGCCGTGGCGTTGCCACCGGAGCCTCCGTTGGCGGACAGTTGGTGCTGGGCCTGGGGTGTTGTTTTGCGCTGCTGCTGGCGCATCTTGAAGGCGAAGAAGTCCTCCTCGGTCTGGAACTGGGGCTCACCCTGCGGCGGCGGCCAGCGCCACTTGCCGATCCTCACGGTCTTGGCCCGACCGTACGGGTCGAGGAAGTGACGCGTCTCGGACGGGTCCTTGCACTCCAGTGGCGGCGGCATCGGCGGCGGCGGTGGTGGCGCCGGCGGATGCACTGAATCCATCACCACCAGGCTGGTGCGCATGGCCTTCATCCGCAGCGGCGACTGCGGCGGCGGAGGCGATATGGAGAGGCTGCCCATGGCAGGCGGCGGGGGCGGAGGAGAGGCAGAGGTAGCTGCCGCTGCTGCCGCCGCCTGCTGGCTGAGCAGCGTCTGCAGCGCCTGGTTCTGGGCGAGTAGCTGCTGCTGGATCTGCAGGTTCTGGGCCATCGCAGACTGGAGGAAGGCGCGCTGCACTTGCTGCTGGTAGAGGACCGGGGCGGAGTCCGTCTCCCCTGGCATCTGTATGAGCTGATGCATCAGCGGATCTCCTCCGTTGCTGCTGCCCGTGCCCGTGGTCGTGGCTGTGGCCGTGGCTACATGGTCCGTGCTGCCACCACCCTTGATGCAATCCACCAGCTGCTGCTTCTCCGAAAGCATATTGAGAGTTTCTGCCACCTCGATCGGCTCCAACAGCTCGTTGATGTAGTCGTCCAGGTCTTCCAACTCCAACTCCTCCCACTCCAACTCCGACTCCACATATGCCTCTGCAGGTGCATGTGCATCCTCAGCGGCTTGGCTTCGGCCTCCTCCTCTGATGCTGGCTGCTAGGGATCTGGCATCGGAGAGCTCGTCCAGGGAGCCATCGAGCACCGGGCTGAACAGGTCGTCCAGAAACTGGTCGACGTCCGAGGCCTGCGAGGGCACCCGCACCCGCCGGACGTGAGAGGCGAGGGACGGGGCCTCACTGGTGTCGGACATGGCCGAGGAGCGGGTGGCGTACTCCGACTTGTCGACGTACTTGCTCGAGTGGGAGCCGTGCGATGCAGCGTGGGAGCGGCGAGCGGCATTCTGCGACTTCTGGTAGCGGGGTGTCGTCTCCTTGCCCATGGGTGCCAGGCGCTCGGCCGAGTGGTACCGGTCGTTGAGTCGGCTCTCGGAAAGGCCCAGCGTGTGCAGCGGCTCCTGGGAGTCGCAGTCGGGCAAGGGCAACGACTGCCCCGGAGCAATGTCGCCGGCCAACAGATCGTCCAAGGACTTCGAGCGTGACTTGGCCTGTCCCGGGCTCGGGGAGCTCGGCTCCCGCTCGAAGTAGCGTTCGTTCAGGGCCGAGCTGCGGGATAGTAGCTCTCGGCTGCTTCTGCGCTTCTGCTGCTGCTGGGGCGGGTCTGCCTTGGGAGTGGACGTGGGCGGCGCGGGGGGCGGTACACCTGGCCGCTTCACGGCCTCGGGCAAGGAGGTTCGCGTGAACTTGGCGCCGGAGCGGAGTAGGTCGCTCCTGGGGGCTGGGAAGGCAGGGCACAGTTCTTTCTCAGCGATCAGATCCATAACGTAGTCTAGGCCACAGCTGTCCGTCAGCTGCTGGCCGTCGTCCAGTACTATGGTCCATCCGCGACTGGCCACGCCCAGCGTGGACACCGCCAGAGCCGCTGCCTCCTCGCAGGAGGTCCACGAGTCGATTGCAACGGTTTGGCTGGCGTCGTCGGGCAGCGTGAGGGCAGGGCCATGTCGCAGCCGCGCGCCCAAGAGCGCCACTCCAGCCAGGCGGGCACAAAGTTGCGACATGCGATTCCGCCGGATCCGCTGCTCTGTTGGCGCAGCAGCTGGCGGAGGAGAAGGTTCCGCATGGGGGAGGGCGCCTCGTCGTCGACAAACTTCATCAAATACTTGCTGAAGGCGGGACTGGGCTGGAAGCAGCAGAGGCACTGCCCAAGCAGCTGCCACAGGCGGGTGGCCTCGCCCGAAGCGGATCCCAGGCCGTGCACCTGGTTGCAGATCTGTACAACGATCTCATCGCGCAGACCGCGCGAGCTGAGCGCCTTGTGGACAATGTAGTCGGACAGCAGCTTCTCCTTGGGCCCCTCCAGGGCCTTGTCGTTGCTCCATCGCAGGATCAGCTTGAACACGGCCAGAGCGTCCTGGAAGTCCTGGTCCCGCGACGCCGCGCGGGTGAGCAGCGGGGCAGAGATGGGCTCTCGGCGGGGCTGTAGCCGCAGCCCGTTGCAGTACACGCTGCTGAACTTTCCGAACGAAAACTGTCCCAGATCCTCGGGCAGCTGGACGGCAGCGGCCGGCGGTCCGGGGACCGTCCCCAGCACCTTCACCAGGTTCCTGTCGCTGTGCGGCGGCGCCCAGCCCTGCAGCTTGGAGTAGATAAACGCCAGCTCTGCCGGGATGTCCAGGTAACTCAGCTGGCTCCTCTCCAGCACTGCCTGCTTGGCCTCCCTGGCCTCGCGCGAACGCTGCGCCGCCTCCCGGGCCTCCTGTCGGCGCCGGTGGTCGGAGCGCAGCTGCTGGACGTGTCTCCTGGCCTGGTGCCCCCTCCACAGGCGCTGGGCAGTGATGGCACCACGGCGCATTCGCTCGAAGTGCTGCTGCTGGCGCTGGCCTCGCCACCGGGCCTGGAGTCGTGTGGCCGCGGCCTGGCGGCGGGTCAGCTGGCGCCGCACGAGCATGCCGCGCACATGCCGCTGGATACTGACGGCGGCGTGGCGAAGGCGCTCGGTTCGGCCGCTCTCGAGAGCCCGGTGCAGTGCCTCGCGGAGGAAGACGCGGGTGGCGCCCAACTGGTAGTCTGGTCCCTCGACGCCGGTGCGGGGCATGGCCTCGAGCAGCGCACGACAGAGCTCGCGGTAGGGCGTGCCGCGGGCCAGAGGCGCGGAGAGAAGGTGTCGGTACCGCTCGACAAAGTGCTGAAAGCGGAGCCGCACCGGGTAGCCGCGCTGCCTGATCTGGATGGTGTCGAGCATGCCCAGGTAGCGCAGCTGTTGCAGCACGCACGGCATGTCCATGCGCAGGGCGTGCTTCTCCTGGTTGGGCTTGATGCAGCGCACGAACCAGGGGTGACAGCGGCCCATCGACTGCAGAAGCTGCTGGAGCGAGTCTGCAAAGCGCGCGGCCACCGTCGGTGTGCGGGGCTTCATGGTGACGAAGCGCCCGTTGCTGCCCTTGGGCAGGGTCTTGCCCGCGTCCCGCTGGGCCCGCAGCTGCTTGGTGAGCTCGGTGACTAGGGTGAGGCGGCTGGAGGCGAGCAGCTCGAGGACATCGCCGCGCAGGGCGTCGCGATTCTTGTCGAGAAAACCGTCTACGCAGTACCACACCTGTCCGGCGTAGTGGGTCACGCCGAACTCCTGGGCCCCGATGCGGGGACGAGCATACAGCTCGCTGAGGGCGTGATTGTAGTGGCACTTCTCGAGGAAGCTCAGGTCCGTGGCACGGGGGAAGTTCGACTCGTCGTCGAGCAGGTGGCAGATGCCCACAGGCTTCTTGGCCAGCAAGTGGATCACGGGCAGGTTGTCGTCCCACGCCAGGGGCGTCCATTCGAGGCGCTCGCGCGCGTACTCGGCCTGCTCCAGCTTGAAGACGTGCTTGTTGAAGTAGAGCTGCAGGTTCTCGTTGGCGTAGTTGATGCACAGCTGCTCGAAGCTGTTCTCGGCCAGATCCTCGAAGCCGAATATGTCCAGGATGCTGATGCGGTGGGCGTCGTGGGTGCCGCCCTTCTGGACGATCGAGTTGATGCGCGACACCAGCCAGTTGAAGAGGCCCGCGTACAGGGCTTTGGCGAAGGCGTCCCTCGCATCCAGGGCCTGGTCGATGCCCAGAGGGGTGTGCAGGCGCTCGGCCCGCGCCTCTGTGGTGCGACTGGTGACGGCCCGGTGCAGTCCCTCGTCGCTGATGTGCAGTAGGTGGGCGGCCCACTTGATCTCCGCGTCGGAGCCGACCTCGACCCCCTCCTGGCCGTGACGCAGCTGGCGACGGTGGAAGTAGACGTTGCCCAGGTGCAGCACGGCGGCCAGCACCCGGACGATGCCCTCCCGCTCGCCCTCGGACACGCCCAGCACCTGCATGGCGCTCTGCAGCGAGGCCCAATCGACGCGCCCGCTGGCGCAGTCGGTGGCGCCCTGATTCAGGTAGAAGTACTTCTCCGCCTCCAGGAGGCCGTACTTGCTGCGCTCTGCCTCGCTGAGGCCGCCGAGCATCTCGTAGAAGACGTGGTAGTTGCGCTCCCCCGGCGCCTGTGTCACGATCCGCGACTTCTCCAGCAGATACTGGGTGATCTTGGCGCCCACGATGGCACCGCTCTTAAAGTAAACCTCCAGGTACTTGCCGAAGCGGGAACTGTTGTCGTTGCGTGCTGTTCGGGCGTTGCCGAAGGCCTCCAGGAGCGGGGCGGCCTCAAGGATCTGCTCTGTGATGACCGCCGATGCAGAGCCCCCGCCGGGGACCACGGCGGCCAGGTACTGCATCACCAGCTTGGTGGACTCGGTCTTGCCGGACCCGGACTCGCCCGAGATGACCACCACCTGGGGCGAGGGCAGGGCTGCGTGGGCCGCTGCACCGATGGCGAAGAGGTGCGGGGGCAGGGCCCCCAATGGTCTTCCCGCGTACTGCTTGGCCACCTCCAGGCCGTAGGCGTCCGGGAACATCTTGTAGGGGTTGACGGCGATCAGAATGCTGCCGGCGAACGTGTAGATGAGGCCTTTATCGTAGCGCAGGCGCAGGTTCCACAGCAGCGATGCCTCGTGCAGGTCGTCCAGCATGGTCATGTCCTCCACGCCACTGCTGCCCAGATCCTGGCGAGCCCGCAGACTGCCCTCGCCCGGCTGCAAGGCGAACGTTTGGGGCTGCCAAAAAAGAAAAACAACAAAAATAAATGTTAGAAAATCAACGAATCAGAATCACCGAATTCTATACAGATCCTAATCAGATCGGATCAGATCAGATAATTATCTGTGCTAATTATCTGTAGATACCCGTAGTAGTGCTTTGGTTTGGAGTGGCAGGGTACATTTTCGGGTGCAGAGACAATCAGACAGTCGGACGGTCAGACGGGATTACATTCTGGTTAACACTAGACCCCGCCAGACGCTCACATGTCGCGCTATCACATCGCTGCAGAGGGTCGAGAGCCGCTTGACCACCTGCGGGTAGCGGCCCTTGAGGCGGCGGTGGCGACTCTGCTGGTGTTGGGGCAGCAGGGGCAGGTCATCCATCTCCTCCAGGCTGGCCGGGCGCTGCCGCCTCAGAACGTGCGGCGAGAGCAGCGCCAGCGAGGGCGACTGAGCGGGACTAGAGGTCACCGATCCGCCCCCGCCCCCGCCACGCTGCCATGGCTCTAGGTGGAACCGTACAATGCGCATCTAACGGAACAGCCCGAGACCTAGACCGAGATCCCAAGCCCGAGACCGAAAACGAAACCGATTCCGAAGACTGACAAAATCGGGCAGAGATCTGGCGTCTGTGACCGCCGTCTCGATTGGTACTGAAAGGAGTATTGCAGAAGCGCAGCAGCACTGCCACAATTTCCCCAAACGTTTCTAAAACGGTTTTCGCTCGGTCCAAAACACGTTCTCGCAAAGAGAACGATGGCAAGGCGGAAGGCGTGTGCGGACCAGATTCAACCAGACCGGACTCGGCCAGATGACACTCCACTCCTGTTGCCCCTGTTGCCCCTGTTGCCCCTGTTGCCCCTGCTGCCGCTGTGCCCGCACGGGGGCCACCAGAACGCACTCTCCAAAACGAAAGAGAAGCGTTCAAAAAAAAAGCAGCGGGAAACCAGATCCAAAAGAGGGGACCATTGCTTCGATCGCTCTGATCTCCGTCTTCTCTATTCAATTAGCCGCTGCTTCTACCGCGGAGAGTGAGTGAGTGTGTGGGACTTTCTCCAAGCCAATCTCGTGAGACGCCTCTAACCAGTTTCAGATCGTTTCCGTGATACCCGTACGCATTGTTCCTTAGGCCTCTTTGGCCTCAGCTCAGCCAGCTGTATGGGGTCGGGGCATGTGGACTGTGGACTGTAGACTGTAGACTGTAGACTGTGGTCTGTGGACAGTTATCCCAAAAAAACCTGGGAGCAATCATCTTTGGGTGACAATCTTTTTAAGAATGCCTTGGCTTAGCAACCTGCCATTTCATATAGAGCGATAGCGGTATTCAATCAGAATTCCAATATTTATGTTTAGGCCAAGCTCGTAGGACCACCCTGAAAAGGTCTGCCAAACATCCGAATGATCTCAGCCACAAACTTTGTTGACAATATGCATACCTTGAGTTTAGAACGATCATTTTCTACAAACAACGAACAGAATAAAGTAATATCGTTCGATAAAGAATGTATTTTGGATGAGTGAGCATTCAATAAGGAATTTCTGCCTGCATGTAGCGGCAATCAACCTGAAGCCCAAAAATATGTGGCATATATCCCTCTTTTCTATGATGTATACGTATATGTATGTATTTACTATACATCGTGTATTGGTAGATAGTTGATGTGGGGACGACTGCCCCTTCGCAGAGGCTCCCCAGTGTCTCCGCAGCCGTTCCCAGGCATTTGAAATCTGCACATACTTCATATGTACATCAGTATATATGTATGTACATGCGTACATATGTGCCAGCAACAGGTTAACGGGCAGGCGAACAGGATCCGAGCACAGACACACTCGAATGTGGCCAGCTTTAAGACGTTGCACCAGGGCTGCATTCAGTTCTTGATTGTGGCTAGATTGTGGCGCTTGGTACCGCTACGAGTAACGCTATTGCCACCGTCAGTAGGAGGCTGGGGGGAGGCCTGTATAATTGGCCTAAGAGAGCGTCGATGCCTCTCTGAGCCGAGATATCTGCTTCAGCTTCTGCTTCTGCTTCTGCCCGTGGCTACCTTATGCGTTGGGAGTGGAGTGCGTCGCAATTAGAGGGAATCCACAGGTGGTACAGTCCAGTCCAGTCCAGTCCAGTGCACAGCTCACGTATTGCCACAAGTCAGGAGAGTGGCCAAAAAAGAAATCCCATCGACCAGTCGTTTCCGCAGTTGCTTCAGATGTTTGGTTTCATTGTGCTGGAAGCATTCGTTCACACACTAAATTGGCGCAACAGCAGCAACAGCCAACAGCCAACAGCCAACAGCATTCCATAAGTTGCACGAGCCCTCAGCAAACAAGGCAGGGCAGCACATAAAAACCGAAATAAATAAATGTATAAACAAACCGCTGTTGACTCCAAGTGAAAATAGTGAAAAGCTTTCATGGCTCGCCCCGGCGAAACCGAAGTCAAATTGGAAATGCAAACCGTGGGGCCACGCACCACGAAGGTGCGAAGTCTTACGGTTAGGGTGTCTTACGGTATCACCCTCAGCACAGTGACTACAGTGACTACAGTGAGTACAGTGAGCACAGGGAGTGGCAACAGATTCGGTCAACCCACCTTGCCTTTGATCATCGCCTGGACGACGATTACTTGGGCGGCTCGATGCACCTCCTGGATCTCGCCGGGTATGGGATGGCCCATGCCCGGGTCAAACCAGACCAGATCTCCTTCGCCCCAGTCCATGGCTCGGCTGTCCTCTGCTCCTCTGCTTCTCTCTCTCTCTCTCTCTCCCCTGTGGTTCCGGTTCCGGTTCTGATTCTGGTTCCAGCTCCGGTCCTTCCCTCAGGTCAGAGTTCTCCAATTTGGATCTCCTTGAGAAGGACAGCTTCTGTATCTGTCTATCTATCTCTGTAGATCGGATTGGATTAGATTGGATTAGGGCTGGTCTTCAGGCCGGCTGGGTCAGTACATTGCTGCAAGAAAGACACAAAAAGTCATCTGATTAGTAAATTTCAATTTTCTCAAGCTAACAACAAAACTAAGCAAAATCAAATGTATTTAAAATGTATGCAGTTATTCGAGCAAAAATTCACGTAATTATGGCGCCTTTCTATGAAGCGCCTCAAACTTGTGGACCATTCAAATATGTCTGCCCGTGCGCCATGCGCCATGCGCCGTGCGATGTGCGATGTGCGATGTGCGCCGTGCGATGTGCGCCGTGCGGCTTATCAGGCACAGGTCTCCTCTCATCTCCGTCCAACCCCCCACCTTTGCCACTTGGCATTGTGTGATCGTGCTCGTGATCGCTGCAAGTGTGAGCGCTTCATAGTGACGGCTCGGGGCACTGACGCGAAGACCGCTTAACGAATGAAAGTGCAGATGTATCGTTTCTTTTTTACATACATACATACGTATGTATGTATGTACATATTTATTTGTTGTCTCGTTTGGGATTGGCACTGCCAGTGGGACCGGGACTGGGACTGGTACCGACACCGACACCGAAGCGCAATGAAATGCAACGGCGGAGACGAACGACCGGCAGAAACAATAACAACAGCGACTGCAACGTTTATTAATTCCTCGCATGATTGCAGAAGATCCGAGGGAAATGCAATGGGTTGAGTTGATCATCTGCTACAGTGTTCGAGTTATATGTTGTATGAAAAGGGATTATCCTACGGCTGTGGCTAGTCCCTTTCACCGAGATCTGTGTACATGATGCTTCTCCAACGACGGTAGCCAGAGTAACTCCAATATCACTTCCCGAACATCCATACCATCCAACTCTATCTATCTATATATATCCCTTGAGTGTGTCCGATCCAGTTGTG
This sequence comes from Drosophila lowei, assembly GCA_008121275.1. NCBI lineage: Eukaryota > Metazoa > Arthropoda > Insecta > Diptera > Drosophilidae > Drosophila > Drosophila lowei. Next base: position 55,324,392 of record CM017781.1, on the reverse strand, counting down.
CTGACATCTCTCGCATGTGGATTGGTTATTTCTTCAATTATTACCAAACATCGACGCAACGGTCAATTCGTTTTATAATTCTATTAACTCCGCCCTTAATACATTTGTATCTGTATCGTCCAAGCATCCCTGGTTCTCCAAGAATTGGTCCTACTTAAAGAAAACTGGCTCCATGTCTGTCTTCGAACAATATTCCTCCGCTCCTTCTCAATTCTCTACCGTTAATAGGCTGTGCTATAATCACAAGTAAGTCAAATGCATTTTCTAAATCCCTTCGTCAGAATAAAACAGAATCTTCTGCTGCTGGTATTGCAAATTTATTCGCCACCTTTTCCCAGTCAACGCATGTACTCGTCTCATATTTACAACGCATCCACTCCGTATCCCTACCATCTTTGAGGAAAACGTTGTTCTAGAAGGCTTGACATCCATGGGCATATCATTCTCTGCGGGTCCAGATGAAATGCCAAGTTGTATTTTAAAACACTGTGCCCAGTCCCTATGCCAACACTTGTCCTTTCTTTTCTGTGAACCATCCTTTACTAATTCAGACGCTGTCTTTATTAGGTTTCCCAAAAAATCTTCTAAATTGGACTTTATTCTATCTCTCCAACCGCTCTCAACGTGTTTTGTTTTCTAATGCGTTGTCAAATATCGTTAATGTTACATCAGGAGTGCCACAGGGAAGTTATTTGGGTCCGCTTCTATTCATTTTATTTGTGAATGACTTTCCTCAAGTTACAACATATGTACTCTATTACACTAATGTGTGCTGTTAATGAAGATGTTAAAATCCTCCTGCCCTACTCTGATTGGTACTTGCACACACGGCTTCAACTATTGTAGTGTTCAAATAATCTTCTTTTTCTGAACCTTTCTAAATGAAAACTTATGACATTCTACCGTCTCATACTCCCTAGAAAATCATGACCTGGAGCGAATTTCGAGTTCAAATGACCTCGGAGTCCTATTTGATGACAAAATGTGTTTTAACAGCCATATAGCCGCAACAGTTAATAATGCTAAGGGTGTTTTAGCGTTCATCAAGCGTTGGTCCAAGGAGCTTGACGACCCGTACCCGTATCTCGCTAGTGCGTCCGATATTGGAGTATTGTTCTTGCGTGTGGAGCCCGCAGCATAAAGAGGAACAGGCTATTATCGAATCAGTGCAAAAACAATTTTTAATTCTTGGCCTTCGTAAGTTAAACTAGGACTTTGGTAGAATCTTGCCACCTTTACGATCTAGACCTAAACTTATAGACCTGCCCATTGCACCATCATAATGGGGTAATAATTTTCATGATGTTCGTGCACAAGCTCTTTCTCGGAATTGTTGACTCCCAAACTCTTTTGGGTAAGATTGACTTTGCAGTTTATCCGCTATCCGGTATCCGCTATCCGGTATCCGCTACCGTCCTACCGATATGTACGTCAAACTATGCCCAGCCTTTTAGGGTTATGTGCCAGAATTATAGTTCCCTTTGCCATACCATATCCCCTGAATTATTCCTTAAGATTATAGCACTTATATTTACCATCATCTGAATTTAGCAAATTTTTAAAATTGTTTTCTTTCTTCTTCTTCAGTATTTATCGTCAGTTCTATTACTATCCTAAGGTAGGACTATATGTATAATATTATCCGTGCTGATTTATGAAATATTCAGTGTTTATTTTCCTAGTTATTAAATATAAAATACCTCTCCTGTTTATATACCCGATACTCAAACAGTAGGTGGAAGTGGATACAGCTAACACCCAGAAGGAAGCTTTTCCGACCCTATAAAGCATCAATAGCCGAGTTGAAATGGCTATGTCTGTTTGTCCGTCTGTCCATCCAACATTTAGAAACACAGAATCATAGAAAAAGACCAGATAGCCAGAAGGAACAAATGAATATGCAGTGCAGTCCAAGCTCATGTTCTCTCTCTCTCTCACACACACTCTTCCTCGTCCAGTGTGAGCCATCTGGCGGAGGGGAGCGAAAGTCATGTATAAATGTAGAGCCGCGGCCCTTGCCACGCCTCACAACGTTCGCGCTCGTTACTGGCGTTACGTTACCATTCCTCCGCAGAGGGCTTTGAGGCTTTGAAACAATTTTGATGGGGAAGCTGATTCTCGTTGCACCCTCCGTGTTGAATATCCAATCCTTTTGATAATTCACATGCCGCATACCAGTATGCTTCATTTGACTTTAATTATTTTTAAAACCATTCAAAACCGAGCGTGAGCGCCGGTCTCTGTATTTTGATAGCGCAGCTCTTAAAAGGGACGAGTTGATTTGCTGGTTAATGCGGGGAGGGATCTCTCCGGGAAAGCATAGAGAGAAAGAGAGGAACCACGACTCTTAGTTATGTTCTAGGGATAATTCTTGCACATCTTTTATCCCCTTTGCACTTAATGACCTATTTGATTCGATTTTTTTATTCTGCTATATCTGTCTTTCTCTCTCTCTCTCTCATCTCACACCAACTACCAGTATATCTCGCATCTTACATACAACATAATAGATAGTTATAATGATGAATTATTATATATGTGCATACGGACATATGCCTTAATTTATTTATACCATTAGTTATATAATCTCATGAATAGTATAAAAGGGAACATATTGTACAGATGTCAATATGAAATGCAAACGCCCAGAAATGTACATGGTACATACTACATATGTATACTATGATAATGGGTTGGCCAAAAGAATATTAAGCAGATGCGTCAAGACAGAGAAGAGCCGAGCCCAACAAACGCTTCTGTCGATTTGTTTGCTGCTTTTTGCTGTGCGGCCTTTTCGCGGGTAAAACTTTCACCTGTTTCGGGGCAAATTCCTTAAACATAAATATTTATGCCCAAAACCGCAGGAAAAAAACGAGTGAAAATAAAAAGAGTGGCTGAAAGTGTCGCCATTTGGTTTTCAGGCGGTTCGGATCGGATTTGGGTTTGGATTTGTGGCCGTAACTGAGTAGATTTGGAGTTTGAATCGGAATCGGAATCAGATTTGGGCCTGGCACAGTAACGATGTTTGTTGCCAAATGGACTGACAAGTGCCTACGAATTGGCTGCGTCGCGTCGATTGGGGAACCCGTTTCCGAGCACCGGCGAGACACGAGCACTTCAGGTAGACCGTTGCTGCGGCTTCGGCCTCGGCCTCGGCTTCGGCTGCGGCTGCGGCTTCGGCTGCTGCTGTCTTGCCGCTTCATCATCCAACACGTACGCATTTGCCCTCTCACTCTCGCCATGTATCACCATCTCTCTTTTTCATTCCCTCTCTCGCTCTCGCTCTCTCTCTCTATCGAGCTGCTTTTTGGGCTACACCAACATTGGCGCACAAAAATCTTGGCTCAACTACGAGTTCGACCGCATTCCAATGCTAAGTCGTCGCGACGCGTCGCTGCCTGCAGTCCATGCTTAATTCTAAGGCAGCAACATCTACAGCCACAGCAACAGCTACAGCAACAGAGAACAACAGCAACAGCACGATCAATGAGCAAATATCCAATGATGTGGAATGACAGTCAAAGGAATTCCATTTGCTTTTAATTGTTAGATCATTGGCACAGAAAAGTACGACATTTTTGTGGCTCGAGTTGATTTGAAGCATAGATCGGAAATGCTTCTACGCAGAAATAGTCAGTGCACACATACATATTCATATATATGCACGTATGTATTTAGTATGTGCATATTTTTTTACATAGATACTTTTTTGTGGAAATTCATTCAAACTAAATTCGAACGATTTATCCCGTGAGTTGTTGGGATTATCAATTAAATTGGTAACTGATTAAAATGTGAATTCCGGAATCCTGTTCGAAATTAGCAAAATCGGAAATTGACAACATCCGAATGGACCTTCATTTATTTTCCATACAAAAGGTGCAGCTGTATACACTTTAAGAGGGATTGGGGGCCACTGCTGCTTTCCCAGATGAGGATTCCTTCTGAATTCATCGCACTATTCCGCCGGAATTTGTATCGGACAAGAGGATCTCCATGCTTGCAGTGCAGTGCTGCCATTAACTACATTATCTTAAAAAATGCATTCCTAAATGAATTCAAAGAACGTATTCTATTTTTATCAGTTCAACGTACATATTTACATACTCGTATGTATACATATGTATTCATTCTCTTTTCCCTCCCGCTACGACAATAATAACAGAAGACAGAACTTGTTTGTCCAAGTTCGTTGCCTAAGTCGTCGTTAATTTCGTCAATATCCATAGACAAAGAATCGATTTTCCAGCATGCAACAGATAGGGGAAATGTTGTTTTTATTCTACTCCCATGTTCCCCATGACCGAATGACACAGGAACGGAACCCTTTGTTCGATTTCTGATTAGTTATCGACACACAGATACACACACACACACACACAGTGGTGGCAACGTTAACCGCACCTGTTTAAGTGCTCAAGATGCTTAAATGTTAAGTTATGCATAAGCGAGAGTTATGTATATGTTTGTGTGCGTACAGCGTGTGTGTGTGTGTGTGTATGTGTGTCTGTAACTGGTTGAATGGCTTTCGTTAGCCAGGTTCGTGTGTTGACTGTCTGGACTGTCTTGACTATGGAATATTGACACATTCTTGGCATTGCTTAGAGTTTGAATAGCCCTAGCCGTGGGACAGGGGGACAGTGGGACAGGGCGCAGCGCGGAGGGGTGCGGCTGCCACGAAGTGAAACTCGATAGATGCCAAGTATCTCGTATCTCGCCAAACACCACTCAATCCTCAATCCTCAATCATCCACCTGCTGCCACACGCACGCCCAAATGCGATCTTTAATTAGTTGGCTTTTCCTAATTTTGGTTTTTGGTTTTCGCTTTTCGGTTTCGATCTCTTTTTATTTTCCACATACTCGTACATACTCGTACATACTCGTGTTGCGTTTTCCAATCAAGTCGCTTTGACGAACTGCATTTGCAATTCGAGCAGCAATTAATTTCGGTTCGCTTCGATTTACTTTCAGCTCGCGTTTTCGCGTTTTCGTCTGCCCAACCAACACAATCGCTGCATTATTGAGCATAATCTGTTGGCTGTTTGTTTTTGTATGCCATTCTCCCATTTTACAATATACAGTCAGTACATATGATTATTCGATATGCGATCTGGCTTTCATCACGAATGCGTGTAGTGATACAGAGATACAGATACGGATTCGGGCCTCTAAAACATCCCAAGAAACTGCTTCGCTGTGATGTGAACTTTGAAAGCCAAGCACCCAGAACAGTTCAGCTTTCGGCTTACTTATCACCTGAGAGAGCTGAAAATGTGGCGGATAGGATATCGACAACCTGATCCTTGCTAAATACTAAACCACTAGTGTAGTTTGCAGGACTTCTGCTGTCAAATTTTTGCCTCCATTTCAATTAGGCCCAACAGCAACGTCCACAATTTACTGTATGCCTGTCTGACGGACAGTTTGACTCATTGGCTAAAAGCTTTGGCCAAAGGCAGACAACAGTCAACTGGCAATCGCTTGGCCCGGTGTGCCCTGGTCTCGCGTGGTCGGGTCTGCCTTGTCTAGGGAGTGACTAGTCATATATTACGGCTGCTGTTGGTGTTGTTGCATTAAGCGGCTTACTTGCCGCTGCTCTTGGCCTGGCTCGAGTATTTCTCTTTTTTTTTCGAGTTGGACAAATAGAAAACTTCATGTAGAAAGAAGAAATATTTAGCAACAAGCCCAAGTCGACACACGATTTCACTACCGCCAGGGCCAGAGTAAGAGCCAGTGTCAGAGTCAGAGGCAGACCCAGACGCAAATGGTATAAGCCAAGTTCGAGCTAAAATGGCGACACACACACACGCAGAGAACTGGCAAGAGTAAGCCAAAAGGCCAATAAACCTTTGGAGAAAAATATAAAAAAAAGCGCGCCATGTTGCCAGTCAAAGAAACAAAGTGGTGTTGTTGTTGAAGTTTCTGCTGCTGCTGCTGCTCATCGATACACACAGATACAGTGAAGACAGCACAACACTTATTTGTAGATACGATTTAAATATTCACTCACACAGATACGCTGCTCTGCCGCTCTGCCGCTCTGCCGGATAGCTGTACGAGTATGAGCATGCAGAAACAGAAAAGGGAAATTTTCAAAAGTGGTTAGCTCTATTGTCCCGCTGCTGTGGCTGTTGCATTAAGTAGGGAAGACAACTGAAAGTGCGAGCCAATGTTGGCTGTTGATGACAACATCAGCAACATCAGCAGCATCAGCAGCATTAGCAATGCATTAAATATTCTAAAATTCAAGTCTATTATCGAGGTGTGCCGCTTGATTAAGCTTTCGCAATCATTTTGTGTGTTGGGCGCTGCTGCCGCACCCGCAGCTGCAACAGCAATCACAACATCCACACACAACAGCGCCCACAATCCGGGATACGAAGACAACTGAGTTTTGGGGGCGTACTGAGCTGTGGGGCAAATGAATTCGGGTCCAAAGCCACATAATATGCTCACGTTGCAACGTTGAAGCAGACGTAGGTGAGCTGTGATCCATGGGTGCAAGAATCAACAGGGCAATCACTCAAAATTGAAAGTGTTTATCCAGGAGAGACGATTAACACCAACCTAACCTTAATTCAAGAAATGCGGGGACAGCTTTTCGTAGATACAAACATATATTACGCATACGAGGCATTGATGTTGGCTCCAGGATTTTCTGTTGATAAAAATGGCCAAAAATAATATACATATTCCTACTTGGCTTGTCATCCTTTATAAACACTACATATACATACTATGCGGGGAATAATACTATGCAGAATAAAATGATTCAACCTTCAACCTTTGATCAATGATCTTTCCGAAAAGTTTATTTGCGAAGTTATCAAAATGCCTACAATATCTATTACTAAATTCACAAAACAACATAATTCGCATCGCCCAGATCGATTAAGCGTTAAAAGCCATGATTAGGCCTTTCAGCCAAAAACGAAATCAATGACCACTGCATGACGTAGAAGAAGGGGACCCGACAAAAATCAAGGCAATTTAAAAATTTCACTCGGCGGATCTGCCCGTTTCTGCGGCCATTTCGTTTCCCTTGCTGTTCATTTTCGCTGTGACTGTTTTGTTTAAGTAAAGTAAAAGTCTATTAACATCTTTGTCGCATTAGCATGAATGTGTGTGTGTGTGTGTGTATGGCTTTGTTGTGTCTGTCTCCATATCAGTGTCTGTGAGCGCTGTTTGGAATATTTGGCATTTGTGGCTTATTGCTGCCAGCGTAGCCAGAATCAAAATTAATAGCGAAAAGATTATGAAGACCACAGCAAGGCCCTTGCAGATCTTTTGTACATTTTTTAAATTTCAAGCTGGGTTAACTAATTGTCGGATTGTATGGGATTATGTAGTGATCTATTCAGCAACAACAATTAAAAGAAACATTTTTAGGGGAATGTGAGTGCACACACTAAATGTTTACTACCTACTACTACAAATGCAGGAGAGAAGAGTATGCATTAGAATGAACTCGAAAATACCCTCTCATTCTTGCTCATTCGATTCGTTCCTCTTCGTTTGAACATTGTGCGAATGAGTCTTACGTGAGCGCACTCATTCACTCAAACTCCATGGGCGTAGCATTCTATGTCACTTAATTCAGTTTGATTCGAACGCCGGGTATTTGCCATTCATGCAGACCTCCAGTACATACACACATATGTACATATTTGTAATTATTTAGATGGAAGGGCCACAAATACTGAAAGTGCTAACAACTAGGCGAAAAGGCGAAGGACCAAGAAGGCGATTTAACGGGGAAGAACGAGGAAAACAAAAGACTCAGGCAGAGAACACGAACCAAGAAGCAAGAACTGACAGATGAAAACTGGAAGCCATGGACGCAAGTGGTGGTGGGACGAAGAGTCAGTGCAAGCAAGAAAAAGCACTGGGGCGTTGATGTACGGAAGTGGCCCGCACACACTCTCACAGACACACACACAGAGACACACACACACAGACAAATATTCGAGCAAGGGGCCGCTGCGGCATTCCTCGATGGCCGGAACCAGTTTTCTTATGCTTCCACTACCAATTTTTTATTGTATGTAGCTTTTCGCCTGGTTTTCGTCGATTTTTTCCTCTTTGCACGTCTAACTGTTTGCCGTGCTTTACCGTTGCAATCGTTCTTGGTATTCTTGCCAAATCGTCGCCGTCACCGTCGCCGTCGCTGTCCATTTGCGGAGAAAATCGAATCGCAGCCAAGCCAATTCGAACCGAACACGCCTGGAATCTGATTGGGACGATCCCTTCCAACAACACGAAAAAGAAACAAAAAAGAATGGAAATGGATGGTGCATGGCAAATGCAGCGGGCGAGGGACTGTGGGCGATGCCGTTGCACAAATACAAATCGATCGCATTCGCTCCCACATGCATACATAACGTACATACTCGTATGTATGACTCAAACACACGTGCACACAATGGGATGGGGCAGGATATTTATTGCGTTCATATCAAAATTCAATTCATATTGATTGCATCACTTCCAGAACTGCCAATCTACACACATACATGTGTACATGTGTATTTATATTTAGTTGTGATTGGCAGCGGTGAGTGTTCTGGGGGGTGTGTATGGATGAGAAAGATAACTTTCTTGGCAATGGCACTGAGATTGGAATTGTGGGATGCATTGATTAATAGATGGATTGTGGATATTTCGACTAGTCGTTTCACTTCTTTCTCCCTACAGTCATGAGATCCTATCTCTTCTTATTACCCATTTCTCTTGATCCGCCTATCTCTGGAATTCGAATTTGAATTTCAAGCGAGCGAGCGGTACTGGGTATGGCAAAAGGTTATATCTATTTTAGTTTTGCATACATATGTGTATTCGCCTCTCTCTCTCTCTTTCTCTTTACACTACTCACTTGCTGTATTGTTGCTTTTCGTTTCAGTTAACCGTTCTGCTGCTGCCGCTGTTGTTGGTGTCGTTTGCTGGTATGCGTTTGTGTTTGTGTTTTAATGTGTTTTGTGCTCGTTTCGTCGTTTTTTTCTCTCCCTCTCTATGACTGCTTCTTCGTGGTTGCTTTTAGCGTCACTTCGTCACCGCACAGAACATAACAAAGTATGTATGTATGTATGTAAGATGTATGTATGCACATAAGATGATGAACGAACTCTGCTACATTTCATTGCTGAGTCTAATTCTGCTTCTTACGATTCCGCTTTCTGCAGTCGTAGCTTTAGCTGTGACGGCGGCTCTTGTTCTTTTTATTGAATATGGTCGAGTTTAAGTTGCTTTACATATAACAATTATATTTAAACGGCACAGGCGGGTAGAGTAGCAAAAAAAAAAAAAAAAGACGGATCTTGTTGTGACTGGTGGTTGTGTGCGAGAGTGTGTATTTCTTTTGTGGTCGTAGTTGTAGGTCGTGGCACGCCGCGCACCAAAAAAATTCACTACAAACTTCTCCGGCAGTCAAGCAGCAACTGAAACAACGGCTTTACAGTCGTAGACTGCCTCACCTGTTGATCTGATCCAACGAGAGGCTGCTACGACTTCGCACAGAGCGAGGCTAAAAACAGGTTTCCAGAAATCAAAGCCAGGCGGGCTGATTTTCGAATGACCGAAAGTATCGATGAACAGCTATCGATATGCAGCTTCTGCAGGATTTCGATGGATTTCCACCGATAAGTGCGACCGCGGCAGTGTTAGAAACCGGTTACGGGCGCTAATTTGAATCATTTCTCGGCCATTTCAGTTACTAAATTTAACATCTGAACGAATAAAGACATTTTCATGACAATTACTCAAAATCTTTAAAGTTGTATACCCTGTTTACACTAGGGTTGAGCTATTGAGTTTTGGGCAAAACTCAGTTTTTTTACCCGGTCTTCAAAGAGTATAGGGGTATATTAGATTTGTGGGGAAAGTGGATAGTACGGGGAAAGTATACCCCATAAAGTATTTATATTCTTGATCAGCATCAATAGCCGAGTCGATATAGCCATGACTGTCTGTCTGTCTGTCTTGTTTGACGTCTAGTTCTCAGAGACTATAATAGCTATAGCAACGAAATTTTGTAACTAGACTCCTGTGATCACATTGAATCAAGTTTGTTTCAAAATTTTGCCACGTCCCCTTCCACCCCACAAAGGAAGAGAATCTATGGCATCCACAATTTTGAAGATACGAAAAAACAATAAACGCAGAATCGTAGAGAATGACCATATCTACCAGACTGCTGAATCTGAATCAGAGCGGATTACTATTATAACCAGAAGGAACTCTCCCACACACTCTTTGTCGTGCAATGTGTGCGCCCTCTGGCGGAGAGGAGCCATACTGACTGAGTATCGGGTATAAATGTAGATTCGCGGCCGCAGCAGCGAGTCAAAACGTTCCCCCTCGTTCACAGCTGTCTTTGTTTTTTTAGTGGTGATAGTTCACACGATAGGCGACAGTGTTGAAATATTCGGAAAATCAAACAAACTCAACAAGAGCACACATTGCACGACAAAGAGTGTGTGGGAGGGAGAAAGAGAGAATGAGTAAGAGCGTGGAAGGTGTTGCGTAGCCACTGCAAAATAATTTGTTCCTTTTGGCTGTATTAATAATCTGATCTGATCCAGATTCGGTAATTTGATAGATATAGTCATTCAAAAGTTCAACTTTGACACAATATTGTAAAGACTTTAGACGACGTGGAATCGTGCACTTGTGCAGACTACATTTTGAAGTGTTTTTCTTTAAAATGCAGTATGTTTTTTATGATGGTATTTTAATTTGTTCAGAAGTTATTAATTTAGCAAGCTGAAACGGCCGAATGTCCCACTGTGCGACGGCAGAAAGTGCGCGATTCAAGAAGATCAAGAAATCTTAAATGCAACACCTGTGTATTTAAAATGTCTGACTAACTGTGAGTAACAGCATGCACATTGAAAATTAAATTGCTAATGGTTGTTGCTCTAAAATTTTGAATTAAAGGTGGCAAAAAACAGCTGTCTACCCCGCTGTCCTGTGGCGCGCATGTTACGAGCACAACAGATTACGTTACGCTCACAGCCAAATTTTAGGTTGGGTTGAAACAAAAAATTATTTATAAAGAAGGCACCAGCTAAATTGCCCTGGCAATGGTACCAAATTTATGTTAATGCATTAATAAGTCAACTATTTTTTTCCTTCTGTGACTACGATTGGTTTTGTTGTATAAAATATGTACCGTTTTAAAAACGGAAAATTCTTGCGTTTTGTGAAAATGGGAGCACCAATTTTGTCGTTTTCAAAAGTAAATCGGAAATTTTTTGGGAAAGTGAAAACTGGAGCCTGCCTGATAATCATCCAAATTGGATGGAATTATCAAATAAACTTAAGAATTCAAACAAATTACTAGCCAATTTATTTTGGGATCTCACATGTCTAATGGATGACCAAGTTTTATCTGAAGAGGCTGTAAAACGTGTACGGGAACGTTTTAAGTCGCAGCTAGGGCCGCGACTCTACATAGGGCGCACAGTGCAAGAGGAAGAGTGTGTGAAAGAGACGAAATGAGTAAGCGCGGGGAAGGCGTTGCGTAGATACTTCTGTCTATAATAATAGCCCAATCTAAACCATATTCGGAAATCTGGTAGATATGGTAATTTTCTATGATTCTGTGCTTTCGGTTTTCTCGTATATTCAAAATCGTGGTTGCCACCTATTTTCGTCCTTTGTGGGGGTGTGGGAAAATGTATAGTCTCTGAGAACTAAGACGGACAGACAGCCAGGCGGACGGGCAGACAGACATGGCTGTATTCTTTTTGTTAGTCTATAAGTCTTGAAGTCCGTAATCGGAAACTATAGCCGCAAGTATTAAGGAATATTTAATTAAAATGGATCTGGATCCTCAAAAATGTGTTGAACTAGATTTAGATGTATTTAAAATTGTCGTATATCTATGTGAAAACGAACTTTGAGGGTTGAAAATGGTCTTACTGGTTTTAAAAAAGTTCTCCAAAAAGATGAAACCCATTTCGCCGTACTTCATTGCAGATGACCCCTTGACTCGATATTTTGGGTGGTAAAAAATGTGTTGAGTGGCGCTCGGATTGTGGTAGTAAAATAAGAGGTGATCATGGAAATCTAGAAATATTTCTGCACGGAATTAAACATAAAATAGTGTATAGTTATGCAGAAGTACCTTTTCGGATTCGATTTCCACTTACAAATAGGACAAAAATTCATTTGACCCGTCCTGTGGGATGTTCATTCAGTTCGTTGAGAAGAGTGAAGACTTGACCAAGAACTACGAATGACTCATGTCTGCATGGTAATTAAAATCTTCTTCATTGACAACAGTAATACTTATCATTTATCACGGTAATCGTTGTATTGCACTACATTTCAACTGAAGAGAGGGAAAAAAGCCTGCAGTGATAGTGATATGGTATGATCAGAATCGGACTACCATGGTATCGTGTATATCTGCTTTACGAAATAACTTGGCCTGCTTAAGTCATATTCGTGCACTTTTCTTTATTTATTACAGCGTCAAAAAAAAAATAGTTTATATAGGACTACAGGAATAGACAACTGTTCAAATCTCTGGGTATGCGCTGCCAATCAGGTTCTTCCCTCGGTAGCGCCAGGAGTAGGTGACGATGCCGAACTTGCTGTTGCCCAGGGAGACGGGGCACGTGCGGTCCGGACGCAGCTGAAAACAGACCGTGTACAGGGCCAGCTCCAGCTCCGGCGAGGTGCCCACGAAGACGGTGTTCACGGGCTTGTTCTGTCCTTGGTGCGCGAAGCGGATCTTCAGCACCTTTCCTTTCTAAAAGCAAATGTGTGGATATCATTTAAAACAGCGGCTAGGTCCTCTTACCGTGCCAATGTCCTGCTCCTTCATATAACCCTTGTAGTCGAGGCGACCCGCCTGCTCCTCCTCGCTGATGTACACCCAGTTGTGGAAGCCTATGATGGTTCCATTCTTCACCTCGTAGACGAAGACGTGCTCGAAGCCGGAGCTGCCGATCTTGCCCTGACCACGCGAGTACTGAGTGAACCACAGCTCCTTGACCAGGTCGCGGTGCGTCTTGGGGTCGGGCGTAACCAGGCCCTTCTGCTGCAGGAACTGCATCGCATGCCGCATCACCGATGTGGCCATCACTGCGTCCAGGAACTCGTTCTCCTCCTTCCGCTCGTTGGCCGTCACGTGCTCGTTGACCAGTGTGTCGTGCTCGTAGTTATTGAAGAGCAATTTCATCTTGGCAATGGTCGGGGACTCAAAGGCCTTGGCGTCCACTTGGAGGAGTCTGCAAATGGAATATGTTGTTGTTATCCGATATTTTGTGCCTCCGATGAACTTACGGATTGGGGGCCTCGTCGGCGCTGTCGATGGAGCGCGTTCGCCCTTGCAGGTTCACCTGGACCAGGCTGATCTGGCTGTTGCTCTCTTTAGTGTACAGCTGCTCTGTCAGCTGGCGGATCTCATCGTCGCTGGCCACCGAGTTGCCGGACGACTGGAAACCCGGCCGAACTGTGGTCGTGGTCGTGGCAGCTCCCCCTGCACTGCTCTGTCCTCCCGTTCCCCCTGTATGCGGCACAAAGGACACTCCATTGGCGGGCGTCGGCTTGGTCGAGGGTTTGGCCGGATGCACGGGGTCTGCTGGGTGCACGGGCGTGGGCAGAGGCCGTGCCCAGGCGGAGGGCGATGATGGAGTCGGAGTCGGAGTGGGTGTGGGAGTGGGAAGAGCATTGGGAGAGGAAGGGACCGAAGGGGACTGGACCGTGGGCAGAGGCGGGTATTCATCTTTCACGGATGGGCGACGGGGACCGGGCAGAGCCGGGAAATCCTCCTTCAGCTGTGGCTTGGCTGTCGATGTTCCGGATCCGGGCTGAGTTCCGGGCTGGATATTGGGCGTCTTGGGTCGCTGGGTGGTAGTTGTTCCCCCGAAGTTAGCTAGCGGATCCAGGCCCGGACGTCCGGCCGCACCTCCTGCACTTCCTGCACCGCCACCACCGCCGTAGCTCAAATCGTAGCTGTTCGGCTGCGGCTTCTGGGGGCGGTAGGGGCGAATCCCGGCGGCAAATTGGGTACCCCGCCTGCTTCCTGAGGACGTCCCTGGGGTGGTTGATGGGGCGGCTTAGTGCTGGAGGTGCGATGACCGACACCCACTCCGTCTGTGGGCCACTGGGGAGCGTTAGCTGCTCCAAAAGGGGAGGAGCTGGGGGTATCAGGCCGTGGGCCCAAAGGCATCAGCGGGGCATGAGAGATTACCAGCGGCGGGGGCTTCTGCGCGGCCGAGGGAGTGGCAGCTACAGAACTTGGCCTGGCGGTGGTAGTCGTTGACGTGGTGCTGGTAGTGGCCTCCGTAGCGGACGGATCGCCGCTGCTGCCAAAGAACTTCTTGAAGCCGCCGAACCAGCTGGACTTCTTTGTTGTAGCCTCAACTACGTCCAGCGGGGCTGGCGTGATCTCGATCTCGCTCTTGTAGCCTGCTGATAATGGCAATATTCCAGTAAGTATCTGTCAATCCGCATTTCCCTCTGCTAATGGCCGTCTTGCCTGACCCTATCCACTTACCTGCGATTTGGCAGTGCCCGGCGAGGGCCAGGCACACAAAGAGCGCACTCAACGCCAGGTAACGCATTTCGCACTTCGTATATTAACACTTTGCCTTGGAACACTTTCGCTGGGACTGGGATTGGGCTTCGGCTTCGGCTTGGCTGCTGCTGGGACCAGATACAACGCGACCGACCACTCAGAGATTCAGTGCGCAACTGAGGCAACAACTCGAGCACGGCATCGGCATTGGATTCATCTTTACGAACGTTGTCGTTGTCGTCGTCGTCGTCGTCGTCGCCATTGTTGCTGGTTTTATTAATGAGCTGACGCCGTCGCGATCGCCGGTAGAATTTAGCGGGCTGCGCTCCACCTATTCGAAGGGGCACATCGGTTGCCGGATTACGGTGATCGTCAGAGCTGATGCGACCCAGCTTAATGGCTGCTTTTAGCCCGCCGATGGTATGTTTTAGGCAATACATATATCCATGAATATACGTAACGTTGGTTCCTTCTGTAAGTTACAATCTTCTGCCCATTTTTGATATAAAGGGTATGAAAACGAGCTCGAAGAAGGTTACCCATAACTTAATGTCGAAGAAAAGAAATGATCCAAAGATTTGAATAATGAATGTATGTATGTTTATTTATATTATGTGGGTATATTTAAAAAGCTATAATGCTGAGCTCGTGTTAATTATTTAGACAGCGCTAGAGTTCTTGTAATTGAAATTTCTAAGAAATTTAGCTGCAACGGCAATTCTATTATCATTTCACGCTAGGGCACAAGTACGAGTAGCTCATTCAGAGTGCTGGGCCGCCGGGTTTTCCCATGAGTGCAGTTGAGCTCGCCACGGACTGTGGGGCTGATCTCTGGTGGGAGTATGTGGGAATGATGTAATTATCAGGAGGGCTGCCTCCTCTATAATTGCCGAGCAGAAACAGCCATAAATAGTCCGAAATTAACCATCACCGAAAGGTAAGGAGGGTAGTGGAAATTGAATTTGATTTGCACAAATGCGGCGCACAAAGGCGTTCCAATTAAATATTGCTTACATAATGACTAGGAACTTTGATTCTTTCTTTATTCACTGCTTGTTTACCCTTATCGCAAGACGACCCGAATCCACTCCTTACACAAACACAACAGCAATTAATTGCACTCGTCCAGCAAAGCGCTCTCCTCTCTAATAAATTATAATGAAACTGAAACTCAAACTCGAGTGTGAACCAGTCGAAACGCTGTGAGTCGCAGCACACGTGCTGCGACTCTACTAATACCCGGTACTCAGTCTATATCAATCAGTGATCGGCACGGCATAGGGGATGGGGGCTGTGTAAGATAGAAGCTTGCCGAGCTCTGGTCTATACAGATTTATGCTTGAAACATACACTGCCCGACACTTGAATACATCACACTAAAAATGTACATAAAAGCACTAATATTTACAGCACAATCCAAAGAAAACGATCAATTTGAACCTTTTTTCTAATCTTTATTCGATTTAGCAAAGATTTTAAAAAAATTAATAGCAATATTCATTAAAGGATATTAAGGAAAATAATTCTATTGAAAAAATTCAAATTTCCGTTCTTCAAGGGTGTGACACTGGAATACGACACTCACGGAGTGCCCTCATTATTCGAAAAGAATATGTGTTGTGGATGAAAATCCTTTTCAAAGGATGATAATCGAAAATAAAAGTATTGACGGTAGTAGGTTCAACAATAAAAAAAATGTGTAAGAAAATTGGTAAAACTAGGTGTGTCTTGAGTGGTTTCCTAAAAAACGAGTTAAAGAATGGGAAAGGCATAAAGACTGCTATTTCCGTGAATCACAGATTTTAACTTGTCCATCAAGACGAGCATGGCTATATCAACTGGGCTATTGAGGCTGATCATGAATATATGTGCTTTATGCGGTCGGAAGCGTTGCCTTATGGGCGTTACACATCTACACGAATCTAATATACCCCCATAATCTTTGAATACCGGGTATAAAAACAAAAGTCGGCCTGCTTATCAGCTACAGAAAGGCCACTGGCAAAGGTTATGTTTTTATTGCCTCCAAATCTAGATGAGCAGTGAGTGTTTTCGGGTGATTTTCATGTATGAAAGTTTTTGCAATCACACAAAGTCGTTCTCCGATGAGCACCTAATCGGAGAGAAGAGTACATTATTCTCTCTGTATGTCTTGTATGTAAGTCTTGAAACTCTCTAAGCCAGAAATTCATAGTTTTAAAGCGACCTTTTGAATTAGTAGGGGGAAAAGTCGCATTTAACAGATCCATTACAGGAAACTCCAAGAGCAAATGATGCTTGTCCATAGCTCGGACACACATTTTACGATTAGCTTCATTCAGGTAAAGATGCTATCTTTACATTCCATTTGAGGCTTGAAGGTCGTGCCCCCTTTGCAGAACTATGTAAATGCTCCTTTGTATTTTTTACATACCATTTCAAGCACAGTCTCCACCTGATCGCTGATCGCGACATGGATAGCATACTTTCAGGCAGTCAAGACCCATGTTTTGTACATTTTTTGTATAAGAAAATTGATGTAAGTCAGACAAGGAATAGGTAAGGGTAAGTTTAAGGGTAAGAGCAAGGTCAAAGTACGAGTATGTACAAAAACTGCACTTAAAGCTTTATTTTTCTTGGGTTTGTATAGGATAGTCCCCCCTTAGACACTCTTGTGGACGAGCTCCTTGCGTATAGACTCATCCAGAGGAGGAATCGCCTCGCGAGGTATCAGAAACGTAGACAGATTAAACAGATCCAGGAATACTTTGTACCGATCACTGGAAGCACACAAAAAGAACATGGTGATGGAGTTCAATAAGCGCTGTGCCGATCAGACCATTACCTGAGCGTGGAGCGAAGATATTGATACCCGGATGAGCCACCAGTGCCCAGTTGCTGGGATCCAATCATGCGTTGAACCATGATCACGTGATTGTCTGCAAAAAGTGGGGAAAGCAGCTAAATAAGGGCAATCGGTCTCGACGCGGAGATGAACCTACAGCGCCACTTGGTGATCAATGAGTCGATGTCCATAAGCAGGGTGAGTAGCTGGTGGGGCTGGCTGAAACGCGGCTCGTCGCGGTAGAAGGTTATCATGATGGCCCCCTGGAGAGCACGGTGGCTGAAGCGGCGATCTCCGCGCTTCACGAGGGCCTCGTGCACAGCCGGGTCAAAGATGGAGTGGTAAACCTCGCGCCGCTTCTCAATGTCCATCAGGCGATAGTTCTTGGCTTTCTCCACCGGCTCCTCCATGGCGATCTGTACCTGGGCGGCCAGGAACTGGTCCACGCTCTGCTGGAACTTCTTCCAGAAGTTGAAACCGCTCTCTTCCAGACCTGGCGTCCGCTCCAGCCATCGCTGCACCAGCTCGAGTAGCGAGGGCTCATATTCGGAGCTCCTGATTGCGGTCAGAGCCTGCTCGTCGCCCCCAAAAACGTCTGAGTACTTCTGGTTGTATCTCACACGCTGCTCGGTAAGAACGCCGAGCTTGTTCTCGATCAGGCGGAACTGGAGTGATTGAAAGCCCGAGGCCGGCGCTAGATACTTTCGAAAGTCCATAAAGTCCAGTGGCGTCATGGTTTCCAATATGGGCACCTGGTCCACTAGCAGCTTTGTAATAAAATTAAAGAGAATATTAATGGTTTAAAACTCGTTGATCTTTTTGATTTCTTTCTTTTTCAAACAAGTGACTCTATAACCTATAACCTCTCTATAGAGGCTATTGAATAGGCTCATTCGTTTCGGTTAGTCCGCCAATTGGGAATCAACCATAGCAGCCTGTAGGTAATCACTTTTAAGGTCATTTATTGGCCTAAAAACTGAGCAGATTGAATATTCACATACGACAATCGAATGATTGGAAAGTGAGCGGGGATGGATCATCTTGAAGATTGTTCAAAGGCCTTCAAATTCATAACTTGTTACATGAAATATGCTTTGAAGATCATTGTGCAAGCCGGAAATGTTATGAAAGCTTTCAGTCACATAAATGAAAGGATTCATCATCCAGTGCGTCTTAATCGTCAGTTAAAATATGTTTTGCATATGGCTGGCAGGAAGCCGAATGAACAACTTGAGTATCAGTAGGTGGCTTTCATTTGTGGCTCCTGCTCCAGTGTCTTACTTTCAGTATAAGGACAACCCTATTAAGTCGCTTGACGATCTCCAGAGTTTTGGTCTCGTCGATGACCTCCGCGTCGAGCATGTCGCGAATGGAGTCGAACTCGAAGATTATCTGCTTGAACCACAGTTCGTATGCTGGCCAACAGAACGAAAGAAAATGTTGTGAGGGTGGTGGGCCACCTGATTCGATTGGATCAGGGACTCACCCTGGTGAGTGATGATAAACAAATGCTCGTCGTGGACCGGTCGCTTGTCTTCCGTGGAGAGCATGCACTGGGCATCCAGCAGCTTGTCGAGCATCAGGTACTCCCCGTAGATCTTGCCCACCTCCGTGGACAGCGGCACCGCAGCATCGTCGTGGTCGTTTCTGTAAGGAAACAACGCCACTCAGTAAAAAGTCTGCACGTGGTCTCGCCCCACGGCGCAGTTTACCCGTTTCCTGCATAGGGACAGCTCATTATGGTACCGCAGTTTGTAGCAAGTAGGCTGGCGTACGGTGACAGACTGAACCAAGCAGAGACCCAGACCCAGACCCAGGGGAGGCGATAACACCAAAGAGCAGCCGCAGCTATCGCCCAGTTCCATTTGATTGCACAGTCGCTGATCTGTTGCTCAGCTGAATGGCAGATGAACGCAAAGCCAAGAGTGCCCGTCCAGCAATAGAGTGGGTTATCAGGCGCTGGAGGTGAAAGTGCGGCCCTCACTTTAGCTTGTAGCTTGTTTCTCCCATTATTGTGCCGATCTATTGATGTATTATTAAAAAAAAAGGGAAAAAAAGTCTGAAAACCGTGCCATGTTAGTCTTAAAAATGTTCAAATTGATTCCAGCTGAATGATGACCATGATCTACTATGTACATAGGTGTAAATGAAGTTTACAATACAAAGAAGATGTCTTAAATTGCTTTCCCATGATGTATAAGTACATACATATGTACGCAATTATTGTGTCAATATAACTATACCCATTCTTCCGTCTTTTTCTGTACAGGCAGTCGAGACCTGGTACTCAGTCAGTAATCTTATAATCATATATGTAATCTTATACAGTATATTTTATGCGTAAATGTACGTAAACGCCGGAATTGCTATCGAAGCCGGTGAGTGCCGGATGCTCTCTCTCTCTTATTGGAATCGCGAGCTCTAGTTATGTTCGTCTCTCTTCATTCTACCTAATCACGAATATCTTAGCTGTATTCATACCGCACCATCCGTTGAATATTTCACTTTATCCCACTATTGCCACCAATGACTTACACTCCGGCCGTTACATCTTGCTCACTCCGCCAGGTGGCGCATGCTAGACTTTCTGGTCTTGTAGTTAATAATAAGTTAAGGGACATGGGCATTTTACCATAGACTTAACGAATAAAATAATATAAAACATACCAAAATATGATAAATTCGAAATGGGAGGAAAAGAATCAAACGTAAAAGACAATACGGCTAACGTCTTAAACGTCAAAGAACTTGTGGAGCCTAAGTCACGTTTAGAATCGCAGACCCTGCCTCTATCCATCAATTTTGGTTGCATTAAACCTTCTCTTAAAGTGCTACTTATTGGATATGGTGTTGCGAAGTCTGAAAAATACTTAGTGCCTCTTGTAATGAGCAGATAAATGTATATAGAAATTACCGAATTCGTTCAAGTAATTCCAACTAATAATTTATTATATCGAATGGACAAAACCCTCAACTCAACTCAAAGCTTTTCGTTCTGGGTGTACATTATACAAAAGAGAAGTTGATCAATTGCTCCCTCGGTGCCCAGGGCCAGCTGTTCCATGTCCATGTCGGATAGGCCTATCTTCAGTCCATCCAACACGTGAATTTTGAAAATCTTCCAGTTGTTCTGCATCATCGCCACGCTGGTGCACGGTTTGTAGATGCTGAGATCCACAAGATTACTGTGTATCTTATCCACGAGCCTGGCAACGGGCTTGGCATCCCGGAACTGGTGACGACAGCGGTAGTCGAGTTTGATGTCCCATTGCTGGAGCCAATTGTCGAGCTTCTCCCGTTCCTCTGGGTACAAAAAGTAGTTTGCCATTTTGAAGCGAATTCAAATTTTGTAAACACTTCAAAAATATTTAAATATTGTCACGTCTCTAAGAGTTCGTATTTCGGGTTGAGAGAGTTGTTTTCTATTATTTAGGAAGGCTTTTTACTGAGAGAATTTGGGTTCTGTTCTAAACAAACTGTGAGCACCGACTGACTATTTCTAGTAAAAGGCTTGACAACTATATAGTCGTCCTACTTGATTTCCCATTTGTTACATTTGATCTGAATAATTATGACGCAAGAATTCATGAAAAAGGAAACTGAGTTCCTAGGTCATGTAGTCACCACTAAAGGAGTAATACCTAATCCAGGCAAAATCTCTGCCATAATCAAGTTTCCAACACCGGAAACTACTAAACAAATAAAGTCATTCATAGGTCTGTGTGGATTCTATAGGGAATTCAGCCCATGACACTCAATCTAAAGAAAAGAGCTGTCATAGATCCCAAGGAAGAAAAGTACGCCGAGGCATTTGAGAGACTAAAAGTACATACTCATCACCTCAGACCTTATCCTTGCATTTCCATTTCCAGACTTCGACAAAATGTTCACCGGAACAACTGACGCTAGTAGCCTTAAGAGCGGTTTTGTCACAGGATCACAAACCGATCTGCTACGCTAGCAGAACCCTAAACGAAGTTGAAATCAACTATTCAGCCATCAAAAAGAGCTATTAGCAATCGTATGGGCCACCAAGTATTTTCGATCGTACCTAATATAATAAAGTAATCAAATCAAGTACCAAGCTTATAGATTTTCAAAATTACGCAGACTTCACAGAAACTATACTAAAGAATCATAAAGGACTACTACATCCTGGAAATCCCAGATTATCAGAAATTAATTCAAAACATTATAAATGAATGTATACTTGAAGTTTGACACTCTCGTAGAAGTAAAGAGTCGAAACAAAAAGAGCCATCATGAAAGTCTTTAATGACACGGGTAAGCCACTGGAAATTAGCACCAAAAAGTCTCCGCCTTTATGTGCGTAGCCCTGCAAGCATGGCTGAATTCGGAAAATGTGAAGATGGAGAACACATCCAGTAAAAATGCAATATCCGATGCCTAATATACTCGGAACCTTTCCAAGACAAAATTAAATCAGAATTGATTTAATCATGCAATCATAGTAGAAGGGAATACCATCATAAAATTATACAATTTCTCAATACAATTAAATGAATTTACCATGTCCAATTCTATGCTAGATTTTGCACAAAGTGTCTATGTTAAAATAAATAATATAATTGTCTTATGTACAGACAAAGAAAATAATTATAGAACATACAAAATACAGTAATCTATTACAAATAAGCTTACTAATATTATTTGTTGCAACTGTAATAGGGTTACTAAGCTATTTAGCCATTAGATTTAAGAAGACACCCAAAAGATTTATTGTCAAATGTGTAAAATCAACAATAGAAGAGGTAGAAGAACCAACCTCAGCTATTATTTAGCCTGAGGACAGGCTAATAGCAAAGGTTGGGGAGTGACATATCCATAATCCCCCACATCCCATACACATCATGTATACGTCCTATACACCCCACTCTAACCATAAGTAACAGGAAACCGCCTAGAATCTACATTTGATACTTCCCACACTCCAATCCTGAGTCACCCCATTATAAACAATGGATTCCATTGATTCCCATACACCAGAATCACGCCACACTCAAAGATCAATTCCCCAGAATCACGCCACAACAGAGGACCAATCCGAGTTAAGCACACTCACACTCCAAACTCCCCATGTAATTCAACACCGATCGCCAGCTGCCGTCGCCTTTCCTCAAAAGCCGATGCACCCACATACATTGGCCCCAGCACGTAGGCCAACGCTACGAAGCTGCAGCCGAAGAAAGCTACACCCGAAAGCTACACCCAAAAGCTACACCCGAAAGCTAGATCCGAAAGTACCAAAGGAAGGGCTGATGGAAGCCTGGATCCTAGAGTTCCGTTTGAGACCAAAAGGCGAATAGTCAAGTCGGAGAATTCATAACAAATCTTTTTAAGTTGAATAAAAATAGATCTTTTTTAAAAACAATACTTTGAGTTGCGGATACTTAAATATATAAATATATAAAATTCTTAACTATCATCATTAACATATGTATGGTCTATTATGGTATAGGGTTTAACTATTTTATGTACTTAGTATGTTTCCACGTTGATGTTTCATCGTCAAAAAGAAAAAGTGGAGTTCTTCCGAATGGAATATTCTGAAAATAAATAATTAGTCTGTAGATTTCATTCATTGTGGAAATTCTGGAATTCATTCACTGGGAAGTACAATTTTGACTCATGCGTTGGCTTCGATTTATTTTTATCTGTCTCCCATGTATGAAGTGTCTCAATTCTCTGCTCCTGGGATACGATACTGAAGTACCGTCTGTCCCTTGTATCTGCTCTCGCTCTCTCTTTAGGCTGTTGGATAATTTGATATTTTTTTGACCTTTCTGTCACTCATTACTAAATACTCTGCGTTGGCCATTTACGTAGAACCCTTGCCCAGTGCAAGTGGATCTTTTTTCACATTTTTCTATACAAAGGCTTCTTCCACTCTTTGGGCGATATCGGAGACCACGTTCCCCAATTTCTTCTCTGTATTGTACATATGCCCGACTCGATTTGATTTTCACTCTTGTTTTAAGTTAAAACAGTGAAAGTAGTAGAAAGTGTTTGAGAGAGAGGTCCAGAGCCTATAGTCAACCACTGCAAATTGTTTTCTTCATTCTGGCTGTTATAATGATCTGCTCTGAACCAAACTCTGCAGTCAAGTTGATACGATCATTCTTTATGATTCTTTGTTTTCTCGTATCTCACGAATTTTAGATGCCACAGCTAGGGCCGCGTCTCTGCATCTATACCCCATACGAGTCACCGCGTAGAAGGCATTGCGTAGCCACTGCAATTTAGTTTGTTCATTCTGGCTATAACAATGATCAGATCTAATCAAGATTCGGCAATCTGCTAGGTGTGGCCATTCTCTACGATTCTGCGTTTTCGATTTTTGCGTATCTTCAAAATTCAGCATTTTTTTCCTTTGTGGGACAGAAAGGGCGGTGCAAAATTTGTAAATACACTTGTAACAGTGTGATATCACAGGAGTCTGGATACAACATTTTGTTCCGAGATCTAGGCGGACAGACGGACAGACAGACATGGCTATGTCAACTCGGCTATTGATGCTGATCAAGAATATATATACTTTATGGGGTCGGAAACGCTTCCTTCTGGGTGTTACACACATCCACTTTCCCCACCTATGTAATATACCCCATACTCTTTTTGAGTTTCAGGTATAAAAATACGAGCATTTCTCATAATACATGTATGTACTACTAAATCAACTACTACGTATATGTATGTACAATGAGACCCAATCATTTGTGAAATGGGAAACAAAACTCGGCTTTTTGGGAATTTCTACATCATATAAGGACATAATGCTAGTAGCTTTGACCAAAATCAGCCTAGTTAAACGTACTAAGCCTCGATATTTCCTCGCCAACTTCGTGCTGCACATCCATAGCCATTGTAGCGGCAGTTTCTTCATCCATTTGGGTATCCAATATATCTTTTGACCCGTTGGGGGTGTTTTATTTGCTTTGCAGCTGGATACGCTCCAAAAAAGTAATAGGACGTACTGCAAAGAGGGAATTGTGCTGTTTTCCAGTCTATGGAAAGCAGGAGCAAAGACTGAAGTTGATCGCCTCGGTGGTAATAAACTTAGATGTCTTGCTGTTGGCTCAGATTTGCCAAGGTGGTACTTATTGGTAGCAGATGCTACCGTAAGCTTATGGCCTGGTGCCAATTTGTATAGAAGATTTCCTGTTGACTTCTTCAGTATGATATCCAGATCGAATCCTTTCACTGTGGATAGGTTGACATTTTTCAAAGGATACTACTAAATACTAAAATAAAGTGAAACACTAATTCGTTTACCATTTCTGTATTTTCATATATTTAGGGTTTTCGTTTGCGTTTAAAATTTATTTAGAGTCATTGACTCAGTCATTTATTTGTTGAAATTTGTTATATACTCGTACTCGTACCACTCGCATCGATTTTCACTTGGGATAGATCGTGTCAAATCAACTTAGTTCTCGTTTTCCGCGCGTTTTCCGCTTTTCCATGCACATGTAACATACATATATTCATTATACATTTTTTATATACCCCTTATACCTTAACTAGAACAATTTTTCCTCTTAGACCTTTGCTTGTATTTTCAATTTGTTATTCTTGCATGCTGAAAATAATTTTCGTAGCTCTGTCAATCTATGAATCAATCAATGAAAGGCCAGTGTGTGTAATGTGTATCTCGTAGTACTCGAAATCGTGTGTATATCGGGGGTTTTCTTTTCATTTATGTATGTATGTATATATATGTATATGAAGTATGTAATTTCCACTACATTTTTGTAAAAAAAATTGAAGGTAGACTCGGGTATTCTCCGTACATTGAAACACAAGGGGGATCTTCTTCTTGAAGGGGGGATGGATGTACTAATTCATGCGACTTGATTTTGATTGGATTGGGGACTCGAACAATTTTCTTAGAATTTATTTAATGCCATGAGTGTATTTCATAAACATCTAGTAAATATCCATATCCATATCCATGCTTATCCATGTGCATATACTTGCATGTTTCTATACATATGTATGTATATGTATATGCATATGTATGTATGTATGCACGAGTATACAGCGCTTTTGTCTCGCTCTATTGATTACATATTAAAACATGTACATATGTACATATGTATGTGCAAATCGCGCTGCTCTTTCTAGTCAATTGTAGTGATGGAATCTCCACGGGGATAAACAAGTAACAAAAATCGAACTGCCCAAACTGCACTTTAGTTAACGTTAGATCCTAATCGTCCCTTATTGTTTATGTGTGTTTCTATCTGTGTAGACTTACATACTCGTACGTACGTACATATACTATATGACTACATTTGTTCGTTATGCGCCCCTCATATTCGTCCTCGTTCCTAGCCCCAATCCTGTTGACCTCTTCCAGCCGGCCCACAATCTATCTATCTCGTTCTAGCGCTCTCACTTCTTGGCGTTGTCTTTGTTCGGGTTACATTACAGTTACAGTCCGTTTCCGGCTAAGTACATAGCTAGTCGGTAACTCTAACTCGCATCAATTTATTGCACTCCACTCGAATTTCGTGTTTGCTTTCAATAATTTCAGTATGTTCTGTCCAGTATGTATACTATATGTATACAGACGTTAACACAACATCTGAATCCGAATCGAAATATAATATCTTCAATATTTGTATTTGTATACATATGGATAAGTACGTGTATCTATATGTGTGCATACCTATGTATGTATGTATACGGATGTACATATGTATGTATACAGTTTGCTCTTTTTTCGGAGTGTCCTCTAACTTTTGCTTATGAATAATGCGCACGTGGCTACCAAGTATGTATATGTATATGTATATCTATGAGGATGAAGGCTTCTGGGCCCATTCTGGAATGCTGGCAAGTTTTTGGCACTGTTAGTCTCAGCGAAAGAGATGCAATGGGTGGGAATGGTGTGACGAGGGGTTTTGATGGTGATGGTAATGGTGATGGTAATGGTAATGGTTTCGATGGATATACAAATTAAACGCAAACAAATTGAAGCACACGAAACGCAGAAATCCATGAGCACATATGCATACTGTATATACACGTACATATGTGCATATATACATATGTACATATGTACATGTATAGGGCACATTCAATTTTATTTTAATATCATAATAAAAAAAAGAGATCTAAAATAAACGTACAGTAATCTATCGTATGAATAATAATGATGCATGGGAATACAAATATTTATGAGAGTATGATTTTTTATCAAAATATTGCACTACATTGAATATCATGTAATATAACCTAATTAATGTTCAGATGCACATATGTATGTCTGTACATATATACTATGTACATAAAATTAATTACGGTTAGACTGGCATTAAACCAAATTCACTTTCCCTTGAGCAAAACTGTGTTTTCTTGGCTAAAAGAAAATAAACAAAGATTGGAGTTAAAAAAAAATTAATATTTATATACATATACATAGATACATATATGTATGTACATGCATATGTATATGTGTGTAATTCCTTTAAGTTTTACTTTTGCTAAATGTAACTTGAATATCTTATAGTTAATAATAAATCATTTTTCTTTGTCTTTGTTTTTGTTGTTCTTGTGGTTGTTGTTGCATTACTAGCACCCAGCACGTACATGCTTGAAATAAATTCATGTCATTTGGTTGTATTTTGGTTTACATTTTTCCCGCCTTTTCTCATCTACAAGTAAATATAGTATGTATCTAGAATATCTCTAGAATCTAGAACAATAACTAAAAATTCATTTTCGAATATAGTGTAACATTAAGTGAAATAATTTCCATTGTCCACAATACATACATATGCGTATATAATATATATCTGATTACAATACGAGTATTCATAAAACAGGTTATCGTTAGTTTTTTTAGTCTTGGCAACGAATCATCGGTATCTTACACGGCCTATCGTCCTATGCAAACCAAGCTGCAGCCTGTATGTATGTACGTTGCTCACGGGCTAAGGGGCATGGACATGGACTCTCACACACGCACACACAGCCACAGACACAGACACTGTCACGCATGCATACATTCAGAAACGGTAGAAACGGGTGACAGAATACGGTTACAGAGCACGATTTAGGATGAACAACAGAGGAATAAATGACTAAGGCGCTCGCTAGGATCAACTCAAGGGCAACTCAAATCAGGCGGATGGGATTCACAGGGACTCGCTGGCGGGGGGGCGGACGGGCGCTCATCTGCCGCCGCCGCCGTTCACTCCGCCGCGACCCAAATGCACTGAAGTCGCTGACAGCTCGACGCGTTGACACTGGCGGCGCTCGACGATGACCGCCGCTGGCAGCGACTATTCAAGCGCGGGTCATACGTTCATCGCGTAGTACACTGATCCCTGGGCATGTGGCTGGGCCTGAGCCCCAACTCCGATTCCAGCCTGCTGTTGTTGCTGTTGTTGTTGCTGCTGCTGCTGCTGATGTTGTTGTTGTTGCTGTTGTTGTTGCTGCTGCTGTTGCTGCTGTGCCGCCGATGCTGCTGTTGGGGAGACCATGGAATTGCAGTCGCTGTGCGAGACAGTGGCGGCTCCCTCGGGTACTCCACGCTCGCTGAAGCCCGGAATGCCTCCCTCCGTCCCGAACTGATAGTGTTGCGGCATCAGTCGCTGCTGCTGCTGTTGTTGCTGCTGCTGCTGCTGTTGCTGCTGCTGTTGCTGATGCTGATGG
Organism: Drosophila lowei; assembly: GCA_008121275.1. Taxonomy (NCBI): domain Eukaryota; kingdom Metazoa; phylum Arthropoda; class Insecta; order Diptera; family Drosophilidae; genus Drosophila; species Drosophila lowei. Next base: position 55,296,356 of record CM017781.1, on the reverse strand, counting down.
TGCTGCTGCTGCTGATGCTGGCCGTAGTGGGCGGCGTGGCCGCGACCACTGACCACATGAAGCTGCATGCCTGGCAGGGCATACCCGATGGGCACCCGTATCGTTTGCTGAGTGACCTGGGAACAGAGCGAATATGGAGGATTAAGGGGAGTCTATGACAGAAATGTGATTAGGCGAGTACCCTCACCTGCTGGTACTCCAGGATATTCTGGCGCTGAATGTGGGCTAACTTGGGGTCCACGCTGCTGCTGGTGGCAAACTGGGAGTAGGTCTCGGCATTGTACGGTATCAGCACCATGGTTTGGTGGTAGTTCCTTAGCGGCGGCGGCGACTCCGGCCGCCGAGTGGGGCTGCGTGCGAAGTGGCTACTGTAGCTACTGTGCTTGCTCTGCTCGATGGCCGTGGCCGTCGCCGTGGCAGTGGCCGTGACGCTCTGGCAATTCTGGGCGGCGGCCGCGGCATACAGAAGCGAGGCATCGTCGCCGGCCGCCCCCTGCTGGATCATCGTTTGGCGGAACATGGTGCCGGCGGGCAGGGTCTGGTAGTAGGTCTGGTGAATGGCGGCCGCGTCGATGGGGAAGCGCTGCTGCTCGCCGGTCTCGCTGTAGAAACTCCACGTGCGCTGTTCCGTCTTCTGCTGGGCAATCGTGTTCGCCTGCATTGCCGCTGCCATCTGCTGTTGCAGCTGCTGATGCTGGTGCTGCTGCTGTGCCTGTTGCTGTTGCTGCTGCTGTTGCTGCTGCTGTTGCTGCTGCTGTGCCTGTTGCTGTTGCTGTTGTTGCTGCTGTTGCTGCTGTTGCTGCTGCTGCTGTTGATGTTGTTGATGTTGTTGTTGCTGTGCCGAGGGATTCTGCTTGGCAGTGTTGGGCATAGCGTAGCCCTTTACCGCCTGCGGCACCGGCTGGCTGTTGACCACTGTGGGGATGGAGGCGCTGAGCTGCTCCTGCATCTGGGCCAGGATCTCGTTGGTGGAGCTGAACTTCGGCTTGATGCCGCGTACTGAGGGCCGCTTGTTGAAGCCGTAGTCGTTCTGCTCATCATCGTCGCTGCTGGCCTGCGACTGGTCCGCCCCTCCCGTGTACCGCTTCTTCAGCTGTTCGGTTCGCTTGGCCTCCGCTTGGGCGAAGACGGCCAGTTCGTCCTGTTCGGGGCGACTGGCGGCCTCCTGGCCGGGTGTGCCGGCAATGACATCCGGCGCCACCTTGCGCACCTCCTCCGAAACTGCGCTGGCCACAGCCCCTCCTAATCCTGCCCCGGCAGTCATGCTGGCCAGGCTTTGTGCTGCCATGGTCGCGGCGTGCTGCCCCACCGGGTCCCCGGAGACGGCTGCAGCTGTGGCCGCGCCCAGGAGCTGGCCCATGTTGAATTCGGCTGCAGCGACTGCGTAGTGGGCGGCATGGGCGTGGCTGTGGCCGTGGGCGTGGGCGCCGGCGGCAAGGGTGTAATACGAGGAGAGGTCGTCCTTGTTGCCAGCCACGCAGGCGGTAAGCGGAGCTAGGGTGGAGGAGAGGAACTGGCGCTTTGGCTCGGTCTGGCGGGGTGGGGTACGGTGGATCTGGGTATGGACCACGGGCACTTGGATGCCCATGCCCAAGTCGGGTGCAGCCGGACAGCGACACTCCTGTAGAATGGAAATGCAAAGGTTCTGTTTAGGGGTCTGCTGAGACAGAGGAGAATACTCCACCCACCTGTGGTATGATGACAATGGGGTTCTCTTCCAGCTCCATGATCTTCTCTTGCTTCTTGTCGCGATTGAATATGTCCGCGATCTTTTTGTAGGCCGACGACCCGCTCGAGGAGCTGGAAACCGAGCTGCTGGGCGAGAAACTCTTCTCCCCGTTCATGAACTTCTGGCCAGCGGCGGAGCTGGGCGCAGGATTGGGGTTCTCCTCGCCGGCGGGACTGTCGCGCTGGGCCAGCTCGTCGGAGCCACGCTCGCTGGGGTCGGGGTCCTCGTCGACGTCCCGGGACAGCTCCTCGGCCAGGTCCTCGTCGATATCGCAGGTCAGCTGCTTGATGCGATCCTCCAGCGATATGTCCGACTTGACGGCCTTTTTTCTGCGAGTGAGATGAAAGACGGTTAGCTCTGTTTTTGCTTGGGGAAATGGGAATGGGGTAGTCACTTGATCAATGAGCGGCGAAGGATGTTGCGCTCCATGCTGCGACGCAGGGTGTCCGAGTCGCCGCAGCTTCCGGGCAAGTGGGTCACGAGGCAGCCGGCCCGCTTCGACTCGTCGAAGGCTCGCAGGGCTTCCGAGGTAAGGACGGGGGCCTGGTGGGCGGAGACGCTGGGGAAGAGCTGGCGCACCGCTGAGTTGGGGCGCAGGGCATTGTTGAAAAGGGTCGAGTGCTTCTTGATGGGGATGAGCTCGTTGATCTGGTTTTCGCTGTCGTCCAGTTCGCCAGCCAGCGACTGGGCGTCGCTGTCGCCGCCGGCGTTCGCTTGGTCCTCCGTCACAAAGCGCACCGAGCGCTTAATGGCGCCGCTCTCCTCCTCCGAGGTGTTGTTCTGGTCATCCGACTGCTGCTTGGCCAAATTTGCCGTGGTTATTAGATTGGATTGGATAGTGTATGGGCATTTACTCACCTGGGAGATGGAGTCCTGCTTCCAGAGCTTGCCCCCCTTCAGTATGCCGCTAATCTGGGTGGGCGACGTCTCCTTTGGCGGTATGGGCGGTGGCATCTGCTCATCGAATGGTTGCTTCTCTGGTGTGGTAGCTGCTGCAGCAGCGGTGGCGGCAGCGGCGGCGGCGGCGGCTGCCGCTGCTACTGTGGCATTCGTCTTGGCTGGCAAAGCGGGTGGCTGCATATCCGCGCCTGGGGCAATAGCAGCGGGAACGGGAGAGGAAGCCACACTGGCCACATCCTCGTGTGCCTCCCGGATGATGCGCCGCTCGGTCACTGTGGTCATAGTGGTAATAGTTTCAACAAAAAATCGTTTATTCTTGGTCGAGCTACTGACTCCCGGCGGGACCGGTGCTGGGCCATAGCCGGAGCCAGTGGCAGTGGCAGGACTGGCCTTGGCCACGCCCGAATCCTTCTTAGCTTTGACTGCTCAACGGACACACACAGGCACGCATACAACAACAAACCGGCGACGAGCGGCATTCGTGGGGGCAAAAGAGAGCATTGTATTCGCATTGATAGAGACGGAGAGAGAGGGGAGAGAGAGAGAAAGAGAGAGAGAGATAGGGGGAGAGCTCGTGGATATTGGATCGATGTCAGCAATGCGATCGTATGTACATATGTACATGATTGATGCTATGTACAAACAAATGTGGATGCATACGAAACCCGATGACGATGTACAATAGAATTCGAATAATTGGGCCTAAGCAAGTCAATCGAAGCAATTAACCATTGTTAATTGTTAACAAGTTTTAACAGTTTTCCAGTTTAACAGTTTAAGAACAAACATCAAACTGGATTCTATCCGAGCTGGATTGAAAGGTCCTTCCCGTTCAGAGTTTCAACGGAATAGCTACCCAAATACGAGTACATGGGCACATTTTGTCTTTCGATGTGGTATGTATAACCAATTTAACTAATGGTCTATAACAGCTATAGATATAGATAGACAGTTGTTTATAATTGCTTATAAGTTCGCACGGATTGACGTATCATATTGATTGTCTTGATGGCTACCTGGCTTACCGATCCATCAACGCAAGAACATTCTATACAAATTAGATCCACGGTCTAAAGTGGTCACAGTCCGCTGTTTCGCTTCAGACAGTCGGAAAATCTGATCCTTAAGAGATATACCTACATATGTAAGTATATCCAAAGCAATTTGGATGCCATAGGAACGATGGATATACATTTATGTACGAGAGTTACATACATATCTTCATTGTTTCAAATTGAATGTATCCTTCATTAATTTTTTTGATAAATATACGATTATTAATAAATCTTAACAGCAATATCGTCTTTAAAAACGGTCAAGCGTATATGGTAATGGGAAAAACTGTCCATATACATGGAACACAATCTGAACAATAATAGTTTTACTTTTAATATGAAAATTGTGAAACAGAAAATACTGCAGTTACTCATAGGCTTCAGTGATGCATAGTACTTGGTTATACCTAAAACTAATATTCGTTTTAGCCTTGTATTTTGCGGCAGAAAAATAAGAAAAAATCAATTTCCAATGCCCAATGCCAAATGCCCAATGCTCAGATGCGAAATTTCGATAAGGACAATGAATGCGGTGACGCTGGCCTTGATTGGATGGGGTTTGCTCAATGTCACGACCCCCGAGGCCGGACTGGACCACCACTGGACCAATCATCGCCTGGCGTCGCCTGTAAGAGGTGCAATTTGGCCAGGGGCAGATGGTTGCGGCTGCTTGCTGTGCAGGTATGCGTGTGCATGTGCGTGATAAAGCTAATGAGCAGGGAAGGATTGGTTGGATCCGGCTTGAGATTGATTGGGGGAGAGCTCCATGATTGCGATGAAAGCTGGGAGAGCTGGGAGAGCTGGGAGTGGTACTGTACCTGCAGTGGGCGATGCCTTGTACTGGGACTGCAGCACGTACTTGGGCCGCTCCTCGCCGGCGATGATCTCCTTCTGGGTAATGCGACGCTCCGGTGAACTGGTATGCAGAGGCAGGAGGGCCACTGCCGGCACTCCGAGTGGTGTCATCTCCTCTGGGCACTGCGGGGAGCTGCATTCTGGAAAGAGGAAGAGGGTCATACATATATCACAAAAAAATGATGATCAAATGATGGATCGGAAGCCAAGATTGGTATATTTCCGCTGCTTGGTTGCTGCTCCAAGTGGGAGAAGCGGAAGTGCGCTTGGAGGATCGGTATGGGCATAGCCATGGGTAGGCATACCTCCACAAAGGCAGAGCTATGGGCTTGTTGCATTCGCGGTCCGTTAGGCGCAACAATTAATGACTAGCACAGCCAACGGACTGCCTGCCTGACTGACTGACTGGCCCGCTTTCTTCCCCCCTGCGAACCGTTCCGTCCCATTCATTTCCAGGTTGACAGTCAATAAAGCGTAACCTCCGACATAAATGCTAATGTATGCGTGCCTGCACTCCTTTCGAGCCCCGTTCTCCCTTAAAAAGTATCTTTTAGGGGTTAAGCCCAGACATGATACCGTACCGAAACCGAACCCAAGCCAACTTGCCGTAAATCAATCAATAGACTCGGCTAATGCTTTCATTTGAAACGGCGAAGACGACAATCCATCTGGGGGCATGCGGGCGAGAGAACACAGAAAAATCATTCGAAATGTCGAACTATGGAAGTACTTATGGCCCGAATCGCGAGAAAGCAACAATTTAGCGCCATGTGCTCATATCGGCCCACTGAATCATATACTTAGAACCGCACTAACAACGATTGCCAATGCCATACATTTGCATGTAAGGAAAGGCTACCAAATCACCAATATATGTATTTTCTTGGGCATAAACTCCATCCAAATGTTCCTTTGACGCTCGAGCATTTTTACGATTCCTAGCAAGTAATACGCTTCATTATTTGGAGGATATTCAAAAAAGAAGCTTGCCACCCAAACATTTAAGGCAGAAGTATAACAGTTTTGAATGCTCTGAATTTGGGAGCAGTATATAACAGTTTTGAATGCTCTGAATCTGAATCGAGACTCGAGTCGAGCAGAAGATGAACCTCTTTACGCATTCGCAGCCCCAATCCTCGGTACCAGTCTCGGTCGCGTACTCTGCGGCCTTTTTTATGCCTGAATGAAATTCTTGTGGCTTTGGTGGGGCCTAGCTTCGTGGGATGTATCTACATGCATACATACATACATACAAGCCACAAGGAGTCGTTTTCGACCCCATAAAGTATATATAGTGTAGACATGACTGTCTGTCTGTTTAACGCCTACAGGACTCATGTGATATGACACTGAAACCAGCTTATTTCCACCTTTTCAACGGCCCCTTCCGGCGAAAATCTGTGGCATCCACAATTTTGACGACACGAGAACGACCATAGATTGAAGCATTTGAATCAATCCGATCATTAATATAGTTAGAACGAAGAAAACAATTCCCCATGCCACGCTCTCGCCATCTCCCTCTCGCACTTCTTCGTCCAGATCTAACGGCCAGATGATGGATGGACAGCTGATGGATGGAGAGAGATATTCAACAGACGGTGCGGAAATGTCTATAATATTGGTCATACCATGGAAAGGAAATATACAGGGTGCAGGAATTAGCATTAGAACATAACTATCGCTCGCTTTCTCTGTGTTTTCAATCTGTCCCCTTTGCGAACAGCGATACCAAACAGAGAGAGATTCTCCGATACCAAATTCGGCAAGGGCCGCGGCTCTACTTATCTTTCAATTTGTCTCAAACTTGTCGTGGGAGAGGGGAAAGAAAGGAACTACGAACTCTAGTTATGTTTTAATGTTAATTCTTTAATGTTCGTCTTGTGGAGGCGAAAGGAGTCGGGACGAAATTTTGAAAGACAGTTGTAACAGTATGATATGACGGGAGTCTGGGTACAACATTTGGTTGCTCTAGCTCTAATAGTCTCTGAGATCTAGGCGCTCATCGGGACGGACGGACATACAGACATGGATATATCGACTCGACTACTGGTGTCGGAAAGGCTTCCTTCGGGGTGTTACACACATCCACATCCATCAAAAACTAATATACGAGTATGTATCCCTTAACTCTTCGAGTACAGGGTATAATTAAATTAACCAGAAAATACACGTGCCAGTGCCGGTGCCAGTGCTGGTGCCGGGGGAGAGGGTAGCGAACCGACGAAACAAAAATAAAAATGGCGTCCCATTTAAGGACGAAGCTCCGCGCTGAAGCTGTGGCAAATTGTCAACGGGCTGCTGTCGGAGAGCGGGAGCGTCTGTGTTTGCATAAAGAATTCATAATCAGATTACACAAAGGCAAACGATTGCGTTTGCAAGACTTGGAATGAAAAGAAGGCCCCTACGGGATGCCCCTAATTGCAGTGAGGCTGGCTGCCTGGACCTGGCAGCTGCAGTCAGCCCGTAGCCGTAGCCCACGTGAATGAAGCGCCTCTAATCTCCCTCCCTGGCTGCTTACCTGCTTCCTGTAGCTGTTTGGCGGCGCATTCTGCGCACTCGGCACACTCCGTGCAGACGCCCTGCAGGTCCTCCTCCGACTGCGGTTTCTGCTGCTGTGGCTGCTGCTGCTGCGGCTGCTGTTGCTGCTGCTGCTGCTGCTGCTGCTGGGCACTGCCCACAGGAGGCGGTGGCGGCGGTATCTGACTGGTGCTGTTGCGGGCGGCCAGCATCGCGGCGCGCTGCTGCTGGAGGCGCTGGATCACCTGCAGCTGTTGCAGGTGCTGGGCCCCGAAGATGTGGCCACTCAGCGCGCCGCCGAGCGTGTTCTTCAGACTGCTGTCCTTGTAGCCGTCGGGCGGGCTCAGCGCAGCGTCGTCCACAAACTCAATTGGTGGCTGATATTTGGGACTCTGTAGGAGAAAAAGATGCGGAAAAAGAGACCCCGAGAAGGGAAAAGAAGGGAAACACATGTTAGTTTGTAATGGTAATTATGGGTATGATTGTTTGCCGGATAGCGACCGCAAAATATAAAGATATATGTACTTAACAAAAGGTATACCAACAAAACTGTGTGGCCTGATCCCACTTTTACACTGCACTATGATCAACGAGGGGGAACGTTGTGAGTTGCTGCTGCGACCGCAACTCTACATTTACAGTATGGCTACATTAAACGACAAAGAGTGCGTGCGAGAGAGACAGAAAATCAGTCAGAACGTGTCGACGGGCGCTGCTTAGCCACTGCAAATTATTTGTTACTTTTAGCTATAATAATAATCCGATCTTATTCGGATTCGGCAAGATTCGGCAATCTGGTAGATATGGCCATTCTCTATGATTGTGCGTTTTTATTTTTCTCCTATCTTCAAAATTGTGGTTGCCACAGATTTTCGTTGTTTATGGCTGCGGAAGGGATGGGCCGAAATTTTGAAACACACTTGCAGCAGTGAGCTATCAACAGTGAGTTCTGCGGTGAAAAAATTACAAATAGTTTTGTAACAGTGAGAGCTGTCAGGTATAATAGTCTCTGAGATCTGTGGATGCCACAGATTTTCGTCCTTTGCGGGGGCGGAAGGGGGTGGGGCGAAATTTTGAAACAAATCTGTCAAGGTCCGATATCATAGGAATGTTACAAAATTTGCTCTAGCTCTTATAGTCTCTGAGATATAGGCGCTAATGTTTTGCGCTAAGCAAAGCCGGCTATGATACGTGTGTGTTAGAGAGAACAGGGCGAGAAAAAATGAGATTGTTTTCTTCATTCTGGCTATAATAATGATACGATCCAATTCAGATTCAGCAGTCTAAAAGATATGGTCATTCTTTAAGATTCTGCGTTTTTGGTTTTCTCGTATCTTTAAAATTGTGGATGCCACAGATTTTCGTCCTTTGTGGGGGCGGAAGTGGGCGGGGCGAAGTTTTGAAATACACTTGTAACAGTGACATATTACAGAAGTCTGGATACAAAATGTCGTTGCACTAGCTCTTATAGTCTTTGAGCACTAGGCGCTAATAGGGACGGACAGACGGACAGACGGACAGACGGACGGACGGACGGACGGACGGACGGACGGACGGACGGACGGACGGACAGACAGACAGACATGGCTCAATCGACTCGGCTATTGATGCTGATCAAGAATATATATACTTTATGGGGTCGGAAACGCTTCCTTCTGGACGTTACACACATCCACTTTTACCACAAATCTAATATACCCCAATACTCATTTTGAGTATCGGGTATAAAAAAAACTTGCCATAGAAGAAAAACCATAATTAATTAAAAAAAATTTTAAAGCCAAAAATCCATCAGAAAAAAGTCAAGTTGATTCGTTGAGTAAAAAAAAAATTCGATTTTTTTGTCTTGTTGGTCATAGTGCACTAGGAAAGTCAATGGTCTGGGAATCGATAAAATACTCTGGGACCAAAGAAGGTAACGGGTCAAAGATGGGTGAAAAGAAGAGCTAGCACTTCGTTTATCCCCTTTCCGTCTAATGACCTATCTTATTAGAATTTTAAAATATTTTATCTGGGCGGGTACGTTGACACTTGTCATGATAGATGGGAGAAACGAGGAAAAGTGGAAGGGAGAGCACTAGCAAATGGAATGTTTCATTCTGGCTATTTAGCCAATTGAGTTAAGCTAACAGTTATTTAACATCCATTATCCCTTTATTTGATTTTTTGAGTTGCAAGCAATAAGCAGTAGGCAGCACATATTATTTTATTAGAGTATACCAACTACCATTATAAGCTTAAGAACTTGTAGTATGCTTTTGAATTAAATATCAAAATTGTTCTTTTTCCGCTATGGGGCTAAATTTTTGTTTATGTAAAAGGTCTTCTTCGAACTGCCCTTTTTTCAGAGGAAGTCTGGCCCCGAGTCCACAACTCTGCTTCGAAATGGGAAAACGTCTGAATAAATATGATTTAATTTTTTCTGGGGTAGCTGTGGACCATGCAACGCCTTCAGTAAACTTGTTACATCCACTAAATGCATATTAAACTCTTCAGAGAGGACAAACTTGGAGATGGGAAGAGGCCAGGCAGGACGGTGCAGGACGGTTCAGGACGGTGCGGAACGGTGGAGAACGAGCATGGCCAGACATATGGATAGATGGGGGAGAACATGCTTGAGCAGCCCCAAGTCAAGAGCCTTGGGCGTCAGCAGTTGCGGCCGGGCTCTCGTTCTCAGACAGGAGCCGACTAGGCCTCTACCGACCCGACCAGCGAAGATAAGCAAAAAAGCGGTGCACTTAAGTGTCGCTTATGTGGCAGCAAATTGAAATTTAAACGCAACTCGAGGGCCGCTCAGGATCGATACGTATGTACATGTGTATGTGTATCTGCATGTGTGGTTAGGGCTATGGGGGCCGGTCGGGGGAAATTAAGGAAGGAAGCAAGACAGGACTATCCGAATCAAGGCAGTATCAGTATCAGTATCAGCCGCTCTGGCGGCAACTTTCCCAATGTCCTTAACACATAAATGCGTCCATCATGACAGCACACGCACACTCACGGACCAATTCATAAAAGAATATACGTGGCTGTACATGTATGTACATGGACGAATGGCGAAAGAGAAGGAGTTCGACAACGACAACAATGACACGGCCGCTGCAGTTTCGAGTTACAGTTACTAGCACAAGAAAGCATTTTGAACAAAAGTTTTGAAGTGATTTATACACACTTGTCAATAGAGGAAGAAGGGTAAAACTTGTAACTATTAGAGGCGACACAGACATACACATACCCATGCACATGCACATGCACACGAACATGCACATGCACATGCACACGAACACATGGGGACGGGACGCGTGTGGGTGCCCTGCGGCTTGTCTCCCACAATGAAGCGGTGCATGGAGGCAAGGAACCGGGGCAGCCCCGGCTATGGGGCTGTGCTTTTGCTTTTTCAATTGTTCACACATTGATATGAAAAGTTGGATATCATTTGCAGTAATTAAAGTGAAATGTGACAGTACTTCAACTATAACTATAATGAACAAAGTGGAGGTTGGAGAAGGAAGCCAGTCCGTCCCAGTTGTTCAAATATTTCTATATGTATGGTATGGGCTGCACCCAATTATAGTGGTTGAAAGGAGCGGGTATGCAAGCAAACTTTTAGAAAGGGGAATCAGGAATATAAACAGAACTCTCTTCAGAAAGGATTTGCACAAATGTCAACTTTTTTAGAATTTACAAATAGTTACTGCTTAACTTAAGGCTGGAACGAGCCTATAGTAGAACTCCGAGAGTAATTAATGTAATTAATTTCCAGTTCTGCTAACATTATTTCACTGATACAGATACAGGAATACTACGAGTAGTCATTGAAACCTTGTCTTTTGAAACCTTTGAAGCCTTATAGAAATGAATGATGAGTAAGGAAACGGTGCTACCCCGACTAGAGGCCAATATTTTTGGATAGGGTATGATGAACCAGCTCATGAAGTGGAGTACGTTGACATCTTGTAAGAGTACCACTATTCAGCAAGTTGGTAAAGAAAATACAAAAGCCAGAGGAAGCTGTAGGGAATGGCGTGCCACCAACGTTGTTGGTGCCACCTTCGCTGTGCCGTGTGGACTGGGCTTGAGCCCTGCGAGTCCGGTGGCAAGCTGGGCCGCGAGAGTCACTCCTCGCTAATGCGCTTAACTTTGCTGTTCGAGTGGGAAATCCAATCTTATTCCTTTCCCTCCCACGCCCCAATTAGGTAACTTGAACTCACCTGTGGCGTTCGTCCATCGCCGGCTTCAGCGGCATTGACCGCGTAGTTGCACTGGCATCCCTCCTCGCAGCAGAGCCGTACTAGCTCGTGTTCGCCGCAGGTGCAGGGCTCCTCGTCCTCCTCATCGTAGGCACAGTCCTCGCGGATCAGAATAATGTAGTCCGCCTCAAAAAACTCGTTGCGCGTCTCATCGAACACCACACGGTTCTTGCGGGCCGGCGGCGGTCGATTGGGTTTCTTCAAAAGGCCGCGCAGTTGACCGTTGACCTCGCGCATATTCAGGCCGTCTCCGGTTGCTGCTTCCGAAGCAAAGGCGGATGGGGTGGATGTGTTCCTGGCTGTTATTTTGGAACTGATGCAATTGGCCGTGTTCAGCTGGCTATCCTCGAAGATGGCTAGACACTCATGGCACTGGCATGTGCTGTCTTTGTCGTTGTCGTTCTCGTTTTCGCTATCGCTATTGCTATCGCTATCGCTTTTGCTATCGATGTCGATGTGGTATTCCTGTTGCTCGCTCACGAACTCTGCCAGCAGTTCGTCGTAGCACTGAAAGTTTCCAGCCTTCTTATCAACCTGGCTTTGGCCGTGTGATTTCTGCCTCCGATGCTGGATGGGGGTGTTGCTCAGATTCTGATTCTGATTCGGAATCTGGTTCTGGTTCTGGCTGTGGTTCCGGTTCTGGTTCTGATTATGGTTCAGGGCAATGTCGACCCACTGCAGTTGGCGGGCTGCCGTTAGGTACTCGCTGAACCGCTGCACATCGAACTCACTGAGCGGTGTCGCAAAATTGATGCCGTCGGCGGTCTTCTCCTGGCTAATGCCAAAGCGGCCGCCGTCACAGGCTTGGGTCGGCACAAATGCGCTCCGGATGGGAATGTCGGTGCCCGTCTCCGTCTCCGTCTCCGTCTGCTCGTCGCTGTCCGTGTCCGTGTCGATTTCAATCACCACTTGGTCGCTGGCAGCTGCCAATGTGAGCGCCCCAATCTGGCCCGCACTCTGGCTCTCTCCGCGTCGGCGCAGTGGCGACTCGGGACGCGTATTCAGCGAATGTTGCTTCTGCTGTTCAGCTGTTTGTCCAAGTCTGGTCGCTGGAGTTTGCTCGCTCTCACCTGGCGATTGCTCGACTCGAATACAATTTACATTTAATTGAATTGCACTTGAGCTTGCGACGGCTGCACCTTCTTCGGCGGCAGTTTCCTTAACTATTTTATTGTGTTGAGCGGGGTGACTTTGGGGGGGGCACTGGCGTGTCGTCGCTGTCGAGGCTGTCGTGGCAGTCGTGGCTTTCGTGCCAGTCGGACTGTGGCTGGGGCTGGGGTCTACTCCTGGCTCTGGGGGTAGTTTCTTTGTTATGCCTGTTGTTTTCTGCTGTTGCTGTAGTTGTTGTTCGAGTCTCAAGGATGCCTTTACACAATCAATGTTGCTGTTGCTGTTGCTGCTCACGCGTCCCTGAAAATTGTATTGCAAGCGTTTCAGCCGCTGACTGGCTACAAAATCATCGCCCAAATCGTTCTCAAAATCAATGAGATCGTGCTCATTGCAGCTTGTTGCTGTTGCTGTTGTTTTGGCTCTGATGCAGCTCTCCCTCGGGCTATTTTCCAAATCTATAGCAGATGCAGGAGGCTCCAATGATTCACAGTCGACGAGCTTCTCGTTTTTCTCAAATGCTGCAAAAGCTGCAAGTGTAGCTGATCCAAGATCCAATTCCAGCGGTGCTTTCTGTTCTGGCGTGCTGCTTTCTTGTGTCTCCTCACGGTGTTTGCTCCTGCTGTCAGTCCATACAGCTACTTCTGCTACGGGGGGCTTCGATGGCTGCCCTGGGACGGCCTTGTTGTTTGTGACGGTTTTCACGTAATCCACGTAACCACAAGCAACAACAACGGGGACACTTTGTGGTGGGCGGAGAACAGCAACACCAGCAACATTATCAACACTGCCAGCCAAGGATGAACTGGGGGGGTCTGACTGGAAATATGGCAATGACAATGGCGCCTGCCACTCCTCTTGCTGCTTCTTCTGCTGGCCGTTCGACTTGGCGTGGCTGTGGCAGCTTACGGCTGCTGCTGCGGCTGCTGCTGCTGCTGCTGCTGTTACTGTTACTGCTTCTGCAGCTTCTTTTGTGCTGCTTTGCACATTTTCACAAATATAAAAAAAATCACCTACCACGCAAGCAGACAATGCGTTTTGCCCGACTTTTTCCACAAATTTTTCTGTACGTCGCGCGTCGTCGTCGCATTTGGAGTTGGAGTCGTGGTCGGAGTCGTAGTCGGAGTTGGAGTTGGAGTCGGAGTCCGCGTCGTGAGCAGAGTTTTTTCTTTCCGTGGACCGCTGCTGCTGCTCTTCCGTTTCCGTCTGTCCCCAGCAGTCTGCACGCGGAGTAGCCTGATTGATTTCCTCACAATTTTCACCAGAATTGGACAGTTTGCACAATTTTGAGGATGTGGAAAAATGCTGGTGGTGTTGGTGTTGGTGCTGGCACTGGTCCTGGTCCTGGTCCTGGTGCTGCTTCTGCTGCTCAGCTGCGACGACTGCCGCTGGTGCTGCTACTACAAGGTTGGCTTTGGAAAGCTCACTGCCAATTGTAGGTATTGAGCAGGCGCTGCACCCGTTGCCACTCTTTCCGTTACTGTTACTGGGTGGTTGTTGGCCAGCGTCTGCGCTCACGCTCTGGCTCTCACGCTCGACTTGCGCGTACTCACATTTCGTAGCCACTTCCGTTGCTGTTTTGTTGCTGCTACAAAAACTATTGTTGTTGTTGTTGTTGTTGTTGCTGCTGTTGTTGTTGTCGCCACTGTATACAGCACGCGCACGCGCGTGCGTCAATATGTCACTCAGTACGTCATCCGCTCCCACTGTCGCTGCCTGGCACGCCCCCAGCCCCAGCCTCGGTTCCAGCTCCAGCTCCAGCCCCTGCCCGACCAACTGGCCGCTCAGCTGTATCCATGGCCTCTGACGCGCCTCGCATGGTTCGTTGCCAGCAGCATTGTCTCGTGAGCTGCGTGCCGTGCATACCGAATGACCATCGTTCGGGCCTAGTCCACCATTAGCCATGTTGGGCACGACTTCTCCTGTTTCCCCGCCACTACTACTAGCATTACCAACGCCACTTCTGTTATTGTTGCTGCTGTTACAATTTGCGTTTTCATTGTGCTGCTGGCTGGACGCTTTGTTGGCCACATTAACTGTCATTTTGCTGCAAATTGAGGCGATGCCATCCACCTCCCGTTCCCGCTCCCGCTCCCGATCACGCTCCCGCTCCTTGTCCCGCTCCAAGCCAGTCGCTAGTGCCAGCGTCAGCATGTCCACAATCAGCATGCTTATTGTTGCCGCTCGATCACATAGTAGGCCATTAGATCAGATTGGAGACTTCGGAGAGAGCCAAGAGCCGTAGGCCAGGCTAGCCAGGAGGCTGATAGCACACGCCTGTGGATCGGGATGGGAATTTTCCTTATTGGCAGTTCCCACAACAGGTTATATCTCCACCAGTTGAGCTCCGTTATTAGATATTAACCATTTCCTTCATTTAACTTTGCATAAATTAAAATATTTTCTATGTTCAACCTTTTCAGGCTACACAACACACAGTTCACACGCGTACACACCCTTTGTAGTGAATATTCGTTAGTATTATCGTTGTCACTTGCTGCAATACCAGCGGAGAGTGGAGAGTGGCGAGAACAGGTGCTGCAGGGCAGTGAAGCGCATCCTGGGAACAGGACAAGCGCTGCCGCACTGCTCGGGGCTAACACTGTCCGTTACGCGCCACTGCGGACACACAAAGAGCAAAAGACACCACCGAGCGAAGGGACACAAAGCGAAAACAAAAATAAACAAAAACAAAACCGTAAAACCGTACAAATATTCCAGCCATTTGCTGGCTTCCTCTTTCTCAACTTCTTCTTCTAGCGGTAGTACACTACGCACGTCCGAGCGCGTTTCGTGGCGGAAGTCGACTGAGCGAATGTAGAAGCAGCCGCGAAACGAAGTTGGGCCGCGGCCGTCTTCGACTCGGTCTTCGTCGCGATCTCGGCTTCGTGCTCTTGCACGGTCGCCGTGGCCGCATGCGCAAAAAACTTGGGAAAGCGGAGAGTGCGAGTGAGGCAGCGAGAGGCAAAGCGAACACTCCACTGAGCCAGCGGGACAGACAGCTCGCATGTTCGGTAGCATGGGCCAGGGGTCGGAGCACAGCCCAAACAGGGAGTGACAATAACGAGAGGGGCCCGATCATTTTATGACCACACCTCGGACAGCACTCTTAGCTGGGCCAAGACGTGCTCATCGCGCAGCAATAGGAAGTGGAGATTCGGATAATCGTAGTTATAATAAAAGTGATTAGACACATTCGCTCTCTGCATACGATAATAAGTACTAGTGCACAAGTATGTCACTCCCATTAAATCGCCAAGATCTGACATTAACCAAAGAATAAAAAGTAAAAAAGACCAAAACTGACATGCAGTTACGAATATATTGCATTGGGAACAAATTCCATCCAATTCTTCGTTTTACGCTATATGGCAAGGGCACGCGGGCTGCTTCACGATTTCTTTTGTCTGTCTCCTTTATTCCTGGTTAAGGACCTGGCGGCGGCGGCTGTGTCTCTTATGCGATTCTTTAGAGCAGAGGTCGGCACGCATATACTCACATGTTTTTTTGCGTATGTCTGCAAAGACAGCAAGCAAAACGGAACATTGCATTGGAGCTACTGTACACGTGTATCGTGAGCGGCAGCACAGCAGCAGCGCCCTTTAATATTCACATAAGATAGGGCCTTGAAGACCCCTGCTCTAGAACTATGAGAACTGTGGATATCGATCCGCACTTGCTAGATTTCAATCATTTTGTGATTTCATACATACGACTCCAACGTTAATCGAATGATGACATACACGAAGGCACACGATCTCCGTAGTATTTTTAGAGTCGTTTCAGAGTCGCAGTGCTCGGATTCGGGTTTTAGTGATTCGGGATGATTCGAATCTGACTGAAGGCAGGATTCGTAGCTGGGATTTTATGAATACTGTGGATTCATTCAGTGCTCTAATACATACATATACATACATATGTACGTATGTATGTATGATATATACATACATATGTAGCATGAATCTTCTAGATGCCCTGTATTCCGACTGCTCAATTCGTACTCGTATGTATTTGCATGCATTCTTCTTCGATTGTGGACTTTCAGGATAAGCAATTCGATTTTAATCCAACTTTTTTAGACGTGAGTGTACAGTATATACATCCACTTACATACTAACCCCATATAAAACAGACTCATTACCCCAGCGACGACTACGGTGCTGGTGATGGTGATGATGATGATGACGATGATGACAGCCAAGAGCAATGGCTCTCGGCTCTGGCTTGGGACTGGGATTGGGCGTGTGTGTGTGGCTTTTTATTCCAGGCAAAGAAAAACTTATTACCAAGTAGGAACAGATCGCGAGCAAACTGAATGAATGGAAAATTGTGGGAACAATGGGACGCAGAGCGTGAGAAATTGCCACCGCCGACGCGTCCATTTCTGGTGGTGCTTCAGCCGCAGAGCAGGTCTGGGATTGTTTAGCACATAATGCCGCCATTAAAGACCGCCGCGGCCTCCAGTCTCCCAAGCTATTCACTTCACCGAGAAACCCAGGTCCACACCATGTAACATGCATACAAGTACATACATATGTATATACGAGTATTGTCTGCATTCTCAAAAAGTTGCGCAGATCTTACGCCAAATCGCGGTATTTAAGTTGACTAAGTTTCATTTTCAGCCACTGCATATTCCGTTCGCCAATTGTCCCTTCTCTGAAATTTGTAAGCGCCATTGTAAGAATAAGCGTATGTGGGAAATTTTCCTTGCTCAAACCTCATGCATATCTCTTTACCGAGTTCAAGGCGAGCCGTTTGACGTGCCCGCGGTTCAATGTCTCGCGAGCCTCTGTGCGTGACTCGGCATTGCAAGCATCATTCCTATCCCAGTCGCTGATTAATCAGCGGGCAAATCATGGCAATCATGCAACCCAATGGGTAATTATAGTTGAAGGGCCTAAGATGGCTTAAGCATGCCATTCCGCGGCTAATGGCAACGTCATTGGAAATCCACCAACATTGATTGATATGCCAAAATTCAAATAGAGGAAGCAAATATCACGGAAAACAAGGAAAATCTATAATGTATGTACATATATCTTCCTGGACTAGAACGTCTACTTATTCTGACTTTATTAAGAAGCCCCCACAGGAAATAACAATATTATATGCGTATAGCTACACGATGAGCCATTTCCGAAACATCTCACTTTTGGCGCACTTCAGCCCAACTAAGTAAAAATTAAGGCCCACATGAAACGAGATCATTAAGCGAGAGTTTCCCCGAAATAGGTGCCATAAAAGCCTTTAAACTAGAAACGTAGCTTTAAGAACTGTCATTACAGGGCAATCGCTTACAACCCGACCGAACCGACTCAAACTGAGCCCTTCCCAAGCCCCACCTTGAGCCGAATGAACACATTTATTCCTATCACATCCACATGACTTTTAACTGTCACCTTAAAGAAGAGAGAGAGAGAGGGTATGTGAATGAAAAGCTGCGTTGGAAATGATGGTGGGGGGATAGGGTGTCAATGACAAACCAGAAAGAAAGACTAACTTGGGGATCGGACGTTCCTAAAGCAGCTATATGATACTGCGTGCAGCCGAATATAAGTTCTCAATACTTCAGTCTGTGAGTTACAAACATCTGGTACAAATAATAGGACCCTTTCCAAGGGTATAAAAACAAACAAAACTCTGACCGATGTGGATCTGCCGAGTGGCTGGCATGTAACTCAGTTTATGACTGCGAAGAGGCGCCCTTCGTTGTAAACCGGAAAAGTCGTCGTGTTACCTTGATGGCCATATCTCTATCATGATCTGAGCCTCAACGCTCGCTAAAGGTTTCCTGTTAAGTCGGATAACAAAATTGTAGTTAGACAGAGAAAGACACACACAGATTACGATACAGAAAAAGAAGATAGCGAAAAGAAGTGCGCAGAAGTGGCTCGTTCTGTTCTGCGCATCTACGTCACTAGCGACAATGGACCATTCTGCATTGTGCAAAGTCCATTTTTTGCATAAAGCCTAAAAATATACATATAGACATGAAAATTTGCACATTTATTGTTATTAGACTGCATATCAAATAAACGCCTACCCCATCCGCCCATATTCGATTCAGTTGGCACCGAATAGTTTTCCCGACCTTGCATTGCGCAGCCTAAATACCGGAATTTTTCTCCGAAAAAAAAAAAAAAAATTGTTTTCTTAAAGATAATTGAATTACCTACGCAAAAAAATTTCGTTTTTGCCTCCAAAATTCATTATAACTTTTCAGATCAACCGACACTCTATGGGGGAAATACCTATGATTAAATAAATATATAATATTACACAATATAGTTATATACACCTAATTCTATTTTTACACGGTCTTTTTTTACACGATTTTGAAATAACACGGTATGAAAATCAAAAATTTATTTTTTTACACGGTTTTACTCCATATAACACGGTTCAAGACAACACAAACAAAATTTTAAAACACACACACAGCTCACAAACAGCTAGAAACCAAACGAAAACAAGAAAGAGCATAAAGAGAAGATGTATGTAAATATTTGTTTTTCTTTCGTTTTTATGCGTATACATACACACATACAAGCAAATTTACTGGTCAGAGCAATTGCAGATAAAAATTGAGGGGAATTCCTTTTTGTGGAAATTTAATGGGATTCGCTCTTTGAAAGAGCAATGTGTTAGTATTATGTGAAATGTCAATGCAATCAGACGTGTTTGGTGAAGAAATTTGTTTTATGTACGCAAGGTAAGCCAAAAAATATTTTATATTCATTCAATTGTTTATATTTTTTAATTTTGTATAATATTTTATGTATCCCTAAAAGAAAATGTCGGAAACTACAAATACAAAACTAAAACGTAAAGCCATTTCTTTGGAAACCAAAATTGAAATTTTAGATCGCCTTCGAAATGGAGAAGGCCCAACATTTCTTGGAAAAATGTTCGATTTAAACGAAGCCACAGTAAGAACTATAAAAAAAAATGAAATTTCAATTAGGCAATCGGTGATTTCTGGAACGAAACTATCTGTTAAGTCTTCATCATACACTAGAGATGCTACTAAAGAAAAAATGGAAAAAGCACTCATAATATGGCTTGAGGACAATGCAAAAAAACAGATTCCCGTAGACGGAAACAATATCAAACAGCAAGCATTAAGGTTTTTTAAAATGATACAAGACGAAGAACCGTCTACCTCTACAGAATCAACTCATGAGAAGACCTACTCATTTTCTGCAAGCACAGGATGGTTGACAGGATTTCTCCAAAGTCATGCCCTTCATAACATAAAAATCAAGGGCGAAATTGCTTCTGGTGATCAGAAAGCTGCCAAAGAATATCCACTAAAACTTAAAAAAATTATTGCCGATGGTGAATACAGTCCAGATCAGGTTTTCAATGCAGACGAAACTGGTCTTTTTTGGAAAAAAATGCCGAGAAGAACATATTTGGCCAAATCGCAAAAGAGTGCTGGTGGTTTTAAAGTGGAAAAAGATCGAGTCACATTTTTATTTTGCAGTAACGCTTCTGGAGATCGGATGTTAAAGCCCCTGCTTATCAATCGGGCACTTAAGCCTCGAGCAATGAAAGGTGTCGATTTTGATTCATTGCCGGTCAATTGGATGGCCAATAAGAAAGCCTGGGTGACAACTACAGTTTTCACAGAATGGTTCATTAAATATTTTGTGCCAGAAACTAGGAAATATATGAATGAAAAAGGCATAGAGTTTAAAGTTCTTCTGTTGGTAGACAATGCACCCGGGCATCCTCAGTTGGAACACGAAAATGTACAAGTTTTGTTCCTGCCACCGAATACCACATCCCTAATCCAACCACTGGACCAAGGAATTATCGCAACATTTAAAACTTACTACCTCAAACGAACATTCCAATACATTTTGGACACTTTGGAGAAGGATAAAACTCTTACAGTGATTGATGCCTGGAAAAAGTTTACTATTAAAGATTGCGTAACACATGCTGCTTTAGCATTATCAGATTTACGACCATCAACCTTAAACGCATGTTGGAGACCAATTTGGCCAGAATGTGTTAAAAGTAAAAATCATGTGGATCCAAATACAAACGAATATCCCAATATAATTACATTGGCACATAAAGTTGGTGGAGAAGGTTTTGATGACTTGGTATTTAATGACATTGATGAACTGTTGGTTGATAAAGCTCTTAGCGAAGACGGAATATTACATTTTGCCTCAGAGAATGCTGATTCTATAGAAAGCAGTGATAGTGAAGAACCTGCTACACTTACTGCAAATTTAATTCAAGAAGGACTTCAACTTGCAAATAAATTAGGATACCATTTCATCACAAATGATCCCAATGTCGAACGCGCTGCACAATTTCAACGTGAGCTGAATTCTTGCATGGGTCGTTACAAAGAATTATACAAAGAGGTAGCGAAAATTGGCCAACAACGGCTCATAACAGAGTTCACTGTTAAAAATTTAGATGCCAAACGAGCAAGAATGGGTCCAGCTCTAAATTATTCCAGCGATCAAGCAAGCGAATTCGAGTAACTGATGATGACAGCAATTAAATTTATGTTCCTGAATTTATGATTATCATTTAAATTTTGTTAAATTTATTTTTACCTTAAAAATTGAATAATCTATTCTTTTTGTTAACAGCAAAGCTGTTTTACCTACATACATTATTGTTTTTAGTTCCTGAACTTGTCATACCTAATTTACATTACATATTTTTAAGCTTCGAGTGCACATCTTTTCTTTCTTTAATAACGATGCTTGTGTAAATACATATTATATATGTGATTTAATAAAGTAAACATAAATACTTGTTCTTAAAAAATCCTTTTTTATAATAGGTTTTAGACATAAGGAACCAATCCCCTATTTTTCCATATGATCAATGTCTTTTTTTACACGGTTTTTTTTTACACGGTTTTTTTTTACACGGTTTTTTCAGGAACCAATCTACCGTGTAAAAACAGAATTAGGTGTATATGTATGTATATTCTATTATTATTAATATCTACATCGCTTTCATCTTCGTCTTCATTGTCAGAATCATCAAAAATTGCATTATTATATTTATATATAGACTCCGGCTCTGCCAGTAGATTAACGGACTCTTTGGAACGTTTGCTTTCAGCAACGCATAGACTAGACATGAACGGATCTGATGAATCCATAGTCTCAAAAAAGGTGTCAGTTATATGGCTAAGGCGACTATTTATTTTTTAATGAGATCTGCGATCTTTTTTATAAAATTTATTATGTACTTCCGATGCACTTTCACCCAAAACTCCAATAGGAACTATAGAAGCTAATATTATTTGCGATCCATGAGCATTATTTTATGAAGCGTACGACATTGGATACCATGGATATTTATCTGTACTTAGTGCAGCAGTCTTATCACAAAAATGTGGAAATTTATCTGGTAACATCTTGTACTGGCCTGACAATGCTATTAAAATTATGCGAAAACTTTGAAGAACTTCCAAATCTCTTTTTTTTTTGCTTGGATACATTAAACTTTTTTGAATGTTGGATAAGGTTCTACGCTGTTTACTGCAATTACTGCATCGGCGCTGCGATCGGTGTTGCTCCATATATCAAGCATGGCTCTACGACGAAACTCATATGTGACTGAAAACCACCAATTTTCTCAAATCGCGTAAAAACGGGCAAAGGAGACTTATTAATTATAAATCCGTATACTTTAGTGAATAACTAAATTTTGTTATATCGCGTCCAAAACTACAACACACAACTACAACTAATTCTGTTTTTACACGGTAGGTTGGTTCCTGAAAAACCGGTAGATTGATTCCTGAACCGTGTAAAAAAAAACCGTGTAAAAAAGACATTGATCGAATACGCAAAAAAACGAAAGAGAAACAAATATGTACATATTCTCTTTATGCTCTTTCTTGTTTTTGTTTGGTTTCTAACTGTTTGAGCTGTGTATGGTTTTTATCAGACCTCGCAAATAACGGTTGACACTTTCGGGGTGTCTGATAAAAACCTCTCATTTACGGACACATTGAGAAAAGGGACAGAGAAGACCCGATCAAATCTGTTTTTGCTCAACTCGCTCTTCGCTCAAGCAAAGACCGATTTTTTCACTTCTCTCTTGTTACTGTTTTTCACTGAGCATCTTGTCGCGAGCCTAGAAAGGTTCCATCCGAATTTGAGAAGCCATACTCCCGATTCCGGCATACCAGCTGCAGATTGTGCTGACAGCGATTTGTAATTTACTAAAAAAAACAGGAAACAACTTGAAATGTCGGGAAAAACGAAAAAATATAAGAACTTTGTGAACAACTTGAAATCAGTCCAAAGGAAAGCCAAAGGGTTCGGTAGAACAGCCATCAACACATTTGCAGCTCGTTGGAAAAAGAGCTCTCAAAGATGTCACTAGTTGCTGTTCAGGTGTCGGACGGCAATTTCCAATGCGACTACGCGAATATTACCAGCACAATTTTAGATGGAAGAGCCAAGCTGCTCCTGATCGCCAGCGCGACTCCCGGCTGGCTGAGCGCCGAGCTTACACGCTTCGCAGACCTGATGCACTGCTCCCATTAATAAAGCTTTTGAAGACACCAGCAATACATTTTTTTATCGCTTGGCAACAAAGTGGAACAAATGCGATTAAATCCAAAGAAGTTTGAACGAAAATATGTGGATTGGCTAAATAAAAAAACAAGTGTAGCCGTCCCAAACGCCTTAAAGTCAGTGGGACGCCCTGTACTATTAAATTCAAAGAAAAGTCGCAGAGCACGAAGAAGACACGCTGCAGATCTTGTTATACCAGAAGGAGGAAACGACAATTTATTTATTCAAGCGGCAAGCATGACCGCACAAAATCGAGGCAAATACGACCTCGCGTTTGCTTTAATACTGTTATCTCTATGCCCAGAGAAGGCTAAATTAATTCGTAAGGCTGTACGGGACCCAGCCAGAAACCCGACACCTATTTCACCCACGCACAGTGGGCGAAATGGCCAATCTAGCTCCATTTAATTCAAAATTTCATGGCAGAGTCTTTTTAAACTTTTTGTGCGGTATCGATTCTAAATACCTCACTGAGTATGAAAGTAATTGCCATTTTGTTTTTCTTTCATATTTCGTAAAGCTGAGATATGTCAAACCGAATATATGTTGCAACAGCTGTTAAAAACAACTTTTGGCGCCTTTTTTGTTAAGCTGGCAAAAATTTGTGCAAAAAGTGAAAAATCAAAGCGTAGTTAAAATTTATTCTGAACTATCAATTTAAAGACTTGTAGCTATTTGGTCAAAGGTGTATATGACGTTTAGTTACATGTACTAGCTTAAAACAGCTGTGGAAGTTAACCTTTGTAAAAGCTTCGCTCAAAAAACATATTGCATTGTTTGGTGGAGTGCATCTTGTGAGACGGATACGATCTGGTTTCAATTGTTTTTGATATACATTTTCAAAGGTATTCTTAATTTGGATGTCCAAAATGATCTGCATATGGCTGCCGAAACTAATAAAAATTAAATTTTTGGAAAAATATCCATCCCAAGACGAACCATTTTTTTCAGTTTGGTGCAACGAAAAGGTCGCTACCAAAAAGTCTATTGCGGTTGAAAATTACATATTTTCAAATGTGTTTAATAATAATGATTATTCCCACGAACAACACAAAGAAATACAAAGAAGGATAAGAACATTTGTAAGCGTGTTGCTGCAAAAATGGAAGAAATGCAATAGAATATTGTCACATTTCGAGAACTATAACAAGCAGTGGGTTAGTGGACGACTGTATATAAACCAAATTGAACAAAGCTAAATCTCTTGCAATTTAAAAAAAAAATTTTAACCTGAAGCAGTATTACCGGCTATTAACAATCATGTTGAAATAAAAATTTCATTAAGATATCTCTTAAATGACGCTTGTTATTAATTTAATGCCGCTAAATTGGCCGTTTCGCCTACTGTGCAACGGGGCGTTTGCCCTGCTTTTCGACAAAGATCTCAGCAAAGAGCAGTAAAGTGCAACGCCTTTATTTTTAAATAAAAAGGTTAAAATATTTTCAATACTTGTTTTTCACTATGACTAATAATTTAAATATACATTATAAAAAAAGGCAGTGCCTCACCCACTTTTTTAAAATACATTTCCTATTGATTATATCTATCCAATAACTAAAAAAACAAATAATAAAATCTTGTTTGGTTCGCGAGTTAATAATTTTGGCCAACAAAAGTGGTCGTTCGGTCCATAGTGCAGCGTACTTTAATGCATGGGTGCACCGGCGTTCTCATGTACTTTGTGTGTGTTATAGTATTGCTGGCCACTAAAACTGAAATTTTGGTTTTTGCAATTTTTATTGAGTTTCTAGCGTATTTTTAAGTATTGGTGTACACGATTTATCACATTCTGCATGTATAGGTTTTACCACCGCTGGCATTTGTGGACTATGTAAGGTGGGGGCCAGCGCCGCACATTGTACAAGGCGGAGCGGCAGCGACCTGCACCCGCATGACCGTAAGCCCGCACGGAGCGGCAGGAACCGGCGGGCTTGCTTACTATAATTTTTTGTTAATATTATGGGTTATTTTAGTTATTTTATGCGTTAATTTGTAATTATAAGGGTCGACAAAGACATAAACGACAAGCACAGGTTCTGTAACCAAGCGACCAGAAAAGGCACGTGGTGCAGTTCTAAAGCTCCGCATACCAGCATACCAGACGCTCTTCCTGCCACATGAACGAGATGCGTCTCAACCAGACCTCGCAAATAACGGTTGACACTTTCGGGGTGTCTGATAAAAACCTCTCATTTACGGACACATTGAGAAAAGGGACAGAAAAGACCCGATCAAATCTGTTTTTGCTCAACTCGCTCTTCGCTCAAGCAAAGACCGATTTTTTCACTTCTCTCTTGTTACTGTTTTTCACTGAGCATCTTGTCGCGAGCGAACGGAAAAAGTGTCTTTTGCGTATGTATGCGTGCTTGTACGTGTGGTGCCTATGGCAACGAGCACTTGCCTTTGTGAATTATATGCGGTTGGACTATTGGAGATAAAATGAATCGTGAAAAGCGTTTGCAGAAAATTTGCAAATAAATATACATATACGTTTTTGACTTTGATGTCCCGTTTGTTTTTCTTTCGTCTTCTTTCAATCAGTGTTTGCATTTTGCAAAGAATTAATAGACAGAGTCATACGTGCCGCTTTTTTGTTTTTGTCAGTTCTTTGACGTTTTTCTTCAAATTTTGCCCTTTATTTGTAGTCATACCTACAGCTTAAACACATTTTAATAACAGCTAATAAAAAAAATTCCCCCAAATTCTGCCTTTACTCATATTTTTCATGTTTAAGTTAAACTTGTGTGCCTTTTTTCATTTTGCAAACAATTAATAGACATACTGTATTACAATACAATAACTCAAAAGATGCGGAAAACATGAATAAAAAAACAAAAACACGAAAAAAATCTAAAAACACTTTACTCAGACACTTTTTTGGTTCTGCTCATCTAAAGACACTTTTTCTGTGAGCGCTTGATCAAAAGTGTCTTTCTAAGTTGTTATTGTGAGACCCGATCGTGTGTCGGCTCAACCGAAAACACGAGACACATAACACAAGCGAAGAGACGAAAAGTGTTCTGCTCAGTGAGAGACCGTGTGTGCGTGGTCTTTTTCTGTTTCGTCAGTGACGAGACAGCAAAGGGAAAAAGTGTTGACCGTTGTTTGCGAGCTATGGTTTTTATATATTTGTGTTGTTATTTTGAACCGTGTTAAATCGAATAAAACCGTGTAAAAAAATTTAAATGTTTGATTTTCAAACCGTGTTATTTCAAAACCGTGTAAAAACAGAATTAGGTGTACATTTCTTAGATTTTTCAGCTAAATGGACATATACGCAACACTAGACAACAAACACCCGGAAGTTTATTATCCAATTTATACATTTATGTACTGAATAATAATAATGCAAAGACTGGCATACATTTTTCCGCTATTTCAAACATGTCACGACTGTAATCGACCAGATAACTTTGCGAGGCCGCCAAAAGTGCAGGATTCCCATACGGCTCAAAAAAGTTTACTACTATTAGGGGTATCAATTTTCCGAATATTGCGTTATTTTTCCAAAACCTTTTCATACATTTTTGGACTTAATGCCAAAAAAAAAATCGATTTTGGGACCATTGTGCAATGGACAGAGCACGGAACACAACAAACTAATTTTCTTTTAAACATTACATTTTATTAAAATTTATAACAGGCCGAATACAAATATTTTAATATATTTTAGTTTTTTATTTCATACATTACTTTTTTTATTTGGAGCGGAACATTTTATTTTAATTAATATTATTATTACTAAAAATATTATTTTAAATTTAATACATACAAGATCTGAAAAAAGTTGTTTAACACCCATATCGCGGTAAGGACATGCACATTAGAGCCTTGCATGAACTGAAAACTGAATCTATTCGGTGGGATTCGGTCCGTTAGAATCAGCGATTCAGCTTTCCCATAACTTCGAATCGCTCGCCTAAAACGGACTGAACGAAGCAGGTCTCGTAATTTTTACTGTGTCAGGTCCGCTCGATCTCACCCTCCATTTGATTTTCTCGTAGAAAGAGCGATAAAGCAGCACACAAATTTTCTGGTTTTTTCTTTGTAAAACTTTGTTTGTGTGTGTTCGTAGACAACAGGCACGAAGCCAAACGTTAAATTGCTTTACACTACAAAAAAAAAAAATAATTTCAGATATCGCACAAGAATTTTTAGCGCCAAATAAAAGACAAATACTCGTTAAACATTTTTTCAGTGTAGAAGGCACACGAACTCCGTATTAATTTTTGAGCCATTTCAGAGACCATGCGAACGAAACTTGCTGATATTAATCCGCAATTTTCGACTTCGGTTTTTCGAATCTGACTGAAGGCAGGATTCGAAATGATCGAACGTAAAATGTACAGTATAAAAGCTAAACGAATAAAGCAAAGCAAAAGAACTTTTTTCCCGTAACAATACACTTTATTCTTAGCAAATAGGCAATAATAAAAAAACATAAGAGAAGTTTTCAAAGAGTGAAAAAGGAAAAAACTAAAACAACTTGCATGTACTCAGTTTTGCACTTTTTACATAAATCAAAGAAAATAACTTAGTATTAATATTTCGTCCATAGACCCTTATTAGCTATCACTTTATTAACACGGTTTGGCATACTCTCTACCAAATTCTCAATAATACCTTTTGGAATACGATTCTATTCATATTCTACACGGCTCCAGAGATCGCCTAGATTAGATGGGGCTGATTCGTACTGCCCGAGCCGTCGTTTCACGATTGACCAGAAGTTTTCAATCGGATTGAGGTCAGGACTGTGAGCTGGCCACTCCACTCCATCAATTTAAAATTTTGATTTTCCAGCCATTCTCGAACAATTTTCGCAGTGTGCTTCAAATCCCCATCTTGTTGAAAAGTATTTGTGCTTCGGGATAAGCACATTTCTCCAGAAAATTGGGAAGATGGGCTTGCAAAATGTAGTAAGTAGTCCTCTTTTCGCATGATACCATCTGGTTATGAATGAGTGGACTGTATAATTTTTAATAGGTTTTATTTCATATATTTAGTGATTATAATATCGGCGGTTATATCTCTATCAATAGTGGGGGCTGATTTGCGGCGGTACAGCGATATGCGGGCGGTTGGTTGTGAATCCAATTTTCTACTACTTTCAACACCACAAAAGAAGTCGAGCAAAAGAAAATCGAAAGATCATGCGATAAGATGGTCCAATGCAAAACGGTACACATCGATGTATGCGTGTGCAGCTGCGGGCTTTGGCTATACGTGTGAGAACGTGACAGTTATGTTTTGTACACAAGCAATAACAACACAGCTATGCGCGTAAAAATAGTTACTTAAGCGAGACAATACAATCATTAGCATAAGAATAGAGCAGTTGTAATATAAATGAACATTGAACTAAACTAAGCGGCTAATATTTCAACACCATCTATTTTTTTTAAAGGACCAACGTGCCACCATGTAAAGCATCCCCAAACCATAATATTTCCACCGCCATGTTTTACGGTTTGCTTAACATGATGTCTTTGAAGCTTTTGTCCGGGCCTACGCCAACAATACTGCTTTCCATCCGATTAAAAACGGTTAAATTTGAATTCATCAGACCAGATAACACGTTTCCAATCATCCGTGGTCCAATTTGTATGATCCCTTGCAAACTTCAACCTTGCCTTAACATTTTTTTCCGACAACGCAGGTTTATTTTGCTTAACGGCTGCTATGTACCCAATGTTATGAAGGGCTCTTCTAGCTGTCCAGCGACTAACATTTTTTGTATGGCCATAGAAGCATTCTTTGCTTAGCAACTTATTTTTTCTCATTTCCGACATCATAAGTCTAGCGTCTGAGTCCGTTAACATCTTAAGGCGGCCTTGGACTTGGGGTTTGGAGACAGCATTTCGCCTTTTTTGTACTCTGATCACCATCGATTGACTAATGCCAAGCTTTTCAGTAATAGTACGTGTTGAACAGCCACTAACAGTAAGGCACACAATATTATATTCAACTTCTAGCGACAGTTTTTTCATTTTTATGCACACGATAGACACTGTCTATTGAATTTAAGAAATCTGCTTCGATTTGTAAGAAGCACGTCTTAATGTGATGTACAAATGTATGTATAACAAAAATACAAAAAGGAGAGATTTAACTGTAAATCTGTAAGCTTTTTGCTGATAAGAAAATTGAGAAAGCGAGAATAGGTGCAAATAAAGAAAAGTTCACTCTTTGTTTTTTCACTGTTTGAAACTTGTCTATTTGCTAAGAATAAAGGGTATTGATACGGGAAAAAAGTTCTTTTGCTTTGCTTTATTCGTTTAGCTGTCATGGGCGACGAAAGTCAGTGATTACAGTAGGTACTCACTTTTGCTCCCCACTGTAAATTTGTATTGTTTCGGATCGATTTGCGTTGCATTACTTGTGTTCTCATTTCCATATTCTCGTCCACGTTCTTAAAAGAATTCGACTTAAATTCGTCTTGCATCACATCCACATCTATGACTTTTAAGAGAGGGAGAGAGAGAGTATGAGTATGAGACAGGGTGTCAATGACAAATTAGGAAGAAAGACTAACTTCGAGGCACCCTTGGGAATCGGACGATCCTAAAGCAGCTATATGATACAGTAATTAGTCTTATATAGTTACTGCGTTTAGCCAAATATAAGGTTAAAGAATATGTATGTATCTGGAACCAATAATAGGACCCTTTCCAAGGGTATACAAACAAACAAATCTCTGACCGATGAGGATCTGCGGAGTGGCTGGCATGTAACTCAGTTTATGACTGCGAAAAGTCGTCTAGCTACATAATACTATAACTTAGGTGTTAATGCATTGATTTCCAATGTAAAATGCATTAACCGAGGACAGATATAAACACTTGGCTGTTTATTATTCGTACCTCTAAGGGACCGGTATTATCATGGTATTGAATATATGTTATTTTTGTACGCTTTTCTTCTGTGATAATCATTACTTTTGAGTATTTTTATATAACTTAGACTTAATAACTATTTTTAATACACAACGAGGGGGAACGTTGTGAGCCTGCTTGTTAATTCTTGCACTAAGTTTATCATTTTTCCACCTAATGACCTATTTTCTTAGAATTTTATAATATTGTTTTAATTTTACGATACTGATTTGTATTCCACTACATCTGTCTCGCTCTCTTTTCTCACACCAACACCAGCCGTTACATCTCGCTCCCCTCAGCCAGAGCGCGCAAGCTGTATTAAAACGAGTGTGAGAGAGAGTGAGCACGTGAAAGGGGCGACTATAATAATAACCCGACTTAATTCAAGTTCAGCAATCTGATAGATATGATTATTCTCTATGGTTCTGCGTTTTCTGTTTTCTCGTATCTTCAAAAGTGTGGATATCACAAATTTTCGTTTTTTGTAAAGGCGGTAGTGGGGATGGCAAAGTTTGGACACAAACTCAATTCAGTCTGATGCCACAATACATATGTATATCCCTAAATTATCTGAGTACTATGTATAAAAAGCTAAATTTTGTGGCACAGTGCTATCTCTGCGGTTCACCTTTAAAAATGGCATGCGAGGCATACATCTTGGCTGCAGTCCGTTTTCGCTTCTATTGCGAATCTATGCAACGCCAAGGTGCATACTTTTTTGACTTGCCATGTCATTATCGCTTCATAGATACCATTTAGCGGCGAATAATAGGCCTACACGATAATCTTCAATTAGATATGCTAGAACTGCGAAATTCTGGAAATCTAATGAATGAAGCTATCAATCGGCTCCCACAACTTTTTACGGCTGGTACTCAGACTGAGTGTGTGAATAACACTCCTTTCAGATTGTATTTTACATACCATCGGAGGATAAACTGGAGCCAGAGTGTACGCAGTATACTTGTATGTACATATGTATGTAGTTCGCAGCAGCCCGTGCCAAAGCGTAGGGCAAAAGAGTGGCAGGTGATGATGATGCACGCCGGCAATGCTCGCCGGCTACTCACGTGGCCGAAATGCGTGACTGACCCACAAAAATACTCTCACTTCCACTCAGGCATTCAAGCGCCCGAGCCCCGCAGAACTTGCAAAATTCGAACACAAAGTATTCTCAACGTGCCTTCAAAGCAGCGCCCATCCGAATTCTCACCCAGCGGACCAACCACCCCCAGTGCCTAATCGAAGCCAGATGCGTCGGCATCTTTTCCTGTCTGATTGCGCTGCTGCTTTTTAACCCACTGCCAGTGCCCGAGGGTTACACAGCCACATGCTGTGGAAAAGAGGTTTATACAAGCTGATCACCAAATGACAAAAATTCAGCTGTGCGGTGAAAAATATTGTTACCACATCTTGGAAAATCTCAATGCCAAATTATATGTGCAATTAGTTAATAATATAGCAACAGTTTAGCCAATGCTAACTGGACGCTACCTAAGGGTTAAGGCGAAACGAAAGCGTTTTATGCACATACATACATACAGATGTATATTGAAGCGATGAATGAATGCCGAACGATAAAAGCCGAGGCTGGCAATGCAGATTCGGGATTGCCGAAGAACGGAATGAATGCATGCATGCCCCAGAGTGAGTACGCTGGCGCCGCAGTGCACGTTTCCCACTCGGGTATCATTTAGTACCCGTTTGAATTTCCAACAAGTAGGTCGAGAAAAGTCGAGAAACGTCCAGAGCAGAACACCAACACTATACAACGCGCATGCTATCCAGATATGCATTTTTATGGCACATCTACAATCTTTTTTTATTGGTGCCAGTTCTGAAGCTTAAGCAGTTCTCAGTGAAGTAAATACATATACACATATGCATATGTAAATTCATACCGATCAGCTCTTTGAAAGTCTAATTGAGTCCAGGGCGAATACAGTGAGCACCAAAGCGAGAGACGGAGACGTCACGTTATTGTATAAAATAATACCCTTGGCTTAGAGAACTGTTTTCATTATCATGTTTGCAAAATAAAAGCAAAAACGACTACTTACATAAACAAAAGTCGTTGTTTTTCCACTCGTAACGTGTTAAGTGTGTATTATTAAAAGCGATAGGCGATATGGCGAGAGCAAGCGAAATGGCTGTGGCTGGAGTGGCTGAGAGCGCCGAATGGGAGATGGAAAAACGGCTGTCCCAACCGGCTCCAGTATGGCACGTTGGAAAACCGACATCAAAACAAAATGATATTATGCATACATGCATATGTGCCTACATACATATGTACTTACATATACTCGTACGCAGGAATTTACATACTTATCCTACAACGACGAGTATCATCATTTTTTGGCAGTCCTCGCTGAATAAAATCAGTACCAGTGCCAGTAAACCATATTGCGCACTGCGCATTCAATGAATGGGAATGAAAGAATGAATGGGAATCGACGATCGTCTCATTTATCAAATTACACCTAATTCTGTTTTTACACGGTAGATTGGTTCCTGGAAAAATCGTATGCAAAAATAGGTGATCGGTTCCTTGTCTCTAAAACCTATTAAAATTAGGGAAAAAATTAGGAAACGTTGGAAAAACAAATTTGCGTATAAAAAATGTCTTTACCAAACACGTCCGATTGCATTGATAGTTCACAAAATATTAACAAATTTCTATTGCAAAAATGTAATCCCCTTAAATATCCACAAAAAGAGAATTCCCCTAAATGTTTGCTATCTACAATTGCTCTGACCAGTAGATTTGCTTGCATGTACATATGTATGTATACGCAAAAAAAACGAAAGAGAAACAAATATGTACATATTCTCTTTATGCTCTTTCTTGTTTTTGTTTGGTTTCTAACTGTTTGAGCTGTGTGTTTTTATATATTTGTGTAGTGTTATTTTAAACCGTGCTAAATGGAATAAAATCGTATAAAAAAAATTGTAAATTTTTGATTTTCAAACCGTGTAAAAACAGAATTAGGTGTACTACGGTATGCTGGGATATATTGTGATAAACTTATGTACTCAGCTATGACGCACATTCAAACATGCATATGTACATATGTATGTATGTAACCCTCGGCTTCAGCTTACCCTTTGGGACTCTATAACTTGCTCCCAACTGCTCCCATCGCTCCCAGATGTCGCCTCAAATTTGCTCTACCCGACACGCACATGCGAAAAGGGCATACGAGAATGCCCATAGACGCTGCTGATGATCGCTTTCGGGCTCCAATAACAAAATACACGCATATACGAGGGGTGCCACAGACTGTCAAACCAACCGGATTCCACATAAATATTTCATACATACATTAAGTTTTTCGAACAATTTTAGCACCCTTAATAATAACAATGAGCGATAGTCATTTTGTACTTAGCACGAGACACAAATTAGGTTGTAGGTCTAGATGAGTAGATCACTTCCTCATATTTGGATATATATAAATATATGTACATATATACAATATACCCCCAAAAACTTTTTTTAAAAAAACTTTTAAAAACGGAGATTTTGTAACTGCGCTCTCATAATTTTTACTCGGCATCTGCAACGCGGATACCGACAGACATTACTCAATTGAAAAAAAAATTGTACGACCTTACACAATATTTTTGATTCGTGTCGATAGATGGAATATACCTGAAGAAATAGCGACCCAATAATGATGTTTTCTACCATTGTTAATGTTTGCTCAACTTTGCCCTTTTAAAAACAGTTGTTTTTTTGTATGATATGGCATTAGTTATTCAGGTTAGACACCTAGCATATATAACGGAGCTTCCGTGTCTCACGGAATGCAATATACCCCTGTACTCTTTGAAAGAAAAGCCCGCGAAACCCATACCACGGGGCCCTACGTCATTACCGAAAGCAATCATCTTTACTAGCACCAGACTATGAAATAAGAGGAAACGTTTTGAGCCGCGGCAAGACCGTGGCTCTACATTTATACCCGATCCCCAGTCAGTATGTGGGTTGCTATCTCGCTCTCTTCCGCCAGAGGGCGCACACTGCACGAGGAAGAGTAATTGAGAGAGAAGAAATAGGTAAGCGCTTGGACGGCGTTGCGTATCCACTGCAATTTCACTTGTTCCTTCTTAGTATAATAATGATCCGATCTAAGCCAAATCTCATAGATATGGTAATTTTCTATAATATCTTCAAAATTGTGAATGCCACAGATTTTTGTCCTTTGTGGCGGCTGAAAGGGGCGGCCAAAATTTTGAAACAATCTTGATTCAGTGTGATATCACAAGAGTCTGGATACAAAATTTGATTGCTCCAGCTCTTATGGTCTCTGAGAACTAGGTGTCAAGCAAGACGGAGAGACAGACAGACAGACAGACATGGCTCAATCGACTCGCCTATTGATGCTGATCAAGAATATCGATACTTTATGGAGTCGGAAATGCTTCCTTCTGGGTGTCACACATCCACTTTCACCACAAATCTAATACATCCTATATCCATCGCAACTAAATTCATTGACGCTTTAGGCCGTCCGTAGTGGAACTGAAAGACCTCAATGAAGCTAAATTGATGTACCTCTTTTGTTTAGTTTGTTTTCACAGATCAGATTCGATGATATCATGTAATAACGATTAAAAACCTTCTCTTATATTCCCTAAGAGTCGAATTTCCGAACAAATCCTACGACAGCCACAAAACACAGGCACAATGGAAGGCGAGTCAACAGAGTCCACACAAAACACTAAGGTGTCCGATTCGGCCTACTCCAACAGCTGCAGCAACAGTCAGTCGCAGCGCAGGTGAGTGACCTCCAGCGTCTTCCCTCCCCAAAATCTAATTCACGTATGCATCTTCCCTACAGTGGCAGTTCAAAGTCCATGCTAAGCGGTAGCCACTCGTCGGGCAGCAGCGGCTATGGGGGCAAGCCCTCAATACAGGCTAGTAGCGGCGACATGGTCATAAAGCGCAACAAGGAGAAGTCTCGCAAGAAGAAGAAGGCCAAATGCACACAAGCTCAAGCGAGCATCAGTTCATCGCTGGAGGGCGCCGAAGAGCAGCCGCACTCCAGCAGCACAACCTGCGACCAGCAAATCCTGCATGTGCTGGCGACCACTCAGCAGCTGGGGGACCAGCCGTCGTCGTTGGATCATAAGCTTGGCGAGCAGCTGGAGGCAAGGCACAATTGCGGGGTCGGCAAGTCGGAGCAATCGCAGTCCTTTTCGCTGCCCTGTCCCCTCTCAGTGTCCACCCTGATGCCGGGCCTCGGCGTTTGCCATGGCGGCAGCGCAGCAGGCGGCAAGTGGGAGAAGACCTTTGAGTCTTGCAAGCTGGAGACGGGCCCGGCTAAAACGGAGCGCGTGAAGGAGGACAGCTTCTGCTGTGTGATCTCAATGCACGACGGCATCGTGCTCTATACCACGCCCAGTATCACGGACGTGCTGGGCTTTCCACGTGATATGTGGCTAGGCCGCTCCTTCATCGACTTTGTGCACACCAAGGACCGGGCTACATTCGCCAGCCAGATCACCACGGGCATTCCCATTGCAGAGTCGCGCTGCAGCATGCCCAAAGATGCCAGGAGCACTTTCTGCGTGATGCTGCGCCAGTATCGGGGCCTACAGACCAGCGGCTACGGAGTGATCGGCCGGTCCGTGAACTACGAGCCCTTCCGCCTGGGGATGTCATTCCGCGAGGCGCCCGAGGAGGAGCGTTCCGATAACTACATGGTCGCAAATGGCAGCAACATGCTGCTCGTCATTTGTGCTACCCCCATCAAGAGCAGCTACAGAGGTAAGCTGTCAGCCTCTCCTCTCAGTAGTTTCTCTCTTACCGGCCCTCTTTTCTTTCACCACAGTTTCCGAGGAGATCCATTCGCAAAGGAGCCCCAAATTCGCCATCCGCCATACGGCCACCGGCATCATCTCGCACGTGGACAGCGCGGCGGTGAGTGCTTTGGGCTACCTTCCGCAGGACCTAATGGGACGATCCATCATGGACCTCTACCACCACGATGACCTCCCCGTCATTAAGGAGATATACGAGTCTGTCATGAAGAAAGGCCAAACGGCTGGCGCCTCCTTCTGCAGCAAGCCCTATCGCTTCCTCATTCAAAACGGCTGCTACATCCTTCTAGAGACGGAGTGGAGCAGTTTCGTCAACCCTTGGTCGCGCAAGCTCGAGTTTGTCGTCGGCCATCATCGTGTGTTTCAGGGTGAGTTTCTGTATAGTTTGTATAATGCTCTTTCCAAGAAGTTCTATATTTTTCCAAGCAGTATTTCATTTTGTTCTTCTGGGCTTTAAATATTAGATTTCAGATTGCATGGACATTATATTTTTATATTATCCGTTATAAATACATATGGGCATTTCCGCGGGTCGCGAACGTACGTTCGTCCGCTTTTGAAAGAAAGTAAAGAAAGACATTACTATAAAAATACCGAAAAGCGAATTGTTGCTTATTATAATAGGTTTTCACATCAAATTATATGCCAATTGGTTAAATTAGCTGAGTTTCAACCAATTTAGAAAATAATATCGGTACAAAAGTATATGGAAATGTGTTTTTTAGTAACTTTTAATTTGTTGGCCTCGGTTGACATTTAGTCGCTTATTTTTTTAGTATTAATGGGTGTTTTATTAATCTTGCTTGAGTGCTAGGTCGCGAAAATTTCGCGGTTAATTGGTATCGTTCCCATACAAATATCATCCCTGTTTTCGCCAGCGAAAAAATGTATATTGTCTGAGTACTGGGATGTACGAAAACGGTTTCATCTTTCTCATTTTAATTCCTAAACATTCACTAGCATGAATACGCTAGAAAAGTATTAGAGAATTCCAACTTATGTTTATATCGCCCTTATTCACAGTCACCCCGAACGAACTCTAATGATAATTGTTGTTGTTTCCGTGTGGGTAGGTCCGAAGATATGTAACGTTTTTGAGACGCCGCCCAACTCGGAACCGAAGATCGCGGAGGACTTGCTGAACAAGAACACACGCATTAAGGAGGAAATCGTGAATTTACTGGCCGAGAAAGTGTCTCGACCCTCGGACACGGTCAAGCAGGAGGTGTCGCGCCGGTGCCAAGCCCTGGCCAGCTTCATGGAGACACTTATGGACGAGGTGTCGCGTGCGGACCTTAAGCTGGAGCTGCCGCACGAGAACGAGCTGACTGTGTCAGAGCGGGACAGCGTCATGTTGGGTGAAATCTCGCCCCACCACGACTACTATGACAGTAAGAGTTCCATTGAGACGCCACCCAGCTACAATCAACTAAACTATAACGAGAACCTGCTGCGTTTTTTTAACAGCAAGCCTGTCACTGCACCCGTGGAAGTCGAACCGCCAAAAGTGGGGTCCTCGGATGTGAGCAGCACCCGCGAGGATGCCCGCAGCACGCTCAGCCCCCTGAACGGCTTTGAGGGCAGTGGCGCCAGTGGCTCCTCAGGCCACTTAACCAGCGGCAGCAATATACATATGAGTAGTGCGACCAACACAAGCATAGCTGGAACGGGCACTGGTACTGTTACGGGAACCGGCACAATAATAGCCACCTCCGGGACCGGCATTGTCACATGCGCCTCCGGCAACATTGACGCCAACACCTCTGCCGCCGACAACTTTGGCGCCGATACCTCTGCCGCTGACACCTCTGGCGCCGACACCTCTGCTGCTGACAACTATGCAGTCGACAACTATTGCCCCGAAAACTTTGGCACCGGCAACTTTGGCGCTGAAAACTCCTGCGCCGATAACTCTGGCGCCGAAAACTCATGCGCAGATAACTCTGGCGTCGATAACTCCCGACCCGATAACTCTGGGGCCGACAACTCTGGACCCGACAACTCTGGACCCGCGACATCTCTGGCGCTGACAATTCTGGACCCGACAACACTGGACCGGACAATTCCGGCGCCGACAACTCTCGGACCGATAACTCCAGACCCGACCACCCTAGACCCGACATCTCTGGCGCCAACAATTCTCGACCCGACAACACTGGACCCGACAAGTCGGGCGCCGAAAACTCTGGCTCTGGATCGGGGTCGGGCACCTCCGGCGGCGAAGGTCCCTCCAGTGGCGGGCAGGACACCAGAACCCCCGCTGCCACTCCCGATTCCCCACCCGTCTCACTCACCGAGTCGCTTCTGAACAAGCACAACGACGAGATGGAGAAGTTCATGCTGAAGAAGCACCGAGAGTCACGCGGGGACCGCCGTACCGTCGAAAAGAACAAGAACAAGACGGCCAACAC
This sequence comes from Drosophila lowei, assembly GCA_008121275.1. NCBI lineage: Eukaryota > Metazoa > Arthropoda > Insecta > Diptera > Drosophilidae > Drosophila > Drosophila lowei. The sequence continues at coordinate 55,258,250 of CM017781.1, read as the reverse complement.
AATCGACTCGCTGAAGATACTCGAGTACAGCAGCACTGGTCCCGGTCACGGCATCAAGCGCGGCGGGTCCTACTCTTGGGAGGGCGAGGGCAACAAGCCCAAGCAGCAGCCCACTCTCAACAGTGTGGGCGTGGGGACGGGTGCGCCCGAGGCCCCCATCACACCTGTACACCCCACTCACACCACTCACACGGCCATCGCCCAGAGCAGCTTCTCGGCACAGCAAAGTCTCTTCCCCACCTTCTACTATATTCCAGCCACCCCGCTAGCCCCCTCCACGCCTGCACCGGGTACGGTTAGTCCCACGCCACGAAACCAAAAGCACCATCACCATACCCATCAGCATGCGCCGAAGGTCCCAGATCAGGCAAGCACCTCCCAGCAGGCGGCGGGAGCAGCCGCAATGCCTCTCCAGTACGTGGCCGGGGTGATGTATCCGCACCCATCGCTCTTTTACACGCACCCGGCAGCGGCAGCCGCCACGGCCATGATGTACCAGCCCATGCCCTTTCCCGGAATAGCCAATGCAATGCAGCTGCCGGAGCAGCCTAGCACTTCGCAGTCCAACTACAGCAAGACCGTCTTCTCGGTAAGTTTTCTGGAAATTTTTCGCACTAATCACCATCGAAATAACTGGTCCGGCAGACTCAACAGGTCATAGTGGCGCCACCGACGATAACAACGACAACGGCGACGACGACGCCCAAAACACAAGGAGCCTTCCACTCTATCACACCCGCCCAGCTGCAACGCCCGTCGTCACAAGACACATCGGTCAAGACGGAGCCCACCTCGAATGCCACACCTTCACATTCGTCCAATAAGAAGAAGGCCAACTCGCCCATCGCCTCCGGCATAGGCGACTACAACTCCAACCAGGCTTGCTCCAGAAATCGAGCCAACGTGAAGGTAAGATAAGCAAACTTCTCTCTGTAGCTTTTACATAATCTGAAATACAAATATGCACAAAGAAATACACAGACAGCAATGGAAACAGCGACGACATGGACGGCTCTAGCTTCTCGTCCTTCTATTCATCGTTCATCAAGACCACAGATGGCTCCGAAAGTCCGCCCGACAACGACAAAGAGGCCAAACACCGCAAGTTGAAGGTGAGTCAGTGGGTGAATTGGTTGGGTACTAGCTGCTAATACTCCATATAACTCTGTTAGACCCACCCACTACTTTGAGCGTCACTTTTAATTGAAAGGGAATCCTAAAACTGATTTAGTTTTTCTTTAGAGTAATCTGTACTACTCGAAACGCACTCAAACCGTGTGTTTCTTATTGCCAAGCTGAGTTTATTCATGGTCGCGTTCGTACCGATTAGTTCAGATATTGTTTCCTTTGGAAACAAACTTTGGAGGGAACAGCATACTACCAAATTGCCCCGATCATCCTTGTTCAATAATTTCAACAATTTGTATCTATCGCAGAATATAACCCGGTTGAGCAGTAAGATAATGGAGCACCCGGAAGAGGACCAAACCCAGCACGGAGATGGATAGCTAACACCGCAGCTGCTGCTGACTGACGTACATAACCGGGTACATAATGTGACCGACGTCGACCCGTAGGGCGAACAAAGCAGCATCAGCTAGAGCCCGTAGCGACCAGAGCAATGGATAGATAATGCACAAATTTCTCACAATTATGTCCAGTAAATCTATTCAATTTTCTGTTCCCCTTTATCCATCCAAGTTCACTTTACTCTTCAGTGTGAAGAAGATCACCACATTAAGGCGGAACTAGAGTTCTTCGGTGTTGCATGAATTAAAAATGTTAAACGTTATTCTAAATTGTTGAATATTTGAAATATGTATGAAATGTCCTTTAAAATAAACACTGCGATGGTAAGCTAAGAAACCGCATCATGTTTATAATTTTTATTATTTATTTTAATTTAAGTATATAATATAGCTGGCTAACCCAGCAAACGTTCTTCAGCTAAGAGCCATTGATTGTTCAATATTTTTTGTTTGTCGGTCTTTAGCCAACATAAATAAGCTCGATGGTTTGCCCACGCTCACGCGTTCACACATGCCACGTATAATATTATAATTTCAATGTAAAACATGGTGTGCCCAAATCTAAGCCGCAATCTGGGAATGCCGATGAGCAAGCCGTTCAAAGGTTCTGGTGTTGTCTCAATTTCAGGAAGTTGTACTTTTCGTGATGCGCAACACATACCATCGACTCATGTTTGAATTTGAACACATGACAATGGGGACATTATTTGCTCGTAATCGATTGCAAGAGGGGGAAAGAATCGGTTTTAAATGCTCGATATACTTGCTTGCGTTGTCTGCCATTTTCTTTGTCTCTGTTCAAATTTTCGTGGCTGATTTCGTTTATCTCGTGCCTTTCGTAATTGAGATTCACGCAATTGCGACATGCTCACACGCACATTTTCAATTTCTTGTTGGATTCCATTCCGGCTTGCTTTCATAAAAGATTTGAATTTGTAACTGATTTTATTTGTAACAGAGACATAAAGAGAGGTGTTTAACAATGCCTAGTGGCCTAGCAAGGTCTGTTTTGAGTTTATTTATGTGACAGTTCCAATTATATCTGGTGTTGATTGTGAGGCCTAAGATTCTAAGTGAGTTGGTAGATTGGATGGTTGTGTCACCGGTGAGGATTTTGGGTTTGCAATCATTTTTGCGGCATAGGAGTCGGCACTTCTCTGTAGAGAGGACTGAGCCCGAGAGTATGCACCAGTCATCTATTTGGTTACAGATTGTTTGGATGTTAATTGTGGGAGATTTTGCTTGAGTGATATATAATTCGCGTTTTCTAGTGCTGGGGGGGGGTTGTGGTATTATTGGTAGGGGAGTTTATATGGAGTTTGTTTGAGCGGAATTGTAGGGAGATCGTCTGCTTCTTCTGACTATACGTGGGCGAAGAAGTTGGCTATTTCTGTTTGGTTGGTTGTTGCTGATTGGGTGTAAGAGTTATAGATAAAATGGATATTTTTAGGGGGTAAGGTCGCAGAGGCGTCTGATGTTCGACCATGTGGGGGATGGTTCTAGGTTAGGATGTATTTGTGATGTGGATCGAGGATCGATTTCCATTTGGCTTCCCTGATTGTTTTCTTGAATATGATTTATTGAATTCTATGTTGTGGTTATTTATGTCCCGTTTGACTTCGTCTCTTTTGAGAAGTGTAAGTTCATTTTTCTACCAGGGCACAGTACGTGGGAGGGAAAAGGTGATATTTTGTGGCATATAAAGGTGGGCACTTTGGAATGGTATTCCACTTTATATTATAGTGAATTATATATTTCCTGTAGAGATCCCAGTCAGCATTTTTGAGTTTATATAACGGTTTTGAGGTAAAGCTTGGGGGAGATGGGTTTTTACATAACGAAAGTAATATGTGGAAGTGGTCACTACCATGGAGGTCATCTATTACTTTCCAGAGGAGCGATGGTGGCTGATGCAAGTGAGAGATCGATGTGAGTAAATGTTTTGTGTGTTGAGAAGTGGGCGGGGGACTATATAGAACTTAGAAGGATATCATTTGAGCAGTTTAGAAATATGGCTATTGTTTTCCCTCTGCGGTTGCCTTCGGTGAGCCCTAGTAAGGCGGCCAGCTGTTGAAGTCACCCAGAAGGAGGGTGTGTTCATTTGGTAGGGTAAGGAATTATGAAGGTTACGGGCGTTGAAGGATTCGTTTTCGGGGAGATTTGATTTTGATTTTCGTCAAAGTCTGTGCTAAGTGGAATTGGGGTATGGGTATGGGAGAGGAGAGTGTTTGTAATTCTATGAAGCTACTCCTGTAACTGTGTACGTTCAGTTGGATTATTTTGAGCATAATAAGTGGTAGAATAGATAGTTTGCTTAATTCAAGAGCTTAGTATTATTTATTAATATGGTTTGGTATTTAAAGTTCTTCTTCGCGGTAAATTTTGTTTGTTAGTGAATTATTAGATAATAAAGCTAGGTTTGCATTGGGAGTTTTAGTTTTTTCAGTCTTATCCTTAGCCTTGAGGTGTTTGGTGACCAGGTTGAGTTTGTCTTTGTCCTTAGAGCGGCTTCCGAGCTTCCGTTCTGATTCTGGGATATTTTTTGTGGTTTTGGTAGTCTTAACAGCTCCTGTGGTATCTGTGTCCATATCCATTCCTTCTTTGGAGCTGAAGGTGTGATGTTGGGATGGTGTTGGCTTAGGTTTGTTTGGATGTGTGTTTCAGGGGATGTCCCCGTAGTTTGTGATTGGTCTGTTTTGCTCTGTGTGGTTTGGAGTGTTTTTTGATGATGAGGGGGCGTTGGAGGTAGATGATTCTGTGTTATGATGTTTTGGCTGTTGATGGACGGCAGCTACTTTGCCATTTGGTGTGGATTGGTGGGGGTTCCGTTGGTAATTACTTTTCCGATCGATTTGGTTAGTGCTATCTCTTTTTGTTTGAGAAACTTTGGGCATTTGGTGTCCGGGGGGCTGTGGTTGTTCTGTATGTTGGCGTTAAATTTGCAGTTAATACAGAACATTGGTTTGGAGCATAGATCATCGTCGGCAGGCTGTACTTCAGAGCAGTTCGAGCTGATATTAGTGCTTCTGCGGTATTTTGCTAGGTTGCCAAATTTCTGGCAGTCGTGGCAACGTTCACTCGTTTATATCCTATCATTATATGTTGAGGTAACGCTGGTGTATCGAATGTTAGGATGATGAGTCCGGTTTCCTGGAGTAAGTCGTATTTGTGTTTAAGGATATTGGTGGCGTCGATGACTTTTTGAGGCTTGAGTTCATTTTGTATTTCGCCGATATCGATGTTGCGCAAGTCATTAGAGTAGATAACCCCATTCCATTGCTTTTTCAACAAAATCGTGGAATTTTGTGTCTCTGTTTTTTGACAGAATCTACTTCACGGCAACACTAAAAAGTCTGTTTTCGAAAGTTTTGTTGTCTGTTCTATTTATTGTGATGTATTTCGGCTCTAAGAAAGATGATTTGTCGCACTGTGCGTGAAATTTTGGGTCTGGTGGTCGCAACCATGAGGAAATTTTACAAGGTGGTCCGCTCCCGCAACGCGCTCTCTTTTCGGGTCTCATTTTGCTCAGTACAACAGCACACTTCGTACTTCTCTCTCTCATTAAACATGTCGTCAAAGCGCTCTCAGTAGTGCAGAGCGTAAAATAAGGCCCGAAAGAGAGTAAGCGGACTACCTTGTATAAGGGCTGGTATGGGCGCTGCCCTCTGCACTTGAACATGTAAATGTTCACTTAGTGTGTTTGTTTTTGTGGTTTTCTGAAATTTGCTTTGTGCACTTATTTGTTTTTCTATGAGGTTTTTATTGTTGGTTTTGCGTTCGATGCGTTTTCTTGGCGAAGTATAGTATTTTATATATTATGTATATTATAATATAAAATCACTTTCTTTTTTAAGTGTCCACTCTCGGAGCTATATTGGTATACATTTTTAAGTCTAAGAGTAAATATTAAGATTTCATGGCTTTTTTCCCTGGGTGAATTATTGAACTTTCACTATCAAAGAACTCCTCATACGGGATGTTGTCCCAGAGGTGCTGGAGGATGGCCCTGAAGGACCGGTCGCAGGCTTCGTTGATCTTGGGCTGAATGTCCGCCGCCAGGGCATCCCACTCTTCGTTAAGAATCTTCAGGGTGCTTTCGCGGACCTCCCTGTTGTCACTGAAGAGGTTGGACAGGTTGAAGTGACCCCTGGACATTAAATGGACAGCGTCAAGAGATAGAACAAATTGGAGGGACTATGGGCGTTACGTTACTCACTCCTTGACCTTGGTGACTGTTTTGAAGTCTGTGATATTGAGATATGTGTGTCCATCCCCATCGCCATGCCCTCGCTTTACTGGGTCGGCCACGATACGCAACTTAGCCTGCACCTGACTCAGCTTGATGACTATATCCCCAGTGCTGACGATGGGTAGAATGAGGATCTTGCCGTTGACATCGTACTTGGCACGGACCTCCAGTTCAGGCATGTAGATCAACAGGACTAGCTTGAGTGGCTTGCTAAAGTCCTTCGTGAAACCCTTCAGGCTCTTCACCACCACCGAATTGGCCAGATTGTACAGCTTGGCATTGGTCATGAGCAAGTTGAACTGCAGCGATTCGGAGTGGCCTCCGCTCTCTACTCGCAGCGTTCCTAGGTCAATGGGCTCCAGGCTAGCCACTCCACGATCGGGTATGCCACTTTTGAAGGCCCGGAAGAAATTCTGTGCCTGCTCCACGTAGCAGGTCTCATTACCAAAGTGACAGCGCTCCAGGGGCTCAGCTGTGGGTAAGAACTAGTCAGACCGGCAATGCACAGGATCAGCACTTGTTGAAAAACTCACGGAATAAATCCACCGCCAGTGTCGCGATTATGCCTGCGATGAGAACTAAAACTAAAACAAACTGCATTTTTTCTCCGTCTTCCGATATCCGTTTTCGTCGAGCGGCAAATGACAAACTTAAGCCAGATGCCGATGCCGGGCCTATTTATGCATCCTCTGGGCCTGCCTGAGAGTCAGCTCAAGCTCGATTCTGGGTACAGCTCGGTTTAATTGCTCGCCGATACCCGTATGGCACTCACTTCATACTTAGCGGTGCGTATGATCAGCCCACATGCGATAGGCACAGAATTTAGTTTTTTTTCAAGACAATATTCAGTCTTTTATCAATTATATCCAATACTATTTGAAAATCACAACCAAAAATATTTACTTTATCAAGCAGCGAATGCAGTCAGCGAAATCATAGCAAGTGTCTCATTATGTACATACTCGTACATGGTTACATATAGTACATATGTAAGTACATATGCTTGTACATATGTGAAAATGAAATTATACTGACGAACGACTTGGTTGCAATGGACCCGCGATAAAACGAGTTTTATCCACTCTCCCATCCGCTGTCTGGACACGCATTGACATTTTTGTATTAGTTCAAATTAGAAATTCACTTGTACTAGTAAAGGCAAATCTAAATGCTGTAGACCCTGGTATTTGCGTAACTTAAATATAATAAAATTCTAAATTCTGGTTGCGTTAGTCGCGAGTGGCGACTACCTAGACGAAACCCTACAGCACCGAATCGAAGACATTTTCATAGCCAGAATTATCAAAGGACTCACTTATAAGCACCCTATTAAAGTGAGAAGTGTTGAGTGGGGCATTCCAGGAAATATTAGCACGAAAACAGTCCACTTATAAGGTCTGTACAGTGTACACTGTGGTACTGTGTACCAATTTAATACATATGTACATATATCTTTAATATCGTTAAAATGGCTGTACCATTCCTCATAACCCCATTAATAACGGGACAAAGTCGGTACAGTTCCGCTTGCAGCTTGAGCTAAAATAGCAGTATTATTTCTCCGTTTTATCCACTGACGTAAAATGTCCACAAAATCGAAACTAATGTACATTTTTCTGTCATGCAGGCGTTATATAAACAGTTATATAAAATTCACTATCTTATTAGGTATACCATTAATTTTGATAATAAATAAATATTAAATAACCATTGACATTTTCTTTGGTGTCCTTGTAAAATTTCTTGATTTGATAGGTGTACCTTGAACACAAAAGGTTTGCGGAGCACTGCACTGGATAACAGGAAGTCTGAAATTGTTTGCAGAATCATCGTATGCTTGGCTCCCCGAAAGGTTTTACCATCATCGTTGGAGACACAAATATCACAATTAGTCTCCCAGATATAGTAATACAAGCGAACAGAGAGGCTGACAGCAGCGATTCGTATAGGGAGGTCAGTAAGGCTTTCTTCGACAAATACGTGTATAATCCTAGGGAAGGAGATGAGGCAGTATCGCTATAAAATCTAGTTCCGGCTTTGGCCATCACTCAGACAGTGTGCGTAGGTTGACTTTGTGCTCAACCAATTGACGGAGCATGTCAAGCTCTAGGTCAGCGGGATGACTGTTGAATTAAACTCTTGATCTCTTGCCACGTCAGAACGATGACGATGATTTTACTCTCGCTAAATTCCCTCCCCGCTCCCGTGGCTGAGTGGGTCAAGCAGATTTTAGAATTGTTTGAGATTTTCTCTATGCAATGTCTACTCGTAGAAATTCAAAGTGTCGGGAGTAAGAGACAGTGGTTTATGATTTTCGTTGCAAACGGGTCCGATTGATTAATCACTTTTGGATCCATTTAATCTCCCAATTCGGCTCGAAGTGTATCCGTTAAGTGTGTTATCGCCTTGCTCCAAGACGCGGCTAATTAGCGAGAAATGAACACAGCTTTAAGTCGTTTAAAAAGGTAAACAACTTTATTTACATTTATTGAACATGAACCAAGGGGCGCGTGCGGCGAAAAGGTGAGCGGCTTAGGTTGGGCAGCAGGCGACAAATGACTGCTTAGATCTGAGGCGTGTTCGTATCATTGCCTAGAGTTTTAAGCGACTGCTCAAACTCAACGGACTCCACCTGACGCTTCTCCGGATCATGAGGCGGCGGCCCAATCAGTTTTACAACCTCATCGTAGTCCAATGTTTCCCTTTCCAGAAGAGCCTCGGCCAACTGAAACAATAGAAGAATGGGATAACTCGTCGTGGAAAGCTAAGAGACAGAAAGTATAAGAATGTAGCTGACCTTTTCTAACTTGTCGCGGTGTTTGACGAGTATGCCCTCGGTTATCTGGTAGGCATGAGTCACGACATTGCGGGCCTCGTTGTCGATCATGGTTTCCATGGCTCGGGAATAGGGTTTTGCGCTACCGCCGGAGTCCCCACTCTCGGACTCGTCCGCATCTCGGATATAGATGGGTCCTAGAATCTTGCTCATGCCAAACTTCTTGATCTGAGAATAGGCGATCTTTGTGACCTTTTCCAGATCGTTCTGGGCCCCAGTCGTAATGCGATTGAAGACTAAGTTCTCAGCCGCGCGTCCGCCCAGGGCCATGCACATCTTGTCGAATAGCTCCTCCTTGCTGTACAGATGCTGCTCGCTGGGCGTGTACTGGGCAAAGCCCAGGGCCAAGCTGGTGCGCGGCACAATGGTCACTTTGAGCAGGATGTCCGAATGAGGCAGCATCCAGCCTACAAGGGCATGACCGGATTCGTGGTAAGCAATAACCTTTCGCTCTGCCAGAGACAACGCATGCGAACGCTTTTCAGTGCCACCTACGGAAGGAAAAGCGGCGAGAAAAGAGAGAAAATTTGGATTTTGATATAGTTGACTTTGCGAAATTTGAATGAGGCTCTAACGCACCAACTAAACGCTCGACGGCGTACTCCAGGTTCCTTGTGCTGACCTCTGTCTGCGTGTTTCGGGCCGCATGAAGAGCGGCCTCATTGCAGACGTTGGCAATGTCGGCGCCAGAAAAGCCGGGCGTAAGGCGTGCCAGGCGCTGTGACATGGTGCTGGGCGGGGCGTCCAGCTTGACTGAAGACAAATGCTTCTCGAATATCTCCTTGCGCTCCTGCAGCGTGGGCAGGTCGATGAGTATGTGGCGATCAAAGCGGCCAGGTCGTAGCAGAGCCTGAACAGAAGGGTTTTAATATTTTGCACAATAAATCATCTGCCCAAAGGCCCAAAATCATTCCATGCTTCCTCATGATTCACTCACCTTGTCAAGAATATCGGCCCGATTCGTGCTGGCCAGCATGAGGACACCTTCCTTGGTGGCCATGCCGTCCATTTCGACTAGAAGCTGATTGAGGGTTTGTTCCGACTCGCCAGAGCCACCCTGGCCCATGCTCTCTGTGCCAGACCGCTGGCGTCCGATAGCGTCGATCTCATCAATGTAGATGATACAGGGCGCCCGCTTCTTGCCCTCTTTAAAGAGATCACGCACGCGTGCGGCCCCTAGTCCCCCAATCATCTCTATGAATTCAGATCCGTTCATACTGAGAAAAGGCACTTGAGCCTCTGTGGCCACTGCTTTGGCCAGAAGCGTTTTTCCGCAGCCAGGCGGACCCAGGAGCAAGGCTCCGCGTGGCACCTTGGCGCCCAGGCGCTGATACTTTTCCGGCGTCTTCAAATAGTCAACGAACTCCTTAACTTCCTGCTTAGCTTCGCGGAGGCCTGCCACGTCTCGGAATAGGACGCCACGTCCGCCGTCAAAAGGATCCACGAGTGTGAACTTGGCCCGACCCATTTGATTCTGCAATGGGGGTAGAGTCAGAGATCACAGATCTGTAATTATGTCAGCTATACAAACGTACAAACGAGTCCATGCTGAGCGGACTCTTGATGCTCTTCATGCGCGTGGCAATGGACATGAATAGAGCACAGATGAGCAGTAGCATAAGGATGCGTCCCGTAGTGTCTGACTGGCGATCGTAAGTGACGGGTACACCATCCTTGATGCCCAGACGCTTCTCCACGTCGCGAAGCTTCTCCTCAAATTTGGTGGCATCGGCCACAGCCATGTGAAATATGGTTGAGGTCACTTTCCTGCCCTTGATAACGGCCCCTTCGTGAAGTATAATTGTTACCATTTCCATGTCGGGACGTATGATCAGCTCTTTCACCTCGCCCACGGCCAGCATGTGATGCACAAACTCATTCCACGACACGTATCGCGTCGAGCCCTGTCCGCAGATAGAAAACATTAAGTAAAAAGGAAAGATTGCAGTGAAAAAGTATAAGAGTGTTACCTCGGGCCTTTCCGACCGTGGGGTGATCAGCAATGAGAAGAATGCCACAAACATGTAGATGGTGAACAACCAGAGCACAGCCTTGGTTAACACTGAACGCATTTTCTCATCGTTCTCATTGCTTTTCTTTTTCCCATCTTCACCAGGATCACTGCTGGAACTGCTGCCAGAGGTGGCATCGGCCGATGACTGATCTGTGTTGGCTTTGGTGGTGCTGCTGCTACTGTGAGATGTGGGCGCTGCCGACAGTGGTTTCTCCTTGACAGAATCGTCGTCACTGGACGTGGATGACTTAGTTTGTTTGCTGGCATCGCCAGTGTTGCTGCTCTTGCTGTCAGGGGGTTTGTCTGATTTGCCTGTGCTCATGCAGCGCAGATGCATTTTACGCACCTCGTTCGGCGTTAGCTGCAGAGAGCGTGATATCAGGCCCACAACCGCTTTGTACTCCGCCTCCATCTTGAGAACCTAGCAAATAAATTTCGGATTTATTTATCTTTTTTCTCTGTGGCAGTCTTCTTACCTGTCGCCGGCTAAGCGGCAGGAGACGGAGCTCCCGCCTGAAGCCACAATATAGTTCTGTCAAATTCTGTATCTGTGCGAATTGGCGGGATCCGCTTTGCAGCAGATTTCTCACATGCTGCAGTCCCTTCAACATCATTTGCAGAAGTTTTTCCCCTCTTGTGGACCTCCTTGGTACACGAATACGTAACTTGATGTTATTTGCTTGAAATTACATGCAATGACTTCGCAGGGTTGCCAGATCGCCGCAAAACGGTGACAGCAATATCAGCTGTGCTGGTATTTTAATAGATAGTAATTAATTCAGGCACTAGTGCCTGTATTCCACTACACTTTAGGCTAAGGCAGTCAGAACAGATGTAAAAACCTTACAAGAAAAGCAGGCAGTGAGAACGAGAGAAATATATGCTGTAGTTTGGATTTTCAGTCGATCTGGTGGTAGCGAAGCAGAGATTGTCGATTGTTAGAATTTGCAGATATATGTAAGTTGACTAATTGCTGTATGATGGCCGAATTTCATTATTGTTCAATACCGGTATGGTATGAAATACAAACACAACGATAAATTTTTGTTAGTTCTGGTGGTTTGTTGCCTCCAATTCGATAACAATGTCAGTCCATAACATTGGCACAATCGAGATTTTGATAGTTAGATAACCTTGGGTTTCAAAAAAAAAAGGTTGCTTTTTATTAAAAAAATTTTTTTTTATAAATCTTGGCCGGTTTAATAAGTAAACAATTAAAAGCGCCTATTTTTTAAATAAAAAATAATAATAATAGTGCTATACAAATATTACTTCGTACTACGTAATAATAATGTCACTGTATTGAGTAGCTAAATTTGTTAAATGTTTTCACTGTTCTTTAAATGGCATTTGATCGCACTGCTCTCAATAATTATTATTTACTGATCCATCGAAAGGACCCATATTGTCGCCAAAGTCCTGCATCTCCTCCTCCATGTTTTCATCGAAATCATCGCCCAAATCCTTAGATTCGGGACAGTTTCGACAGCGACTCTCGTTAACACCGTAGTTAATACATGTCGAGCCCACGCACTCACAGCAACCGTCGTGGAACCATCTAATTTGTTAGATTGCAATTAAATACCGTCTATTCTTTGTATGCATTATATTCACCTGGTACTGCTAGCACCTGTGGTCTGACAACTCTTTCGACACTTATTCCAAGACACGCACTGGTCCAGATATATTACCGTGCAATTAACTGTAACAATATTGTCTCGCTCCTGGATTGCTTCATCTAAATTTTTATCATTCGTTCCTTAAATACAAGAAACACGATTAAACACAAAGAAATAATACCAATTGCTTTGAGAATTACATACTTAAATAATAATGGCCATCCTTTTCGAGTTTGGGACCCTTCAAGTACTTGTCAAAATCCACTTGAAACGTGAACACATTCCAATTGTAACCGAAAGTATCACTGTCATCTGGAGTTGTGACCAATACGTTAAACAGCTCCGGCACACCATCGAAATCTTCGACATGAGATTTCTTTGACAGCGAATTGCGTGTGTCATTCGGCTTCGGACAGAGCTCTGTAAATTTAAATACCAATAGGACATACAAATAGGAAATGGGTTCAAAACAATCACAATCAAATTCAACTTGCTTGCATGCTTTATAAGAACGATATTCTTTCACGTGAAAGGCTTAAGTACGGAATTACCCGCCTTATTAACTATGTTATATTACCTAATATGTACTCTTGCAGCTCTGCTACACAATAAGGGGTTATGGTGTTATGAGATTGGTCTTTGCTAATTGACTCGTGCTTGGCAAAGTCGAATGTCACAACACCATTACTAATAGGTTGCTGACACTATGCCGGAATCGCAAAATTTGGTTGCTTTCCTCGTCATCAAACACGCAAATCATCTGTTCTCAAGACGCAGCGAACTGCGTCTGCCAATGTAAACGCCTATTCCGGTTCGTTGCGTCTATTCCGATATCGATACGAAACGTGCGGCAGTGAAAAAGGGCTATAAGAGTGGTCGGGAAACTGCTAATCGCTAGCTCAAGCCCGCTATCGATACCTGGTTGGCACATCGCTCACTCACACTCACACATGCACGAACACTACACAGTTGGAGGCAACAAAAACAATGCGAGCCAAAGGCTGTCGCCCGATTGTCATCACCACATATTTTTATCTCGTTAGACCTCTGCCCAACCCCACCCTCAGTGTGGAAGGCCAACGCCAGCCGCATTACTTACCTACACAGCTGCAGCACTCCTCGTAGTACTTCTTCCCCAGGCACTTGAGACACTCTTTGCAGCAGGAGCAGTTCTTGAGCTCGCATTTGCAGCTCTGCGTCAGCATGCACTTGGATACGATGGATGCGCAGACGACTTCATTGCACGACTCCACATGGCCATAGAAGCACACGAGTCCCAGCAGCAGAAATGAGCCAACTGTGAGCGAGCGCCAAATATCCATAATGTTAGATGTTTTGGAGGATTTCATATGATTGCACACGGTGGACAAGGAGATGGCAGGGGAAACAGAGAGACACAACAGCAGTGGACGGTAGTTGGGGAGACTTTGACTGATATATATATACTATACAGTGAATAATAGATGGAAATGCGATCTGTTTTTTTCTGTTTCACACGTATGTACATATGTAAGTATATAAATATGTATCTTTATGTATGTATGGACCAGCTGCGCTTGTGTGATTGCAATTACAAAAAATTACAATTGGGGAAAACACACACAAACACACCGACAAACTATTTGTTAACAACACATGTAATTGCACGGCATCATTCGCTTAAGATACTTTCAGTTTGGATTATTGAAATATGTATTTATATGTTGGATCAGACTCAGTCTACGAATATATTTCATAAATCATTGGACAAGCGCGTAACAACAGCAACAAGAAACGACTCCACAACGTACACTAAGAAGACAATAACTATCGAGCGACAGATCAGATTCGAGAGATCCGCAGCGGCAACGTAACGGCAGAGGCGACAACGAGACAGAGACGTCGGCGTCAGCTAGCTTGTTTTTATTATTGGCGCGACCCGCAACGATACAACTAGATACAAATACGAATACGCGAATTGAGCGCACACACAGAATCAAACCCACCACACACGCAACTCAGACTGGGGCTTAGAAACGTAAACACGTTACGAAGCGTTGATGATGCTGACGCCGGCGCTGCTGGCTTTGATTGTTGACAATTCTGGTGCTGGCTGGTGCTTGCGCTGGTTGACAGCAAGGGGACGGGGCGGTTCGGAACGGATCGGATCGGGACACAGAGGCAGGCGCACGCGTACGTTAGCTGAATGATCAGCTACCAACAACAATTATCAATACACACATATATACATATGCATGTGGATCAAATGACTTAGAGATGAGCAATATTATCCGAAAATTAAACCTGATGAAATTACTGTTCTTTCATATAATAGAAAAGAGTTTACAATTTATTTGTTAGACAATGAAGCTGAAGGTGCAGCATGCAACCCCACTTAAAAATAGAATACCATCTGTAAATCACAAACTATTGTTGGAAATAAAACATAGGTTTCTCCTGTATTTTTGTCTACGAAATGACACCAGTGTGGGAAATTTATCTTAATCAGTTCATACCTCAAATTGCTCAAATATTATTGTTTGCGTTATTTTTAATTCGAAATAAGACATAACTCTCCTCCCTAATACTCAATTGCACTATCGCGTACCGATACTTTAAGACTCTGGTACTCGAGCCTCAGCGGTCTGGCAACGCCATCTGAACAACAATAACAAAAATAAAGAACAAACAGAAATATGCAAAATTAAACATTTTTAAAATGTTTATGTTTCGGAACTGTGCTGTTCTCCTGGTGATTGGTTCCATCTTTTGTTTTATATATGGCATCATTAACCTCTATGTAGATGTGGAGCCGAATGCCTGTCGCATGACATATATGTTTGGGCAGCCGATGTTTTCAGTAAGTTATCAGATTGAGATTCGCACACTCAACACACTATATTTATTGCTTATACAGCGAGTCCAGATAAAAAACGGCGAGCTGTATCCCAATTACAGACTTTTCTACTACTACGAAGGACTAAGGGACTCGGTGGACCCACTTAAAAGGGGCATGACCGGAGCTCCGGTTATTTTTGTGCCAGGCAATGGCGGCTCCTACAAGCAAGTCAGATCGTTAGCCTCCGTTGCCCTTCGCAAGGCTCTGACTAACGATGCCGGCATTCATTTAGACTACTACACCATTGACTACGATGAAGAGCTGTCGGCTCTCTATGGCGGCTACTTGTTTCATCAGCAACGTTATCTTAAGTTATGCATCCGCACAATCCTGTCCCTCTATAAAGGGCGCAGCGAGCAGCCGTCCATTGTGCTCATCGGTCACTCAATGGGCGGTAAGCTGGCGCACTCTGTTCTTACAGACCTAAGCATAGGACAGCACATAAATACGATTATCAGTATTTCCACGCCCCTTGACCGGCCCGTGCTCAATTTGGATGCTGAGCTGGACGCTTTTTACGCACAGACAGATGGTGCTCTCAGCAAGACTCGAACAGCCACTCTACCGACGACTCGTACCAATGTCTGCAACAGCTTGCACCAGAACCCACCAAGTGTCCAGAATATGGCTCTGAAAGAGACATCGGCAAACCTGGACAACGTTTTGCTCATCTCGACGGCTGGTGGAAATCGTGATCTCCTCGTGCGCCCGGGCCTAACAGCCTCCAAGTTCAATGATCTTCACGCCATGGTAGATTTCTATATAATTTCAACTTTGCTTCTTTCGCTCTCTATTTTGTATTCCTTTTACCTTGCAGACCTCGGCCATACCCCGTGTGAGTCTAAGCTGCGATCACCTATCCGCTGTTTGGTGCTTGCAGTTCATTAAGACCATAAATAGTTTCCTCTTCAGCATTGCCCGGGTGCGAGCCGATCGGTCAGTGATCTTTGGCACAGACAAACAACGCAACCTGCAGTCGGCTCTGTCTCACTTTGTGGTAGATTCTAATGCTTATAACTTATAATTTCTTCATCATTTATCGCGTCTGGTTTTTCAGAAGCCGCCAAGTCGCCCGCAGAACATTATGAGCTTTTCTGTAGCCAACAATTGGAACGAGGAGCGACGACTAGTCATCAATAAGTACTTCGCCAGTGGTCTCAAGACTTCCTACTTTGAGCTGATTGGCCTAAAGCGCCACAAGCGCTACAAAAAACTGGCCATTGAGGCGCTGAATGTGGACGATATCGATTGGTTATTCGGCTGCACTGCCCAGGTCCACAAAGAGACGGGTCAAACTTACTGGTGAGCGTTTCCTCCTCCACCATGCTAAAGACCAGCCCAAATTACATCCTTTTTGCCATTTTAGCGAAAAGGTTACACCGCTCACCCATCTAGTTCAGCGGTTGCCAAACAGAGAGCGAGAGCCTCGAAGCATTGCAGTACTGGATCTGCACAACCTGCGCAATACCTACTTAGAATGGACACATGTGCTGGTACGCCTACCAGCGGGCAGCGGTCACCTTGGCTACAATCTAGACATCTACGACCCTCAAGAGCGGCACGTTGACATCCGCCTTCCGCGCTGGTACTCGTTTTCCAAGCAACTGGCCGTCAATGAAACGCTTCAGGGCACACTCCACTACAGGCTGCGTATCAGTGACCTCTTCGATCCGTACCAGAGCCTGAGAGTGATTATTGAGCCCCTACAGTGCCTCAATCCACAGTACCGCGTCACGGCCAGGCTATGTGTTCCTTGGGCGGCGGGCTTTGAGCGCTTTCAAACGTTGACGTGAGTTGGTGCAGAAATCTATTCTTTCTTGGTCAATATTCGATCATCTATCCACAGTTCTCCAGACGAAAAACCTCAGCTTTATGCGAACGTACCCACCCTGCTTCCAAAGCACTATAATACGACCCTAAATCCTGTCATAATAGACTTGTACCTGGACCCCATTTGCCGCTATCGTATAAGGTAAACAGTTTGCGACAAATAATACAATTGAATGCTTTTAGACTTTAAATGATGTGGACGGTGTGGATTTATAATTATCTTTCTCTTTCCCTCTTCCTCGGTCTCTCGCCTTCTCCTTCTTGTTGACGTTTTTTGTCGCACTCTTATCCATTTTTGAACCTAAGCTATGAGTACGGCTATTCCTCAGCCCTGTCCCGACTGGTCCTGGAGTTTTACAGCTGGCTGCCGGCCCACCTGACATGTGTGCTGCTTATCGTTCTGCGAAAGCAAGTTTCAACCTTCCAGGAAGTGGGCAGCTTCAGGAGCCTAAAGCCCTACACCGGCTATCTGCAGTACACATCACTATACGTGGTCACAGGTTGTCCAAAAAAAAATGCCTCACATATGTCGTCCCACAATGCAAACAAGTTTTCTGTTTTCTTGCAGCCTGTCGCCTGCTGAAGAAGCTAATACTGAGTAGCCGGGTGCTGCCCACTCCAGAATCCTTGGACTACAGCATCAACGTGTCAATTGTGATCCACTGCGCAGCGATTGCGCTCTCCTTGGTGGCAACCCTGGCCACCTGGCTGGCCCTATCGTTCTACGGAAACGCATTCTATCGCTTGGCCTTGCGTCTGACACGCCAATCACAGGCCAGCTCCAATATACTGATCTCCATAATGACTAATCTGCCCATTACTTACGGCATCCTAACCATTGCGACGGCAATAGGCACCTGCAGTGGTGTGGGTCTGCTGCTGGCCTTTGTTTTCTACTTTCTAATGCTGTCGAATGCCTACAAGGACTACCTGGAGGACTTCGTCTGGCAGAAGGCGGCTAACTTGGTTCGCGGTACGCCGAGCGAACCGGCTGCTACAGGATCTCAAGAAGCTGGAGACACGCTATCGGGCATAGATGATGGCCAGTCAGACGAAGATAAGCAACAGCAGGAGAAGGAGGAGGAAGAAATGGAGGCGGAAAAAAAGGAAATTGATCCAGAACCCTGTGTTGGCCTTCAAAACTTTCCCTTTCACGTAACCCTATTGTTGATGCTGCTCATGCAGCTTCTGCTCAATGCGCCAAACACATTGGCCTGGGTCCGGTCTCGACGGTAAGTGAAACTTCTATCCCTCAAATAAATCGTTGAAGGAATCATTTCTCCTCATTTTCCTCGGCAGCCATGGCATCGATTTTCCCGACCCGAGCTTGCAGCCCAGCGTCGTAGTCTTGATCTCCCTAAGTTTACTGCTGCAGTTTCGGGCTCCCCAGAAATGGTAACTAAAGATTACCATTAATCGTAACCAACACCATCTTACACAGCCTCTCCTCTCCTCTTCCCTGCCTTAGCTCTGGCTATTGGATGATGTCCATTGTTCTGTACGTGCTCTCTGGGATTGTTCTTTTGTACTGTCAGGCAGCCATATACAGGCTGAACTTTGTGTTTGCTGGTGCCTTCGCCCTGCTGGCCGCCCACCAAGGCCTCTGGATTCTGTGGCGTCGCCTGAACTGAACTGGTTTTAGCACGTGTGTTAATTTGTTATTTATTTGTTCATTAGTTAATACAGCTATTAAGTTAGAGCAAACAATGGCAATGCCCGAGTCGAAGTGTGCGGTTGAGTCTTACATAAACCCGCAAGCGGCCATTACAATTACAATTAAGTCGATATTGGTCATAGCGGGAAGTCCAAACTAGTCCAAATAGGCGTTACTCGATTTGCTGAACGCACATTGCTTTCAATAAATTTTTTTACGCCTGCTGCCGGCGATTTCTGTTAGAGATATCTGGTATCAGGTATCAGGTGGCAGGCATGTCAATTACCATTTATGTGAAATGTGTGAAAATAGCCATAAACACTGGCCACACTGTACTGCCATACGCGGGTTTCAATTCAAACCAAAAACCTTTTTTTTTCACCATGTTTGTTTTCCATGTTGTTTTGGCCATGTAAAGGGATTTTTACTCTTTCATTTCCCAGTCGGTGCTGAAAAGCAAGCTCCTTATATCCGTGCCCTCCGGATATGTGCAAATGAATGTTAAATTCAACCAAAGACTAGTCTATAAATAGGTACATATATGTATATGTATATCTTTTACCCTTTTTTACCCTCAAATTCCTTTACCATCATTTATATGAAGGGTGATTTGTATGTATATATATAATATTGGAATTGTAATTAAATTTAAACATATGTACTGAATATAGCAAATACTACAAGTGGATACATACATACTGCTTGCCAATGTTTTCCAACGAGTAGAAAGGCAGACATTTGCAAAGGTATTGGAAGCATCGGTCCACCGAAGCTGATCGCCCCATATTATATATACATATATACCTATAGCTCGTAACATACCCGTAGTTTTCAAAAAGAAATAAACTCCCAGTACTTATCCTAAACTACCAATTGCTTGTTGGACAGTGTTGGGGGGCTTTACTGCGACGTAAAAATGTCTACAAATTTATTGAATTCATGTCGGTGTAGCTCTGCGCCCCGATTTCAGATCGTAGCTGAAGACCTCTTTGCTCAAAAAGGTCGGACCTCCATCCATTCAACTTTAGCCAGACCACTTCCATCCAGACTCAGCTTCATCTGTCCTAATGTCTCATTCGGCAGAGTGTTGAATGCGATTTGGAAAACTGGATCAGACAACATGTCTGTCATCGCCCGCGGATTGGCGAGTTATGGCACAGCAGGGCGTGGCAAAGTCATGCTGACACCCGCGGCAGCTGCAATAAGCGCCCGATTTGGCTCGATTGCTGGTTGTAGATGGGGTTTCGTTTCAGTTGCACGTCCAGTGGTCAAACACGATAAGTGGATAATGCTGTACGGATCAAAAGATGCGAAAATAATAGTCACATTTGAAAATTAAGTAGAGAAACGCATCATCAGTTTGGTAATTTTTAATTAAAGCTTTTTTTTATCTTATCAATCGATAAAAACGATTTATAATATCTTATGTCTTTAAATTGTTAATTATACATTAGACTTTGCTAACTGACTAACTGCTAAGACAGAGATAGAGATGTATGTGCGCTGGTAATGGGCACGTTCTAGTTGTAGGCACCTATGTAAACTTGGACAACCAGCAGACGCTACTGATCTAAGTATTGTGAATCGTGTTTGTTGACAGCCGCAGCTTTCGTTTTGATAACGAAACAAATATATGCATATTACATTAATTACATATTTATAGCTTTCGAATTGCGATACATTGATGGGAACTCAAAAAAAATTTTTTGATGTGTGTAACACCCAAAAGGAAGCGTTTTCGACCCCATAAGATATATATATTCTTGATCTGCATCAATAGCCGAATCGATATATAAGAGCTAGAGAGCCGTAGAGCCCTAGAGCTAGAGCCCTTGCGCCCCTACAAAGGACTTTCGTCCACAATTTTTAAGATACAAGAAAGAAAATTATAGATAATCACCATATCTAGGAGATTGCCAAATCTGGAATCACATCGAATTATTATTATAGGCAGAAGAAAAAATGAAACTGCAGTGGCTACGCAACGCCTTCCAAGCGCTTACTGATTCCCTCACTTTCACACACTCTTCGTGCAGTGTGCGCCCTCTGGCGAAGCGCTGCCATACTGACTGAGTATCGGCCAATAATGTAGAGCCGCGGCCCTAGCCGCGGCTCACAACGTTCCCGCTCGTTTTATTTAATGCCGGTTTTGGTTGAGAAACTATGTGATATCGTTGTTTTTGTTTTACGTGATTTTAGCCAAGTCAACACCGGAACAATCATTTAATACAAAAAAAAGGATTTTAATGCGCTGTTGCCAGCCATTAAGTGTTACTTCGCGGACAAGAAACCTGCCAAAGGGACTGCTAAAGCATATGGCATTCCTCGGAAACACCATTTCGGATGGTGTTTTGTTTGAATTCGTCCGTAATTGCAGCCAACGTACACATCAAACATGGTAAGTTTATTGTTTTCAAGGTTTTCTTTTGGCTCGATAAAAGGACCTTTTGTTTCTCCCCAGAAAAAGCATGGACGGCGAGAAACCATCAGCTATAAATCAGCTATATATCAGCTAGCATATTTTATACGTAATTATAAGTAAGCGTCGGAATTGGTGTCGTCTTTTATCATCCCTGTTCAGAAAAGGGGCAGATTGAATTGTTGGTTAATGCGTGGAGGGGGGAATTGAGAGCAATTTTGCTCGCACCTGTCGTGAGAGATTGAAAAAACATAGAGAGAAAGAGAGGAAAAACCACCAAACCAATAATGATCGTATCTGATCGTAGATATGTAGGTAGGATATCTGGTATACAAAATTTTGTTCCTCTATCTCTTATAGTCAGCGGGTATAAAGTCCGTGACTTTATGAATAACCACAGGTTTTTTGTGAAAAAATCATTTTCTTTTTGAACATATGTAGTCTTCTTTGAGCTCTATACATTTTGTCCAACGTTTCTTTAATTTTTGTATGCCTAGAAGTCCGCAAAATAGGCACTTCTTTGTGAGGTGACTTCATCGTTGGAATTAAATCTCTCTCCGCCAAGCCATTTCTTCAGGTTTGGAAGGAATAATGAGGAATAATGAGCACACAGGAATTCGCTTCTTCCCCTTTTCTCTTCATATTACGAAGATGTCTGCTCTCAATGGAAGTCTGATGTAAACACCCAAATAAAATGACGCTACTTCTTCAAATTTGCACAGGAGTCAAGAGACAGATTCCTGTTGGCAGGAGCAGTGTTGCCGCATCAGTTAAGAGGCGGGAAATTCAAAAAATTCACACAAGCACAATGTATAAGTTAAAATATTTATTATTAAAACCAAATATAAAAAAAAATGTTTGTTAAAAGAACATGGCATTAAAGATAAAAATAGATGCAGATGATCTGTACATGGACATAGATTTACGTAGCCTATATATGTATATGTATAGGTATAATGTGTATAGGTATGAGTGTGTATATTTGTACAGTTTGAGCTTAGATAAAATGGGAAGGACGAGGATAAAGAGATGTATGCACTAAAGAAGTGGCGACTACTGCCAGTAACCAGGAACGAGCTGTGCTGGTCCCGAAACATGGGCCAGATACCCAGGCGATGGCATCACATTGACCCTGTAAAACAGAGGAGGAGAATTTTGAGAGAAAGTTAACAGCAGTGTTAAAGGGATATACAAACCGACTTGGCTCCGACTGCGAAGGAGCGGCGCGATAATAGCGCGGTCTGGGCGCCACATAGTTTCCTGAGGCGAAACTGCGAGGATTGGCAACGGGAAAGCGAATAGAGGCGGCTTTTGAGGGCCGACCTCCGACCCTTGCACGGGCTCGCGAACGGGAGACTGTGGCAGTGCGTGCTGTGGCAGCTGCTGCTCCGGCTGCAGCGCCACCACCAGTGCTTGCTGCAGCTACACCCCCACCCAGTCCCAGTCCTAGACCTGACAAACCACCAAGTCCGCCCAGACCGAGGCCTACAGATCCTGCGCCAGGCACTGGCGTCTGCCACATGGCGGCTAGTTGAATGGGTACCAGGGCTGGCAGCGAGACGGTAACCGGCACACCGGGAGGAGGTCCGGCTGGTGCCTCTGGGGCTGGGGCCTCCGGTTCTGGTTCTGGTTCCTCCTCATCCTCGGGAGGGGGGGCGCTGGTCACCTCAGGCTCCGGCTCATCCTCGGGCTCAGGGGGTGGAGACGGAGTCGGCTTGGGCTCGACATCTTTCCAGGCCGCTAGCAGAGCCAGAAGCTCGTCCTTGGTTACGTGCGGGCTCGATGAGGGTGGCAGGGGGCTGAACCCGAAGCTGGGACTGGGACCGGCCCAGCCGCCACCGCTACTCCAACCGATGGGTGGACCGGGTGGGCCAAAGAGGGAGCGCTGTTGCCGGTGCGGGTGCGCCGGACCGCCAGGATAACGTATTGGCTGGATGATCTGGCCACAGATCTGGCTGAGGGAGAGCAGGACCAGTGCTAGGCAGCGGGAAATCTTGTGGGCCTGCATTGCTTAAGATCAGCTTGAGTGCGCGATGTTATCTGTACATCCATTGGCGACCGAAGCCTTTTATATGAGCCAGGCCGCTCCAGGCCATGCCGTGTCTGGGCAGACCAGGCCAGTCTGGGCCTGATCGAGTCGCGAATTGGGTTAACAATTGTCAGCGGCAGACTGGACTGGCCTGGAACGGGCCGGAAGCGTCGGCTCGCGAGGCAATCGGCATTGGCATTTGGTCAACTGGTTCAAATCGTTATTTACGCATTTCAGTGTGCCTAGGAAGCTTGCACCATTTATGGCTCCCATTGCATCACACCGAAGACTAAGTAAGTAGCTGCAAATAAAAATGAAAACCAAAATGAAATCGACATGGAAAAAGTAGACACAGAAAGAAAGGAAAACTGGTTCGCAAGCACGCAGCTACACAACTGTGTAGCACAGTGTTTGCGCCTGGTCGATGGCTTAGTTGATGCCGCGTGCAGGCGAGTTCCCCGACTTTTTGTCCTCTGGAAACTGTGAGTGCCAGCTCGTAGGTAGCCAGCGTAGTCTCCGCCACCGTCCTCTCAGTGTGTATCAGTATCAGATGCGGCTCCAACTAATCTTAGCCTGTCATCGATCATGACCGCATGCTCACCGTCAGAAGTAGTTTCCTGGTGAAGTTGAGTCCCATCAGGGCCACCTCGTCGCTGTCCAGTTCGCGGTACACCTCCGCGTGGTAGGCCGAGACTGCCACCAGGCGAAGCAGACGCAGTGGCGTTCGCCGCCGACACAAATAGCAGCACGGCCGTGGAGCTGCGGCTGAACAGGAATGCGAGCGAGAAGCAGACGGCATGAGCGTTTGAGGACATCGCCCTAAACGGCAACCTGATGAGCTCCACTAAGGAGCGGTACTGCGCACGTGAGAAGGTCCAGCATACCTCGGTCATGGGTTAAGCTAAATCGAACGGCTCAGAGGACTGACGCGCTGGTCTGCTGCGAGTTGCGGAAGATGTCTATCAGAGAATTGCCAAAACGATCATATTTACACATACAAATCAACCGAATAAACTACCCCTATGGCTATATGACGTTAACGGATACTCAAGCGGATCAACAATGATAATATTGATTTCAAATAAAACGGAATCGACTCGTATGATTTTATTCATGTGAATAGTCGGGAATGGTCTGCTGACAGTAATGGAAAAAGAGGGCGAAACAAAATAGAAGCCACATTTATTATGAATTATTTAATAATAATAATAAAATACATATGTATATTATATACATAATTATACATACATATTTATATATTATTATTATATAACGGTTCAATTAATAAATAATTTAAATTTTAATAATCATATTAATTTATTAAATAAGCTAATAGAAGCGGCGACAGGGGTCCGCCATTGTGTTTCAACGATTTACGCCTGCGCCTAGAACATCGATATGTTTTGCACACTTGCGCCCTCGCAAGAAACATCGATATGCGCATGAGAATATATCGCATGGTCGTCGGCTAGGGCTGGAACGATATATCCAAACCTAGCTTTTCCATTGCAATGCTCCGACAACTACAACGACATCGACAACGAATGCAAAAACAAACAGCAGCAACCACAGCTCAACTTCGTCACTCGCCTCTGCACTCGCACCCGCACTCGACCTAGTGGTGGCAGAGTTCTTTCTCGGCATTGTTTTTGTTAGTGTTGTTGTCCATTGCCAAAGAAAATACAAACTCGAACGTGATCGGAGATCTCTTGCGCAGAATCAGCCGTCACAGCCGCAGCCTCAGCTCGGTGTGTCACTGCCAACGTCAGAGCCAGTGAAGGCTTTGATAACCATTATTCGAAACATTGTGTACTCTAATCGCGACTTGCCAACAAGTTCTAATACGTGTTATTGCCAATCTTTGTGTTTTTTTGATTGGCCAAGTGCTGTGCATCGAGCAAAATGCAATTACAAAAATAATATTTAAAATCGCTTAACAGAGACAAAATTACCATTAACACGTTCGGGTAAGCCAAGGCAGGAATCATACCAACAATTTAAGGCAATTGTGTAGGGTATTGTTGTTGCAGTAGGTACACACACACATGCATACATACAGATGCATACGCACATGAATGGAAGTACCATAACGAAATGATAAAGAAACGGCTGTTCCGTCCCTTGTTTGCCTGCCTGACTGTCCGATGCAACGGCATTCGGAATTCAATTCCCACCCTATGTCGAACAGCTTCGCACACACACACACATACACTCGGATCAGCCTTAATCGTACTCACAAAATTTTCGTCGCCCTATCTTTCCGGCTTTTCATTTGTTTTTATTTATGTACGCAGATTTAGTTGATTCTGTTGCGCTGATTTCGATTAAATTTCAAAACTGTCGTCACATCAATCTCCACTCTCTGGACAAAAGCCGCTGCACAGATTCCAAGCGAACGAATCATCACCATACCCCTCTTCCCCCACCGCCGTCGCAGAGTCAGAAACAGCTTTTTCCCTGGCTATCAAGAAATTTACATTTTTGAGCTTCGATTAGTCAGCAGCAACGGGAAGACACTACATACATAGGTATATTTTCGGTGCAATAACATCAAAGAACACAGGAATACTGCAGGACAAAACGCCATCTACAAAAATTCCACATTTTTAGCTGCTTTGGAAAGATCAGAGTAGAATAATACCGTCTCAAACCATGATTAAGCCTGTATTTCTAAAAATTTTGCTTGGACCTGAAAAGATATACTATATACATATGAATTTTGTGTTATTGTAGACACACACATATGTATATAGATATGAAAACACAGAGCTATCTTTTTTCGTCCCCAAAAACTTTATTCTGCATATGTAAATTCATTCTGCCTCTATCTACTATTTACATACATACATATAGAGATCTAGAGACTATGGGCTAAACTAGGGGCTATATAATACAATTTGTATTTAACGTAGATCAATTAAAAGTGTCTTTCGCAGTTGTAAAAATACGGAAAATCAAAAATCATCCCTTTTGGATCATTTTCAAATAAAAGCTCGTTTTATCTAAGCCATGTTGAGTTGCAATTACATACATACATACATATGTATCCCGTATCCAATTCAAATATTTATTTGTTTATTAACGACATTATTACCAAATATAAGATCCAGTTATTGGAGAAAACTGCAAAAAAAAACTTAACTCAACGATAATTTTGTTGGCATTGCTGTAAGAAAAACCACACTAAATATGTACATTGGAATTTATATACTCTTTTAGAGATCAGATGTTCCATATATTGATCATCGCCATCAATTTGGCACGCAATTGCAATTACCAATGTGTTTTTTTTCAATCTTTACCCAAATTTTACAAAATCTTATAACTAAGGTCATAGGCATAGCCAACATATGACCGATCTTTCTGCAGGCTTATAAGAAATTTCAGCGTTCTTTGATTTACTAGGACTAGGGCTATAAGGACTCTATGTTTTCTCCATCCATCCTAACAAGAGCCATCAAAATTGAGAGAAATGCGCGGTCTGCTTTGCCCGTCCTACCTGTCTTTTGGCTGTTACATACAGCAACACGAATCTAATATACCCCTTACACGCATTGAGTATCGGGTATACAAATTCTAGATATAGCCTAAAATAAGCTTAAATGGTACCACTGGTATATATTTATATTTATATTTATATTGTATATGTAAATTTCTTGATCGATAAGTTTTTGGGTTCCGGTTCTTGTCTTGGTATTCCGAAGAATTTGGACTTGTGGGAATTCAAGGCTGATAAGACTGTTTGGGGTGTAATTCCATACATATACATATGTACATATGTATGTATGTACATAAGCTCCTATTTGCTTAGCTGTGTGTGCACAATGCGTTTGTGGGGAGTAATCCGCTCACCCCGAGTGGGGGAGCGTTATCTCTGATATCTGTGCCATCATCATTGCCAACTGGTTGGGGGGGCTTCACTGTGTATTGTGTACACTCACGCAGCTCTGGGAACGGGATGAGATGGAGTGGGATTGGATGCATGTACAGATTTCCATTTGCGGGCTCCCCCTGTCCGAAAATGGAGAGAACTGAAAACAAACACACATGTTGATCATGCATGAAAGAAACCGATTCGTTTAACCCTCACCCCAGCTGCCTTTCTGGCGGTGGTGGCGGTGGTGGTGCTGCTGGTGCTGCTGGCGCTGCAGCGTCGCCTGTTCCCAGCTCTTTGGAGAACGTTCCATGCACCGGAAACATACATATTTAAATGCGTAACATGGCGCATTTTAATTTAACCGATCCAAATCCAAATAACAAAAAATAATCATAAATGAAATTGTGTGTGTGCAAAGCAATTTAAGCCCGCTCGTTGAATTTATGCTTGCGCTGCAGAAAACCCCTCATGGTACTCAAACCCCAGGCTAATTGAGATTTCCATTGATTCAGTATATCTGCTTGTTTTCCGTTGTACATACATACATACATACACACATGCATACATATGTACATATATTGTTTGACGCGTTGTCAAGTTCGTGCAAGTTCTTCTGTTGACTTTCCAAAGAGCGCAAAACTGGGGAACCCACTTTATACCATATTAGGTGCGTTGAAAACTCTGTGTGTATGTGTGTGTGTGTGTGTGTGTGTGTGTGTGCGGAGGAGGGCTGCAACTTGCAAGACTGCTTCCAGTGCGGGCGCCGCTTCTGCGCCACTTATCAACTCGAAAAGAAAAGAAAATTAAAATTGAATTGGTCGTAAAAATACATTAAAATTGCCGCTGATAACTCCTTGCCGGTCCGCAAAGATAACCATTACAAATCCCGACAGTGGGCATTGGAATACAGAAGAACACATGATTGTTGCACATTGTTAAGAGTCAGAGAACATGTGGCCACATTTAACTTTTGGTTCAGTTTTCGACGTCTCAACGTTTCGACAGAAGCTTTCAACATCTGAGAACGTTCGTTGTTTGTTTGTATGTATGCATGTACATACATATGTACATATGTATGTAGCTAGTACTTCAAATCATCACATCGATTCTGACCAAAAATATATGGACATACATACATATATGTACATACCTATATTTGATTAAACTGTTACTTTTTAACTGACTGTTACACACCCGGTACATCTTTACCACTAAGATAAAATCTACGGTTGCAACATTATCAAGGAAGAACGAAGCTACTTCGGCGAGCCGAAGTATATACAATACACTCTCTCTCCTCCGATCTGACCGGACACCTATTGCAAAGTTTCTAAAAACGGCATATTGTGCACAGGGATTCGGTAGACCTTCTTAAAAGCTGTTTTTTTCATGTTGGCGGCCTGTTTTTATACCCGATACTCAAAATGAGTATAGGGGTATATTAAATTTGTGGTGAAAGTGGATGTGTGTAACGCCCAGAAAAAGCGTTTCCGACCCAATAAAGTATATATATTCTCGATCAGCATCAATAGCCGAGTCGATTGAGCCATGTCTGCCTGTCCGTCTCTCCGACCCTATGAGCACCTAGATCTTAGAGGCTATAAGAGCTAGACAAAACTAAATTTAGTATCTACACTCCTGGTAGATCCCACTGTTATAAGTTTATTTCAAAATTTCGCCCCGCATCCCACTTAGAAGCTTCTGTCCAATTTAAATATACCCTTTGCAAATGGTTTTCTTCAAGAAGTTTAAACTCTAAATAAATGCCCGATAAGCTCCCTTCAAACATATATATGTTAGACCCCTAATCAGTTAGGATTTCCAGTACAGAAATACAAATCTGGGTATAGGACTCAAATGAGCTGGAGCGTTGCAGAGAGGGGCCTCAGCCGAAAAGAGGTCGCAAAAGAATTTTATGAGCGCTTTAGTTAATTTTTCAGAGCTCTCAAAAGTCTTATTTTCAAGATAATCGGACTTTCGGTTTAGGAGATATGAGCACGACAATCGTTTCAGTGTGCAAAACTTATTCAACTTTTTTTCACACACTGCATCTTTCAGGTGGAATACAAAGTAAACGTAAAAAACGTATGATTCTGTATTTGGTATCTTGTATCAGGTTTATACATTGTTATCAATACTCAATAAAAACCGAGTACGTTGCATAGACAGTTCTAAAAAAGAATTATTTTTTTTTGCCAAACCATCTAATATTTGGGCTTTTTCAACTTTGACTTGACTTTAAAAAAATATATCCAGGATTTTTCTCGAGATTTGTTTTGAATGTGTTCTTCGAATATTCCTTTACCCAAGTTTAACAGCGAATTCTGCGCTTCTGGGCCGTTCGGCTTCTTCTTTTTTCGTAACTTGTTTTAGATTTGATTCAAAATATTTTGTATACCGAAATTGATGTGGAACGAAACTTAACGTAAACAAATTAAGTTCAGCTTTGACACAATATTGTTAAGCTTCTCGACATCATAGCACCATGTACTTAGAAAAACAACATTTTGAAAGATTTTTTTTTTCAAATGCAGTTTATTTCATGAAGATATTATATTTCGTTTAGAAGTTATTAATTTAGCAAGCTGAAATGGCCGAAGACCCAACTGTGGGTTGTGATCCGCGGCAAGGGCACCGGCTCTACATGTAAACCCGGTACTCAGTCAGTAGACGTGTATATGTGAGTCTTTGATATGTAACCTATAAAATATATTTTATATTATGCGTAAGCGCCAGAATTGGTGTCGGAGCCGATGACTGACGCAGGCTCTTTCTCTCTCTATCTATCTTTTGTATCACTGTTCGTAGAAGGGACGAATTGATTTGTTGGTTAATGCTGAAGCGGGATCTCTCCGCGATTCCTCTGAATTTTGCTCGCACTTGTCATGAGAGATGGGAAAAACATTCCGCTCGCCTCTGCCAGGGGCGCACACTCCACGAGGAAGAGCGTGACTGAGAGATAGAGAATGAGTAAGCGTGGAAGGGTGTAGCGCAGCCACTGCAATTTCATTTATTCCTTCTGGCAAAAGTAATGATCCGATCTGATCCAGATTCGGCCATCTGACAGATATGGTAATTTTCTATGATAATGCGGTTTTTCGGGTTTCTCCTAATAGGTAGTATAGAATCTTAAGGATTAAATGTCAAGAAACCCTTTCGTCTGATTTCACGTCCTTTCATCTACATTCTATTTAAATACGACTAAGAAGTCAATCAGATTTGGATACAGAATTTGATTTTTGGAAGATCTGGTGTAATAAAAGGTGTGGAGTACCTATGAGTCAAATTCTCAAACATCTCCCTTTAGGGCTAGATTTTGGTACCAGATACGTTTGGCAAAGACATTGAATCCCTAAATACGGATTCAGATACTTAATGAATTATAATTTATCTACACTAATCTGCATAATTATAAATATATACTCTTTGGTTTTTGAAATTTGAAAGACCTAGACTGCTAGGCTTTGCTTTTCTGACAAGGAAGTTCAGATGGGAAATACTGCAAGCCATGCAGATTTTAATCATTCGAAAACCGGATTGATCATTACTACACTCATATATTACCAGTCCAGTTGAAATCTTATAACAAATTCAGAGCACATAAATCAAATGTCACGACTGAAAAACAACACGAGAGAAGCATTCGGAGTTCGTAGACTTCCTCGCTTATCCATGAGATCAAGTTTGTCTGAACCAATTGCTTCCGCAGGATTTTTGCTACTTTGTTAATCAGTTGCACTTCGTTTCAGACCTAGAAAATGTCTTTTGGGCACTTTCACTTACCGGACTTTATACGGGTATTCGATCAATTTACGTACGTTCCATCCTTTTTGTAGGGCGGATTATCAACTTAGACAGTCATATCTTGGGAATAGTGGTCAAAGGGGGCTATAAAATTTAAATAAGCCAGACCTGCTGGCGCCTTTCAAGTCTACAAAGTGCTGCAACTGATCCTGATAAAGAATACATATATTTACCTTCCGCCTGTCTGCGTGCCCAAAATCAATACCCCTTTGCATGTTGAAAGAAGTACACTTGTTGACATACATGTGTATGTTGTACATACATATGTACATACCTATGTACATAGTACTATGTGTTTTGTATGGTTAATCCAATCATAATTGGATTTACCTATTTATCTAATCTGTAGCTCATCAAATCTTTAAATAACACTTTCTTCCATCTCTATATTCCAGCATGGACATGGACATGAACGTGGACCTGGGTGCCCCCGCATCCCAGTCGATATACCCGCATTCGGCAACAATGTTTGCCGCCATCAGTGCCTGCGTCTTTACGACCATTGGCGTGCTAGGTGAGTGAATGAAATATGTACCTTCATCTGCCATCTGCTAACCTGCTTAACTACTTCTGCACCAGGAAACCTAATCACTTTGCTGGCTCTGCTCAAGAGCCCGACGATACGGGAGCATGCGACGACAGCTTTTGTCTTATCCCTGAGTATATCAGACCTGCTATTCTGCTCCTTCAGCATGCCCCTGACTGCAGTTCGATTCTTTCAAGAGGTGAGTCCGACCCCGTACACACAGTGCACATTCAACAATCAGTATTTGACCTGAGCGTAACTCGTTTCCTCCACAGAGCTGGACCTTTGGCACCACCTTGTGCAAGATATTCCCTGTCATCTTCTACGGCAACGTAGCCGTCTCACTTCTCAGCATGGTGGGAATCACCCTCAATAGGTAGGAGCTGGCGGCTAAGCCGCTCTGCGAAGGCTCTTGACTAATCCACACCCTGGTGTAATCCCCTTCCAGGTACATACTCATCGCTTGCCATAGCCGATACTCCCAGATCTACAAGCCTAAGCTCATAAAGCTGCAGTTGGTTTTTGTCTGGGCCGTGTCTTTTTTGCTTCTGGTAAGTAAAAATAGATAGCGATTAAATATGGAAAATATCAAATTGAATATTACAGCTGCCACCCATTCTCGGGATCTGGGGGGAAATGGGACTGGATGAGGCGACGTTCTCCTGCACAATACTCAAGAAGGAGGGAAAGTCGATCAAGAAGACGCTCTTCCTTATTGGTTTCCTGCTGCCCTGCCTGGTCATCATAATTTCCTACTCCTGCATTTACATTACTGTGCTGCACCAAAAGAGGAAAATCCGGAGCCACGACAACTTCCAGATTGGCGCCAAAGCGGCGGGCAAGGGAACGTCTGGGGGCTCGTACGTGACGGCAACGTGCACGAGAAAAGTGCGCGAGGACAACCGACTCACTGTAATGATGGTGACAATCTTCCTGTGCTTTCTCATCTGCTTTCTGCCACTTATGCTGGCCAATGTGGTGGACGATGAGCGGAAAACCTCCTATCCCTGGCTGCACATAATAGCCTCAGTCATGGCCTGGGCCTCCAGCGTCATCAATCCGATTATTTACGCGGCTAGCAATCGCAACTACAGGCAAGTGCCATGGTCAACCTTTCCCCCATCTGATAATATATGTATATCCTTGCTCTTGCAGAGTGGCCTACTACAAGATATTTGCGCTTCTCAAGTTCTGGGGCGAGCCCCTGTCGCCGATGCCAAGCAGGAACTATCACCAAAGCAAAAACTCAAAGGAACTTTCGGGCGTCATCCGCAGCACTCCACTCTTTCACGCTGTTCAAAAGAATAGTACTAACCAAATGTGCCAAACATATTCAGTATGATTGAGTCGATGTCCAGCCTTTTCCTTTGCATTAGAGCTATTCATCAGACCAATTACCTACTAATTACTTCCTAATTTATATATGTACATATATATGTATCGAAACGCATATGTAAGTCGGAAGAAACCGGAATAAATATAACTTTAGATCAATTTAGAATGCCAGGTCTACGTCTGATTAAACTGAATTTGCCGATGGGTGGAAAATTGGAAAGCCTGGGGGATGCATTCACACATACTTGCATTTATTGGCAACGGAACTGGAACCCCTATAAAGGATTGGTTACGGCTCAAACCAAAGACTAAATTCTACTTTACGTAAAGATTATTTACGACAGCTGGTTGAGCGTTCTGAAGCTATCAGGAATCCAACCACAAAATCATTCATAAGATGAGGCACACGCGTTTTTCACACTTCAATTTGGGGCGCTCCCAGCATGGCAAACAAAGTTGTAATCACATTAAAAAAATTGTTTATTTTTCGTTTTCTTCTATTTGCTGGATAACTCTTAACGTCCTCAAGAAATGCAACAGAACTAATTGCTGCAGTATTTATGCCTTGACGGCATATTTGCGCTGAGGGAAGATGGAACGCTTGCGAATTTCCTTCAGCGTCTTGCGGTTGGCATCGCGAGGCGACAGAGCCTTGCGGATGGCGCGAGTCTTCTTGCGGCGCAGATCCAGGGGCTTGTACTTCTTGTTCTTGAAGACCTTGCGCAGGTTCTCCTTCTGCTTCTGGTGCATGACAATGTAGACGCGAGCGATCGCCTTGCGCACCACACGGCTGCAATTGCAAACAAACAAGTCGGTCAGTCTTGGGGCCGGCCAGGGGAAAGGGAGCTGGGCAAAACACTACTTACATCTTGGAGAGCTTGGAAGGCGCTCCCCCGGTTACCTTAGCCACACGCAGATTGAGGAGCTCATTCTTGAGCTCATCCAATTGCTTGGTGAGCTCCTTCTTGTCCTTGGTTCTCAGCTCGGAGCACTTGACCTTTACCTGAGTGAGGCAAAAATTCATCGAATTATTAGTTATTCAGAAAGCACTAAAACAAATATTATTCTCATCACGAATTAGGTATTGGTGTCTTTGTTTTTCACACATTTTTTTTATGTATTATGCACGGATGTCTGTTATTTTCATAGATTATTTTTCACGCAAAATCGGCACCAACCATTTTTCTCGCTGGTCACGTCAAAAAAGAAAGAAGGAACGATAACTGGTTGACGTCAAACCGATTTCGGATCCATCCAATGAACCAGCGCGCTGGTTCAAATTCACTGTCATCGAACTAAAGTCGCTTTGGTTCATTTTGCTCTGGATGCATGGGAATGCTTAAAACTAGGTGGCATATCTGCACTCAATTTTTTACGATTATGTACAAAAAGTCGGAGTATTTCGTTGAGATAATATAATTATTCTTCAACAAAAAGAAAATCGATGCAAAGAATCGGTTCTTTCTGAGCTGCAATTTAGACCTATCGAACTCATTGTAGCGTCGAGCCATGTAAACAACTCGCAACCTTGCTCGGCAAAGATTCACTGTATAATTAGATCCGCAATTGTTCCACAAATAAATAAGAGCCAATGAGTTGTTTAAAAGAGCACAACAGATATATTAATTGATAACAATGGCTGATAGGGCTATCAAGCTGTTAGTCATCGGAGAAAGTGGTGTAGGCAAATCCAGGTAAGTTATATACATATGTATATATTTTTGTGCCTGAGACCTGCTGCGTATATTCCAAATACGAACGCCCTTCCATTGTATATATACATATTTACGCACCAGATATAAGCGAGAAGTTTTACTGTTTGCATCATGTTTTTCTAACAGCTTAATACGGCGCTTTGTCGAGAACAAATTCGACGAGAATCATGACGTCACAATTGGCATGGACTTCAAGAGCAAGGTGATGAATGTCGACGGCACTGACTACAAAGTAGCACTCTGGGACACTGCGGGAGCCGAAAGGTTTCGCAGTCTAACACCGAGCTTCTATCGGAAGGCTCTTGGCGCCATCCTGGTCTACGATATCACGAACCGCGATTCCCTGGTCAAACTTGAGGCCTGGCTGGCCGAGCTGGACAGCTACAGCGATAATCCCAACATAGCCATAATCGTCGTGGGAAATAAAATCGACCAGGAGCGTGTTGTGGATCGCGAGGAGGGGCGCAAGTTTGCCCGAAAGCATCGTGCACTCTTCATAGAGACCTCGGCCAAATGCGACCAGTTCGTTAGTGATGTGTTCAAGGATATTGTTGAGAAGGTAACTGATTACATGGTGAAGTTCGGTATATGTATGTTCAGATATAATCCATTTTTCTCTTGCAGATTGTATCCTCCGAGTATTTTGGCAACGGAAATGGCTCCAATGGCATGGATATTGGTGGCAATGACGTTCAGGAGAAACCTGCATCGACGTGTAATTGTTGACGTCCGTGGGTTTCAGCCAGATGTTATATGTGCTTTGTCAAATTTTTAGCGTGTATTTTCTTATTTGTTTCAATATCATTAGCATAAAGTCAACCTAACCCTTCAACTTGTTTCGCCTATAAAGCCCATGCTCGTGCATTCAAGCGAGTTTGTCTCTAATGATCGCAAACATTAATAGATTCATAGAATAACTCCAACTGTTAATACTTATTGGAAAATGCAGGAAAGTTGACATCGGCACGCCGAAGTTTGAAGTTTCTTTATCTACCTAAATCAAAACTTTTGTTTACCAATGAGCTCGGCAAGTGACGCTTATTAATAGCGTAGTAATCGGTTCGTATTCATATTCACATACATAGATGGCAGGGCAAGCAGGAGTAACACACGACCTATGCACTTAACGCATAGTTGGGCTTATTTATATTTCATTCTAAAAACCAGTTGTAACGTGAGTCGCGTATATATCCAATATTATAATTTATGTAACTTATACACTATATATTCCTGCACTCCGTTTATCCTCCTTCCACCGACTGACAAATATTCCTGTTTGTCTTTACCGCAAATCGTACTGCCACTTGCTCACTCTCTCTCTATTCCCAACGAGATACCATTCAGTCGTTATAGCTCGCTTCGCCAAGGGGCGCCACTAGACGAGAGAGAGTGAGAGCGAGCGCGTGGCAGGGGATTCATTTTGGCTATAATAATAGCCCGATCTGATCCCAAAGGAAACATTCTGTTAGATGTTAGATCATCTATTCTTCCCCGTCATAATCCAAACCCAAAAATATATTAAGTTGATTATCCTTTCATTTTTTGTTTTTTATTTAAATGACATTTCCGTTTTCTTTCAAGTCAAAATGTTCTTTCATGAACTACATACTTTCTGAAAAAATAGCGTACAGAGTAAATTGACTTTGATGTCACTAGAGAAAATTAGGAAGGATGTAGAATAGCAACACAAGTCCAATCGGCACGACAGTTTATGGTAGTTTTTAAATTTTAAATGAAGGTGCATTGTAATATATGTATACTAGTACGATATCCCCTTTTCCATCTACACGGAAAAAAGCCTTAACAGTCACGCTGACTGAAAAGTTCATGGGTTTGCGACATTGTGGTTTTCGTTTGGAGCTGGTTTTGCTTCTGTTCTTGGTGTTTGTTTGTTTTGTTTTATTCTTCGAGTAAGAGTGTATTTACATTTATCGGCGATTCGATGTGGCAATTACCGCTATCGCTAACAAGGTGGATTGAGAAGTCGTTGAGGATGCGCTATTGCTTAAGAAAGAAAGAGGATGCTTATAAAACAAAGCTCGACATTTGGCCGCAACAATTCCCGGAGCATGCCCTGTATATACATTTTGTAGTCGTATAGGTTCCGTAAGTGTAACTTAAGATCTATCAACGTATATCGTTCGTCTCTCGTACAGCAAAGATCTGGTCGCGATCCGGTTGCTGCTTCTACTTGCCCGAAATGCCGCTCTTTTTGGCATCCAGTTCGTAAATGAGCAGTCGCCACATTTTCACTACAAATACCTCAGCTTCCTCATCCAGTACCTGCAGGAGCACAAGCACCGAGTCAAAGTGAGTGAAAGAGTAGCAAAGAAATTAAGTTTTGATTAGTTTTCAGTTTAAGTTAAGCGGCTCAAAGGACAGCTTACCATTTGCACATCGTCCAGGATGCTCTGGGGCTGGCTGCCGGCCAAAACTTTGGAACATATAAAGTCCACTAAAGTCGGCTCCGGCTCACCAATATACTCTATGATTTTCTTATTTATCCATGGACGTATTTTTCGTTCCATTAGACCGCTATCGATCTCGTTGCGGTCAAGTTTATAATTAAATAGTTCCTCCTTTTGCGTGGGTATCCTGTCAATAATGCTTTTTATATGGCGCCGTTTTTCATCATACACCTTTGCACCATTCTCATCCTTTTTGGTGTTTGTCGCGGCAGCATCTGCGCTGTTGGTCGCAGATGCAGCTGCATCATTCTTACCGTGTTTGCTACTGTGATGTTTGCCGCCCGATTGGCTGCTGGCATTTGCGCTGTTGTTATTTTTTCCACCGCTGCCACTCCCGGACGACGCTGATCCGGACCCAGAGCCCCCGCCAGCTTGGGCTATCTTCTGGCTAACAGCAGCGGCAGCAGCTGTGGCCGCAGACACGGCAGAGCTCTGGCGTTCCGCAGCAGTCATACTGCTGCTGTTCCCAACGCTGCCAGCCTGGTGATCGTGCTCATTGCTCATGTCGTCATAATCTTTGTGTGGAATGGAATGAAATGTTAGGCAATGATTCATGTGATTGTGTGATAGTCCCACTGTCTTACCTAGAGGAACCAGCTTGCGCTTCTTGGGGTTGATGTTCTCGTCGTTATCGTCGTCGTTGACGAAGACTCCTGTGGCCTCGATCTTCTTCTTCTTGAGGTTGTTGCCCAGAGTGAGCGAGATGAGCGGCATGGTGATAGGGGGAGTGGCCGAATGGACCATGATCGAATCGTTCCCAGGCGCCAGGTCATTCATGGCACTCTGAGAAGGCGTGTGGATGTCGGCCACCGAGTCCCTGGACTCACTATTCTGCCGGCTTAAACTGTTTTGACGCGACGGCGACTTTTTGTTGTTGTTCTTGGCATAGGCACTGGCATTTGAGGCAGTGTCGGCTATGGAACCATGATCATCATTTGATATGGAATCATCGTTGTGTTCAGCCAAGTCTGGATCGTAGGCCACCATTTCCTTGCGGCGCTTCTCCGCCGGTATCAGGGATGGGTCCTGATTGTCAGCTGTCGCGGCCCCTGTAGCTGATTGCTTAGCCAGGCGATCGCGCTGGCCGGTTACAGGCTCTTGGTTAACGGTTACAAGAATGCGCGGTTCGTACAGTTTCTCGATTTCGCGGCGGGCCTT
The DNA here is from genome assembly GCA_008121275.1 of Drosophila lowei. Classification (NCBI taxonomy): domain Eukaryota; kingdom Metazoa; phylum Arthropoda; class Insecta; order Diptera; family Drosophilidae; genus Drosophila; species Drosophila lowei. The sequence goes on along the minus strand of CM017781.1, from coordinate 55,220,310 downwards.
CTCGTATTCCAGCGAAGGATTCTCGAACTCACCGCTAAAGATTTTGGTCTTCAGTTCGGCTAGTTCGTCCGCCTCCTTTTCTCGGTCCTTAGTATCTGCATCCGCTTCGCGTACACGCTCTTGCAGACGCTGCTGGAGCTCCCGTCCTTTATAGTACAGCGGGTCGTCGCGTTCATCGTCGTAATCTTCGACGAACTCTTTCAGGCGCTTGGCATCGCTTTCGCGCTCGTCATGACGCATCACCTCCTTCAGGCGGTACTGTCGAAAGAAACAAATGAAACCAAATTAAATAGTGCAAGACGTGTGTAAGGACGAACTCTCCTACCTTCTCGTTCTCCTTGCATTTGCGCTTCTCGCGCATCTCCCAGTTAGAAAGGCGCTGCTGGTAGGCGATTTCCTTTTCGCGGGCTTTCTTCTCTGCCTTTTTGCGCTCGCGCGTCTCCTCCTCCATTTCCTTCTCGCGCCGCAGGTCGCGCACTGGCTTGAGGATCTTCTCCTCGCGTTCGCGCTCTCTGTCCCGCTCTCGTTCTCTTTCACGCTCTCGCATCTCATTGCGCTCTCGTTCCCTCTCTCGCTCCCGGAGCTCGACACGCTCCCTCTCGCGCTCCCGCTCACGTTCACGCTCGCGTTCACGCTCCTTCTCACGGAGCTCACGCACCTCCCTCTCCCTATCACGCTCCCTCTCACGTTCGCGCTCGTGATCCTTGGAACGGGATTTGGAGCGGCGACGTCGGCCCTCCTTCGTTTCGGGCCGTCGCTCCTTCTGTGTCATATCGATGGTCACGGGCTCCTTGCGGCTGCTGCTACTGCGCGCGGAGACGGAGGCGGAGCTAGTGGCAGGGGCAGGGGCAATGGGGGCTGAACCGGTTCCAGTCGAGGCAGGTGTTGTAACATCCTTTTCAACGATCACGACAACGTCGTCAACTTCGGTGGCGCTGGCCTTTCTAGTGGAAGATTTGCGCTCGCTGTCCCGCTGCTGCTTCTTCCGCTCCCTGTCGCGCTCCTTCTCCTTACTGGCGGCCAGCTTCTCCTTTTCCTTCTCTTTCTCCAGCTCTTTGCGATGCTCATCGGCTTCCGCACGTTTGCGAAACTTACCGATCTCGCTGCTAATCAGATTGCGTTTCTCTTCCTCCAGTGCATTTTCGTTTAGGACCTTGATCTTGATGTCATCCTCCCGACGCGTCTTCTTGTTGCGGTTACTACTCCCATAGAGATCACCGCGAGTACTCCCATCGAAGCCTTCGAACTCGTGCTTGTGCTCTTCGAGCAGATCTTGCATCTGGTTGACGGCACGTTCGTCTTCAGTCTTTTCGTCCACAGCATTCGCTCCCTCACCGTTCTTGCATTCTTTCTCCTTGTAGTCTTCGATGAGTACTTTATTCTTCGCATCCACCTTGGCCACCAGCTTCTTCCCATCGATTTCCATCTCGCTGAGCAAGCGAACGGCCCGCATCGCCGCAATAGGGCCACTGAAATAATGCAAAGTTGCGTGTTAGAAGAGTATCAGATATCACGTACCAATCACCAATGACAGACATATGAGATAGAAGTGAACCTTAAAGTGTTCCCATTAGGGGGAAAACGTTCACTGCTACCTTGGGTTCGTCAAATCACTGCGATAACCTACTCGAACTCGCAAAATCCGAATGTGGAGACGCGCTTCCAGTTGATGACCATGCCGCAGGTGGCGAGGATCCGTTTGAGCAGAGCCTCAGGGACCCGTTCGCTTATGTTGCCCACGAACACGGTTATGATTGGTCCACGGAACTGCGGTTGTGGCTCCGGCGGGCGGTGATATACTGTCGGCTGAGAGCTGATTGTGGCAGAGTTGCGAAAGCTGCGCGGCGGATTGCCCATGGACTGCATCATCTGCAAACATAGATGGAATCGACCATATTAGTGCTGTTGGCTGCCATAGTTGATGGAACTACAGGTTTATCTTACGTGTGGTGGCGGAATTGACGCATTCATGTAGGGCGGCATTGGAGGACGCGGAGGATAGGACATTTTGCAGACTTTTCTTTGCTTTCGCCTTTTCTATATATTTTCCAAATGTTGGCGTGCGTGCAAATATAAGCCGACAGAATACACACACACAGTTAAATGCAACCACACACAAGCACACCACAGCGATACGCGCAAACGCCACACAGGAGAATGTGTGTTGTTATGTCGGTAAGCTTTACTCCACTGTATAGCCGAAAGTGATGGCAAATTTAGCCGACCATTGACTTTCAACTAAATTTCTTATGAGTGCGAACTTTTTCGTACACATACAAAACTACACGTTAAATTTATTTAATTGTCTTCTTTTTACAACTCTGCGCCCGCTGCTGTAGAGATGGCAAAATTTCATCAAGCTGCTATCGAAACGGATAGCGATATCAGGTACAGACAGTGCACGGCTGCCACACTTGATTTTTTTTGCGGCTAGGGGAGGTACTTTTTTGTTAGTGCTCGTGCCCAGCAAAAAAAAATCGTTTTCCTTTCTAGTATTAATCGGTATTTTATAGGACTCGATAACACAGATCAGCAAATATTTCCATTGACCGAATCAGGGATGATATTCGTATGGAAACGATAAAAAGCATGCTATATTTCGTTCGATGGAAAACTAAGCAGCAGACGCTTTGCAAACAGTACTCAGATCAGCAAAATATAAAACCGATAAATACTTGAAATTCAACCGATACATACTGGAAAAGCAAAGATGGTATTTGCTTGGCACGAGCGGAATATTTCTATATTCTATCTTTCGTCGACAGAAAGACAGGCTGGCATAAAAAAAAAATGGAGTGAAGCAAGAAAAAGTGCCAGTCAGCTAGAAAAATGCAATAATGAAGACAAATTTAATCCCATTAAGGCAGTAGAATGAAAGCCGAATATATGTGTTTTATAATATATTAATTTTATACCCGGCAGTCATTTTATTAATTTATAAGCAGTTAAGGAACATGTTGATTGCATTTCCGCAGTACCGCAAGAACCGATTTATCCAATTTTTTGCTGGGCCTTCACCGTGCATCGTTGTCTTCCAGTGGCACAGCGCCCACAAACAATACATTCCGGCTTGCTGTTATAAAAATTTGAATTTTTAACTGATTTTATTTGTAAACAAATACATAACAGTGAGCGTGTGCACCTGATCACTCTCTTCCCCGAGCGAAAATATAGAACTTTCAATCAACAAAATTTTGTTGTCTGAGTACTAGGCTTTAAGGTTTTTATTGCTGGTCTCACTATCTTCAATTGAAGTGTAGTGAAGTGCGATGCATTATCGATAGATCAGTGTTATGTAATTTGCATAATATTCTATTAGACATATAAACAAAACAATGCGAGTAAGTAACTTACTTAGATTTCGCAGCACTTCTCTGCAAAGGTGCAGCATCAAGCAGCAATATGTGCCACAGCACAAGCCGGCGCTGGACGATGATATAAAGCGGCTGGAGGATTTTTTGCTCTCGAAACCAAATGTAGTGGTCTTGACCGGTGCAGGAATCTCAACGGAATCAGGTGACTTATATTGATCAAACATATTTAACTCTAGCTGTACGCAGAACAATCATGAAACCCTTGTTGCTTTCACCAGGTATACCCGACTACCGTTCCGAGGGTGTCGGCCTTTACGCCCGCACCAACCACAAGCCCATCCAGCACATGGATTTTTTAAAATCCTCCAACGTACGCAAACGGTACTGGGCACGCAACTTTGTGGGCTGGCCGAGCTTCTCCGGTAAACAGGCAAACGCAACACACCATGCTCTGTCTCGCTTCGAACGCGAAATGCGCATTCAGTCGGTGGTCACCCAGAATGTCGATCGCCTTCACACCAAGGCTGGCACCAAAAACGTGGTAGAACTGCATGGCAGTGGTTACGTGATAAAGTGCCTGTCCTGCGAGTATCGCACTGATCGCCACGAGTTTCAGCACATATTGGCCTCCCTTAATTCCACCTTCAGTAATGTGCTGGAAATGATCCGGCCCGATGGTGATGTGGAGATTCCACTCGATTACATAGAAAACTTCAAAATACCTGACTGTCCGCAGTGCGGTGGCGATCTCAAGCCAGACATTGTCTTCTTCGGTGACTGCGTGCCCAGGCAGCGCCTCGATCAGATCGCTGAAATGGTCTACAATAGCGACGGCCTGTTAGTGCTTGGTTCTAGTCTGTTGGTTTTTTCCGGCTACCGCATCGTTCTGCAGACCAAGGACCTCAAGTTGCCGGTGGCGATTGTAAACATTGGAGACACGCGGGCCGACCACTTGGCCGACATCAAAATTTCGGCCAAATGCGGCGATGTGATACCTAAACTGTTTGACTACCGCAAAAGCGGCTCGGCCAATAGCAATAGCTAATATTTGTTCTAACCGACGCCACACTAAGCGTAGGGGATGACAGGATGACAGGGACACTGTGCTATAGTATCACAACTTTGTATGTCTTTATTTACCCCGATAAATTACAATAACTTTGTGTTTGAGGATCGACTTTGACAATAACGGCGAGATCTGTGTCTCTGTAACAAACGCCCTCTTCGGTCATTAGCAGGTTCTATAGAACCTCAGGAGATCGGTCACTTTCCAGGATGCAGGATATTCCTGTGCTGTGTTATTCTGCGGCTTATACACATCGAACTCTTATATAATCGAGGTGAAGAATGGATCTCTCTCGGACAGGACTGCCGCCGAACCAAACCTAGAAAATATTCCTGATTAGCCTGGCAATTCGGAATCGTCAATGATCGCTTCCTCGAAGTTTTTTAGTTTGGCGATGTCATTGGAACATAACTTTAACCTAACACATACAAATAAGTTGCGATTTTTCCCTCCGCTACAGCGGGGTCAAGGTCCTAACTGTTGAGATTGGCAGGGTTGTTACTGCTCCACGTCAAGACAGATCTCGCCCCTGAAGTCAACGGGCTCGGAACTACACGATAGTAAAAGTTTTCACCATAGGCACTCATCTTGCAGGGAAAACCGGCTCAGCTGTTTTTGTTGTATTGGCATCCGTTGAGGCAAGGACACTGTTTCTGGTTTCAGCTCACGCTCCTGGTAGTCATTCTGCTAGAAGCGTCGCGGTTCGGGAAGAAGCTCAATGAAAAGCATCCGGTGGGCAAGGCCTTGCCGTTAGCATAGAGAACTGCATGCTTTTGCGGCTATTGTGCCAATAAATCTGTGCCACCGGGTCAGTTTATATATGTCAAGTCATTTTTTCCCTTGTTAAACTTTAAACAATAAACAATATATGTACATGTTTCATCGCCGAAAAAGTGGAGCGGTATTTAAAAGATGTGAAAAACCGATTCACACCTAAGTCAATCCACCATCTCAAAGGTTTGTTCTGAGCTTAGATCAGCCATTGCAAAGTTGGTCAAACCGAAGCAAGCATATAAGTGTGAAAACTAAATTTGTTTGTAAATACATACATATGCATGTACTGTTTTTATTTATTTATTAAATCTTTTACTGGACTCCCTTAGAAATTGGAAATTTGGCTTGGCTGCTCGCAATTCGGTCTTGTACGATCTGAAATTTAAAAATTTTGAATGCGATTTGAGACATGTCTAGGCGCCAATTATTTGTTCTTAACATTTAATGTGTTTTCGCTTCTTTTCGCTGTGAATGTCAATTATTTAGGCTTGCATCTAAAAACTATCGGCAAAATATCGTATAGAAACGTGCGGACTAGAACATCTCAGGTGGATGGAGACATTTTCGGACAGTAAAACCTTACGGACCATCCCAAAATAGCTTGTTTGAATAGAGTATTATAGTATTATATCAACTGTATCTACTCTTTTTTCCGTGTAAATATCGATATGTCGCGTAACGAAAGCAAAAAATATCAGCTGTGTTTTCCAACACTTGTCACAAAAGGCCGAAACTAACACAACACAACATATTTAAAGTTAATGTTAATTAAAATTTGAAACAATGGCATACGACTTAAAAAAGGAGTCAGATGTAAAGGAGTACATCGAAAAGCTGGGTGTCGAGTATCGATTTGGCTGTTATTCAGAGAAGAAACCGGAAGGTAAACACATGCAAACAGCAATAACAACTCTGCTATAACCTATGTTTCTGTGCTTAACTATTTTAATTACAAAACAAATCGTGACCTGAGATAACACTTTCATATATATATGCGTAAATTCTATTCGCAGCTTGCCACCTGCTGGGAGACTATCTTGAGGGCATCAAGAAGGACTTTGAAAAAGCGTCAAAGGTATACAAATCGACTTGTGACGATTATGGTTACGCAAAGTCCTGTTATAAGTTTGGCAACTATAGCATTTTGGGAAAGGGAAAGAGCGGCAGCAAGGGTGAACCCCGAGTGGCGTACCAGTACTACGAGAAGGGATGCAACTTAAACGATTCCGATGCCTGCCTTCACTCTGGCCTCTTGCTTGTTTCGCGCTCCATGCCCAAAGAGATCGACAGAAATGTGCCCAAGGTGAGTTGAGTACGATCTGAAGATTTTGTCTGACCACCCCTTACTAAATATGCAGGGTCTGGAGTTCCTCACAAAGAGCTGCGACATGAACAATGCAAACGCCTGCTTTTATTTGTCTGGGATGCACATCTCTGGCATTCAAAAGAGGACAGAGTCAGGTGCCGTGACTGCCGGCATCGGACCCACGCCCGCCAAAACGCTAAAGGACTCCGACTACATTGTGCTCAAAGACATGAAGAAGGCATTTCAGTTTGCCCACAAGGCGTGCGAGTTGCGCAACGTGTACGCGTGTGCCAACTTAAGCCAGATGTATGCTCGAGGCGACGGTATCGAGAAAAACGAGAAAGAGGCTGAGAAGTACAAGAAGCTAGCTCTGGAGATACAAGAGGAGATGAAAAAGCAGCAAGAAACGCTCGGCTTTCAGCAGGGCGTCGGCATGCCAAACTGATTCAACTCTATATCCATTTCTACACGTGTTTCGTACTGCAGTAAAATCGAGCACCCAACTGTCTACTCAACAATTAGCAATTACTTCTGTTTCTTCCCCCACTTAGTTCAATGTATCGTTTGCATGTGTGTTGTTTTGTTCCCTGCCTTATTTTTCTCTTCAATCTGACCATTGTGGTTCTACAAACTAGCAACTGTGTTTTTAGTTTCAGTGTAAATAGGAGGCATGTGCGTTTTTGGCATGTGCACGGGAAAGTGCGCGAGGCGGACGACGGAAACAAGATCGGCGCTGCGCAATCGAAGACAAGAAAATATTAATTCCTAGATTTAATTGTTACTGTTATCAAGAATGAAAAAAAAACCTTATATAATTATGTTGATACCCTTATTTTAAATACAAACAAGTCCAGCCAGGACCATAGACCAAACTTCGAGGCAAAACTGCTGTTTCCGTGTTTGTACATATTCTATCTGCTCTCTGTAGAGATAGACACAATCAAAAGACAACAAAGCACTGGTGATTTATGGAACGCATGGTCAATTATCTTTATTTGCGATCGCCATTTGCCGTGACTGTTACGCGTGTTCAATTTAAAATCTATTTGAATGTATATGTGAACACAGTGCGGCACAAAACTGTAGCACAGATCGAAGCCTAAGGTGTCGCGACAGATGTCCATTATCCGTTTATGACATATAAGCCTTTAATTTAATTTATCTTAATTGATTAATATACAAATATCTATTGATCTCTATCAAGAAAGTGGACCAGTCAAAGAATTTATGCTATTTTAAGTGCACTTCGCAAATGTCACAAGAAATGCATTCCAATGCATGTCCTTTATAAATCCCTTTTCCTCTAAAACTTACATAAACATTATATGTATGTAAGTAGATATTAGGAGTTATAGAAATTGAATTTGATAAGGAGTTACAGACTGGATACGACTGGATAGATAATGCAATATTTTCATTGCCTTCCTTATTTTAGTTTGGCTAGTTTATTGAAGCTATTAAATTTAGAATGATAGTGAGCGGGAACGTTGTGCAATTACATTTATACCACATACTCAGTCAGTATCTGTGTGGGTATCTCGCTCACCTTCGCCAGATGTCGCACACTGCACGAGGAAATTTTGAAACACATTTGTAACAGTGTGATAGCATAGGAGTCTGGATACCAAAATTGGTTGCTCTAGTTCTTATAGTCTCTGAGATCTATACGCTCATCTAGACGGACGGACAGTCGGACAGACAGACATTGCTGTATATCGACACGGCTATTAATGTGGTCGGAAACGCTTCCTTCTGGGTATTACACATATTCACTTCCACCGCAAATCCAATATACCCCTGTACTTTTTGAGTATCAGGTATAAAAGCTTAAGTCGGTCTCCAAACTTTTTTAAACCAGTACATAAGTATATGTCGCTGTCATAATGATTGCTCTTTTTTATAGCCTTATCTTATAAGAATTCTGATCTGCGGTAGGCATGTTTTTTAATTTGGGAACAGTCCGACCACCATATTAAAAAAGAACTCTTATCAGGGAGATTTGATGCGAGCAGCAATCACACTGCAACCACACATTGCGTATATTTTTTTTTTGCATTGTCGGCTTGGAGCCTCGGTCGCGCACAGCTCCTTCCACACACGGCGTGTGTTTTGTTATTGAAATTTCGGGTACGAGTCAGGGACGCAGACCTTTTTTTCAGCCGTCTGCTTGTGTGGCCTGGTGCCGGTAAAAGAAGAATAAATCTCGGCCCAATGGGATCAGTGGATGTTGAAAGAAGTACAGAGGCAATAAACGCTGACCCTGAGGATATGATTTCTTGACCAGGACGATGACCTGGGTTGATAAAGTCAAGTGCATATGACCGTTCGCTTTCTCATCTTTCGGTTTTAATGCATGGACTGTGATAGCCATGGTTGTTCGATGTTCGAAACCAATAAGATAGAAACATTTATATTTCTACGGACAAATTCACCTTTACATTTTTGAGAAGCACTGCCTTTTTGTGTACGTTTGTAACCTTAGAGTGCTTGACAATCGTCTGATCTACTTTCTATTTTAATAGATTGAAGCTTAATTAATAACGCTTTTGTTCAATTAGGGGCTGCTTAGTTATAAGCGTTCGCCAACATCCTCAACACGCTCGGCCTGGCTGTTCGTGGGCTTATTCATATTTCGCGGCAACGGTAAACACAGACAGTGGAACCTGTCACGTAAACTTAACAAAGTTTGAAAGACATATACATATATTACGACTAGTAATCTGTTTGGAGAGCCCTTCTCATATGCCACAGTCCTGATAAGGTGTCATGGGAAAAGCTAATGTGGCGATGAGCAATCTTTATGTGGATAGCCCGTGGAAAAGTTGTCAATCGATGCGAAGTGGACGGTGCCAAGCGTTGGCACGAGTTTGCGAATAACTCCAATTAGTTGATCGCTGTAGCATGACTCGACCTTTGGCTATTGGATGCCATAAAAGAGCTGAACGTAAATACCTACTCTGACAAAAAATAAAAAATAAAAAGCTTACGAACAATGCATTTTAGAATCCCACCCCCACAAACACACATCAAAAGCCTTATACACATCAGAATACCATGCAATCTGTTCTTGAATGAATGTTTGTATTAGTCTAAAGTTAGTCAAACGGTATTACAGTTGCCCATGCCTATAAACATTAGGCTGTACATGTGTATTTACATATGTACATATGTATGTATGTATGTATTTATATACATACATACGCAAATACATATGTACTACACAACGATTGCTTTATAGAAAAAAACGAGCGGGAACGTTGTGAGCCGCCGCAAAGGCCGCGGCTCTACTTTTAGGCCTGGTACTCAGACAGTATATATTTTATATATCGTTTGGTATCGTTGTCCTTTTTTTCTCTTTTCTCACACCAACACCAGCCGTTTTATCTCGCTCCGCTCCGCCAGAGCGCGCACACTGCACGATGAAGAGTGTGTGTGTGAGAGAGATAGAGAATGAGTAAACGCTTGGATGGGGGTTGTATTGGTTCCTTGTGGCTATAATAATGATCAGATCTGATCCAGATTCGGCTAGATATGGTATTTTCTACGATTCTGCGTTTTCGGTTTGCTCCTATCTTCAAAATTGTGGATGACACAGATTTCCGTTCTTTTTGGGGACAGGTCCAAATTTTTTAATACTTTTGTAACAACTTATACAAAATTTTGTTGCTCTAACTCTTATAGTCTCTGAGATCCAGACGCTCATCTGGACGGACGGACAGTCGGATAGACAGACATGTCTATATCGACTCGTCTATTGATGCTGATCAAGAATATATGTATATACTTTATGGGGTTGGAAATGCATCCTTCTGGGTGTTACACACATCCACTTTCACCACAAATCTAATATACCCTTATTCTCTCCGAGTACCAGGTATAATCAGGCTTGGCGAAAAATGTACGCTCGGCTTGGACTAAAGCGCTCCAAACACCGATTCAAAATCAGTTTAACGTCAACGTCGGCGGCATCAAGACAATACACACAATAATATAAGCCAAGCCAGATTCAAACTACAATAAATCTGGGGAAAAGAATACAAACAAACTAAGGCAGAGTCAATTTGGACACTAAATAAGTGGATATTTGTGGATAGTGTCCACTCCCAAAGAGCATAAGAACGAGTCGAGATTGATGCTAACGAGTATCAACACGCGAGTGCGCGCCAATTACGGAAACGGGCAACGAAACGGAGAGAATCCAAACGAAACGAGAAGCTTCGAAACGGGATCTGTGATTGGAGATCCGCAATTTGCGTATTTTTGTTGTTGTGCGCTAACAAGTGAGAGTGTCAAGAGCAATAACACGCGAAATAGAAAGATCAAAGAGAGAAGGCAAGCAAGCGTCTGCTTTATTTCTAAATTTTCTTTCCATTGCCTTTTTTTGTGCCTTTTGCCTTTAAAGCAGCGATGACCAAGCCGAAGCAGATCGTCTGCCCACAGTAACGAGCCGAACGGCGAGCCGATGTGGTGGGCAGAGCGTAAGCAAGAGAGAAAACCGTGAATCTTTTTGCCGTATGCTTTGGGCTACACTGGCAGACATTTTCACACAAGTTGAGATTTGAAATGCATGATTGAAGAAAATCAATCGAGCATGTGCCCACATTTTCCTGCTACTTCAATGTTGCGTTAAGTTAACCCATCCTTGTTTTTACTTTTGGACTTTGGCACTGATATTCAAGAAAGTTTTATTTACTCATTACATTTTCGATTACATCTAAACAACATATTTAAGATTAACCATATTCATATGGATGTAAATATGTACATATAGTATGTACATACATATGTACATACATAGACACATGAGCTGTCAATTAGAGATCTCTTTAAAGACTGTGTCAGAGATGGTTGTTGTTCGATCACAGTGATGGCGCTTGGAAGGACTTGGTGCCGAAATTTGTAGTTCTCTCGTCATTGCCTTTCCTGACTTTCTCGCTCTTGTGGTCATCGCTGCTTTGCAACTCGCAATTTCGTATCAAATTTGTATTGTTATCGACATTGCCCCCTACAGATCGTCCGATTATCGGATAAAGCAAAATGCATTAAGCGAGACAGAAATCTTCCAGAGTTGTGAACGTGTCCGCGTGCGTTTCTGCGCCTGTGTCCGTCAGCGTCCGAGAGTGGGCAAAGTACGTTCCAAGCCGCGCCTTCGGTCTTAAATTTCCTGCTTCACCAGCCTCCGCTCTCCATCGTGACTGTGATGTGGATTAGTGCTTTTGGATCATCAACAACAATTGAGATACGTACATACACACATAGGTCTCGCTCGCACTGTTCGTCGCTCGTCGCTAGGCCGAGCTGAGTGTGTGCCAAAGGCAAAAGGCGGAATCCAACTATGTAAAGAAAACAAAAGTATAGAAAGGAAAGCAAAGGAAAGAAAGGGAAGTGAAGGAAAGGAAAGGAAAGCAAAGAAAAGAGAAGAACCGAAACGAAACGAAACGAAAAGAGAAAATCAACACCATTGAAGTGGGAAGTGACAGAGATTGAGATTGAGATTGCGCTTCACATAACGGCGCATCGCAGTTTACGAGTGTCCATCACCACTACAACACCGTGCAGCAATGGAAGACTATTGGGGTCTTAGCAGCACTACGGGTACATACTAATTAGCCAGCTTTCTAAGCCTTACTAGACTAAGCCTCTAATCAGAGGAACCAGCGGCAGAGCCCTGCTGCCGAAGAAAACCTACATATCTCAATTACCTGCAAGTGCCATAAATTAATTAGCAAATTTATTGAGCTTTATAACTACTTTATAACTACACTGCATACATCCATAACTATTATGACTAAAAAAGTCATCCTAAAATCGTTTACCGCTGATTATGCAAATGGGAAAATCTTGTATTTTTTCTTTCTGTTTTAATGTTTTTTGTGTTGGGGCACCAGCAGTGGCAAAGAAAGAACATTTTCAAAAATCACTTAAGTTCAGACGGAATGGAATAATTTTAATGCAATGCAATTAAGTGTGTGTGTCGTCGTGTCTGTGCCTGTGTCTGTGTCTCTCTTTGTGTGTCTGAATTAGTGACGTCATATGCAAATACATATGTGCATATCTATGTACATACACAAACATGTACTGGAAGCCAAAGATCTACATAGCTAAGCTATCGTCGTCGTCACCTTCGGTTTTTTCTGCACATTTCGCGGACCTCTGCCTTGATCCCACCAGCACACACATGCATGTGCATGAACATGTGTGCATGGTGGCTTGTATGTGTGTGCGCATGTGTGTGTGTGTGTGCGCGCGGGGATCTCTTTGTGTGTGTGTATAAATGTATGTCGTTGGTCGCGTAAACTAAGGCATATGGATCAATTGTCTAAATTGGCTCATTAAGTGAATCTTAATGACATTTACTATGAACAGCCACAGCCACAGCCACAGCGACATCAACAGCAACAGCAACAAAAAACTAAATTTGCCCTGCCTGGTTGCTGTGTTTTTTAATAGTTTTTTTTCTCTATTTGTTGGGTTCCTGGGGGAATATTTATGCACTTCTTTAAATGACTTCATATACACTTTGTCCGCAGCACTCGGCATTGCAAAAGGTTACTTTGTTCTGGTAGACAGTACCATAAAACAGCAACATAAAACGAGAAAAATTTATTTTAAAAATAAAGTAGTGCGGAAGCTCAAAGATAAGAGGTAGTTTTCATTGATTAATATATTACAACTAAATTGAAACAAATTTAAAATAAATTCACAAATTTCAAGGAAAATTCTTGAATAGCGGAATGTAAAACTAAATTTATTTAAATTTATAATTTTGTTTAGCAGCTAAAAGTTTTAACATCATGGAAGAATTCATGCGAAACCCATTGTGACAGTTTTTATTAATTAATCCATTGAAAGCCAGTATGAAGGTAGTAGAGAAAGATTCCTATACATTGATTAAGGGGTAGCTTAAACCGTAGAGCCGTTGCAGAGCCGTCCCACTGCGAAACCAAATTGCATACCAAAGCAAAGTACAAAAAAAAAAAAAAAAAACCAAACAAAAATTGTAATCGAAAAGGCCAACCGCAATCGAATAAGTCTTTGTGGGCTAGCATTCAAGCGTAAAGCCAAAACAAATTGTCGAGCAAAAAACGCTCACATTTGTGCGACAAATGACTGTCAAAACAAAAATAATTAAGCAGAATAAAGCGAAAATAAACAAATTAAATATTTTACCTTTTTCCCAATACAGCATTGGATCATTAGTTCCTTCTTTTTCTGCTCGGAATATTGGCTTGGTGCAGGTAAGCCTGCAGCCAGTCGCAGGGATGGTATCAAGTAAGCCTTACTATCTAAAAATGGGAATCACTCACACAAAAACCGAGCAGACAGATACAGACACAGACACTTGTGTGGTTCTGTTTAGTTGAGTTTTGCCGAGCTCGCACTGAATGTTTCCTTAAACGGTACACAAAAGTCATATTAAAAGGCATTGTCGTGTTGATTCTTCCTTACTTATGTACTAAAATGAACTTACATATGGGCATTCACATACGACACAAATAAGGCACACAATTTGTGTGGTCACTCCCTCTGTGTGGGAAGCGAGAAGTGGTGATATTTTTCTATAAAACAATTGTGGCGACGGGGCGTATACGTAATACACATTTATGCAGCCGCAGTCGAATTCTATCTAACATGGCTCTGTTAAACCGTTTGTCCCCATGGAGCTCTGTTAATCAGCGTTGTCGTACTTGCTATGAGTAAAGCATATTTTTGGTCATCACAATGATCCTCGAATTACTTCCTACATATATGTACATACATAGTACCTGTTGGGAAATATCAAAAATCGGAATTCGTTTCGTTCGTGCAAAAGATGTCTGATAATTGTGCTGGATGTGTTTAACAGCCAGAATGAAGCGTTTCCGGCCCCATAAAGTATATACATTCTTGATCAGACTCAATAGCCCAGTCGATACAGCCATATCCGTCCGTCTATCCGTCTTGTTTGACGTCTAGTTCTCAGAGAACTAGAAAATCCGAAAATCCGTAGCATCCACAATTTCAAGAAACACGAAAACAGAAAACGCAGAATCATACGGATTGACCATATCTACCAGATTGCCAAAACTCGTTTAGATCGAATCATTATTATAGCCAGAATGAAAAATTCACGAACAATCCACGCGCTTCATCAACCACCCACTCTTCCTCGTGCAGTGTTCGCCCCCTGGCGGAGGGGAGCGAGAGTAGAGAGAGAGAGAGACAGATGTAGCGGAATAAGTGGTATGGAAACAGATAAAATATTCGAAATTTCTGATCAAATAGGTCATTAGGTGGAAAGATGATAGACGGAATGCAAGATTTAACATTAGAACATAACAAGAGTTCGTGGTTCCTCTCTTTTCCCTCTCTCATGACAAGTGTGAGCACAATTGAGAGAGATTAAGCTCTCCGCATTAACCAAAACATAAAATCGTCCCTTTCCAGAATTGCAAAGTTCTTTAAAACTAGATGCATATTTGTGGCATACTCAAGCTTTTATCTGAAAAACCATTAAAGACTATTTGTCTGGGAAATATTAATCATTCAAATGCAAAATTAGTAAGCGTCGCTTAAGGTATCGTTTATAAGAATCTGTGTAAAACGGCTAAGCTCTGCCGTTTGAACAGAGCTAAGCCCGCCAAAATCCCTCTCGTTCATTCATTATTACCTTTCAGAATTGCAAACTTCTTCAAAACTAGATGTAGCAAACTCAAGTTATATGGAAAAACGCACTCTTACCTCTGAAAAAGGAGAGCGCACCGCCCACCTATGGCTCTTCCGTCCACCGCTATCTCTCTTGCTGTGAGATGGTCTTTTAAATTTTTTCTGAGCTTAACAAAAATTCAGTAAATTACTCCATGATCTACCATGATTGGTTCCACTACCATTTGAAATAATATACTCCCTCATAAAGTTCTTGTTTTCCGATCTTGCCCATCGGACTTATGTATATATGTATGTATACATATGTTATACAGAATATAAAGAAAATAATGTCGCGTGCAAGATATTTTCAAATTTGAGGGCCTAATCTGCACAGAAAGAGGCGATTAAAATAATAAATAAATATACAAACATACCTATACTTTCGGAATAGTTTTTCCTAAAAGTCTGCTTCAAACACGATATTAAATATGAATATATGTACATACGTAACATAGTGCACAATGCTTAGCTCTAAAGTTCAAAAACTCACTTTCCATGCATTCGATACAGCTGTTACTATTTATACGTCCCTTATTCAATTAAAGTGAACTTAATTTACTGTGATTGAATGTTTTGCTGATTGTTTGTTATCCACGATAAATTGATTACACTATGCAACAGCCAAATAAAAAACCCTGGCAACAAACCAACTTTTCCTGATAGACTTTGGGATCCAGAAACGTTTAATGCAATATAGTATTTTTGTATAGTTAGGGTTGGTTTTCTATAACAATTTTTACATAATTTTATTATGTTAAACCTATTTTTAAATACCGGGTATAAAAACATCGCAGCAATGAAACGTCAATCAATAAGCCCTCAAAGCGACAAAAAACACTTAATTAAGGAATTTTCAAACTTTCTGATTTTTTTAACCCAAGATTAAAAAGATAAATACAGCAAAAACCGTAAAGAATTGCAAAGTTATTTAAAACTAGGTATAGCATACTTAAGTTATGGGGGGAAAAAAGGAAGCGTAGAGACCCACATCTATGAAAAAAACGTCGGTTTATTTCCAGGAAAAAGAATTCGGTTTTGTTGCATAGTGTTATCATTAACAGCTTCACCCGACACCCTGTCTCTCTATCTCCCTTTCTCTGTCCCTGAACCCATAATCATTTTAGTTGTGAGAGCTGTAAATGTTTATTAAGTATTATTGCATTATGCGGGTTGATGGTTACAAAATGCATTTGTCTCAATTGACCCAAGACTCCGACTCCGACTACGACTACGACTACGTCTTTGTCTCCTTGTGTCCTCTCGCCCTCGCCTCTCGCCCTATGCATGTACGTATGTATGTTTTTATCTTCCTATCCAACTCCGACTGACCGTGCTCATCGATTCGATCCGAGTCTGACTCGAGCCCCCTCTCGCTGGCATTTCGAAGTATGAAGAGCCAATGGAAGTTTATGGGGCTTGTACAAATGGCATGATTCAAGTACATGGAGGAGTGTACCATAGAAAGAGCTCCGTCTAAGATTATTGTTAATAGCCTATCGAAACATTTTGACTCCCAATTGATGATAATTTCTGGTAAATCAGGCTTCTTGATATTAAAGCGCTGAACAGAAGGACCTTGCTAAAAAGAATGATTAAACAAAAACTATTATTTTTGTCTTGCTTTTTTCTAAATATCTTGAGTATGCTACACATGGACCTTTTATTCTGCATTCTTTAGCTTTTCAGAATCGCGAAGATCTTTGAAACTAGGCGGAGCAAACTCAGGTTATGTGGAAAAATAGAATATTCCCTCTGAAAAAATGTTTTAAATAAAAGGCAAATTCCGCGTCTTAAAATAACTATAATTCATTAACAAAGTTTGAGGTCCCAAATGGGTATGAATCCATTCGGTATGCCTAGTGCTATCAGAATATTTTTGAAACATACAAAATTCGTTATATCCTAAATTAAGTACAATATTTCTAGAGTATTAGATACACTGTGATGATATTAATTGCTTTACATATTGTAGTAGTGCTTGATGTAAAAAAACGGTTAGGTTTGGAAAAAATGTAAAATTTGGTAAGGCTCCTTGGGCCTAAAGCAGCTAATTCAGGGATCGGCACACAGCCAAACGGAAAAATGTCCCGACCACTGTTTTCACTGTGCAACAGAACACATTCCTATCCTCCCGAGATAAGGCCCTGTCGGACAACAAGCTAAATAAATACATATGGATACTTACGGGTATACGTGTATGCCATAGAGCCTAACTTGGTGTTATTTCAATGAGACATTCGTAGGCCTAAAACGATCAAAAGACTCAATTGATGTGTGCGAAAAGTCATCGATTAAACGATCTCCAATCGATTCCTAAAGGGGAGAGTGTAAAGTAATGTTTAGCTTTGACCGGGGGCTTCAGCTCAGCTCAGCTCATTAAACCGTGAATTAATCGGTAATCTATTGCGTTAGAGCGAAATCATACCCGTATACTCGTACCAAATTGATTATTCGAAAACAATTCGCTTCATTGGATGAGCCACACAATGGTATTTCATATGCTTGACTGATTGCTCGGGTCCAGCTTCCTAATTAGTGAATAAGTACATATGTATGTACCGTCGCGACGCGTCGTCTCTAGGTCTATGACTCTATCAACATACAATATGCCGCGCCATCGATTGTGGCTGTGGCTGTGGCTGTGGCAGGCTTATGCTGTTGTTTTTGGTCAGCTTTTATTGTTTTAATTTATCCGACCAAGTCGGCTTTGCTTCTTGTTCTCGGCACGGGCTCGTACTGGAGACCGAGTGGCTCTGGGACCGGGGATCGTCTCAGGTGGCGCTGATCAGGGCTGCTTCGGCACTGTTTCCAGTGGCCTTGGTCGCAGTTTCGGTTCAAGCCTGAGGCTTCGTTTTGTTGTTTTGCAATTCAATTTGATAACATCAAAGGCGCACGTATTCCGTTGCTTCCGTTGCAAAGTAGACTCTGACGGTCGATGATCGCTGACCGGGGGGCAGCAAATTCGGTGGCAAGTCGCATATTTGATCGATGATCAAGTACACTGCGCTACATCGGAGATCGAGACATGGGCAGGGCAATAATAAGTATGCGGGGCAAATGTTTCGTCTCCGCCTTCGGCTTCTGCTTCAGCTTCTGCTTCAGCTTCAGCTCCAGCTACTGTATCTACTGTATCTACTGTATCTGTATCTCACACTGTTACTGTTTCGGTTTCGATTTCGGTTTCAGCTTCTGCTTCTGCTTCTGCTTGTCGACTCCTCGGCTGGGGCCCAGCGTCTGAGAGTGGGACTCTGGCCCGGCCAGTCTTGTGGTCGTTCTTGCAGCAGTGCTGGTTCAGTTCATTACCGGCGCTTGACTCTGACACAAAAAGAAAAGCGCATAACGGGAGCGACGCATTTGGGAATTTCGGAGCATCTTCCCCCCAGTTGATTGTTCTCTATTAATTTATTAAGTTATACTCGTGTTTTTTTTTTTTTGTGAACTGTTGCTGCTGCGCGGCGACCAACAACAACATGAAATGTACGCATCACAAATTCGATCTGCTCAGATTATTTTGCACAAATTGAAGCCCTCAGCATCAACGGCACCGACGAGGCTAGGTCTTAGTCTTAGTCTTACTTGGCAACCGACTAACCGAACTAACCGAAACTCGCCCTCAAGACTCGAACTCGCTCGAAGTGGAAAACGCACGGTTGAACATAATTAAAAATCAAAAACCATTCAAGAAGAATGAATAGTTTTCTTTGATCATTGACCACTATCTGGAATATCAGAATCTCCGTACAAGTGGCGTTAGTTATATTTTTTCCCACGTTGCAGTAGACATTATTATACAAAATATCCTTTTTTAAACGACACGAATATCGAAATATTCGAAAACATGAGCAGATACATATGTGCAAAAATTCGTGAAAAGATCAAATGGACGTCAATGGAGGGCCTACACATGGGCATACACATATGTATACATACATATACTTATATAATTCAATTAAAATTTCAGTATTTCAGTGGCTTAACTAGGCACAAGAACGAACGAGTTTGTATACTTGAATATGATAGCTTTTGCCTCATTGCCACTCGAGACCCAAAAGTAGGCAATGCAATATAAATAACACTTGCGGTTAGCGACTAACTAGCGTCTAATTAGCGACTAACTAGCGACTAACTAACGACTCACTAACCAATGCGCATGCTCGACGTTTACATATGTATATGGATTGATTTGGATAAGCGTGCTTCCCGCCTCGTTGCAGATATAAATTGCACTCAGCCCGCCATTGATGACTTCCCCAGAGACCTGTTCTCGGAGGCGCAAAGACAGTCCGGTGCTGTTGTACTTCATGTTATAGCCAGTTTATATTTATTTGTAGCCTTAGCAGTAGTGTGTGATGAGTACTTTGTTCCAGCAGTTGAGAAAATATGTGCAGGTGAGTGCCGACGGGCCCAACGCAGTGCAGTCCATTCCCACTCAGGCCTTGACCCGATCCACAATTCCGACCCGAATTCGATCTAGCCCTCAACATGTCCAACGATGTGGCGGGGGCCACGTTCATGGCCGCGGCCACTTCCGCCCCCGAGCTGTTCGTCAACGTGATAGGCACCTTCATCACAGAGGGCGACATCGGAGTGGGCACCATCGTGGGATCGGCAGTCTTCAACATCCTAGCCGTGGCCGCCTGCTGCGGCATCGGAGCCGGCATGGCAAGTATACCCCAGAACGTATTCCCTATTGGTCTAGTCCAAGTGATCGCTTTGTTTACAGACCATACCGCTGGACTGGTGGCCGCTGACACGAGACAGCATCGCCTACGGCGTTACCGTCGCCATCCTCATCTGCGTGATGCACGACGAGCGGGTCGAGTGGTACGAGGCCCTCATTCTTGTGTCCCTCTACGCCGTCTACCTGGCGGTCATGTATTTCGACAAAACGTTCCAAAAGTGTGCCAAAGGTGGGTACCCACACTTACCTTTTACCATCATAATACACTCTGTTATTCTGTTCCAAGATACATACATATGTACAATTATAGAGGGAGCTAGGGAGATTTTAATGGGACAGTGGACAGTGGAAGAACTCAGTTATTTGATCGTTTTACTGGTCCTGCTGGAGTGGCTCAGTTATTGGCGTAGTTAAACGGAACTCGGATGATGAATCGCTCTTTGGGAGCTCTTTGAGAGTAATATTCAGTCTATTCCTAGTTACCAAGGATCGGCACGTATAAGAATTGGGCTTAATGCGTCGTGTACACCTTTAAGAAAACGCTGTAAATCGTAACGATTTTGGGAAAACCCCGTTCAAAAGGTACTTCACTGTGAGAAAAACTTGTCTGTTAATGAAGACATCCACATAACTCAGTAAAACTTGAATATCTCCTATATGTATGTATGCATTATGTTAACGATACACATACGAGTACGAGTATGTACAGAAATGTAGATGGTTGAGTGTGCTGCGTTGAGCAGATCTCACACGTGACATACGAGTGTTAGTATTTTTGAAAGATTTCGAAAGATGTATTGCTCGTCGCACTTCAACTTCCTTTCCTGGGTTTGTTTTGCTTTGGAATCGTTTATGTATAGGTGAATACTAAACATTAACAAGGATATAAATATGTACTTAGACATAGTTATATGTATATTTATTCCGGCGGGTTAGTTAGAAGAGTGCATTGCCTTTATTTGGTCTCGCCAAATGTAATGTGCGCAAAGCTGTTTGTCCTGGGTATCCAGTATTGAAATCCAATCGGAAAGACCGAAGTTGGGCCAACAAGTTCCGCCATACTACAGCGACCACTGGGGACGATACTGAGTGGGTGAATCTTCGGTGACCAGCCCCCGCCGCAGCCGCAGCCCCAGCCCCAGCCCTAGACCACTCCACCCAAAGAAACAATGCCTGATTGAGAAACAAAGACATACCTACCTACAAACAAGTACAAACCTCTAACACACAGGTGGCGTAAAGCAGGCGCGCACGCGCAGCCGGTCCTCCAACTGCAGCATCCACACAAAGAACAGCAATGAGAAGGAACCAGGTACACCATAGATCTACCACACTACCCAGCACCCTCTCGACACCTTTTCCATCCCACCCTAAGCTTCAGATAATGGCCCAATCTAATAACTGATTCCACCTCTCGCAGACCTCGTAGAGAACCGCATCTGTCAGAATATGGCCAGCATCCAGCTGAACGGGGGCTTGAACAATGACCAGGCCAAGACCTCAACGGCAACCATAGCCACTACCACAACCACAACCACAACATCGATCACAACAGCACCTGCCGTCGCAACCACAACAGGCGGCAGCAGCGGCAGCGGTGGAGGAGGTATCGCCCAAGGTGGGGTCATAGCCGACATGTCGCCCCTGGATAATGCCGAGACCGAGGCGCAGCCAGTGGTTGCTCCTCCTGAGCAGGAGGGCTACTCCCTGCTGACGTACCCGAAAGACAAGAGCTGCTTTGCTCAGTTCACCTGGCTCATCATTTGGCCCATACATCTGCTCTTCCGAGTCGCCATTCCCGACTGCAAGAAGGCCAAGAACAACAAGATCTTCCCATTGACCTTCATCATGTGCATTGTATGGATTGGATCCCTTTCCTACGTGGTGGCGTGGATGATTACCATAATTGGTAAGCTTTGGAAATACACTTTTGCCTTTAATTCTCTAAAATCCTTTAATATTATTGCCCGACTTTCAGAAACGTAACCAACCTTTCCTTGACTCTGATTAATTCTGATTTCATAAATTGGATCCAAACAGTTTCCAGTTTCTAACAATTTTCAATATCAAACAAAATCAAATAGACCTTCTCCAAATTGTTCAACAACATTTGAATAGTCTTTTGCTGACAGTGTGCCCTTCTTTAATGCGAATATGCATCACTAAATATGTTTCTAATGATGTACAGATGTCTAAATAATACTATTCCGAGCTTTATGCAATATTTTGTAAACTTTAAAGACTTGAAATTGAATTCAAAATGTGCTTAAGCACGAGACAAAAATTGGGTTATGGGACAGGCTGATTCGATTTCCTGAGCATCTTTAGAAATTGGAAATATACCTTTGCCATTCTTTGGACAATTTTCATGACTAGTAGCTGATGTTTTGATATCGGCGCTGTTTATTTTAAGGTGTATTGAAAATTCGAAATGTGGTCATGAGACCTACTTAACCAGGTCGGGGCCGTCAAAGTACAACAACATTGTCGCACATTCGTCATTTTTCACGTATTAGATAATCTTTCAGTATATTTTTGGTGGCCACCTCTTCCTCCAGTACTTCCATAGTTGCGCACTGTTTTCCTTTACTTAAAATTGGCCAATTAACTTCCAACTTCTTTGTAACCAATTTCGTTGGTAGAATCTGCATAAATTTCTATCTTTTCTCTGTTTGCTTCCACAGGCGACACACTTAAGATACCTGATTCGGTGATGGGGATCACGTTCCTAGCAGCGGGCACCAGCGTGCCCGAGGCCGTGTCCAGTGTGATTGTTGCCAAACGCGGTGAGTTTTTAACTGCTCGGGTTCAGTGCAGAATGTACAATAATTGATATTTTTGTTTGCTAAATGAGGGTTGTGAATTGCCTTACAGGTCATGGATCAATGGGTATTTGCAACTCGATTGGATCGAACACATTCGATATTCTTCTGTGCCTGGGCGTGCCTTGGCTGATCAAGGCGGTTTTCTTTCCTATTCAGCCGGGCCAGAACTATGTGGCCATCAACTCGGCCGGACTGGAGTATTCGGCGATCACACTTCTGTCCACACTATTTCTCCTCTATTTGACATTCTCCACGAATAAATTCAAGCTGGACAAGAAGGTGGGCACCGCGTGCCTAGTCATGTATCTGGTCTTTATGGTCTTTGCCTCACTCATCGAACTAAATGTGTTCTTCCGCGTCAATCTACCCACCTGCGGACGGTCATGATCTTGCACAGCTGGATGGATGGATGGATGGAATGGAATGGAAGCATGGATGAATGGACGGATGGATACCCTTTACCGGATACTGATGCTGATTGTAGTTCTGGCCCTGCTTCAGGTTCAGATTCAGGTTCAGGTTCAGGTTCTGCTCCTGAATCTAGCTCTGATTCAAATTCTGATTCTGATTCTGGTTCTGGGAGCTGGCTGGAATCAACTATGAGTGCAGTCGTTTAATTAATTAATATGTATTTTCTGTTCTATTCTATCTACCTTGATAGTTGAGTTACGTTATACGTTATACGTTATGCTGTTATTGTAATAATACTTTTTTTTTATTATTATTATTATTAAAGTAGACTCTTTCACGACATTCGGTCGCAGTCGCAGTCCCAGTTGCAGCGCAGTCGCAGTCGCAGTCGCAGGGATCAAGTGAGCAAAAAGGCAATGAAAAACAAATGAAAAAGAAAAAGACAAGAGATGAAAGAAACCCAACCAAAAAAACCCAACAAATTCAATAATGTATTTTTATGATTAATATATGAGATTTAACAAAGAAACTATAGCATTTGGATTTCTCTCCAGAATATACCTATAAATATGTACATATGTACATACAAATCTGCTTGTTCCAGTGTCGGAGCACGTACCCATTAAGGCACAAGCGCATTACTTTAGAAATGTACATATATTTTGTATAGTCCGGTGTCTGCATGTCCTTCTGCCCGGTTCTTGTTTTTATTAGTTACAGAGGTTACAGATGCATGATGACAGTATACAAGGTGGTCCGCTCCCACTACGCGCTCTCTCTTCGGGTCTTATTTTGCTCAGTACAACAGCTACCTTCGTTCTTCTCTCTCTCATCAAACATGGCGTCAAAGCGCTCTCAGTAGTGCGGAGCGTAAAATAAGACCCGAAAGAGAGTTAGCGAGAGATCCTCATGGGCTGGTGTACCCCCTTCTGGCTGCTTTATGTTCATATGTACGATGCATGCTCTGGCACAGACATAGTGATTGCACGGATAGGAAATGAGGAACGGAACAGAACAAGGCAAAACTTTCATATAAGTTTAGCATTGCAATACTTGTGGGTATACAATGTCATTTGGTTTGCCAACACGTCCGGACACACGCCATATTCCGTTCCTCTTCCGTTCCGTTCTTCTCGCCGTTGCCGAACTCCCACCATATCCATCTCCCGCTACGCCTCTGGGAGGCATAGTCTGTTGGTCACTCGCTCGGATGCCCGTGCTCCCCAGTCACATTCGAAAGCCGTCTCCTCCATCCTTCTCTGTTGCTGTACCCTGGATGATGAGTCGGTTTCTCATCCGTAGCAGCGAATGAAGTCACTTGGAAACATTGATTGTAGCTCTGGCAAGGCTTACTTCATACAAAAATACTAAAATCGCGATTTCCCGCCGTCGCGATTTCCCGCCGTCGCGTTTCAGATTTGATATATATAGCCTATAACCATTCTGGGACTGAAAAGCTCAGGACTTTTCCAGTTTTTATATGAGCTACAGACCAAAAGAGCATAATTATATATATATATGTACTTATATACCTACATGGATATACAATATACTAGTTTGTGTTCTGGCACTTTCGACGTGAGTATAAAGCAACCATAGCTATAGCATTCACCTTGCTCTCCGAGAGAGGCATTCGAGTGAAATATCAAATGTTGCTGTGATTGTAACATATGTCATTTAAATAAGAAACTCAAGGAACTTCCAGGCTCAAAAGTTCCTGATCAGGGTAGGCTTTGAGAACAAATTTGTTTGGTTCGGGTAGATTGTATGTTGTTTTCTCAGTCAGTAGTGATCCGGCTTGTGTGAAGTACATTTGGCTTTTGTGTAAAAATTCTTTTCGTCGTGTTTATCTGTTTTAAGTATATATCATTTTTGTTTTCCTTGTGCATTATGTTTTTCGGTGGAGTCGCCGACTTTCAGCGGTTACTCAGAGAGAGCGGCTTTGGTATGCGGTAGTGAGTTCTCAATAGATATTTACTGATTTTCGTTGTGTCCATAGACCGCAGCGATCTCCGCGGTGAAGCTGAGCTAAATTGCACTCTTCCCGCTATTCTGGACTTCCCCAACTTGATGCGAAAGAAGAGCATCGGTGTGGCGCTGACGTGTTTCCTCATAAGCTTGTATCTGTTCATCCTTCTGGCAATTGTGTGTGATGATTATCTCGTGCCGTCTATGGAGCGACTGTGTTACAGTAAGATCATTAGCGTTTTGTTTGTCTGTTTTTCCCTGGCTATTGAATCAGCTCGCAGAGACTAGGATAATGCCCGCCGCAGATGCCCAAAAGTTTGGGATCCTAGTCTTTACTCTTGTTCAATACTCAGTCGTGTACTCGTGGACTCATCACAATTTCACACACATTTTAATTTATAGCTCTTCGCATGACCTACGATGTGGCTGGTGCCACTTTCCTGGCAGCGGCCACCTCAGCCCCAGAGCTCTTCGTTGCCTTTATCGGCACATTCATCACGGAGGGCGACATTGGGGTGGGCACCATTGTGGGATCTTCGGTGTTCAATGTACTGGGTATTGCTACCGTCTGCGGAATTTTTACAGGCGTGGTACGTACCGTTCAGCTCGGAATGGTCGTGCGTTTCGGCAGATCTTCATCCATTTCCCTGTTCTTCCCTGTATTTCGCGTGTAGACGGCTAAGCTGGACTGGTGGCCTATTTCGAGGGATACAATGTGGTACTTGTGCTCCATAACTTTACTTGGAATTGTGCTCATTGACTCGAAGGTGATGTGGTACGAGGCGACCATCATGCTCATCTTATATTTTATCTACCTGACGACCCTCATCTTCGATCGCAAGTTGCAGGGCTTGTGTCGATGTAAGAAGATCAATCAGAAGTCGCAATGCTGCAGAGAGCCCTTGGTCCTTGAATGACTACCATTTTATTATCTGTTTTGCAGCGCTGGAAGGCGAGCGGGAGCTGATGGATGAGGATCCAATGTTGCGGGAGGAGGACCCTTTCAAGACATTTCGCCAGCATATATGCAGCAAGCCAGAGAAGGGATCCCCTTGCATTGAAGTTACCTGGTGGGTGATCAAGTATCCGGCCATTTTTATACTGGCCATTACCACGCCTAGTGTGCGGACCATATTCTTTTTCACTATGCTCATTGCCGTGTTATGGATCTCCGGGATATCGTATCTGCTCTCCTGGTTCCTAACCGTGGTCGGCTATAACATTGGCATACCAGACTCGATCATGGGCCTGACCGTCCTGGCCGTTGGCACTAGTGTGCCCGAGGTGGTGTCCTCCTATATAGTGACCAGGAAGGGTAAGAGAATAGTCTGTATTCCTGACCTGGCATCCCTCTAATATCCATCCTCAACTCCCAATCCTCAATATACTTGTACGACTCTAGGGTACGGCTCTATGGCCATGTGCAATGCGATTGGTTCGAACACGTTCGACATATTTATCTGCCTGGGACTGCCCTGGTTGCTTAAAAATGTCATAAAAGGCCAGCCCATTCAAATCAATTCTACCGGCCTTACGATCACAACAGCTATGCTCGTCGCCACTGTTGTCCTCCTGTACGCGTGCTTCCTGTTGACCAAGTTTACATTGGGCAAGCCTGTGGGCTGGATGAGCCTCATCACATATATCCTGTTCCTCGTCTGCGCCATTGCCATCGAGATAACCCAGAACAAGTTGAACCACTGCGACATCGAAGACAATGCCTACACAAATTATCTGAACAAGAATCTGTGATCTCGTTTAGATCGTTTCGCACCAAAAAATTCTCTAAGTAAATTCAATACCAATCGCCTTGTTGCTTGGCGGCTTGGCGGCTTCTGAAAATCTGTGGTGGAACAGTCTTCTGTGTATTTTCAATAAAAAATTCATCCGTATGCTAGAATAAAGTAAGAAAGCTATAATGTATTATATTAGGCCGGTCTGTCCATCATCGATAGCCGCCACTCGAAACACTTATCAGCGTGCCGTTTGCTCTCCTGGCCTGGTCGTAAGTACAAAACATTTACCAGATAAACATCGTAATTATATTCGAGCCAGCTGCGCTCCCTGCACGACCATTGGCGGAAGATGATCTAGAGGCAAAATTTGGTCGGGGCGAATGCTCGTCTATCTTCTGTCCCCGCAACTGATCGAAATGTCCCTCAAAGAGCAGGGAAAAGCTAATTGATTTGGTTGCTGTGAGCGCACTTTGGCGGTATCGATAGGGAGGGAATGGGATTGGTGTCAAACCAGCCGAGACAGGTACCACCATATACATACATATGTATGTAGCTAGATCTACTCCAGTTGATCGTGTGTGCGCCAATCACCAATCACCAATCACCAATCACCATCGATGACGTCAATCAACGGTGCTATGACATCAAGGAACCATACTATCGAATGAAGATACTTGAATTTCACTTTGTGCTTGATAATTCACGCTTTGTATGTACACACATACCTATATATAAATTATACTTTCCTTTAATTTATAGTTACTATTGACACGATATTTTCTTGATTTTCTTCTATAGATCAGTGGCATAGATCGGCAGGCGTACATCGCATACATGTCCAGTGCGTTTGCGTGCGTAGACAGGAGGTGCACCATGGCATTTCTGCCGATCCCTGCTATACGCTATGCCTATGAGATAGCCCCGTGCCGTGCCGATCACTGCCGTCATAGATACCCATAGACATATTTCACTCGAGCCATCACTGCCCATCCCACCCCAACCCAATCAGACATCAGACTCAAGGGGTCCCATTGCCTGCTGACTCACAAATATTTCCTCGTGCCCACGTAAATACAAGTATGGCAGCCAATCAAGAGCGAACGTGAATGCACTCGAGAAGTGAGCTGTTAATCTCTATGGTCTCTGACGGCCGCGAGTTCAGAGCGTGATCTTTGGTCCCCGAATTGGAGGTGCGTCCAAGGCAAAGCCAAAGCCAAAGCCAAAGCTAAACTAAGCGTTAACGAGAGCACAGATTAGATGAAATCGATTTCGAGGAGTATTAAGGGGTATTGGCTTTTGGAACTCTTCAGCATATCCCCAGCATAGCCGCCCAAATCGGTTTCATTATCGGATCGTACAGCACCCGTGGCAACTATCGGAAACGGATGTGGGTGCCGCCTCTGGAGCCACCACTGGAGCTGAAGTGAGCCCAAATCTTGATCAAACTCTCACTTACGATGTGCAAAGTGGGATTGAGTTGGTTCTTTGCTCGCCTGATAGCCGTGTCCACTTAGCACTTGAGTTTCCTCGCTACTTACTTATTATTATTTTTTGCCAAAATGGAGAAACCAAATAAATGGGAATCGAGCCGCATTGAATGATTATTTAATTATATTTATAATATTTCTTTATTTATGCAATACTTGGGCGGGTGTAGGTATATTTTTTGTTTTTCTGACGGGCAATATTCAGTTCACGTGTCCCCCCATATCTAGTGTGTGGTTTCTCTCGTACGGATACTCGTTCTTCCTCATTCAATTTCGAAAACCATCGTCATGATCCTTCTCTGTTGCTCTGTCGCTGCTACCATGACCGAAATTCGTGATTCATTATGCTTCGGGCAACTCTAAGCTAAGACTGGCACTATTTGGGTATTTTAGTTTTAAGTATATAATTTTGTAATGACATGGAGTCGTTCCGTTCAGGAGTCGAAAAAACCCGTAATCCCAAGCGTTACCACGTACCGTCTCAATGACATGAATGGCACTACATTAGTATGTCTTTTACCGGGGTCCGGAGGGATACTTGGCGACATCCGGTTGAATCTCTGTTGCCACCCATGGAGATAAAATACTCGGAGCTGTGCGGCATGCCCACTTGGCCGCCAGAAGCTCCAACAACAGAGGAACAGGAGTCCCCCAAAACGGACACAGGAAGAGGAGTAGAGCGGACCTTCCAAGCTCGATGACCGTCCAAGCTGCCAGGAAACAACTTCGGTTTCTACTGGCCAAGGGTTGAAGTCAATGGAAACGACCCCCGCAGGCAATCAGATAAAGAGGGTCGTGCTGAGGCCATCGGAGAGCAAGCCGCGAAAGGTCATGACGACAGGAGCAAGGCACCAATGGCACGTGTAGCCAGGCACGCCAACGAATAGACTGGAAATGTCAAGCTCACAGCTACAGGAACGCCATCATATACCACAAAAATGGCAATCCTGTAGTGTGGATATCCGGAGTCTCTACTGACAACGGATCAACTATCCACGATCCAGCGGTCCGATTTGGATGAGATTGTGGCCAAGAGAGCTGGGACTACTAAGCCCCTCTTTCAGAGGTAGAATGTAGAATGGCCAGAGGTAAGTAGTAGTTCCTAAGTTAATAAAGCTTATGTGGAAACCCAAAGGTTTTCGCAGAGTCGGAGATACCAAGGCCTTAAGTCTATATCGGTTACTTCCCAACTGTAGAAAGGGATATAAAGACCGATAGGATTATGTACCTTCTCGAAGGCCGGAACAGAGGCCTCAGAGTAGCTGACTGGCGCGTTCTTCACAGGGAACTAATTTTAGTTGCTAAAACCCGAGCCTTCTACGAGTATGAGGTACAATTTGGTGCTCTATCAATATTGCTGGACACACGGAGAGGATGCATAGCTACTGCGGGTGGTAATATGATGGTAGCAAAATGGTAGCACAAGTGGTACTTTGGGTCTACATTGGATAAGTTTTTCCTCCACTCCGCTCACACCCGAAGAGTCATAGCTTATCCATTTTAAGCTTGAATTTAGGGATCGGCTTTTGTGTTACATAAGCGAACGTGTATAGAATATTGTTTGTCGGTTAACCCCCAGCTAATAAAGGTGCAGGAGAACGAGGTGACCTTAGGCCTGAAGCTAAGGACGAGCAGAAGATCGCTCCGAAACCAGCTACAGAGGAGCAACCAACGTGATTCAGGAACGCGACCAACGCGTCGATGCCGACGAACCGACCGCAGGCGCTGCAGTTCCAGCGGCGGCTACCCAAGGTTGATGCAGTGCCACGGGATCAAAGACGACCAAGCAAGGTCCCATGACCCAGAGCCACAGTAGCAGATACTGCTCACACCCCTCTTCAGGCGAAGGACGAAGAAGCAACGGGGAAAGGGTATCCGCCGAATATGCGGCATTCTTTGGCAGAAACTGCAGACAAAAATTGGCGGCACGAGGCCGCAGAGGGTCCAGATGATGGTCCAACCAACAACTTTTCCCTAGACGCCAACCAAGGCCTCTTGGCCACTGGAATGCCTCCGAGCAAACCTACATCATGTAAAGCAGCATTTGAGGTGCGTAGCATGAGGTTTGCTACATCTCCACTGATCAGTGAAACTCCACTCCAGTGCACAGCTGAAAGCCTGGTGGCCATTTGGCCGACGGTCCCAACAGCATAAGTATGACCATAACTATAAAGATAAAAATCATAACTTCCCGCCATTAAGTCCAAATGATAAACATTGTGAGCATTAAGCGGTCAAAATTGTCCACCCACCGGCAGCACCTGCATCTGGTTTATGGTGCAGTCCGTCCGCCGCTGGGGAATTATCTCTGAGTAATTGACACACCTACATACATATGTATGTATGTATATACTGTAGTGATATCAGTAAATCTTGGAATTAATGCCGGCACCACGCCATTGTTCCGCCCATGACGTATGAATGGCTCACAGACTGCGTCATGACCACAAAGAAAAAAAGCACAGGAATCGGAGTCAAAATCAAATTCAGGGGCTTGCTGATCTGATTGGCCGGTAATCGATGGCACCGATATGATAAACGCACAGAAATAACTGCGATCCCGCGAGCACTATCTTTCCTACAAGTTAGAATAAATATAATTTAAAAGCTATTATTTACAATCCTTTGTGGGAACCGTACTCTATAAGCTGTGGTATTATAACTAAGATTGCATATGTACATATCATATCATATGAAGTCTGTATGTATTATACGAAACATCTACAATGCGTTATATACATTAGAAACGAGGGGGAACGTTGTGAGTTGCTGCTGCGACCGCAACTATACATTTATACCCGATACATAGTCAGTATGGCTACATTGAGCGACAGAGTGGGCGTGCGAGGGAGACAAAAAATCAGTCAGAAGGTGTCGTCGGGCTCTGAGTAGCCACTGCAAATTAATTTGTTCCTTTTGGCTATAATCGGCAATCTAGTAGATATGATCATTCTCTATGATTGTGCGTTTCTCGTATCTCAATATTGTGGATGCCACAGATTTTCGTCCTTTGTGGGGGCGGAAGGGGGTGGGGCGAAGTTTTGAAATATACTTGTAACAGTGACATAGTACAGAAGTCTGGATACAAAATGTGGTTGCTCCAGCTCTTATAGTCTCTGAGCACTAGGCGCGAAAGACGGACGGACAGACATGGCTCAATCGACTCGGCTATTGATGCTGATCAAGAATATATGTTCCATATGGGGTCGAAAACGCTTCCTTCTGGGTGTTTCACACATCCACTTTCACCACAAATCGAATATACCCTATACTCTTCGAGTACCGTTGGTATGAAATGTTTTATCATAGAAAGGGCTCAGATCCAGCGTACTCCGACAACCGACCAGCCTACTCATTGAATCAGTCGTGACACTCTTCTACCCGGTCGTTATAACGCCTTCACTGCGACAGGGGGCGGGGCGCACACCGAAAGAGGAAGATGTGAAGGCGAGAGCAGAGCAGAACAGTCTTCAAGAAAATTCTGGTTAAAGCAATGATACGATCTTATCCAAGTTCAGCAATCTGGTAGATAATAGAATTCTGGGTTTTCGGTTTTATTGTATCTTCAAAATTGTGGATGCAGATTATTGCCATTTGAGGGGGCAGTACGGGGCGTGGAACAATTTAAATATACACCTGCTTCAGTGCGATATCACAGGAGTCTGAATTTTGGTTGATCTCTTATAGTCTCTGAAAACCAGTGATGCCACTTCAGCCTTTTTCCGGATTGAAATGTCCCTTTTAAACTGCTTCAGCCGGAAAAATATCAAACAACCCGTATCCGGAAATCGATCCTGTCTTAGGTTCGATTTGTCAGGTTTTGGCCATTTTTTGCCTTTGATTAAATTCATTACCAGGCCATTCGCTCAGGCCAATCAAATTTAAATAAATAGAATTTCGGGCGTTAAATGCAATTCTTTGCATGAGATAAATCTATGCTCCCATACAATTACATAACATTATCATTTTTAATTTCATTAGATGTGCAATAATTATAGACTACCGGACAAGGAATGAGATCCCGAGACTGACTTTATAATTTATTATGCCCTAAATGAGCTAAAAACTTATTAAAAAAAAGAGTTGTCCTGTTTTTCTACCCTTTTCACATATCTGCATGCTTTTATCCGTTTTTTTGTTGTTGTTTGGTTTGTCCTGTTTCAGTTAAGAGATGTTGGCATCACTGCTGACAACTAGGAGACGGACGGATATCCATATCCAATTACGCATGCCTTGCACTCAATTACCAAATGATGCTTAACGTTGGTTCGGCGATAAGCGTAGAATACATAATGTCTTGTCCAGTCTTACAAACGCCTCGTAGGTTAAGAAAAAAAATCAGTTTCAACGGTGAACTCAACAAATTTTGATATTACTTCGAAGGTCTTACAGCCCCATTCAATGGGGAACAGATCAGCAGTATTTGATTATTAAACGACAAAGAAACGAAGAGCTTTAACAGGAGAACTACGATCTACGAGTGTATGGTCTTTGAGTGCTCCTTGATAATAAAACTTGATAGATGAGACTCGAGGTAACCTTTATCATCTGTTGTGAGCCCCACTGCACTATGGGACCAATAACCACTTTTTGTGGAAAAACGTTGCCCTCCAGAATATGCCTTTCCATTACCTCTTTAAAAAAAACCCTCTAAAATAACCCCTTACCGTAAGCATTAAATTCGAGAAGTTGTGTGTTCAAGAAGACCTTGGCAGCTTTATATATGTACTTGCAGGCTTTGAAAGCAGGATCCATAGCCCCAAATACTAAAGAATATTTAATTGAAATGGATGTTGATCCTCACAAGTGCGTTGGACTAGATTTTGATGGATGTGGTACAATGCCAGGACGTAGGCTGCTATTTAAGTTTCTCGCCTAAAATTCAATTGACCCCAGAAATTCTGCTGGCTCTGCCAGGTACCCCAGCTACTGTGGGACGGTCATTCAGTTCGTTGAGAAGAGCGAAGACTTGGCCAAGAACTACGACTGACTCATGTCTGAAGGGTAATTAAAATCTTCTTCATTGAAAACAGTAATACTTATCATTTAAGTAGCACTACATTTCAATCGAAGAGAGGGAGAAACGAGCCCCCTTCTAGAAATCC
This sequence comes from Drosophila lowei, assembly GCA_008121275.1. Classification (NCBI taxonomy): domain Eukaryota; kingdom Metazoa; phylum Arthropoda; class Insecta; order Diptera; family Drosophilidae; genus Drosophila; species Drosophila lowei. Next base: position 55,186,949 of record CM017781.1, on the reverse strand, counting down.
TTGGTACGTATTATATTATAAATACGTATGCATATAAACAGACTTTGTAAAGTTCTAGTTTGTTTCTCAGTAAATCATCCCCAGACCATCCTGCTGCCTCCTTGCCACACTATTCGTCTTAGGCGCTAATTTGTACATCGTTCTCCGACTTTCCGGCTATCATTCGTCATACTTTCCCAACCAACCCAGTTTATCTTAGAGCTGTTAAAAACATTACGTTTCTCCAATCATTTACAGTTCAAGTTTTGTTGAGTTTGCACCATTGGCCCCTTTTCTGGAGCACTTTTAGTGTCAAAAGGGGCAGTTTTGCAGGCCGACGACCGTTGAGACCTGTCTCCTGAAGACGCCACCGTAAAGTTTTGCTGTCAATATCAATATCTATCGACTGAGTAAACAACTTTCTAATATCGTATGCCATTTTGAACCGATTTTCGATGCTCAAGCGTTAAAGAACACGATCCTACTTTGATGGTCCTTTGGGTTGGTCCTTCTCTTACTTCCAGCGCCGGGTATAGATAGTCGAGTAGATATAGTCGGGTTTCCCAACTGTCTTTCAAGATTTCGAATACGCGCCATCGGTTTAAAGTTAGTTAACATCAGTGGCCACATCTTTCAAAGTCCGCTACCTTATGAATATTTCTTTTGATGTGCTCCCTAACTGCACAATATTGGCGTTTTGTTTATTAATGCAGAAATGTTAATGACTGGCTTAATGACCAGTCCTTTTCCATTAGACGTAAGACATTTGCAGCGGCTTTCATTGTGTTCTAGAACTCTTGGACGTAATGGCACTGCAGGTCGTCCAACTGGTCTTAACTTTATTTTTATTTTTACGATTGTATGCGAATTTAGCCAATCTGCATGTTTTCTTTTCCGATTTGTCGAAAAAAATTTGTAAAAGCCTTTACCTATATATTTTAAGATCCCTTTTGGCCCAGTAATTGAATTTCAGAGAGAGCGGTCTACAGTGGAATTCAATATGACATGCATTTTAACAATAATCGAATGCTCCACAACATGCATTAAATATTAAACATATTTATTGTATACAAAATATGAGCACAATATCAACTGTTCAAAATCAAAGACCACTCTGATTGGACTGCACTTAATTGCACTCAAATTCTTTAATCTTGTACTTTTTAAACACCTAAACAGCTAAGCTGATAAGGGGACTGTGGTGGGCCCTGTTGCATTTTGGTGTGCGATCAATGTTCTTCTGACATATGTATGTATGTATGGCGGTTAAAAATATATTATTATTTAAGGTCTTTTAAAAAATGGGTTTTGGCCACAAAAAGCGGTTGTTGGTCCCATCGTGCACTGTATGAAAGCTGACATACTGACAATACATTCGTACATACATAAGTGTGTATGAATGCGTGTGTATGTATAAGGAAACCGATATTCAATATGTCATTGAACACTATCATACGGACATCAATCGAATACATCCATATGTACGGGTACTCGTACTTGCGTAGCTCGGTTAGTGACTACTGCCAATAGATTGATAAAATGTCAGGCAATTGTTTTTTTGCTTCCTTATCAATTAATGACTCCACGCACAGATGGAAAGGGAAGGCGTACCCCACACACACACGCGCACGTCCATTACACACACACGTCCATTACACACACACGGACGTACCTATTTTGGCAGCAACTTGAGCCGAAAAGCTCGACTGTCGGATACCGATACCCGTCAAATGCACTGCCCAAGAATGGAAGTGTTATTAGTAATTCGTATAAGACCCGCCACTCTTCCCAGACTGCCATAGATAATAATAATATGTATGTGCATATATCTGCAGAAGTACAATGTACGTATGTACAATACGTTATAGTAGCGATCGGATCTTGAATTCTAGATTGGCAAAGCTCAGATAGCCCCAGCACGCTTCGATTGGGGCAGAGCATGAGCAATGTTAAGGACGATGCCCAGAATGGTTCGGGAATCCCCCTAGCCGAATAGCACTGCTGCTATATCTATCCAAGAATCTTGAGAATCCCCCAAGTACCCTTTCTTTCTGTACCCCACACATGCACGCGAGTCGCAGTTGAAAAAAAAGCACACATGAATCAGGGTAGGGAAAACGGGCAGAATAAGGCACGAAGCAGTGTGGAGGAGAAATAAAACATATAATAAAACCGACAACGTGAAGTGACTGACTTGAGGCGACTAGACTTACTAGAGAAGATATCTTTATAAAACCGTCAATACGAAGCGACGCTGGCGCTGGCGCTGGCACTGGCACTGGCAGTGGCACTGTCGCAGGTGGTGGAGCTGGCGTTGGCGCAGTCGCTAGCCGGTTGCCAGTCGACGCTGCCACTGTCACTGCCACTGCCACTGCTGTGTCCGCCGGCGCTGGCGTCGACGTCGCAGTTTATTATTAAGACGGGCGCGCGCTGGTCGCTCTTAATTAGTTGCGCGATATAATTCCAGCCAAGCGGTTTGCTGGAGGAACCAACGGGAAGCGTAGAATAGATCGAAGCAGCGGGAATTCGAAATCCGCACGTTGCGCATACGCCGTGTATGCCAAGCCAATCGAGTGTCAGCACAAATCTGAGAGGAAGCTTCAAATAAATGCAAACAAAATTCAATCAAATTCGAAATCGCTTCCCGCAGGTGCATGCCGTACGATTTTTTTTTTTCGTTTCGTTTGTTTTTTGAATTTGGCTTCAAGTTCTGCTGTAAGCTTTAATAATGGTGAAAAACTTCGGCCTTTTGCTGGGCCTGTTCGTATTACTATTTGGCAGCCTCACAGCGAGTACCCACGAAACAGGTGAGTCGAGAAACTGCAAACTGCTCAATTCAGAGACATTCGGGGCTAGTAGGACTGGCCATCTAGGATGCCGACCGCCAAGCAGCAGAGCAATGCTCTTTGTCCTCGCTGTCCTTTTTTTACTGCAGCGAGTTTCTACTAGTTTCTACTATTTTCAAATGTTTGTTTCCTTATTAGCTTTTGTGTCGACGTGTGTCGAGGGTTGGGAATCGGTTGACATCGTTTTCCGGCCCATTATCTAAATGTTTTGTCACTACAGATTACAGATTACAGACTACAGACTACAGACATCGGACAGATCAATGGATCGATCGAATCGATCAATCAAATGTCACTTATCCACTGCTCTAGGGTGGGGGTGGGGACTAGGATCACTCTGGAAATGGATGGAGGCTTTTCACCAATTGCAATTTTAATGGACTTATCGTAGTCGAGGACTCCAGCCAATGACCGCCATGTGGTGTGGCCCTTATCTAAGGCGTGCTCCCAGCAGCGATTATTTATGCGAATTTATTGGGCCATCGCAACATTCGATTTATGATGGCTTTATGATACACTCGGAATGGGATTTAGATTCGGAAATATACATTCATCTATTTATATGGCTGATGCCATTAACAAATCATGGAAAGCCCCTATCTTCATACACATGTATGTACTTCTCCTGCCACCTGCCACCTGCTGCCTGCTGCCTGCTGATATTTGAATCGCACTAGGCTCATTATCTCCGAAAGTCGACTTTCCTCCATGTCCCTTGATTGCGGCCAGTGGATTTGGATCGACTCGAGGTAGCACAATCATTTATTTCAATTATCAGTTGGACGGCTCCATGCCATGATCTGTAGATTCGAACATATGTATAGACTTCTTCAGTAAGCTGAAGTAGAAACGGCTCGTTTTGATAACATATGTCCATTCGTCCCCATTATAAGCCACCTCTTCGATATATGATTGATTTTTGCGGTTCGGACACGTCTGATAAGTGATTCCAATTAAAGAAATTGAAATACTTAAAGCACTATAAGCACTATATTAAATTTAAATACCATAGAAATGTCTAGTCATGATCAATGCATTTTCATTTGCCGATCATCGCTCGCACTCTCCTCTTTTTTGTCAAACACAAAGCGAATCAGAGATTCAGTGGGCATGTTTGGGCATGTTTGACCGTCGCTCGGTAATCGGTAAGCGAAAGCGGCGGCATGGGGTTCCCGGATTCCCGGATTCCTTGGAAACGCAAATCCCAGACCCTCAACCCATGCCTAGAGGCAGACCCACACTCAACCCCAAGCCCAGATCTATAAATACGCTGCCCATATACGATTAATATGCTCATTTGGCGTTCGGTATTTCCGAAATGGGATTTTCGCTGGAATAATGAAGAGGAATTTGTTCGATTCGCGCTGACGTATCCATTAACATTTTGGGCGATGGCTCTTCCTATCATCCGGCATGGGGGACCTTTCGATCTCGCCTATGTCTCTGTCTCCGCTGCTGATTCGCTCCGATCCAAGCTATCGTCAAAACTGCTGCAGTCCAAAGTGCCAAGCGATCCCCCGCTCGGCGGTGGTTGCATTCATTTTCCCACTGTCCCCATGACGCTTCGCCTCCACATTCCACAGATCCGACTTGCTACCAATGCTACCTATGCCAATGGTGTTGGCGTTGGCGTTGGTCTTGGTGTTGGTCTTGGGGGCGCCTGCCACTTCGAGTTGGAGTATTATTATCCATGTATTTATTTTTATTTCGTATTGTCTTGTCTGGGTCTGTTTGGTCGGCGCAAGCAAGCAAATCAAACTCGACATACAACTACGTTAGACGACACCATGCAACACGGTTTCCACAAGCTCAAGACCCAACCCAAGCGCATAGTTCCTCTCAATTGGATAAAGTATTATCCAATATTCGAAGCATACTTTCGCTTCGCTAAATGATTGCTTATTATCTTATAATCTATGTACTTAATTCATTATAAAACATTGTTCCTCTCGTCATTCTGTTTTCATGTCCTCGCTTCCCATGCGCATAACAGATGTCATCTTTTGGTAAGTCAGAACGCATCAATTTTTCATTCATACATAACATATATCCACATAACATTCCTTTAAACGAATATCATCTATCTTTCTAGTCTAGTTAGCAAAATCATATCCTTTTGCACCTCATTGCTCTTACTCTTTTCAAAACTCCGCTTCCCGAAATATTCGTAATTATTCATGATGCATATATGTACATATGTATTTCAGTCTCATGTGCATATATAGTATAGCTGTCTGTATTTTAATTTTGTAAAAACCAGCAAAAGCGTTTTAGTGATTTTTGTTCATTTATTTTTTGTCGAAAGTGAACTGAATTGTAGTTCGTAAGATAATTTATTACATTGTACATATATAGGAAAAACAATGGAGCAGTTAAACGGTACTCACTCGTAATCACATACATATGCACATGTGTACGAGTGATTAATTTATTAGCCATCATTTCATTTACTAGCCAACATTGTTGCTATTTCCAATGAGTTGAGTTCCTTCGGCTTACGCTGTTAGCCAATAATACAACACTTACCCATTTCTCGTTAATTAATTAACTAATTAATTAACAGTCAACAGCTAACATTCCCATATGCACATTCTTTAGCCCAAAACTATGTTGTCCAGTGCAAGTACGGCCTGACCATAACCAGAACCAATGCCCAGCCGAGAGCCGAGAGCCGTAAGCCGAGAACAGTCGCAACAAGCCAGCAAGCCAACCAATGAATAGTATTTACTGAACAATTATCCAGATACTTTGGAGCCAGTTGGATGCCAATTGGTTCGATTGGCTGCGAGTTCTTTTCGCAGTGAGCCGCAACAGGCTTTCAACGAGTTTCCCAAACTCTTGGACCAGCCCTCGCCTCGTAAATGAAACGAAGGAAAAACGAAACAATTATTGACTACAGAGTAAGCGGGGCATGGAGCGGGGCATGGAGCGGGGCGTGGAGCAAGGCCAGGGGCAGGAGCATTGGAAAATTCGTCAAGGGGCGGATCGAAGGGCGGTAGGCAGTGGTGATGGCGTTTACCTAATTGCTGGCTGAAACATCAGCCCAAAGCCAACAAAAAAGTCATCGAGTTTCCACTATTTCCGGAAGGGAAGGCCCTCAAGAATGGCTCTGCTTCGACCAGTGCTGGATGGGTGGTTTGGGACTGCGGCTGCGGCTGCGGCTGGGGCTTAGGCTGAGGTTGGGGCTGGAGTGTTCCCAGCTTGTGTGTTTGGGTTTTTCAATGCATCTCATAATCACTCCGCCAGACAGCTGGCAACAAGTTCAATAAACTTGTTTGTCGGCAAGTCAAGCTCAATTCGGATCGGTCGCTGTATTTGAGCTTCGCTTGGCTTAGAATGGAGCGACACGTCTCAGTTCGGTTCGGGCCTGAGCTTCAGTTGGGGCTGCATACCTGTGGAGCTAAATGCATTTCGTTTGCACAGCCAGCGCGACTCCAAGACTCCAAGATCTGACAGCAGAGCTAACCAGTCCAATAGGATGGTTGCTTCTTTTGTGGCCGTGTGTGTGTGTTTGTGTGAGTGTGTGAGAGGCGACATATTGAGCGGCACAGTCGCAACTGCAGCATAGGCACATGCATACATACACATGTACATATATATGTATGTACTACGCGTATGCCTATACATATGTACGATGCCATGGACGGACCCATCGATATCGATCGCTGCCGCCTAATATTTACTCGCCTCGATTGTCTTCTGCCTGCCGTGTTTCAATTTCCAGATGGCAGTGTTCTTCTTTATTTTTTCTGTGCTGAGTGCATCTAATTATTCAATTATGACTGATTGTGCAGCCCTTGTTGTAGATCGCTGTTGTTTTTGTTGCTGGTGCAGGTGCAGGTGCAGTGCTGATGCATTCTGGCACGCAATTCTCGACAGATAAACACAAACAAAGCATAAACGGGGGAAATCCGCCGAGCGTATCGCACGTGATGAAGAAATTTCGAATCTCTGCAATCAGGTCAAGAGGTTAGTGACGTCACAAGCTGGTTTCTACCGCCCAGGCCCCACAGTCGCCGGGGACTTGGTTAACAATATGGAAACGAAAAGAAACGAATCGTAAAAGCCAATAGTAATTAATGGGCTGCTTTATGGGAGGGTGTAAACGGGAGAGTGCTGATAACCGTTAACTGTCCCACACACACACACACACACACACCTACAGAAACCTCAGACAAGGTCCCAGAAACAGCCCCCCTCCAGCCCCCACCCAACAGTGCACCCCCGTCGCTTAATTTCTTGGTAAATCTGACTAGATAAAATAATCACCGTGTCCCCGTGCCAATGAAAGAGATTATAAAGAGACAAGGCCAGCACGGTACCGAACCTTTTAATACCCTTTCAGGTCGATCCTCTCTTCTCAATAGTTTGCCTATGCCAATGTTTTGCAAGACTATCTTAGCAGACAATATAAGGGTACGCACATACATATTTATTTACATAGTATGTGCAGCTTCAAAGCTATGGCTATGGCCTATGGCTCTATCGATTCCAATGTCAGTGCTAATCAAGAGCATGTGTACATGTGTACATACATATGTTTGCATGTATGTATGTGGGCGGAGATTGTTGGTTTCGTGCTTTGCTTAAGTCGTACAACTCTCTTCAAGGGTATAGCAGTACTTACACGAAGCAAAATCAAAACAAACATGTGAAAAACGACCGAGACGCCTCCATGACTGTCCCATTTATTTTGGACTGTCGATTCAACTGCCGCTTCCCGCTAAGCGACGCCAAAATGCACAATAGCAATAATAGTGCTGTAAAACTCCAATCGAAATGCCAATCACAACCAATAATGCCCCTGGCGACGACTGGTGGGGGCAGCGGTGGGGACGGGGGCGGGGGCGGGGGCGGGCGTGGTGGTATCTTAGCTGGAAGACGCATTAAACTGCCATCCAGCCTAGCTGCTCGCCGGCTGTACTATAAAGGGTTATCTGACCACGAACTCGGGTATGAATGGAATATTTTTGTTTTTCTTGGGGTTTCTGTTATACCATTTCGTGAGAATTAGGAATTATGTATAATGAAACCATAATAATACTGAAAATGGTACTTTGCCAATGCGTGACGAATGCAAGGAATAGTATAAGATTACTGCCAGAATGTATGTACAAATGTAGCTCCGTTGAGTGCCATAACATCCATGAACAGGCCCTTGCATTGTACATTAGTACATACATATGTACAGGTGTGTATCAATCGCAGACACAGAAATGTGCCAACTATTCGTATGTTAGATGATTTCATTCCCGGTACTCGAAGAGTGTAGGGATATATGCACTAGAGACCTGCATGGTTCTATTCAAAACATAAGTCCAATAGAACGCATTCGAATTGAATTGATTTGAGGTAATGGTGCCAGAATTTCAGAGTCAATATAAGCAAAGACTATACTACAAGGACTAGACTATTGTTTGGACTTTGATACAAGCTAGATACGAAAAAAAATAACAAAAGCGGCTATAACCGAAAATAAATAAGCTACAAGGCTAAGACTAAATGCACCTCAAAAATAAATAAATTTTGTTTAGTGATAGTTTTAGTGGTTTTATTTAAATTGGCGATAAATTAAGAACATCGTAAACTCCGACATCCCATCCTACCCTCCCCTTTGCTTCAATAAAATAGATATTTATTGCTTTTTGAAATTATATGTAATTTAAACAGGATTCAATTTTAAAAAAATTCCACTTAGCACGAGACAAAAATTGCAATGTACCCCCAAACATTTTTGTTGTAATTCAAACACCGCTACTTTATGACTGCGCACTTTCAAAATAATTGATGGCCTTTCATAGGAATTTAAGCCGTGTCGATACAATGGCTGTACCTGAAGATATATCGAGCCAAAGTTGAAGTTTGCTAGAATGTTATGTTTCTTAATTTTTTGTATGGTATGGTCTTATTGTGAGACTTTAAGTCTTTAGTGGCATTATTTCCCAACAAAAACAGCTACTAATCATTAAAATTGTTCAAGTAACGCCGACGGTACGAAGGTACTAGTCATCAAAATTGTCCAAAGAATACATTTTTGAATGCATTTTTTTAGTAAATCAACCCAATTTTATATTACGTACAATAAGCAATGCTTGTTTTGACATTTTGGGATTGGATTATAAATGTAGCAAAATTGGAAAGATGGGTTGGTTGGTTGATTTACTAAAAATATACTACCATACCATCACTACCGTTATCATAGAATTGAGCTCTGCAGCACCTTATTAAAAGATGTCCCCTTTGCTTGTCTAATTTGTTTAAAATTTCTTCTGCCAATCCTTCGCCAGTATTTTTTTGGTTTCAATGAAATCAAAAACCTCTCTCCAATAGAGCAAGTTCCATCCTCGGTAATTTTAACATACCTTTTAATGTGTCATTGTTTTCCACATGGCAAAAAAAAAAACAGCTACAGAAGTCACTCTCTCACACACTCTTCCTCGTGCAGTGTGCGCGCTCTGGCGGAGCGAGATAAAACGGCTGGTGTTGGTGTGAGAATAGAAAAAAAGAGACAGGTTTAAATACAAAATTGTAAGAATAATGAAAACAGATCAAGTCTGATACATAAAAATCTTACAAACCTTCATGAAATTTTGTTTTTGCACCAACCCAGCCGATTCCTTGCCCGGTACCATTCCCGGTGACTTTTGCATCCAGGTGCGCCGCAACATCATCCACGGCTCCGATGCCGCCGAGTCTGCCGAGAAGGAGATCGCCCTCTGGTTCAACGAGAGGGAGCTGGTCACCTGGGCTCCAGCTCCCAAGGACTGGATCTGCGAATAAAATGGCATTTGTCTCTTACTTAAGTTACACAGTAGAGAGATTCTTCAAAAGAAATAAAATTCCATCATTCTTAGAACAAATCAATTAGTCCCTTTTACGAACAGCGATACCGAACGTCCCATAAACCTAAATATATACTGACTGAGTGTACTTGACTTGAAAGTCTCAATTACCTTTGAGTAGAGTTTGAGAAATACATTACTCTACCGCCCGGGGAGGGTGCCCCCTAGCTCCTTAAGAAAGAGCCCTTATTTGGTCACATTATATTGATAGTCCGTTTGAGTTCGGGGGTTTCTGATGACTTGGATTGCGCTTTTTTCAGTCAGACGTTGGATAGTTGGTTTTTTTCTATTATTATCTTGCTTAATCTTATCGTTTTGAGTATTTTCCATTAACTTGGAAGAATCAGGGCCGATGTGCATATCAGAGTGGATGATTAAACGATTAATTCTGTTTTTGGGCTGTTTGTTTTGCAGCCGGCAATGAGAGCAACTTTCTGGAGGCATCCCTGAGATACTTTGATGAGCAGCTGCTCTACGACCTACTGCCACGTGCCTCGTGCCCGGGCGACGATGAGACCTCACCGATGGATGAGTTTGCTGACCTCTTTACAGGTAAGTTTTCGATGTGGACAGTCGAACTGTCGGCACAATTCAAAGTCTGTAGATAACCACGATCAAGTATTATCCGAAGCTATAATTGCCTTTGGGCATTATCGGTCTCTCGGGGCTCCCAATCTAACTCATAGAGCGGAATGTGCATTAAAACTACTTCGGATAGACTTGAACTTGTCAGTGTGAGGTGTCCGGTGTCCGGTGTCCAGACTCTTTTATCAGCAGGCTCCCCCGATAACGGACGATTCAATGGGAATCAAATGGCTTGCCTCATGAACTTCTGTTTATACTCGTAGACTCTACGTGTGTATACTATATGTAGTAGTTGCACTCAAAGAGTACCAGACGGGCACATAAGACTGTCTGTTCGTGCGGAACACTCTGGGTACGCGCTCTTATCGCGCACAAGCTTGAACTGCTCCAAGCACTAGAGAATACTTACAACTTAGATTCAGATAGCTCTTCTGGTGAATATAAGGTGTCTAGATTTTAGTTAGAACAGCGATTAGATTCATAATGTTTCTGCCTCAGATATTTACAAATACCTCTTCGGGGGTATGTTTTCAGGAAATGACACTGAGAGTTGCCGTTCTTCCGGTATGGAATAGTTCTGTTTGTGGGAAACCGGTTCTCGAGGAATGGCTTGATTCCCTTATGAGATTTCTTGAAAAGCAACGAAAGTGTTGCCTACTTGTAGGGCATTCGCTCGCATATGCATGGACATTTGTAACTTTGTTCGGTCTTGCAGTGGAACAGCTTCGACAGGGCTGGGTGGTGCTTCATGTCTTTGCTGCGGTATATTTTTTATACTGCTGGCCATAATATGCAACGACTACTTCCTGCCCACGGTGGAGTGCATCTGCGAGGACCTGCACCTGTCTAAGGATGTGGCGGCGGCCACCTTTATGGCCACGGCCACATCGATGCCGGAGTTCTTCACCAACACTATCAGCACCCTGATCCTGGAGTCGGACATGGGTCTGGGTACGATCATCGGCTCGCTCATGTTCAACACCTTGGGCGTGGCGGGCCTGGCGGCCCTGTCCATTGACAAGGTATGTATTCCTCTTCAATGTTTTCACAGAAAACATTTACGAATCTGAAAAATTAAAAATGTGTGTTTGCTTACCGCACGATCCTTTGATTGGCAGCCGGTTCAGCTGGACTGGTGGCCAATAGCGAGGGACTGCTTCATCTACATATTCAACACGATAATCCTGCTGGTATTGGCCTGGGGCGGCAGCATTAGCTTCGTCGAGTCCTGCATCATGATGGGCTTCCTAGTGCTCTACTATCTGATCACCTTCAATAACAATAAGTTCATGCCAGCCATTCGCGTATTCATCGAGGATCGCATGAATTGCTGCTTCTCCACGCGTTACGGTAAGTCCACTTGGTCCTATGTGCATGAACCTGCTCCATTTTGATCCTGGATGACTTGTAGATCTAACGGAACCTCCGGAGAACAGCGCCAAGGCTCAGCTTCCGCTGAAAAAGGATCCCCTGTCGGGCGATGGCCTATTCGTGGTAAACCTGCCCGAGAACACCGCGTCCATGTCCTCCACCGCAAATCTGACTCACTCCAAGCATTGTAAGCGTTATCCCTCGCTCCATGCCAACTGTTTCTCATCATCCTTTTATCACAGGGAACGGCGACGACAGCGATGAAAACATTATGCCAAATAGCATCTACGCTTATCCTCACGACGCCTCCCGCTTCATGAAGAGCTGGTGGATCTTCGTTTTCCCCATTAGGTTCACCCTCTCTTGGCTGATCCCGCATCCGATGAAGCACCGCCGCCTCTACCCACTCTCCTTCATCATGTGCATCCTCTGCATCGGGGCCAATGCCTACCTGATTGTCTGGATGCTGACGGCTTTCGGAGTGGCCATCCATGTGCCAACAATAGTAATGGGTCTGACTTTCCTGGCTGCCGGCTCCACCATGCCCGAGGCCGTATCCAGTCTGATATCTCTGAGAAACGGTAAGCGGACGAACCTTGATGCCGATCCCAGTTCGAATATTGAGCTGAGTATATGCATTGTCGTTAACAGGTGAAAGCGGAATCGGAGTCTCGAACTCGCTGGGCGCCAACTCGCTGGCTATCCTGCTTTCTCTCGGCGTGCCCTGGTTCATCAAGAACTGCATAAACTATGGAAGTGGGGAGCCGCAACAGGTCGGCACACAGGGCATCGAGTACAATATCTTGATACTAATCATTTCAACAGTGGCCCTCTTCATAATACTCAGCTTCAGTGGCTACCGCTTGACCAAGCGGGTGGGCGTCGCTCTCTTCACCGTCTACGGAGTGTTTATCGTTCTTCAGATTCTGATTGAGATGAATGTGTTCTTCCCCAGGGACTGCAGTAGCTAGTGGCGGTAGGGTTGCGTCTGTGGCATGTGCTTCTGGTGCTGGCATCAGCAGAAACCCACATTCAAAATTTATTTTTGACTTTCCAGAGGGTGATTTTTTTTTGTTCCGAGTTCGTTGATTTCTTGATTTTTGCTTAAGACTGTCTTTAGGGTTAAAAAACGAGTGCAGCAGGAGAGCTTCAACAGAAAGAAATGAAAAGGAATGAGCTCTGCAATTTTCTATTTATTCGCCAGTGTATATATGTATGTATTTATGTAAATATGTTTTTGTGTGTAGTCCCATAGTTGTAGGCATATAACGACGACGATTCACAAATGTTTGAACTGTTACCAAAGCCCAAAACGAGATACTAGGAATTAAGCGAAGTGAAGGGAAACCCTCGAAACCAATCAAACCAAATGTTATACCCACATGTTATACAAATCTAGATGGTCTTTTGACTAAGTGCCCCACGATATTTCCAGTCTGCAGCTAGACGATTCTCCATTCTGACCAGGGCTGCTCCCCGGAGCTGCTCTTTCATACTTCTGTTGATATTGCGTTAATGTGTGTTTATACACTAGTAACTATTGTTAGCGTTACCTAACGCCCTTGATGGCACTGTTATTAATTTATAAATAAATTCTAAGAACAATTTTACAAAACGTGACTTTCATTTCAATTATGCGTATTGGGTTGCGTTGGGTTGCTGTTGCTGTTGCCATGAATAAACTGAAATAAAACAACAGCTGTGATAGGTTTTCGTATTCGTTTCTTTTTAGAGGGATCTAGGGATTTACAGCCCCCCGTGGTGGAGGGACGTTGGAATTTTCTAACAGTTACATCACAAATCACAAATAAATAAGTATATAAATGAGATCAAATATTTTGCGGTTTACAAATATAGGCCATACATATGCATACATAAACACAAATACGAATTCGAATGCATGTACATATATACATGGAAATACAGTGGAAATAAACGCGATGTCAGGGAAACATTTTATGCTAGTTATTTTGTTGGGTTTCTGGGTGTTGGTGTTCATATAATCCATCTTAAAGATATTTATATATTCATTTATATAAGTTTTTCCCGCTAGAAGGGGCTTCTATGTTCTTCCTTCAGCTAAACAAAATGGTAATTTATTTTAAGAATTTTGTTGCTTTCCACTTTGGGTTGGCAAATGTCTTGGAGATTTGGGGTTGGGCTAAGCGAACGTGGTCACAATATATGTTTGTTTGTTGTATAATACACAAATACTTAGAACTAGATACTTGGATTTCATATACACACATATGTATATTAATTTGGTATTTCCACAAATGCAACACATGTACATATACACATATATATATATAGATATCAAGGAAGTTTTAGAAACTTGCCACATATGTAACATTTGCCAATCTTTTCCTACCTCAGGCAGGGCATGCAAGGTGGTTTGCATGCCGTCTGCCTTTCCTTGTCTTGTCCTGTTTTTTTAAACAAATCAGTCTGAGCAATTACAATTCAAATGTGCTTGCGAATGCGAACCGGCAGCTTTAAGCTGCTTCCTAACAACCTGTCGAACCAATTGGCACAAATTACAATCAATATTCACAGGCATTATTCATATAACGACGACGGTGATGCACTGATCATTGTGCATACAAAGAACTGATTAGGTAACACAACGCTAAGCTAATAAGCAGCATCTCCCAGCCTCAGGTCTGCCAAATCGTGAATGCCGACTTTAGGCTGGCCACTAGGTGCAGCAATGGTGTCCGTTCTTAACGTAATAATTGTGCATGGCTACAGTGCCGTTCTTGCTATAGCTGCCGTTGCTTCCGTTGTACATGTTGCTGGTCAGACCGGCATCCGCGCCGGTATTGCCTTTTGCACTGAGGCCGCTTTTGGCTCCAGTGTTATACGGTGAAGGAAATGGTGCTGCATTGGCAGCATTGTTGTCGTCGGTGCTGGTGGCCGCATCAAAAGCTTTTATTGGATTCTGTATGATTTTGCATGTGAACTGGCGATGAGGTCCCGGCTCCTGTGGAAGTAAGAAAACTTTAGATGGTAGGCTCGGGCTTTAGCAGATTAGTCACTTACCTTTGGCTGAATGGGAAAGCAACACCAAAGTATGAAAGCTATGAATGCTACTAATGTACCCACAAGCAATATGAAGTCCTCAATGGTCTAACATGGACAAAATCAATGTACGATTTCAGTCTCACGTACATATGTACATGCACACATACAGATGTACGAATGTGTGCATGCGTTAATGTAGGTCTTACTTACCGGCTCTTCGCCTAGTAGCACATGATTAATTAAATAAACAAAATCATCGAATGGTGTCATTGTGAAGCGGAGTTAATCAGTTTTCACTTTGTTTGGGTTTGGGTGCGACGTTCGGCCGACAGTAACACCGACTGCTGCTGCGGCTAATTCTGTTGGAACTTACAAATGGCGTAACGCGACAGAAAACAACATGCTTTCAGACTATATACTAACTAAGATCATAATCACCATAATTAGATATTATTTTTTCTAATTTCTAAATCGTAGTTATTCTAGTCTGCTACCCAACGCATTGAGATGAACATGGCGCGATGTTGTACTTTTGTACTGTATCGATTAGTATCGATTAAACGTATCGTGCATCTTCAAATTGACTGGACAGACCTAGAGATGTAACTCACATTCGCTCTAGCCGATTTGAACGGATATCGATCAGCCAAACAGCTGTTGAAGTGGCTGATATCCCATCCCTATCCAAGTTTCAAAGCCATTTAGTTTGTGTTTTTTGTTAATATTTGCGACTGTAATAAACAACAGCAATGGGCAAAAGACGCGGCACGCCCGGCGACCAAAAAGAAAATTCCGGGAGTAGCGACGAGGACCAAAAAATGGACGAAAAGAATGCGCCTAACCTCAAGAAAAGCAAACAAAGGGAACCACGGTACAGTTCGAGTTCATCTTCCAGCAGCAGGAGTAGCAGCAACAACGACTTATCGAACTCCTCGGCGAGTAAAAAGCAGAAGCGCAGTAAAAAAAAGAATCGCAACACAGAGGGCGCTGAAGAAGTACCGGAAAAGCGGACCAGAAATCTAGAAAAGCAGTCTGAGGAAACCAGCCAGAGGGTGCAAGAGCAACGCTCGAAGTGGGACAGTCCCGACCGTGGCAACGGCGGCCAACGTCACAATTCCCATAGAAACACAAAACAACGCAGACACAGTCGTAGCTGCTCGCGAGAGCGTAAAAGGGAGCGCGAGACAGAAAAAGAACGCCACCGAGACAGCGACCGGGACAATCCTACGCGCCGCGATCGCAGTCGACGGGAACAAAGGCAGCGTTCACCTGTGCAACGACAACGAGCACGCAGCAATGAACGGAAGGAGCGACCGCGGCGTTCCCCCGAAAGGCGACCAGAGCGGCAAGTACAGATGTACCATCCACCGAGACGCCCCTTGACTAATTCCGCATTTCTTTTCAGGCGCAGTCGTAGCCGCAGTCCCCGCGATCGACCTAACAGAGACGGACGCGACTTTGGGCGTCGTAAACAGCAGCGCCGCGAAAATCGCAGCAGAGGAGACGACGAACACTTTGAGTGGGGCAGGAAGGGTGATGACAAGGCGCCGCCGGATGAAGAGCCTGTCGAAAAGGAGAAGCCCAACTTCGGGCTAAGCGGAGCCCTCACTGAGGACACCAACAAAGTTAATGGAGTTGTTGTCAAATACTCGGAGCCGGTCGAGGCTCGCAAGCCGAAGCGTCGCTGGCGCCTGTACCCGTTCAAGGGCGAAACAGCACTGCCTACACTACACATACATCGTCAAAGCTGTTTCCTGGTGGGCCGCGACCGCAAGGTGGTCGACCTGGCGGTAGATCATCCAAGCTGCTCCAAGCAGCATGCCGCCCTGCAATACCGGCTCGTGCCCTTTGAGCGCGAGGACGGCAGCCAAGGAAAGCGTGTGCGTCTCTACCTCATCGACCTGGAATCGGCCAACGGAACGTTCCTGAACAACAAGAAAGTCGATGGCCGCAAGTACTACGAACTGATGGAGAAGGATGTCATCAAGTTTGGCTTTAGCTCCCGCGAGTACGTTCTGCTTCACGAAAATAGCAAAGAGGACCAGGAGGATGATGACGTGCATATCAAGGAAGAGCGTGTGGATGTACCAGCCGAGGAAGTAAATGCCTAGATCAGCCAGTGCGCAGCCGGGCTCCTGTCTCCCCTTAACAATCGTCTAATCTTTTCGCCTGGGGCGGGGCAGAAACACGGCATGTGTTTCATTTGACCCTTTCTTTATGTACGATTTTTATTTTTCGCACCTTGGCTGAGATCAGTATACATTTACATAACATGGTTTTGCGTGCTCACTGCCAACATACTCGTAAATAAAATTCCAAACAAAAATTCTCTGAACTTTACCTACCCTCAATAACGAAATGGAAATCGTCCAATCAAAAGCGACACCAACAAGAAGAGGTCAATGAGAGAAATTCCAGCACCAGCAAAAACTCAACTGCACGACTCGAAGCGTCGACTCGCTCCAATGTCAGCTTTCAATGTGTATTTGAACCCGAAACAGGCAACAGTATGCGGTGGCAGCTCTCAATTTTGCTGCTGGCTGCTGGCTTGTCGGTAGGCGCTGCTTACCGTCTGCGTCGTCAGGTAATTGCACCCACCTGGCTTAGGGATCCTCTTGTTCTGCCCGCCTTGAACGCCGCCAAGGTGATAGTAACGCCGCAAAATCTGCGGGAAACGGCTGCCATACGCACATCAATACAAAAGGCCGTCGCAGAGGACACTTATGTGGTAGCTGCCAGTCCACCGCCGGTAAGTAGTGACCATTGGAATCTACTTTTTGAAGACCTTTTCGATTGCCGACATTTCAAAACTAATCAAATTGACATTTTACAAGAATCAATCTTTTCTATACCCGTTACTCTTAAATTAAAGTACTATATGTAAATGAATTTAACAATTTTCGATCTCTGTGAATATCTGGAAATCGAAAACTGTAAGTTCACAAGCAATCACTTTTGTGTGCACATGGCATGTTTTATACTAAATTCAAAAGACTACTTATGTATATATAGCGATAGACTACAAATAGTCGCGATCGGAATAATAGTACCGACAGAATAGAATGTCTCATGACAAGAGGAAACATGTTTAAAAATCGAATAATGGATATACATATTTGGGAACACGATCGATTTGCAAGCTAGCCTTACTTCTTAGGAATATTTGCATAAGAAAAAGCTATCGCTGAAACTAAAACTATTAAGTGCCATAGCTAAACAACGCACCGTCATTAGAGAACTTTGTAACCTATATATTAACATACTCTCTTCCCCTCCTCAGGAGCTTCGGACGTCAGTTGGCAGCATATGGCCAATGCCAGTGCCATTTGCACCAACACCGTTGTCCCAGCTATGGAGTCTAACGCTGCCAAATTGGGGCGTATTTAACCTCTGGCCCACAATGGGCTAGGCCTTTCGCAGAACTTTAATTTATTACTCGAATGATAATAACAATATTTAAAGTTAGATATATCGTGATCTGTAACCTAGCATTTCCGGCACGCAGGAAAGCACTCATTGATCGAAGATATGCGGAAGCCTGAGCAACTTCGAGCTGCGCCTCTTGAGAAACTGAAAGGATTGATGATTAGTGTTTAGGATTGGTTGTTGATAAAACTGCAAGCACTAACTGGAATTTGTTATGGTTTATGTATGGTTTTATTGTTGTTTTCAATCAAGTCAAATCAAAGGAATAGCATCGGATGTATTAGAATGTCGTACGAAATTACTACAGTTCGAACAGTTCTTGAAACTACGTTGTCTTTTGTCTGCCGTAAGACGTTTTCAATTCTGTCTAAAACCGTTTTGGCTGTACAAAATATCTTATTAAGTAATTACTATCCATTCAGGTTTAGCTCTATATGCAAGCTACCATAAACAAAAAATTGCTCTAAAATATATGTATTTACTATAGTGTGTCTTTATGTGTGGGTATGGGACCGCAAATCAATGTTAATTACATATAACATTTATCTTGGGGAGAAACAATTATTGTGTTGAATTTCGTGTTCTATAACTAGACCATGTATGTATATATACCATATAGTAGCTACACATATACATATATATTATTCCTATACGCAATATATCATTTAAAAACATTTCTTCGACATGTTTCTTTATAAATTTTGTTCCCTTTGTAATGAAAAACAAATTCTAGCTAGATCTCAGTGACTCATACACGAAAAAAGAGAATTTTTATAAAAATGCCATGGTCAAATAGAATGACCGTTTAGAGACCATTTATTTTGGATATATTTGAATATTTGTGCACTCTTCTTAGCAGAAGGTTTTGTAGTTTAAATATCTATTGCAATGATGACGAGTGGAGAGGGGAGGCCAATACAAGCCAATTTCCCAAGGAATGCAAAAAGGACCCACATACATATGTACACATGTATCTATCTTCATCAAACTGCCATCATACGTACATATTGTACTGCCTTTCCTGGTATCAACTGGAAAAAGGATGGTCCGTTTTGAACAATGAATGTTAGGCTTTGGCATCGTCATCTCTTATATAAGAGACATATATTTAGAGACACAAGCAGACAGACAGACAGTCAGACAGAACGAACATGCATACATACACACACACACATATGTATGTAGATCAGCTTGCTAAATGCACAAGAATGCACTGACTGACGACTGGCACTGGCGGGCACAAAAAAACAATGCGAGCTTAGTACAATACAGTTTTGTTTTTGTTTTCGTTTTTCGTTTACGTTTTAGACATACATTTAGACATATGTATATGTATATTATATATGTATGTAAGAATGTTGCGATAGTATTTCAAGTTCAGCTTGGGTTCACGTTAAGTTTAGCTTAAGGGGTCGTAGAGCTGCCGCAACAGTTTATACATATAAGGCGTCTTCTCAGAGAGTGAATTAGATGATGCAGCACTTGGGTGCTTGTCTCGGACCGCGGAAGGTAATGTCTTTGTTGCTTTCTTGTTGTTTTTTCTGTCCGATCGCGATCCGAGAAAAGAACTCTGAAACTAGGTCTGTTACTAGGTCAGAGGTGCATTACATACAGAACTAGCACAACAGATGGCTAGTCTTGTGGTTGCTTTGATCTTGGGCATGGCGCAGTAACGGAATAACGGTATAACAGAATAACGGTATAACGGAATAACGGTATAACGATGACAATGAAAACTGTACAAAAAGCAGTTAATAATACACAACTTTTGCATACGCTTGTTACATGGGATAATAAATAAGTACGCGGGGCTCAATTTCCATTTTAAGTTCGACTCAAGCAGCAAGGTACGACATTTAGCTTGGCTGGGCACTGTCCTGGACGATTCCGATGTTCGTCCTTGTTCGGTCTATTACTTCTGCGGCTACTTCGGTAGATGTTTCTGTCCATGGCCCATAAGATGTGTGCGAAATGTGCGTGCATACATGGGTACAAGTATGTACACATGGATGTCTGTCTTATCTAACCTCGTCGATGTCCTCGCCCTCTGAGGAGCTGCGAATCGTATTGTACTGGGAGTTGCGGCTGCGCAACATGCGCAGGAAGCTGCCCACGGCGAAGATGGTGCGGCGATGTCGGTGAAAAATACCCTGATATAAGGCGTCACGTAGCGTTTTCCGGTCCTCCACGTCCACCGATGACGTCAATGATGTTTGATGTTGCACACGTGCTGCGAATACACAAAAATTAATCCGACTAATAAATGATAAGGAACGTTCGTTGATGACGGTGGCGTTCAATATAGGAGTATTAATCTTCCGGCACTGTAATCTCTTGCGCAAGTAAAAAAAAACTATATTCAAATTAATAAAACAAAACTAAAAGAGGATCTTGACCCAGTTTCATTCGACTCGATAGATGAATTCTTTAAAACAATGTCTCCCATTGCATAGCCGATTCGGATCAAGAATAATCTTTAATGGAAGTTCCCTAACACTCCTAATATCAGCCCAAATGTTAGCCCAAACTAATTTAGTTTCACAACCGTCAACTTTTACATACATACATACATATGTACATTAAGCTCAATTTTGAAGCAGCGTGTGGGACGTGTACATTGTATGTGTGTATATTGTATATTATGTATAAATACTAACCCGCTATGGGTGACTTGGGCGACTTAAGCGAGTACTCGTCCAGACTCTTGCCACCCAGATCAAGCTTTAACACCTTCTTCGTGAGCTGCTGGCCAGCCGGCTCCATGTTAGCTATCTTCTCGATCTTGATGTCCACATTGCGCTGGCTAACGGCGCTTTTTGTGGGAGCTGTCGGCAATGCGGGATCGGCCGGCACTACCGCTTTGGTAGAATCGCCGACAGAATCGCTGCTCTTCCCCTTGCCAGCATCGGTCATATTTTCGCTTGTTTTGAGGTGACAGGTGTGTTGTTGTTGGCCTCTGCCTCCTGAACAGTCGTTGGAGCGGTCTTATCAGTATTATTGTTATTGGAGGCCGATGCTTGTGTACCGCTAGAGCTTGGTGCCGCTAATTCTGCAGATTCAACGCTGCTGCCGCTGCTGCTCTTTTCAAAGACGTCGACTGCAACAACAGCAACAACCATTGTTCGAGCGCGAGCTTCGGCCAAGACGCAGTTACGCTTCCCAAATCCGTTTGCCGCTTGTTGTTGATTGTTTGTCGTTTGCATATAAACTATTTCCGCTGACGTACGCGCTGTGCGGTTTGGCTTTGTGTGGTACAATCGTCTCGTCTCGCCCTCGCCCTCGCTCCGTTTGATTTTAATGAGTTTGTGTGGATTGTTTGCCCGGCCCACCTTTTTCTATTGTTAGTTAAGTATCGTATCTGTTTAGCTTGTTTCCAATTTAATGCAATTGAGTATTTGTTTCTAGTTTGCTCTGGCTATGTTGGTGGTCTGGCTTCGTTGGGTATCTGCAATTGATTGGTTGGCGGCAATATCAAAACTCGCGCTGTACAGCGCCACCTGATGGGTGCAGTCGGTAAGCGTGATTTGCGGAAGGTGCGGAGTATCGATACTATCGCTCAAGCTGAGATGGCTTAGGTTATCGATGATCTCGTATAGTTTCAGCTGATCAAACGTGGTTGCCGTCAGCTCCGCTGTACTCCCCTGCTTGTTGCTCTTCGAATGATGATGCTGGACATAAAAATCACACATAATCCTGGACGCCGGCCCTACTTCTTTTGTTGTTTCCGACCTGCGATCACCTGCTCCTGCTTCGCCAGCATGCGACTCGTCTGCTGCTAGTTTTAAGGGCCTTATATGCACGCTGATGGGATCTGCCGGACAACTGTTCCCCCGCTTCTTCGAGCTACTGGCCGCCTTGCGCCGCAATCCCTTCAATAGCGTGACCAATCTGGCGTTCAACTTCTGATCCGCTGCTTGTCGCTCCCCCGAACGGTCGACTGGGTCCAATATTAGGCGCGGCGACGACAAAGATGACTGAGACTGCAACTGCGACGTGTGCCTTATTGCATTACGCTGGCCAATCGATTCCAAGTACTTGATGTTGGCGTGCAACCCTCGCTCGTAATATCCGCTGGCCAGTTGCAAATACGTGTAGTAGTCGACTCTCTCTCTGTGGGGTTGACGTTGTAGGTTTTCCACCTGGTTATTAGAAATATTTAGATTATAATTGACATGGCTGCCTTCTCGGTCGCTGCTTCTGCTTCTGCCAGTGCCGTTGCCGTTGCCGTGGCTGTCTTCGTCGTCTTCCCCGCTGACATTGTCATCATTGCGGTTCGATGTGTTGCGCCGACGTCGCTGCCCACTGCTGCTGATCCATAGGGCGCGCTGTCAGGCCAACTGGCATTGGACAAGCTTCTTTAGCTGGTCGACGCTTTGGGAACTCTTTATTCGGCGCACTGCGTCGTTGTAGGTCTCATCGGGCGGCTCACCTGAGCAAATTGTTAGCCGTCCACGGGCTGCATACGTATCGTCGAATCTGTAATTAGTGGAAGCACCACAAAAAAAATATATGAACAAATTTAGATATGTAGAAAGGGCAACCAAACAAAGCATTAATTACAATGGCAAAAGCAAACACGTACGACAAACAAGCCAGCAAACAACCACGTCCCGAACCCATGCTCGCTCGGAACCGCGACGCGTAATATAATTAAAGACGAATGTGCGGGGATGCCCCCAGCAACTTCATCGTCTTGAGAACTTCAGGAAAGACATGTGTGTGCCCCTTAGCTAAGATATCTATCTCTTTGCCAAACTCTCCCACAAATAGTAGGCAGGCAGGCAGGTATTGCGATCAGTCTCCACAGAATCCCCAAATGTAAGGCATTCAATTCCTCTCCTATATAGTATGTGTCCCGTAATAAAGTTGAAGCTCGTACAATTTACAAAGCTCGGACGTCATCTGTTGGAAGCCCTGGCAAGGCCGCGTAACTGGAGCTGTGAAGATGCGGCAGAAATTCCACATGAGACACAAAAGCTATCAACCAGATATCCGCTATCCTCAGCCCGCAAGCTTAAGCTCTACGCTCCCCGCTCCGTACCCCTGTCAACCCAACCTATATTTATGGCCGCAACTGTCAAACAGATATCCAACCTATACCACCCCACCATACACATGCACATGCACATGCACACAAAGCACCCACAAAACATGGATGCAATCAAATTACGGCGGGAGGTACCTTGGAAAGTACTGCACAGGGGTGGGCCACACATCGCGCAGCTGCGCATACGTTGGTGCTAATGAGGAGGACATTCTAGATGCCTCCGCTGCTAGTCCCAATCCTGCGCCCCCACTAAACAACTGTCGGCGACGCCTCCTTTGGTGGCGGTGGCGGTGGGCCAGCGGATGCTTCTGATGGAGATTGAGGTGCTGCTGTATCTGGTAGTCGCGGTAGTGGTTGGCGATCTGATGACGGTAGCGCTCCGTGTGAAAGCACTTTGTATTGAAGACGCGTCGCATGGTCAGCCGAGGCGGGTACTTGTTGCCCGTGCGAAGCGGAACACCCACGACAGCCAGGGCACAAGATGTCCCTTGAGCTGTCGCCATGGACATGGCTGAGAGGCTGCGAGATACCGCGAAATTGACAGCCGTGCAGACAGGGCCCTACGACAGGGACAACGAGACAAAGGAATAAGTTAACCCGTGCCGCAAATCGAACTGGCCCGCCGGAGCCAACAAAGCGAACTACGGGAATTGACATTGATGAGTCTGCCATTGTTATTAGGAGCGACTGAGCAGGAAACGAAGGAGGAGATGCAGGGGATGGAGGGGTTGGTTAGGCTTGGCTTGGTTCGGTTTGGTTTGGGTGCTTTAAATTATGTACATTTATTGAACAAGAACCATTCTGTTAGCAACAACGTTTGCGGTTATTTGTTATCACGTCAGGTCGCGATTTGTTGCCGTTTGTTTGACATCGAAGTAAAATGGAATAAAATGATGAGCGAGGACGCGACTCCAGCCCAATGCCCCAGCTCCACCCACTCAAACCCAAGCCCAACACAACCCTATCTCACCCGAACCTACCGAATCAGAATCATTTAAGTTAAGTGGGTATGGCTATGGCTATGGGTGTGGGGGAGGGTGGTTCTCAATAAAAAAATTAGTACGAGTAGTGTTCATGTCGTTAACTATTGTAACTGGTACATTTTCGGAGGAGCCTGACCCTGCCTCCCGCTACCTGGCTCCACCCGACCCATTTGCATATTTCGGCTCACGATGGGTAACAATAAAATACGTCAAGAACAATGTAAAGAAACGATAGAAAAATAATGGAACAGGGGACAAGCAGGGACCCTCGACACCATAATTTCAGTACATACGAGTATGTACATACTTATGTACACACAAACATACATACATATGTACATTAGCATTGTTAACATTGGTACTGTTCTTTTATGAATGAAAGTATAGGCTGAATCGTTGACGAGAATCTATAACTGCCGACTGACTACCTTCCAAATTTTGTTCACCTTTTCATACGAGTGTGTATGTACATAAATACGAGTATATCCAACCATTGGGAACATTATTAATGTTTTTTTTCGATGGCGTATCCAGGACAAATAAAACCTTATACGATTTGAGGAAATATGAAATAATAGTGGCATTCCACCCGGTCAGATTCGTCGAAAACCGTTCCTTCGCTGTGCAAATTGGCCATAGGCGAGCTCTAGCGAGTCATTCGATACGGATAAAACGCCAGGAGTGATTTGTGTCTTTTTCCGATAAAATACGCACAAGTAAAACGTCGGAAAATTGAATAATAGACGAAAATTTCTAAAATATATCAAATTCGTTTGAAGTTAGGCAAATTGTTGGCTGTTAGATGTCTCAAATTATGGGAAAACATCAAATTATCCGATATACTACGATTTTTGGTCGATTATCGACCCCCAGTTGTGGGGCTGTTATATCACTTTGATCCTTTCCCTTATAATTAGGTTTATGTGGCTCACTCAATGCCAAATACCAAAATTTGGACGTGTCGACGCCTAATCGTTTTTTAAACATCGCATCGAGCATTATAAGTTTGACCCAATTCTAGTGGACTCCTCCTCTACTAGGTAATATAATTCCATTCATGAATCTGTCCGTGTATCTTACAAATTGTGGGCTCAAAACGATGTTTTCCGATTTTAGGTGGTGACGGGGCAAGCACTTAAAACAACCCTGACCTGGGTATACTTCCTAAAAGTATGCACTTCAAATGTTTGAAATAGACAAGCACTGGGGCGCTTCATTTCCTGTTTTGCTCGTTCTGGTTATGGTAGTCGGAAACGCTTCCTACCTGCTAGAGTAGTCCAATTATTTATCATTTGTTTTTACTTAGTGCAGATCGAACTTTTACAAATATCGATCTTCATAACTTCATAACTAATGATTAATAATACCCGGTACTCAAAGGGTATAGGGGTGTCTTAGATTCGTGTATATATGTACATATAACAGCCAGAAGCAAGTGTTTTCGATCCCATTACAGGTCAACTGAACATAATTATGTACATGTTTAAAATACTTGAATATAGACCATGTTCCTGATGCTGTATTGTCTGATATTATAATGTGACGCAAAATGCACTACAGCTTGAAACTACAGCTTGTTGAAATTGATAGCAAAGAATTTGCATTCAAGCGATCGTTCCTATCGCAGCTATATACAGCTTCTTACATAAATATGTACATAAATCTAGGATCGCAAACGCTCTTTCTTTGCTTTGCAAAAATCTGGTCAACATTGAATACACTCAGCAAGAGTATGCAAGCGGGCGGGGCTAAGTTCTATAAAGTTGCACCTATGTACTGCATGTACATATGTACATGTGCACATATTTCACAGTAATTTTCCCTATTTGTGTGGGCGCATAGAGAATACGCAATACAAATTATTGGCGTACGAGTAATTCCACAGAAACATGCGCAAGCTCCAATGAATCCAACTGCGCCCAAATGTAGGCAACGCCGCCCTCGTGGGCAAGAGGGGGCAAGCAGGCACGGCACTCTCCTCACCTCCCGCCAGGCTCGGGCCACTTGTACATACAGCATACATACATACGTATGTGCGTAGAAGGATATACACAATTAAGAACAAAAGCAAAAGTTGTCGGCAGTGTGGTCTGATAATGTGCCTTTTCCAATGAGTGACATGCATTTGCCGGCGTTAATAAATACAAGTATACATACTCGTACATGTGTATGCAAGTGGGTGTAACGGGAGCACGCAGTCAGCAGAAGGCTCCGCTCCGCTTTGACATAAGAGCCAGCCACTGCTGTGTGACACACTTATTCTCCCTTATCCCTTATCACACACACACAACCCATGCATACACGCAATGTCAAACATAAACAAACAGCGCAAGGAACGAGAAGATCCCGCATGGTGGTCGTGGTGTAGGCCTGGCTGGGGTGTCGGTCAATAAACAGACAGGAAGCAGAAATGATAACGCCGTCAGAATAAAAGCATCGGCAGCAAATAACAAAAAGGGCACCCACATCTGCAAGAGCACCATCGTCCTCATATCATCGTCAGCGGCCGCACTTGCATGAACAAATCATTCAAATGTGTTAAGAGTAACAAAGCAAACAAAAAAGAGCACAATAAACCGTATTGATTGCTTACCAAGAAAGTGAATGTACCGCTATCGCTTCGTAGTCGTCGTACCCACAACAGCTGGTCGGTCCCACTCCTGTTGTGCCAGTCGCTGTGGCTTAGTATGTTCGTGTGTAAATGCGAGCTGAGCTCGTACTTTTTCTATTTATCACTTAATTTTTCCGCTATGGGCGATCCTAGTTTCCATACACATGCACAGGTTGTCTTAAATTCTATAAAAAATAATAATTCCAAGCGTTCTAGTGCCTTTATTTTATTGAATGCTTAAGCTGATAAATGCGTTTCGTTTTGTTTGATTGCCACGCTTGATTGTTTCGTTTGGGTTCTTTGCCTAAGGCTGTCGGCTGTCGTTATGTTTGCTTTGCTTCTGGGTAGGCCAGTGCTGCCACCTGATTCGATAATATCGATGGATGGTCATCGATGGTCATCATTCTGTTAACCAATTAAAATTATTTGTATTTATTTGTATTCAATTTTGAATATGTTTTTATTGCTCAGATCGAATCTTGGACTGAATATTGAAATCGAAACATACAACGAAAGGTATCAAGTACACAGACCATACCGTACCCATAACCGATAACAACAGGGATGCAATTTCTATATCAACTCGATTAGCGTATCCAAGCCGCATTGCTGAATTATTTATTAATTTGGAGTTTGCAGTTTGCAGAGTGGGTTTTTTGTACGTGTACGTGTTGTCTGTTGCAGTCAAGAGACTTGCAACAGCCTCCTTAAGGACGAAAAATAGGCAAAATGGCGCAATCAAAGGCCTTAGGCCACCCGCCGGCATCTAGTCGAGCGGCAACAACAAGTCAAAACACAATGACGTCTGCACGGGACCTCATCAAAATTGACATAGTATGTAACATTTTAAATTTAAATTTTTTTATTCGACTAATGGTTCCTCCTACCAACAGGAATGGGGCATGGAGCGACTGGTGCGGGCCCAGCAGGTCGTTGAACTGCGTCCGTACAACATTGAGTCCTGGTCGGTGATGTTGCGTGAGGCCCATTCCCGGCCCATCCACGAGGTGCGCAGCCTTTACGAGTCTCTGGTGAGCGTCTTTCCCACTACTGCCCGCTACTGGAAGCTCTACATTGAGATGGAGATGCGGAGCCGCTACTACGAGCGCGTGGAGAAGTTATTCCAGCGTTGTTTAGTCAAAATACTCAATATTGATCTTTGGAAGTTGTATCTGACGTACGTAAAAGATACCAAGTCTGGTCTCAGCACACACAAGTAAGTGGGAAGAGCCAATTCACCAACATCAATAACATAAATTATGTAAAATAGAGAAAAGATGGCACAAGCTTATGACTTTGCACTGGAGAAGATTGGCATGGATTTGCACTCGTTCAGTATATGGCAGGACTACATTTATTTTCTGCGCGGAGTCGAGGCGGTGGGCAATTACGCGGAGAACCAAAAAATCACCGCTGTGCGCCGTGTCTACCAGAAGGCGGTTGTTACGCCCATCGTGGGCATTGAGCATCTGTGGAAGGACTACATATCCTTCGAGCAGAACATCAATCCCATCATATCCGAGAAGATGAGCCTGGAGCGTTCCAAGTAAATCCTATTTGCGCCATTTGTTCTCCAAGCCAATTCACATTTCTCACTCTCTTTTCCGTGCGACCCACCAGGGATTACATGAATGCACGCCGCGTGGCCAAGGAACTAGAGTATCATACGAAGGGTCTTAACCGCAATTTGCCCGCAGTGCCACCCACACTCACCAAAGAGGAGGTCAAACAGGTGGAGCTGTGGAAACGCTTCATCACCTACGAGAAATCGAATCCACTTCGAACCGAGGACACTGCCCTGGTCACCCGTCGCGTCATGTTCGCCACTGAGCAGTGTCTGCTGGTGCTTACTCACCATCCGGCCGTGTGGCACCAGGCATCACAGTTCCTGGACACCAGCGCACGCGTCCTCAGCGAGAAAGGCGTGCGTAGTAGTCTCATCAGCCTGATCTGTAGTCAAGCAAATAGAATAGACTCGATTCGGCACTTTACTTGCCAAATCAAAATCCAAAGCAAATCACGTCTATTGTTGCAGTTGCTCTGAAGTGTCGCCCCTTGGGTAATGTGGCACGCACTGGTTCTGGTGCTGGTATTGGCGCAATGCAGTCGCTTGCCACTTTGCCCTTGGCCCTGGTCGCACGCGTTTTACTTGCCTACTCCTTTACAAGTACCGAGTACATATACTAATTTATTGTATGTTCCCTTGCAGGATGTACAGGCAGCAAAGATATTCGCTGACGAATGCGCCAACATCCTTGAGCGATCGATCAACGGCGTCCTTAATCGTAACGCTCTGCTTTACTTTGCCTACGCCGATTTTGAGGAGGGACGTCTCAAGTACGAGAAAGTTCACTCCATGTACAACAAGCTGATCATGCACCCAGACATCGACCCCACTCTGGTAGGAGAACTAGGATTCAAAGCAAGATCTGAGCAAATAGATGATCTCTATTTTTATCGTTCCAGGTATATGTGCAGTACATGCAGTTCGCCCGTCGCGCTGAGGGCATTAAATCTGCACGAGGCATCTTCAAGAAGGCGCGCGAGGATGTGCGCTGTCGCTATCACATTTTCGTTGCCGCTGCGCTTATGGAGTACTACTGCTCGAAAGACAAGGAGATTGCGTTCCGAATATTCGAGCTGGGTCTGAAACGCTTCGGGGGTAGTCCCGACTACGTCATGTGCTACATCGACTACCTCTCGCATCTCAACGAGGACAACAATACCCGTGTCCTCTTCGAGCGCGTGCTGAGCTCGGGCGGTCTGTCGCCACACAAGAGCGTGGAGGTTTGGAACCGTTTCCTCGAGTTCGAGGCGAACATCGGAGATCTGTCTAGCATCGTCAAGGTGGAACGTCGTCGCAGCGCCGTCTTTGAGAATGTATGTTTCTGCAGCATTTTTTCCAACTGTTCTCGAACGAATCCTTTCTTGTACAGCTTAAAGAATATGAGGGAAAGGAAACCGCCCAGCTGGTGGACCGATATAAGTTCCTCGACCTGTTTCCCTGCACCCCCACCGAGCTAAAGTCCATAGGATATGCTGAGGTGAGTTACTTTTAAGTCCGTCACTTGATATTTTTATATTTTCGCTGTTTTTCAACAACAACAGATTGGAGGGATCATCCTTAATAAGGTTGGCGGAGTTCAGAACCAGAATAATGGCGACGCCGAGGGGGATAGCGAGGCGACTGCCCCGCTGCCGCGTCCCGATTTCAGGCAGATGATACCCTACAAGCCACGTCCGTGCGCCCATCCTGGTTCCCATCCGCTAGCAGGCGGTGTGTTTCCCCAACCGCCGGCTTTGGCCTCACTCTGTGCAGGCTTGCCGCCGCCGAATTCCTTCCGCGGCCCCTTCGTCAGCGTCGAGCTTCTCTTCGATATATTCATGCGCCTCAATCTGCCCGACTGTAAGTGTTATTTGTCCTTATTAGTTTGGCTAATGAACTAATGGGTTACCATTTGCATCTTCCCAGCGGCTCCGTTACCCAATGGCGACAATGAACTGTCGCCCAAAATCTTCGATCTGGCAAAATCGGTGCACTGGATTGTGGACACCAGCACGTACACAGGGGTGCAGCACAGCGTGACGGCGATACCACCGCGTCGCCGTCGCCTTTTACCAGGTGGCGATGACAGCGACGATGACTTACACCCTTCTGCCCCTCCCGCACACGACATTTACCGCCTACGGCAACTGAAGCGTTTCGCCAAATCCAACTAAGAACTAAAGCCCGTGCTGCTGCTCCTGCATAGTTCCAACCATTTTTTTAACTACTGCATTTACAACAAATACTTTTGTAGAAAAATATTTATACTGATATTCGAAATTTATGCAAAATTTATGCAAAATTTATTGTTACTTGGAGAATGATTAGAACGCTTGCTATATTTAATGCCGGTTATTACACCATTTTATTGTAGAAAGTGAACGAAATTCTGCATAAGAGGCGTCGCGGGAAGATTGAACTGTTGAAATGGAAAGAAAGTAGCGTGGATTAACAAATAGACAATTAGTACCTACCCTTTTTTAGTCTTCGATGATTCTCTTATCAACCAACTGGAAATGAGTTCGTCACGCTCCCAATATACATATGTATATATATGTGAAAAACACCCAACAAGAGGGGCAGCCTGTTTGGAAATTTAGCCGAAATCGGGTCAGAACGTGTCTAAACGGAAAGTAATCTTTATTTTATTTATATTTATTTTCTAAATATCGATTTGGAAATGGGTTTATAACGAGTATGATTTTAAAATGATACAAAAGGTGATAACAGGACCCACTCGAATTTTAAGATTTAGGGAAACAGCTTCGGCTTGCCAAAGTCATGAGAATCTCCCTTTCTAGCCTTAGTTCCACGTAGCAGAAAGACCCTTTTACTTACATATGTATATACAAATAATGTATTAGTATATATACAAAATGAATATGGATATTTGGACAATCAATTTATTTAATTAACGATATGAATGAATTAATAATTTCGTCCATGAGAAATCGAACTAAACTAGGCACAGGAAAGGTATAATAAGCCAACAGGATTCTAGTCATCAGTGGTGTGGTGTACATCTAAATTTCATTAACTAAGCAAGGATGACAATAATCTGGAAGAATGGACGGCCAAGTCGGCGGCGTAGGACGGATCCCTGATCCCTTATTAAGCCTCGGCTTGCACATCAGTGGGAACACAGCGTCGGCGATGCTTGTACAGGCCGGCATACTGCGCGAAGCGGCGACCGCAGTTGGCGCAGGAATAGCGCTTCTCGCTGCGGTGGAGGTTAAGGTGGGAGTAGTAAGCGCTGCCTACGACAAAGGCTCGCGAACAGTGGGGGCAGACCTTGTCGCGTATGTTTAGGTGGGCGCGAATGTGCCGGTCGCGCTCGTGGGCAGTGTAGAACGCCTTGTCGCAGCGGTTGCAGGGGAAGTCGCGTTGGTTGCGGTGCCGCTTCACGTGCTGATTGAGCTTGCTGGCGTTGACGAAGCCCCGGGCGCAGTGCTCGCATACGTAGGGCAGCTCCTTGCTGTGTGTGCGCTGGTGAACGCGTAGGGCCGTCGAGTTGAAGAACTTCTTGGGACACTCCGAGCAGATGTGAGTGCGCTGGCCGAGATGCCGCCTCAGGTGCGCCAGTAGACTGTTGCGCAGCGAGAACTTTAGGCCGCAAATATGGCAGACGTTGGCTAGGTCATTGGGGCTGTCCTTGTCCTTTCGACATCTGCGTCGCCTCACGAATCCATATTCTCCGTTCAGGACCTTCTCCTGATCCAGGTGAACGTTGCGTTCGTGCTGCAAGAAGTCTGTGCGCCGCTTGAATGTGGCCGTGCAGCGGGGGCAAACGAAAGGTGATACGTGGAGCTCGAGGAAGCGAAGTTGCTCGTAGTACTCGTATTCGGGAGTCCAGGGTTCGGACTTCTTGATGGCCGCTATCCGCGCTTCCTTGCACTGTCGATACTGGCAGCGGAATTCTATTAGCCGGCCCTTGAGTCGCTCCACGGTTATCTGCAGGTTGCACTCCTCCTGCAGGCGCGTGCAGAGCGATTCCAGCTGCCGCTGACGTTGCCGCCGCTTCGTGTAGTCCGGGTGGTCGGTGCACCAGAGCTGGGCATAGCTTTGGTATACGGTGATGATCTTGAGGGTGCTGTCCCGCTGGTTAAGCGTTTTCTGTATTTCACAGCTGATGGGAAGCACGTCGTCCAGGAAGCGGAATTCTTCGTAGAAGCTCCAGCTAGTGGTCTCCTTCTGATCCCTCTGTCGCTCCCGGCGGTAATACTTAGTGTAGTCCGTGATCTTTCGGTGCAACATCTGCCAGCTGAATTTCTGGCCCTTGTCTGTGCACTCGCTCGTGTTTAGCTCGTCCGTGACTCTCTGCCAAGCCAGGCGGCGATGTTTGCGTATATGGTAGTCCAGGTGGTTGGGATCCCACAGGCATACGTTCGCTCGGTACAGCTTGATCAGCTTTAGTGTCTGTTGCCGGCTGAGGCGGACGGGCGAGCTCTCTCTTGGCTCCAACTCTGATGGCACCACGGACGAAGCTTCCAGTTCCGTGACGGAACAGGCTTCGGACAAAGTGGTCAGAGAGGTGTCCTGATCGCGGCCGGGGCAGAATCTACTGTACCCTCCACGATGGGTTGCTCTTGTGCAGGCTCATCAGCCTCCTGGAGATTCCCCAGAAGTTCAGGCATCTGCGGGATATTTTCCAGCTTTTGGAGATCTTCATTCGTCTGTACTTGAGGAGTACCTGGAGCCTGCTGGAGGATTGTAGTCGGGTGAAGGTCCTCTACAGGGCGGACATTCTCCACCTGCCGAAAGTTCTGTTCCTCTTGATGCGGATACTCGACGTTCTGAAGATCCTGCAAAGTATGGAAGCCATCCGCCTGCTGAAAGTCTACTTCTTGTTCCTCCTTCTGCACAAGTTCCGACTGCTCCCCCTGCAGGTCCCCCTCTCATCCTCCCCCTCTTCAGCTTCTTTCTCTGGGCCAACATCCATTTCCATCTGTATATTGCAGTTGCTTTGCACGTGCGCCTGATGACTCGCTAAATTCTCAAAGATCTTGCCGCAGACAGCGCACACATATGGATCAATGTGTTTATGGAGGAACTCCATCTCCTCGTAGTGCTCGAAGCCGGCGATGAACTCCGCCTGCTTGCCCTCCACCACGCATTGCAGATAGCGTATCTTCTCCATGCGATATCGTTTCCGCAGAGACTGCAACCGCCGCTTAATGACCAGCGAGGACAGATTAATACCAGACAGGCGCAAAGCCAGTTGAAGATCGCGGAGCGCCTCGTGGCGCCCCCTCACAGTGTCCGCGCATCGCTGTCGCTTGTGGGCATTGTGCCAGAAGATCGGGTAATGCTCATAGAGCTCGATCAACTTGCGGTTCTCGCGAACGAAGTGCTGCTGGCGTTTGAGCAGCGCCTGCTGCTCGCAGAGGAAGCCCAACTGGTCGTAGTGGACGAACTTGACGGAGTCGTCGAGCTCACCGTCAGCCTCGAGGCGCTCGCGCTGTTTGATGAAGCGCTGGCATAGCGTGGAGACTCGTATGCGGACGTCGGTGACTGTGAAGCGGCGGCCACAGTGGACGCTCCAGGTGTCCGTGATACGGCGCCAGGACTTACGGCACAGTTCCGTATCGTGGAACTGCGCGTGCGATTGGTTCCAGAGACGTGGCTCCGCGCGGTACAGTTCGATAAGCTGGTTGACATGCTGTGTGGTCAGCCGCTGGCCCTCCGGCACGGGCGCGGGGTTCTGTGGTTATATGTAGATAATACTCGTATCAGATTGTATTATGGTCGCATCCTGCAAACTCTACTCACCTCAAGTGCGAACTTTACTTGCTCACTGACAAGGGTCGGTTCTGGTGCTGCCTCTGCCTCTGCCTCTGCCTCTACCTCTGCCTCTGCCACTGGCTGATCCATGGCATTCAGCTGCTGGACCAGCTGATGCTTTAACTCATTGTCCGCTTCGCTGGTGCGCTGCTCTGCCAGCACCTCCTGCATCAGCTCATCTACGGCGGCTGCAGGTGCAGCTGAATCTGCATATGAAGAAGCTTCGTCATCGGTGGAAGCTTCTGCCGCCTCGGTCTCCCAGTCGGAGTGCCAAACCTCCATATGCGCGGTGAACTCGCTAAGCGTGCAAAGCGGCCGCTCCTCGCAGAGGGCACACTCGATGGCATACAGCTCCCCAGCACAGTTCCAGGTGTAGACAGTGCCACATTTCTGACGCATTCTCCAGCGCTCAGATCCGTCTTCTCTTTTTTAACTTGAGCTCTGCGTAGGTTTCACTTTTTAATCTGTGTTCCGCGGGCCTCCGCGAGCATCCGAAACAGTAACGGTAAGTGTAATCCCTAAGTGTCTTCGACTGTGACTGGGACAGCGACTGCGCGGCGTCTTTCTCGGCTCTCTGACGTTGTGAAAATTACAAAGCCACATTCGGGCCAACAAACTCGCTCTGGGCTGGCTTAAACATGGCACATAAACACGCACGGACACACACATACTTACGGCCACACCAACACCAGTTCCAGCCTCGGAATCTCGTTCAAGCCGTTCTTTGTCGGCCAGCCGCTTCATCTTTGGTCTTTGCTTATACTGCTGCTTCGTTGCTTTATCGTGTCCCCTGTGCCCTGTCCCCTGCCCCATCTGTATTGAATGGGTGTGAGTCTGTGTGCGTGCGTGTGCATGTGGGCGCGTAACAGGTAGAGCTCTCAATGCTTTCAACTCAACTCACGATGCCGTAAAATGTAATGACGACTTTTGTGGGACCTGGGTTTCTGCTTATTCATTGTGATGAAAACCTATAAAGAAATGTACTTAAACCGCGGTCTGAATCGCACTTAATCATGAAGCGTACATCAAGCTATCTATCGAAGTAGGTTTGAATGTGTACTGCCATCGGCGTTTTCAGTAAATCCATTTAAATTCGTTTTTAAAATCACATTTCGGTGAGGAGTTTCGAAATAGCTGATAAGCAGTGGAAATGAACAGGCATACTCAAAAACATTCGTTACTTTTTACATACTCAGCCTCCTCCAGCCGTGTGATTTTAATATTTAAAACCGGTCAAAAAGAGCTAGGACTGCAGCACTGATCGTGCTATCCACAGCTGCCTTCACCGATAAAAGGTTGGCGCTTTCACGTATTTTTTTTTTTCGGAACAGCTATAACGTACTCAGCTTTGCTTAAAGCTTAGCCAGTGTTGCCAAATCAACTTTTTTTCCATCAGATCTAGTTTTTTTCAAAGTGAAATACGGGAAAAAATTAAAACAGCGGAAGTTATAGTGACTACGTACTGATTAACTTATAAATTATATTCTTGCACTCCGTCCATCCTCTTCTCACCTAATGAGAAATATTCCACCTAATGAGAAATATTCTACCTGTTTCGCACCAACGAAGTTCCATCTGGCCGTTATACATCATCACTTCACCAGGGGACGCTACATAGGACGATAAAAGAGGCAGAGGATTCAAGGCAAGGTCCGCGGCAAGGTCCGCGGCAAGGTCCTCGCCTCTACATACATATTTACCCGATACTTAGTCAGTATACATAAACATATGTAATCTTATAATTTTTGTAACTTATACAATATATTTTATACACCGGAATTGGTATTGGAGCCGATAACTGCCGTATGCTCTCTCCCTCTTTGTCTTTTGGTATCGTTGTTCGCACGGGGCGAATTGCTTTGTAGGTTAATGCGGGGAGAGAAGAAGACTTTGGTAGCACTCAAACCTCGAACTCTCTTAATTTTGCTCGCTTCTGTTCTGAGAGGAACCCCGACCTCTAGTTGTGTTCTAATGTTAATTTTTGCTCTTCCACCTAATGACCTATTTGATTCGAATTTTAGAATACTTTATCTGTTTCTCTTTTCCC
Source organism: Drosophila lowei (assembly GCA_008121275.1). Taxonomy (NCBI): domain Eukaryota; kingdom Metazoa; phylum Arthropoda; class Insecta; order Diptera; family Drosophilidae; genus Drosophila; species Drosophila lowei. The sequence continues at coordinate 55,150,861 of CM017781.1, read as the reverse complement.
GTTCTCACTCTCTCACAGCAACACCAGCCGTTATATCTCTCACCCCTCCGCCAGAAGGAGGGCACTGCACGAAGAAGAGTGTTTGAGAGAGAGAGAGAGAGAGAGAGAGAAAGATATAGATTGATTGAGTAAGCGCGTAGAAGAGGTATCGTAGCTACTGCAAATTAATTTGTTCATTCTGCCCGATGATCCGATCTGATCGTGATTCGGCAATCTAGTAGATATGGTCATTCTTTATGGTCCTGCGATTTTGGTTTTCTCGTATCTTCAAAATTACGGATGGAACAGATGCAGATTGGTTGCTATAGCTCTTATAGTCTCTGAGAACTAGGCGTTAAAAAAAGACGGACAGATATACATAGCTATATCGACTCGGCTATTGATGCTGATCAAAAATACATACATATACTCTATGGCGTCGGAAACGCTTCCTTCTGGCTGCTACACAAAATTAATGTATACCTATATTTTTTAAGTATCGGGCTTACAAGTTAACGATAAATTAATGCTTAACAAAAAGGTAACATAATTTTTTAAATTTTATAGAATTTAACCTGTAAAAACTAATAGAGGGACACACATAAAATAAACACACAAATTAAATATTTCGTTCAAAAATATTTATGTATGTATGTATGTATATGGTTAGTGGGATCCATGATGGTGCGATATCCATATCCCATCGTGGTGGGATCGGAAACGCTTCACTCCTGATCTGGCCCTAAAATCTTTGAATACCGGCTTTCAAAAAAAAAAAAAATATCATTTTTAATTTTTTTAGCTTTATTTTCAGATTTTTGTTTGAGTTATAGTTTTTTCAAAATTTTACTATAAAAAAAGTAGCAACTAAATCAATTTTACAATCTGTATAGAACCCATTTTATACCTTTTTTTATCATTAATGTCCATAATCATGGGTGATATATATATTTAACAATAATAATTTACATGTGTTTTTTTTTGCATACATATGTATTTATGTATGTTTCTTCGACTATATATGTACAAATATATATTATATATATATACACTTCGCACCTTGACCCTCATGAAAAATTAGTTTAATGTGAAGTCATGTATGATATATCTTTACATATGTAAATCCGCTCATTATATTCGTATATTCTATATTAAACAAAACTAGCATCTAAAGCATATACAAAATAACAGTTCTTCAAAAACTGTCAACTCTAAAAATGCAAAAATAAAGGGTATGAGATCCCAGAAAACGAAAATGAAATAGTCCACAAATGACAGCAATTCTAATATCTATACACGCAGAATGTAAGGATACGTGTGCACCCATACATTAAAATACGCTGGAACCAACAGGAAAACAGAAACAAAAGAAAACATTAGCGTTGAAAATTATTAAAGCATATATAAAGCATATTTATGTGACAACATATTGTGTGTGTTACACTAATTCACTAACACTAATCTAACTAGCTAACTAACTTACTAATAAAACTCATGATGGCGCGGCGCGAGCCGAACTCCAGAGCCGCAGAACCTGGGAGCGTACGCAGAAAGTTCGTTTGCGATACGTTCGTTGTGTGAACTGGTACATCTATATACTGTATGGTTGGTGGTACTATTCTTTAAAATTGTCCAAAGAATTCCAAGGGGATGTATTTTTTAGTAAGTCAACCCCCATTTTTATTACAATAAGAAAATACTATTTTTTTACATTTTGTGATTGGATTGTAAATGTAACAATATTAGGATGCTTTACTAAACATGTATATTAAAAAATGTATACAATGTTATCGGTTATTTTTTGCACATGTCTATGCACAGAGAGGCAGCATCGGAACACAGTTTATTTTATTTTTTAAGAAAAAAGTTCCCAGTACGAAATGCCGAAAAAAACTAGTTCCGATATTTTTTATACAACAAAAAATCCAGAAGGATGCAATATACATTTAAAGCTTAAACAAGCTAAATTTATTTTCAAAATATTTATATGAATATATATATGAAATATTCTAAACTGGCCGCACTGTCTTACACATCTATACACTGTATGGTTAGTGCTCATCGGCTGTTTTTCTAGTATTAATCGGTATTTTATTTTTCTGATCTAAATAGTTCTCGGCGAACAGCGCACAGAAAAAAATGCCAACGTACATTTCTTATCATCCTAGTTTTTGCTCGCTAAGACATTTTTTTGGATCTGATTACATTGCTTTAACAAAAAAAAGCTATATTTTCTTCTAAAATGTTGGTAGCGCTGCTTGTCTGAATACTGGGGCTTATGAAAATATTTTTACTCCGATTATCATATCGGGGAACTGTGACAATACATGTATTCGGCTTGTGAATTGTAGCAGCCGGAATTGGTGATTTAAAAATATCTGCGATAAGTTACAGATACGTTAATATCGTCCATCCCTATTGGAAACCTGTGACAGTGATGAGCAGGGCTACAGCTCAACCTGGAGCATATAAACAAACAACAACGCAATGGGTTTTCCGCGCATTCTCAGCAAGAATAACAAGATCTACACCAAACTGGGGGAGTTCTGTCTCTCTGGCGATAGCTTCTGGATAGTCTGCCACACATGCCAGGAGGAACTACAGACGCAGGATCAGTTCTGGAAGCACATACAGGATGAACATAATTTTCTCCATGGCGTTGCCAAGGTAAGCCTGATGGTTGAACACCCTTCAGGCGTCTATTACTGATTTAATAAATCTGGACTCACTTTAGGAACACAGTCGAACATCCAGCTACTGCTTGACGGATGTGGAGGCGGCAGCAGCCACTTCTGGCGCGACGACGTCCCAGGGCGCAGGTAGTGTGACTTCAGTGACAGTTCCCTTGGCCCTCTACCACTGCTCTACCAAGTACTCCGAGGATGACCAACGGGAAATGGACCTTCACGAAGCCCAGCAACAGCAACACCAACAGCAACACCAGCAGCAACAGCAACTGCAACAACAGCAGCAGCGGGATGTCGCCAAGGAGCTCGCCGAGTTGCATGCGAATGCTGTAGCGGCCGCTTCTGCTGCCGCTGCCGCTGCCAATGAAAGCAGTACTCGTAGCAGCAGCGGCATAGACATTAAGATTGAACCTCCATGCCTTACCCTGCCGCCGGAGATGCAAGCAGCCGCGGCCGCTTCCAATGCCACCATCTACCACTTGCCACAGCTGGGGCCAGCGGTGGTACCACCGCCCCCGTCTACGACGGGCTTCGTCAGCGCCAACGTTAGCACATCTACTACAGTCAGCACCACCCCGCCAAATGTGACTGGCAGTCATTCGGTCATGCAGCAGCAGGCGGGGGTACTGACGGGAAGTGGTCTCTCCACGCTCAGCATGTCAGTGGGCCCCTCAACTGCTATGGCAGCGGCGCTGCTTTCCACTCAAGAGCTGCCCAAGGACTCGAACAGTACCACGGCCAGCGCCGGGAGCGCTGTCTCCTCGGACGACGGGGAGCGTTGGTACATCTGCGACTATGAGACGTGCGGCCTGAAGTTCAAGTACAAGTCGCGCATGGAACTGCACCGTGTAGTGCATAGCAAAGAGCGGCGCTTCAATTGCGAGCTATGCAGTGCCTCCTTTAAACAATCATGCAACTTGTCCACGCATCGCAAGAAAAAGCACGCGCTCCGGGGTATCAAGAGCGAGATCCTTCCGCAGCGGTTCTAGACGTCATACATGCTTTTCCACTCCATAGGCTACCTCTCTCCCTGCACACACTTGTTTAAAACCCTGCAAGTCCTTGCAGGATCAATCTGACTAGATGCTAGTTTCTCCCCTTACTAGTCTAAGTTTATATGCTAAACTACACTTAAAAAAAATTATAAATACATATATTTAATTAAGGCTTAGGTCCCTGGTCACCGTTTAGCCAATGTACATGTAGTGTTAATGTTCTGCGAGGTTATGTTAACCCCCCGATGATTCGGCAGTGTGCATTAGCGGTTAATTACGATCTAGATACCTAGATACTATACATACACAGTCTTTTATATAGTGGCTAAGATATTGCAGTTACAGTTACAGGTTAGTGTCTAAGCCCAAAGTTACAAATAGATAATGCCACAAAACAGCATTTCGTTTCGAGGCCGTTAGTCAGTTGTTTCAAGTCTTGCTGAGGCTAATGTGACGTCATAATACATGGACACTCAGCAAATGCGGTGTATGTGCGTCCAGTCAACTAGTCAGCAATATAAGCGAAATGCAATACCAACGAAATCAAAAGAAAAATACATAAAACACTTTCAAATCTGTTTAAAACGAAGCTGTATAACATCTGGGAAAAACGGTAATATCGACGAGCTGCGTTTAGGGCCGAACCTTTTGCAAGGTCCTATACAGAGATACATATACATATATGGCACATAGAAATATCTCCGCACATACATCTTTATAGCGGGGACATTCGTCAAATTGGAGATCGGTCGTTTTCAAAGACAGCCATCACTTTTGAGTTTACTGCTGTTTTAAGAGCTTCCCGCGATTTTTAAAGGACAAATAATTGTATCAGATGAATGAATGAATTTTCTAAAACGCTTGCTCATTTTTATGAGCGTAACTTTCATTAAATTAAATTTTTTATCGACAAAAGTTCGATCAAAAGAATTGGTCCGCTTTTATATGTTCTTATAATTTTGTCGATCTGGCCATCTTTTTTTAAAAGTCCTCTCTATGCTTCACAGTTAGCTGCAATTGAATGGAAATGTCAAAATTGTAATGTTAAAGTGACTCAAATTTTCACCTTATCAGTTGAACTTAGAAGTTCTAAGTGAAAACCAAACAAAAAGAAACCACAATCGCATCCTGATATGAAAAAATAGTGAATATAAGTCGCTACACGATTAGAAGCATCGTTCAATGGCTTAAAGCAGCTGCGACCCTCGAAACGTACATTTAGCATCCGTGGATTTCGTAAGAAGGTCAAAGCTAACCCCAGAATATCCTCCACACAGCTAGCTGCTAACCAAATTTTACTTTTTTTCCTGGCATCAGACCGGCTTTTTCTTACAGACTTGGCGCTCCAAAATTTGTTGTTTATTTTTTGGATACGGTTTTTGTTAAGAATTACAAAATTTTGTATTTTTTGAATGTTTTTTTTCTATATAACATACTACACCTAGTTTTAAAAAACTTAACAATTCTGAGAAGGTCATGAATCAATCAGCGATATAAACTTTATAGCTTAAGCTTTCCGTCGGGGAACGGTATGTTTTCTCTCAACTTGTCACTTGTCATGATAGATGGGAAAAACATAAAGAGAAAGAGATAGACCACGACGGCTACTTATGTTCTAATGTCAATTATTAATGACCAATTTTATTTAAGTTTTAAAATATTTTATCTGTTTCCATTTTTCCGCTACTGTTTTTTTATTCCGCCACATCTATCTCTCTATACTCACACCAAAACCACCAATTATATCTCGCTCTTCTCTACCAGGGGACGCAAACTCAAGTCCCCGTGGATTCTCGTTCCGGAGGTACCACGGTGCCCGAGAGATGGTTCTCAGGAATCTGGACTGTGCTCGCTGGATAATGTCGCAGTGCTTCTGCTTACGCTGCCCCATAACTCGGAGCCATAAGTCCAGATAGGTTTCAGCACGGAGTTGTACAGGAGGACCTTATAGTCCAGGCTACGGGGAGAGCTAGCCTTAATTAGCCAGTGGAGGTTACTTGCTTTAACTGTAAGATGGGTCTTCTTGGCTTCTATGTGCTTGCGCCAAGTGAGCCGCCTGTCCAGGAGGACGCCCAGGTGTGCACATTAAAGCTGATCAATAATATATCGTATAGTTAGATTAAGGCAGAAATTTTCTTAACCAATGCCTCAAACGAATTGAATTGAACCCTTAGTTATAGCTAACTAAGCTGCACAAATATTGTATACCAATAAACAGACTTGAATGATTATTAAATATTTATTTATTTATTTATTAGGCTTTTAAACTCTTGTGCGGTCTGTTCGCGACTGACGAGCTAGCACAAGAGCCAAGCCTATTTTAGTTTACATGTTCTCTTATCTCTCTTCTTATGCTATGTATGTATGTGATTATGGTATGTATGGATGTAATTGTTTGGGAATTAGGAGTAGTGTCCAATTATGAGTAGTGGTAGAACTAATGATATTTATATGCGCAACCAAATGCGTAACTATATGTACTGTATGGGGTCGGAAACGCTTCTGTCTGGCTGTTACACACACCCACATCCACCACAAAACTTCTATATCCCTGTTCAGTTGCAAAATTATGCATAAGTAATATTTCGCAATACCCGTGACAGCTTTAGATGTAATATAATACCTCACGACAAAACACTATCCACTGCAGTGAGTTCTGCTGACAATGCACTCTCTCCGCAGAGGGCGAAGACAGCGGTGCAATTGCTGACCATCAAAATGTCGCAATTGCCCACCAGACAATAAAATACGACCATAATACGCAAACATATATTTTTACAGACTTAGCACTTTTGTACCTTTTGACCACTACCTTCTTTTAAGCATCAATTTTATCAATAAAGTCAGTATCTGAAACAGTACCACAACTGCCTGACACTCATCTTCCATCGCCATCATCAGAGGCTGTCGCCGTGTCTTCAGACCCTCCCTTGCGCCCCGTAGGATACCCACTCCGCAGTCCAACTGGCTCAAGTTCTAGTTGCGACGACCAAACTGTAGACATCTTATGTACCGTATGCAACCCAGCTTCTTACACACACACACATTAACATTTGGTGACCCCGACCTTGGTCATCCTTTCAAACTGTCAGACAAGCTACACTGAAAGGATTCGATCTGGACAGCAGATTGAAGCAGTCCACAGGACATCTTCAATAAGAATTTGGCACCAGGCCATACACTTACGGTAGCATCGCCTACCAATAAGTATCACTTTGGCAAATCTGACATATTCAGGTTATCAGCCATCAGAAAAACAGCTACAGAATTCGATTGCCACCGGGGCAATCAATTTTTGTTGTTTCGTGCGTTCCATAGATTGGAAACAGCACAAATCCCTCCATCCAACACATCACCTGTACTATTACTTTTCTGACCGACAACGGTTGCGATTCGGAGCGTATCCAGCTGCAAAGCAAATAAAACACTCCCAACGGGTCAAAAGTAATAAGTACAAACAGATAGAATGGATACACATATGGAGGCAGAAGCTGCCGCTACAATGGCAATGGATGTGCAGCAAGAGATTGGTGAGGAAATATCGAGGTGCATTCGGAACTTTAAAAAAGATTCCCAAGAACGAAAGCAATCGGCCTCTTATTTTCAAGCCAAAATATCGGCACTCGAAAATGCGTGGAATCGCTTCAACAACGACTCCAAACTTCGCGATACAGACAAAACGGATGAATATGTAAATTTCCGTGAAGACTTACTTATACTAGTTTACGCATAAAACAATCCCAGAGATGTTTCGAATACGGTACTAAACCGCTTCCTCAATCACCAAACAATTAATGACGATCCCAAGTCATTAAAAGAGTTGTATATAACAACCATAGAGTCCCTTGCACCACTAAAGGGATTGGGCATCAATATATCTACATGGGATCCGATATTGATTGCCATTATCAGAAACAAACTGGATGTAACAAATAAGGCCATGTATGAGCAATCATTGGGAAGCTCAAAGGACATTCAGGCGCTGGATACGATGCTTCAGTTCTTGGAGCAAAGAATTCGAGTTCTAGGAACCAGTAAGAAGCCACCAGCATCAAAGAGAGAGCCAAAAGACACGACATGTGCATCAGCAATCACAGGGAGTGCACGAGCACCCTTATGCAGATTCTGCAAGAAAGCAAGCCATTGGCTCTACGGAACGACTAAATTGGGTACAAAAACAAAAAATGTGCATTAATTGTTTCAGAACCCAGGTCGAAACTGCTTCAAGTGCGACCATAAGCACAACGCGATGCTACATCTGGAAACAGCATCGGGCTCAGCTACCGAATCAAGAGCACCGACGGTTGTTGCAGCAAGTAACAATAGTTACAATCTACTGGACACAGCAAAGGTGGCAGTAAAAGCCAACTACGGGCAGGTTGCTTATTTCAGAGCACTGCTAGATTCAGGATCACAGATAAACTTGATCTCTGAACGAATGGCATTAATGTTGTCGCTCAAACTAAAAGACACAACATTACGGATCGAAGGAATTGGAGGTCAATCAAAGACCAGCAAGCACGAGTAAATGTGCTAATGAAATCCCTTCACAATGGTTTTACGCAAAGAATTGATGCTTTCGTATTACCACAAATAATAGCGGATCAACCAGCTCAGGCACTTGATTCAGAGAACTTAAACGTACCAAGCAAGCTCCCACTGGCAGATCCAAACTTCCATAAGCCGGGCAAAATCGACATGCTAATCGGAGCCGAGCATTACTACTCGTTGCTGCTACCAGATCAACAGCAGCTAAGGACAGGAGGCCCGTTGCTACAAAACACGAAACTGGGATGGATTGTGGCAGGAAAAGTCAAGTCTGCCCACAGTTCCTCACCCATTTGTGCAACGGGATAAACGAGCTCATGGAACGATTCTGGACTCTGGACAATCTAGAGACGGAAGAAAAACCACGCACTCCAGTAGAAGCACAGTGCGAAGCTCATTTTATAGAAAACCTTCAGACTCCCATTTTCCGAACACCCTTCAGCCCTGGGGGAGTCTTTGGAAACTGCAACAAAAAGATTCCTAGCGTTGGAGCGTCGAAGCTCAACAGAAACTTGAAAGAGTTATGTGGACTTCATGGAAGAGTATGAAGGACTAGGACATATGAAGATGGTGCCACCATCACAGGTTCCTAAAAAACACTACTTCATTCCACATCACTGTGTACTCAAACCTGAGAGCACCACCACAAAGCTTCGGGTAGTATTCGATGCCTCATGCAAGTCAGCAAGCGGCAAATCTTTGAACGACATTCTGCAGGCTGGACCCACAGTTCAGAGCGAACTTATGTCCATTCTGTTACGATTTCGAACTCATAAGTACGTATTCACAGCAGACATAGAAAAGATGTACCGGCAAGTGTGGATGAATCCGGAGGATTAATTCCATCAGATGATAGTCTGGAGAAACAATCCGTCCGAAGAGATCAGGTACTATCGCCTGAAACCAGTCACATATGGGACAACAGCTGCTCCGTTCCTAGCAACGAAATGTCTGGATCATTTGGCAACACAATACAAAGACAGACTACCAGTAGGATCATCAACATTAAAAACCGATTTCTATGTTGACGACTGTCTAACTAAATTCCAGAGGCAATTCATGTTCGACAAGAACTAAATAAGATATTGCTACCGTCCGGATTCAAATTGCGCAAGTGGTGCTCCAACAATGAGCAACTTCTCCAAGGAATCCCCAAAGAGGATATTGTAACCGATGTAAAACTAGGAGAGACACTAGAGCACTATAGCATGAAAACTCTGGGTCTCATCTGGATGCCGAAGAAGGACAAATTCTGTGGACGAACACAAAAAAGCCAGGCTACACGTATCACCAAACGGGTGGCATGTTCCGAACTGGCCCAAATCTTTGACACACTAGGACTCTTTGCACCGGTGGTAGTAAAGGCAAAAATCTGCATGCAACAACTTTGGGAGCTCAAACTGGATTTGGATGACGAATTACCATAACAACGCCAAACCGAATGGAAAGAATACCGGGAAGACTTACAAACATTGAACAAAATGCAAATTCCCCGGCATATCTATGATGGTAAAGTTCCAGTTACCCAAGAACTCCACACGTTTGTAGATGCATCAGAACGAGCATATGGCGCAGCAGTATATGTACGCGCTTCATACAAAACCAACCAAGTGTCAGTAAGACTGCTCTGTTCCAAATCACGTGTGGCGCCGACAGCCAAACAATCATACCACGGTTAGAACTGTGTGCTGCAGTCCATAGTTCGGAACTCACAGACCGAACAGACACGGTTTCAGGATGCTTTTGGAGTGATTCCACCGTTGTGTTATCCTGGATAAACGCATCATCATCAACATACCATACCTTGTAACGAACCCAAAAGGGTTCGCTACAACGCCTCTCCCAACGCCCAATAAAACACAAAACGAATCAACCAACCAAACACCTCTACTTTTCCTACTCCCGACCGATCAACCGACCAGACGCCACCCACCAAGAAACGATGACACCGCGGAAGCAATGCTGCGCCGATCAGGCACCACCAACCAAGAAACGATGACACCGCGGAAGCAATGCTGCGCCGATCAGGCGCCACCAACCAAGAAACGATGACACCGCGGAAGCTTGCGGTAAACGCTTGCAACAGGCGCGCCAAATCGCAAACTCAAGAAGTAAAACCAGGGCGAACCACGACCGCCGAATCGGCAAAAGCGAGCCCTACGCGGAAGCACCCATTGGCGTATAAATAGACGCCAACCGTAACCAAAAAGGGCAACTTACGCAGAACCCGGCCCAAAGCGCGGACGTCGTACCAAGAACTTATGCAGAAGCCGGCCTAGAACATCGACGTAGTATTCATCTAAGAATTTAAGACAGTGCTAAAAGTATTTATAATAAAGTATCCAATTACCCAAATAATATCCACCGCGTAAGTCATTTCAAAGTAGCCGAGGCACCGACTCCACCCCACTCCGCGTCCACATACACCTTTCGATACGCAACGCTAGCAACGCCCGCCCCAGCCCCGATCCATCTACCCTACGATAAGCCACCCTCGACGCCTCCCTTGAAGTTCCATCATTTCTACAAATTTCTTGTGGATTGACCCCTGGACGTGACTGAGCTCACCTCAGCCTGAAATAGGTCCATCACAAGTGGCGCCCGAGCAGGGACCCAAGGGAACGTCAACGAGGGCTTGTGGAATAAAACCCCACGGCTACTAGAGGGACAAGGAAATACAACACGAAGAAACCCCTACCTCGCACAATACCAACGGCACGAGTTGCGCAACGAGCCGACAGAGAAACGCAAACAGCGCCGTCACCCCCCGAGGAGAAATTCGAAGCGTCAACCGCGAAGCTCGACACAGTGCCCTAGTGAAGATAAAGCGCAAGCCCAGCGAAATAGCCCACTCAAGTAACGATCGGAGCGATGGAATCCCATACAGAGGAACAGGCCAGCGGGGGTTACCCCGGAGACTTTGTCGCCAACCCAGGGGTGAGTACCGGCTGGATACACAAACGCCGCCGAGAGGAGCTGGAGTCCTTCGCGGAGGAATTCGGATTCAGCCGCGAGGGTAACGTGGAAGATTTACGGAGAAATTTCGCCGAACTAGTCGCCGGGCCCCTCGAACACGATGCCTGGGTCAGGTTGGCAGAGCTCAAGCGGCAGTACGCCAGATCCCCAGGACGAGCAAGATCGCCACAGCCCGACACCTCAGCGCTAACGGAGAAACGGAAGACAGACCCCAAACTCAGCCTACAAGTTCCCGGAGTCATGGAGGGCAGGATCGGCACCGAACCGATCACGATAACCGCAGCAGATCTCCCGAGGCCCCCGTCTCCAGAGCCAAGGCCTTCGCCCACAAGAAGGATCTTGCCGACAGCAGGAGGGAATGGCCCCACAGACAGCCATTACTACAGTCACGCCGCACAGATGGCGGAACGGATCCGGAAGTGGGGAATCCAGTTCAACGGGCAAGACGACCCACTGTCTTTCGTCGAACTGCTGGAAGAGCGTGCCCTCTCGTACGGGGTAGACATGAACTACCTGCCGCGAGCCATGGCGGAACTCCTCACCGACCGAGCCAACCGTTGGTTCCGCACCAGCCGACTCCAGAGCGCCTCATGGGCCGATTTCCGCCAGGAATTCCTAGCCTTTTTCCTGCCTCCCCGGTACTTCGAACAATTGGAAGACCAGATCAGAGACCGCAAACAAGCGGTGGGCGAGCCGTTCAAAGCTCCGGTTTCATGTCATCGACGCTCCGGTTACGGATCATGCACCACGCACGGGTAAGTCTGACGACGCCAAGGAGTTCTTATCCGGATCTACGACAACACCCTCCCGGCGACAACCACCAGCGGCCAGCGGCGAAGGCACGAACTGATCGGAAGTCTGGAACGCAACCTGACAATGTTGGCCACAGAGTTCGACGCATCGAATGATCACCACCCCATCGCCAACCCGTCGACGCTGCGGAGAAGCGGGACATGTCTCTCGCGACTGCACCAACCCATCGATCCTCTTCTGTTGGGAATGCGGCAAGCGCGGAACACGCACCGTGGGCTGTTGCCGCCGGACCCGTCGGGAAACGACTCGCGTCCCCAGCTGGCACGGGAACAGCCGGGCACGACGCTTCCTCAGACAACCAACTAAGAAACCCGCTGCAAGTACACGACGGCCGGATAGTGGCGAGAGTGACCATCGGAGGACGGCGCACGGAAGCCACGGTCGACACCGGGGCGTCCCGAAGTTTCATCAACGCCGACCTCGCCCGCCAGCTCGGCCACGATAACGACCTGCGCGACGCTTGCGTCCCGATACGCCTAGCCGACGGCTCAGCACGCGAGATAACTCAGATCTTGCTAGCGCGCGTCAAACTAGACGAGCAAGATGTACAGATGCCACTCTTGGTACTGCCCAACATGCTAGAGCAAGCCATCATAGGGATGGATTTCCTGTGCGCCATCGAAACCACAATACAATGTGGCACCACACGCCTCCATCTCCAAGGCCCTGACGCCCCATCCCAAACACGCCGATGATCACCGCCAGCCAAGTACACGCCCCGGACCCAAGAACTCGAGACCCCCGCCGCCAACGAATTCCCCGACACGACACGAGACACGAGCACAAGGAACAAGGAACACAGAACCCACGGCCACGACGAGGCACACCAGCCCCAGGCCCACTCCGAGAAACCCAAAACCAAGCAAAGCAACGAAGAAAGCGAGCCGGTCTCCCGAGGTCACCGACGCGGTTCCACCAACGAAGGGAAAGGAACCCAGGACACCCCTCCAGAAGACAACCCGGCCCCAGCAACGACGGCCGCCACGCAGCAGCCAGGCGCTCGAGGTACCACCTCCGATCGCCCCCCCGGCCCACGAACGCGTCGACACCGCCCTCGACACGAAAACGACCCCTCCGACACCGACCGACCCGCTACTCCCGCGTCCTCTCAGGCAGGAACCGGGAGAGGCGATCACCGCCGCACGAGGCATCAATCGGAACCCCGACGCACCTGGAGCCGACACACCATCGATCGTCACCGACATCATGGAACGCCTCCCGGGCAACACCTCGTACGGCGCCGGCATGCGGCTCCAGCACCACGCCTGGAGCCATGTCGGTAACCTTCATCGCCCAAACTAGCCGTTGGTCAAACGCTAGCATCGAGACCCGCACGTTCGTACATCACGCTGAGTACAACGTCGCGCAAGCACCCCCCAGGACACACACGAGCACCCCACACCTGAGCGACGCACCCGCCGTCGTCGCCAGCATAAGCGAATACACTCGCGAAGTCGAACCACCAAGCGCATTCGACACAACGATCCTCCCCGAGAACCCCGACTACACTTGCGACCCAGGAATCGACGAACCACCGGAGGACGATTCGGAACGAATCTCCGACCCATGGCCTCCCGACATCGCGCCGAGAATACAGGAATTTCTAGACGAAGAACTGCCGACACTCGCGGGCCTCCGAGGGACGACGGACCTAACAGAACACACCATTGTCATGAGAGACAACCGACCCATAAAACAGCGGTACTACCCGAAAAATCCAGCCATGCGGCGGATCATCGATGAACAGGTCGACCAACTGATAGGCAGAACCAGGAGCCCCTAATGCGAACCATCCCGGAGATGGCGCATGTGTGTGGATTATCGGCAGCTAAACGAGCGTTCTATCCCGGACGCGTACCCGCTACCCAGGATCAACTACATACTAGAGCGACTCCGAAATGCCCACTTCATCACGACCCTGGACCTGAAAAACGGGTACTGGCAGATACCAATGGCCCGGGACAGCCGGGAAGCCACGGCATTCACGATACCCGTCAGAGGACTATACCAATGGAAAGTAATGCCCTTCGGTTTACATTCCGCGGGAGCCACGTTTCAACGGACCCTCGACGCCGTTATCGGTGCGGACATGGAACCGTTCGCGTTCGCATATCTCGACGACATCGTCATCGTCGGGAAAAGCTTCACGGAGCACCTGAACAACGTGAAAGAAGTTTTCGCACGACTACGCAAGGCAAACCTACGGATCAACACGGACAAGTGCGCCTTCTTCCAACGCCGGATAAAATACCTGGGACACATGATCAGCGAAGAAGGTATCCACACGGACCCCGACAAAATCGCAGCCGTAAAGGATCTGAGGCCGCCGACCAACCTGAAGGAGCTACGACAATGCGTAGGCATGGCCGGTTGGTACCGCAGATTTGTCCCAAACTTTGCCACCGTGGTCCAACCAATGTCACTGCTGCTGAAGAAAGGGAAAGCATGGACATGTGGCCAAGAACAACAAGACGCCTTCGACGAGCTGAAAACACTGCTCACCACCGCACCAGTACTCGCCTGCCCAGACTTTAACGTCAAATTTTCCCTGCAGACGGACGCAAGCAACCTTGGAGTGGGCGCAGTCCTCACCCAAGAAATCGAAGGGAAAGAACGGGTCATCGCATATGTCAGTCGACGCCTCAACAAAGCAGAGGGAAACTACTCGGCCACCGACAAGGAATGCCTCGCCGTCATCTGGGCAATCCGAAAACTGTGATGCTACCTCGAAGGCTACCGATTCGATGTCATAACCGATCACCTGGCACTAAAGTGGCTGAATACCCTCGAGAGCCCTTACGGTAGAGTAGCAAGATGGGCGCTCGAACTGCAGCAATATCAATACGACGTGCACTATCGGGCCGGCAACCAGAACGTAGTAGCTGACGCGTTGTCAAGACAACCATTGGAAACCCTCTCCCGCATCGAGGAGGGAGACAACACGGCATGCACCTGGCTTAAACAAAGGATCCAGCAAGTCCAAGACGAACCCTATATATAGCTATATAGCTATACCGCTATCTAGGACACGGAGCCGACGACGACGACCACATACCGTGGAAACTAAGCGTGCCTAAAAACGGCCGAATGAGAGTACTCCGCGAATGCCATGACGAACCAACAGCAGGACACCTTGGCGTCCGGAAAACCATCCTGAGGACAACGCAACGATATTACTGGCCAGGACTACACCGAGACGTACGACGGTACGTGCAGGGCTGCGTAAGCTGCCAGAAGTTCAAGGCCACACAGCGCAAGGCCGTGGGCAGGATGCTCACACGCAAAGCCGAAGAACCCTTCGCCACCCTGTGTGCCGATTTCGTCGGACCATTACCACGGTCCAAGCACGGGAACACCATCTTACTGGTCTTCTTCGACACTTTCTCCAAGTGGGTCGAACTGGTACCCCTCAGGAAAGCGACAACAGCGAACATCGAACGAGCCTTCAGAGAACGAATACTGAGCAGCTTCGGCGTGCCGAAACTATTCGTGTGCGACAACGGAACCCAGTTCACCAGCCGATCGTTTAAAACATTCCTGCGAACCGCAGGCGTGGAGCTACAACACACAGCCCCGTATTGCCCCCAAGAAAACCCGACGGAGAGAGCCAATCGGACTGTGAAAACGATGATCGCCCAGTTCGTCGACGACCACCAGAACACGTGGGACGAACTCCTACCCGAGATGACATTGGCGATCAACTCCAGCGTCTCCGAGACGACCGGATTCAGCCCCGCTTTCCTCCTGCAAGGAAGAGAACCCCGAGTCCCCGGCACCCTTTACGACGAAGTCACGCCCGGGACAGGGAGTACACAAGAGACGGCCGCCAGCAAAGCGACGAGGCTAAAAGAGGTATTCGCCATCGTCCGAAACAACATCCGGAGAGCCAGCCAAGAGCAAGGGAGACATTACAACCTCCGCCGGCGACTATGGCGCCCCGCCATCGGGTCATTGGTACTACTACGCCAACACCACCTCTCAAACGCCGCCGAGGGCTTCGCGGCAAAGCTAGCTCCAAAGTTCGACTGCCCCTACCGGGTCAAAAGTTTTCCATCGCCAAACATCGCCAAATTACAACATTGCGAAAGCCGGAAACAGAAGACCGCAAATATCAACGACCTGAGAGAGTTCCACGACCACGAGCCCGACGAGCCCACGGACCTACACAGGAATGCTGACATCGCGGAAGAAACCAATGAAACAGCAACCCGACGCCCCGACCGCGGCACCGCAGAGTCGGCAGAACCCGGGGCACCCGGCCAAGAGAGACAACGTCAGCGAAACACCAGACGGTGGCGCAACGCCAACAACAACGCAAGCGCAACGAACCCCTCGACCACCAAGTAAACAGACCCGCTAACGAGGCAAGGGACGAAATGATCGCAAGTCGGCGACGACCCCAAAACGCACCCCCGGTGCAACACGGAAGAGAAAAGAAAAGCTTGCTCCGCAAATACGGACCCTGCAGAACGGCTTAAATAGCCGCAACTCTGGCTCCCATCAATCAGTGCACTCTCACCAGAAGCAGACGAAGCCATCCGAGCTAACAACCCACAGTCAAAATCTCGCCCAACGCACCCGAACCAACAGCCGCACTGAGACACTCCGTCCCATCCGAATATCACCCCACGAAGAAAAAACATCCAAATCATGAACACCCTACTGACACTCCTCGCCCTCACGGCCTCCGCCCAAGCGTCGGTCAAGTTGAACGACTACTCCACGGCGAACTATATCCCGATTGTCGACGGCGACGTCGTCATCTGGGACAGGCCCGGATACCTAAGCCACACCACAAACGTTACATCCTACGAAGAATACGCCGACCGGACCCAGCAAACCGTCGAAGAGCTCAAAGTGAACAGGATGGCCCAGGTGATACGCGCCGACCTAGGGCGCATCAGAGACCTGGTCGCCACCCTGCGGATCCACCACCGGGAAACACGAAGCCTTAACATACTCGGGACCGCGCTGAAAGTAGTAGCCGGGACTCCCGACTTCGACGACTGGGAGCAGATGAAATTCAAGCAGAACCAACTGGTAGACGCCAACAACAGGCAGATCGAGATCAACTCGAAGATTCAGACTCGACTAAACGAGATGACTGGGCTAATGAACCACATCGCAAAATCGAGCGATGCAGAGGACAGCCTGCTGGCAGAGAGCATCGTAGCTAAAACCGAATCGTTATCACCGACTTAGAGAACCTCATCCTGGGGCTGACACTAGCCAAGATCAAGATGGTGAGCTCAACCCTCCTCGCCGGCACCGACATCAAAGAACTGAACGAGCAACACTTCGCCAATATAAGCTTGGTGGAACTCCTGGAAGTTTCCAACGTCAGCGTCTTCCAGAGCGCCGACCTACTACGGTTCCTGATAAGGTACCCCCAGCCCAAGCTCATCTGCAAGAAATTGCTCATATTCCCGGTCCAACGAGAGAACAAAATCTTGGACTTCAGCGACGGAGAAGCGGTGGCCGAATGCGAGAATCGAGTACTCAACATCGGGAGCTGCGAACCCAGCGTCGCCGCAACGTTTTGCAAGGAGCGACGAGTAACTACCTGCGCGCAACAACTAGTAGCGGGATCCACCGCCCGCTGCGCCACGCTACCCGGACATCTGGACCCGATAACAATAGTCGACCACGGCACGATCATCATAAACGACGCCAACGTGACCGTCATCGACGACGCGGGGGCCACCCACGACATCGCGGGGACATACCTCATCTCGTACTCCAGCCGAGTCACATTGAACGGCAGCTGGTAGATCAACCACTTGGGCGATTCCAAGAGGAAAGCAGTAGTATCAGCCATGTCCCGAGTCAACGTGACGGACCACCACGAGAGGCTCAGCTTACCGTTCCTACGTGAACTAAGCCTGAAGAATCTCAACCACATCGACGACCTGCATGACTTACTGACGGTGAAGAGTATGTCATCCTACATACTCACACTCGTCACCGTCATTCCCCTCTGCGTCGTCATCGGAATATTATACCGCCGCCTCAACGCAAAGGCGCCCGGAACAGAACACCGGTACAGCAAAAAATAAAGAGAATGGCCAACAACCACCAATCGCACCGCCCCGCGCTCCACCAACCACGATGACACCGCCCGTGGACAACACGACGACGCCGGCCAAGCCAGGGGTCAGACTCTATCAATCCCCCCCTCCGACGAAGCAACCAGCGAACACCGCCGCCGGACCGCGAACAACGATCAACGAGGTCTAAGAGACTGCCCGACGCCGACCCCCAGAAGACGACCCCAGCAATGAAACCACGGAACACGAACCCAACCGAGGCGAAGAAGAGAGAAAAAAAAAAGAAAACGCACCCATCAGCAAACGGACCCGGGAGCACCGTCGAAACGCCCCGAGGATCCAATTACGCCACGAAACCGCTGACGAAGATCCCCACCCAAAATACACCACTAAAAACTCCGCCGACGCGACAAAAGCCAGCTCCGCACCATCAGCTTAAATCCTCGTTAAATAGCGCCACCTCCGATCCTAAGGCCACCAAAAGAAAGCTAGCCACCGCAATGAACGCCGCACCTGAAGACTACGCCGAGACGAGTGAAATCATCGACCTCACGGGGGACACCGACTCGGAGAGGTCCGACATCTATACGGACACGGAGAGCGAGACGTCGTATGACAGCAGCACGGACAGCGGAGACGAGTCCGCCACAGACTCAGAAGACGAGGAGACACCCGAAACTCGGAGGCACGACCCACCGCCGCCGTACTCCCGCCAATGCCCGCCGGGCAGTATCAACAGTCACAGAGAGGCACCCTACCACGCGCCCCGTGGACCCCGGCCCTCTCGTACTCCCCCATGGGCTGTAGATTCGACGACTATTCTAGGCCCAGCGACACCATCCCCGATTTCCACATGGACATCACCACCGACGAAGGGGACAGTTCCGACGAGGACACCAGCCGCCCCAGAACCACCACTCCTAACGAAGAGCCTGGCGCCGGCGAACCGATGGAAACCGACGACGGCACAGAGACGACACTACGGCACACCCCGACGCCCGAAGTGCCCGAGCCGTTCGCTGCCGAGGACGTCACGCGTTGGACGTTGGCCCCGCCAGATTGGGTAACCAACACCGCCAACCGGACCCTACCAACACCGTTGGTCCAAGAAATACTGCGGCGACTGGAGCCGCAAGGTCGCACCCTATTCGACAGCTGGTGGTTCGAGCAACGGTATCGGACCCACCGCCGCACACCCCACGCACGGGTCTTCGTGACTCTCGTCGGGGAAGAAAGGGGAGGGTGTAACGAACCCAAAAGGGTTCGCTACAACGCCTCTCCCAACGCCCAATAAAACACAAAACGAATCAACCAACCAAACACCTCTACTTTTCCTATTCCCGACCGATCAACCGACCAGACGCCACCCACCAAGAAACGATGACACCGCGGAAGCAATGCTGCGCCGATCAGACGCCGTCCACCAAGAACCGATGACACTGCGGAAGCAATGCTGCGCCGATCAGACGCCGTCCACCAAGAACGATGACACCGCGGAAGCTTGCGGTAAACGCTTGCAACAGGCGCGCCAAATCGCAAACTCAAGAAGTAAAACCAGGGCGAACCACGACCGCCGAATCGGCAAAAGCGAGCCCTACGCGGAAGCACCCATTGGCGTATAAATAGACGCCAACCGAAACCAAAAAGGGCAACTTACGCAGAACCCGGCCCAAAGCGCGGACGTCGTACCAAGAACTTATGCAGAACCCGGCCTAGAACATCGACGTAGTATTCATCTAAGAATTTAAGACAGTGCTAAAAGTATTTATAATAAAGTATCCAATTACCCAAATAATATCCACCGCGTAAGTCATTTCAAAGTAGCCGAGGCACCGACTCCACCCCACTCCGCGTCCACATACACCTTTCGATACGCAACGCTAGCAACGCCCGCCCCAGCCCCGATCCATCTACCCTACGATAAGCCACCCTCGACGCCTCCCTTGAAGTTCCATCATTTCTACAAATTTCTTGTGGATTGACCCCTGGACGTGACTGAGCTCACCTCAGCCTGAAATAGGTCCATCACAACCTTTGTGGCAAATCGGATAGCCAAAATCCAGGCGTTAACACACCAGTCACAATGGCGTCATGTGTCATCGGCCAACAACGCATCCGATGTCCTGCCGAGAGGGATCGCAGCAAGCAGATTGCCAGATCAAAATCTGTGGTTAGATGGACCAGTATTCCTGCACGGATCTCGAGACAACTGGACGAAGGCACCCAACATAGAACCCAGCAATCTTGAGAGAAAGGCTAAACATGTAAGCTTGCCAATCGCACCTAACGCACTTGGGGACGAATTATATACATGCAGACATAGCAACTCGTTTCACAAACTGCAACGCATTGTGGCATATATGTTACGCTTCTGCTACAAAACCAACAGAGCGCATACAACGATACTCTGCGCAGGAGAACTGAATCATGCCCGCGCTATGATCCTGCGAACCATCCAACAAGTCGAGTTTACAGCAGATGTAAAACAGTTAAAACGCTATAAGACGGTGGATAGAAAGAGCCCGATCATATCGGTATCTCCCTTCCTAGCAGACGATGAGCTTATCCGAGTTGGTGGTAGACTTGAAGAAGCTCTACTACCATACAACGCAAAACATCCTGTTTTGCTACCATACAATGACCCAATAGTCAAAATGATGTTGCGTGAACTCCATGAGGAGAACATGCATTGTGGTGCCCAAGCATTAAGGGCGATTCCAACAATATCGGATCATCAATGACAAGACGATGGCTACAAGCATCATTCACAGCTGTGTTAGATGCACCAAGGCTAGACCAAAGCTGATGCACCAGATCATGGGCAATTTCCCAGCACAACGAGTCACACAAGCACGCCCGTTTCTTAATGCAGGCGTCGACTACTGTGGACCAATTTCGATCCACCATAAGATCCGAGGCAAATGATCAGATAAGGCATACATCGCCGTGTTCTGCTGCTTTTCCACAAAGGCAGTGCACCTGGAGCTGGTAAGCGACCGGACCACAGATGCATTCTTGGCCGCCCTTCGTCGATTCTTAAGCAGACGTGGGAAGTGCCAAACTATTCATTGCGACAATGCAACGAACTTTGTGGGTGCAAACAACCAGCTTAAAGAATTAGAAGACTCTATATTCAGCTCAAAGGCAAGTGCTCTGATCACGAATCATTGCAACAAAAAACAAGTGGATTTTAAATTCATTCCTCCCAGGGCTCCATCAGCAAAAAAGCTGCTGATAACAACAACCAACACAGCCTCATTGACATTTGAAGAACTAAATACAGTGATAGTCGAAATTGAAGCGATTCTCAATACTCGACTCATCCTCCAATGTCAAATGATCCCACTAATACAACAGCGCTCACCCCAGGACACTTCTTGATTGGTGAACCATTGACAACGCCACCTGACGCCAATACTGATCATCAAGGAAAAACATTGGAAAAGCGCTGGGAATTGGTATCGCGCCTAAAGCATTCATTCTGGAAACAATGGTCTACGAAATACCTCCAAGAATTGCAAGCTCGGCATAAGTGGAAGACCGCTTGACCAAACGTTCCTGAAGGATTATTAGTTTTGGTAAAGGAAGACAACCTTCAAGCAATGAAGTGGCCAATGGGTCGCATCATTAAGACATAAGACGGGCTCAAAATTGGGAGTTTGGGTATCCTAAGTTTAGTTTTATATTGATCCGCCGAGTGGCAACAACATATTTTGGTGTTAGCCTTGCAATCTATATTAACTCATAATAATGAATAAAGTGTTTACCATATTATTCAAAATAACATTTTATTACTTACATAAACAGAATAAGTTTCAACATTGACGTATTATCAAAGCACATCAATAACATTGGAGAGAGCATTCTGCTCACTAAATTGCACATTATAACTAAATTCATCTTAACCCAGAAGGAATTAAAATTCATAGAACAAATTATGATCGATCAGAAGTTTAATATCAGTTCAGACGAACAACTATATAGAATAATGAATCTAGAAACTGTATCCAATAGAGAGTGTAACGAACCCAAAAGGGTTCGCTACAACGCCTCTCCCAACGCCCAATAAAACACAAAACGAATCAACCAACAAGGAGCCCCCCCCACGTAGCTGATCGTCGCACGCCAACTCCGACAACGCTGACCAGACACACCAGGTCACGCGGGGCTTCTCCTACTCCCGACCAATCAACTTACGCAGAACCCGGCCCCGAGCACGGACGTCGTACCAAGAACTTACGCAGAACCCGGCCCCGAGTACAGACGTTGTACCGGACTATAACAAAACTTACGCAGAACCCGGCCCAGAACATCGACGTAGTATCCATCTAAGAGTTTAAGAAAGTGCTAAAAGTATCTATAATAAAGTATCCAATTACCCAAATAATATCCACCGCGTAAGTCACTTCAAAGTAGCCGAGGCACCGACCCCACCCCACTCCACGTCCACATACACCATTCGATACGCAACGCTAGCAACGCCCGCCCAAGCCCCGATCCATCTACTCTACGATAAGCCACCCTCGACGCCTCCATTGAAGTTCCATCACTTCTACAAATTTCTTGTGGATTGACCCCTGGACGTGACTGAGCTTACCTCAGCCTGAAATAGGTCCATCACATAAAATAATATTCAACATCAAAATACCATTATTCAAAAAAGAAATATACAACCTCGCTCACGTAATACCACTACCTATTAATAGGACAACAATTCTTAAAATTCCAAAAGACTAAGAGAAGAGTTCATCTGCAAAGACCCTAAAGACAACGAAACAACTCAAGACAAATGCCTACAAGGACTACTCCACGGAGTAAAGACGTCATGTGAAGCAACAAACATACCAGAAAACGAAGCAATCACGGAAGAAGAACGAGGCACAGTGGTATTGATCAAAGATCAACGACATCTCCTACGGAGACAATACTTTCGAATTCACCGAGGACATACAAATTCAACTACCGCTGGAAACTAACATAACAACAGACAAACCAATTGAACAATTGAATCTACAAACTTTACATCTAAACTTTACACAGGATAACGCCCGTGTCTTCGAGATAAGAACTACAGCCAAAAACCTATATTTGGCTGGGAGCCTTAAGCCTTATCAAAAGAAGAAAAGCCACCATCGATCTGCAATTTCACCATCCAGAGTCCAGTTATGGCCCTCTCTTCAGTCCAGGTGGGGACGAGTTACCACCTCGGCACCCCTCGACGTTCCCCCCGCTAAGCACCAACGATTGGGCTTAGCCTAAACCACAATATGTATCACATTGTTGCATAAACACAGACGTCAGCATTAGGCAGGATGTGATTGCGACAACCAAGAGCTCATCGTCCGAGAATGGTACATAAACAATTCTCGGAAATACAGAGGCAGCGACGTCGACTGTGGAAGACCACCAACAAGCTTAAGAACGGCAAGGGAAAGGTCTTGCATTCAGTCTGATTCTAGAGTCAAATCCAAGAGAACGTATTCCTAAATAAAACATTACATTGAACATTTAAGCACACAAGCTTTTATTTGTAAGTCCTGGCACATCATCCTCCATACAGGACACTCCCAACTATAACTCGGGCGTATAAATAGACGCCTGCCAAAGACAGAAAAACTAACGTAGAAATCTGGCCCCGAGTCTAGACGTTACCCGCGTTGTAACCCAGACTCCCTGGAACATACTAAGAAACCAAGAAAGTGCTAAAATATTCATAAATAAAGGTCAAGCCAAGTATTCAAGATAATATTAACTGCGTGAGTCATTACTAAGGGCCGAGGCACTGACACTACCCCACTCTACGTCCCTCCCTCAAGCGACTCTCGCCCAAGCCCCGCTCCATCCTCTCTACAACAGGCCAACCCCGACGCCTCCCTTAAAGTGCCATCCATCTATAAATTTCTTGTAGATTGACCCTGGACGTGACTGAGCTTACCTCAGCCTGAAACAGGTCCATCACAGCTGTTAGATCATTCATAGAGCCGTTCCACCTTGGGACGTCTCTGTTGACCTTGAAGGCTGATTCAATCTTTGAGTGACGTTGATTGGCTTCATCGGACGGGTAGAGAAGTTTTCCCGTTGCCTAAGTTCAAAACGGAAAAGGTCCCAGTTGGTGTTTCTGAGATTTCTGGGTAACTAGGGTGTGTTCTGCACCGCATCTATGTGCTGATTATCCGACGTTGAGATTTCTGGCGGTGCATGCCAGTTGGATATGACGGACAACACATTTTGCCTACAGAGAGTTATGTCATTTTTATACCCGTTATTCGAAGAGTTTAGGGATATACTAGTTTTGTGGTGAAAGTGGATGTATGTCACGAAGATGAGGTTGTTTTGACGTCCAGGCAAGTTGACGTCCAGGCAAGTTTGGGGGGTCATGTAATCAGTATATCTGGTCATGTCCCTGCCAATTGAACTATGCCCGTATCCTTGTGGCGACATTGTTCCTGATGCGATGAGGCGCTGTGCTGCCTTTCCTGCAGTCAGACGAGCGTGAATGTCCAGGGGGTCCATTCCAAGTACGGTTTCGAGTGCTTTTGTTGGGGTTGACCTCAGCGCCCCTGTAATACAGAGCAGAGCCTGTTGCTGAGTCTTTTCCATAAGCTTATGGTACGTTTTCTTTTCGGTAGCTTGCCACCACACTAAGGCTCCATACAGTTAATCCAGTGCATTAGAGCAGGTGACAGGCCCCATGTGCTGCTGAGCATCTTCTTGGATGCGTAAAGCGCAATGGTGGCCTTCTTCACCCTTTCCACTACATTGCGTTTCCATGCCAGTTTGCTGTCCACACTGTGTCCAGGTATTTGACATGTGTTTTTGGGGTTAGCCTAGCTTGGTCAATTTTGGGGGGGATCCATATCGGTACCTTGTACCTCTTGGTAAAGAGGATGAGGTCCATCTTGTCCACGTTGATACCTTTCCTACCTCTTCCGCCCACTCACGTATCTCCCTGAGTGTACGTTCCATTAATGGAGCTGAGGGTCGATGGACATACACCCGTAAAAAGTATGCTTATGTCATCTGCATAAGCTGTTATTATTGGGGCCTTCCTGTCATATCTCTTGATGAGGTCGTCGACCACAAGATTCCACAGAAGGGGCGACAGGACACCACCCTGAGGTGTGCCTCTTCTACCGTGGAAGCGGTGCCCCACTTCGATTGCACCCGTCTACACCTTAGGAGGTTCTTGATCCAAAGGTTGATTGTTATTGGCGATTTGTTATTGCCTTCGTAGCTTCGTTGTTAAATGCTCCGGAGATGTCAACAAATACTCCCAGTGCATACTTTTTATTGTAAAGGGCGTTCTCAATGGTAGCTACTACCTAGGGTAGTGCCGTCTCCACCGATTTCCCTTTGATATAGGCATGTTGGTTGGTTGACATCAGTCCCCCTACCTCATTCCTGATGTGTAAGTCCAACAGCTTTTCCAGTGTTTTTAGTAGAATGGAGGTAGGGCTTATCGGTCTGCAATCCTTGGGACTCACATGGCATGGAGTATATTGCGGAAAGCCAAAAGGGGGATATAACCCCTTTGGTCACCTGCATCATGGCTGGGAATACCCCGTCCAGTCCTGGTGCTTTTATGCCCGCAAAGGAGTCTATAACCCAGTGGATTGTCTTAATGGCTAACAGATCTGTTCCTCGGTTGCTAGGTCCTGATGCTCTTTGGCAACAGTGACCTCGGTGTATCCAGGGAAATGCTCCTCCATTAGTGCTGTTAGGGCTTCATCACTGCCCTCTGTCCACTTTCCGTCATCTAGCTATTATTGACTCTGTACGGTGAGCTGCTTTGAAAGCAGCTTCCGGAGCCTTGCGGTTTTAGGAACTTTCTCGATGTTGGAACAGAAGGTCCTCCACGAGTTCCGTTGTGCCTTGCATATTTCCTTCTTGTAGCTCCTAAGTAGGAGTTTGTATTCCTCTTTGACGATCTCTTCGTTCGCTTGTTTGGCGATCTTAAAGAATTCCTTGACGTTGTTCCTTTGGAGAGAAAGATCCCGGTTTCACCAGAGTGACTTGGACCTCTTCTTCGTTCTCGACGGCTTGCACGATGCTTGGTAAGCGTCCAGTAACTCGTTGGATAGGGTCTCTAGGGACTTCTCTATATCCTCCGCAGACTTCACTGAGCCCGGATTCGCGAGCTTCGAACTAACTGTATTTTTAAACTTTTCCCAGTTTATATTCCGGGGGTTTCCATAGACTGTTATCTTCGAAGAGTGTTTGAATGTATGTACTTATGATCTGAGAAGGATGGTCTTTCAAGGACTCTCCAGCCAGATACCAAAGTACTCTTTCCCGTTACAAGTGTTAGGTGTAGCACGTTGGATGAGGAGGGACCTACGAAGGTGGCTCCCACACGTTTTCTATGTCTAAATTAGTCGATAGTTGGGAGTGACTAAGAGTCTAAGAGTCTAAGTCTAAGATTAGTCTAAGAGTGACTCACCTCTGTCATTGATGTCGG
This sequence comes from Drosophila lowei, assembly GCA_008121275.1. Lineage (NCBI taxonomy): Eukaryota > Metazoa > Arthropoda > Insecta > Diptera > Drosophilidae > Drosophila > Drosophila lowei. Next base: position 55,124,358 of record CM017781.1, on the reverse strand, counting down.
GGATTCCCCGCACATTGTGGTCGGCATTGGCGTCCGTACCAATGATGAGTTGGTGGCTGTAATGAGACATAAGGTGAGCATGGGTTCCCTTTCGTACGAGTACAACGGTTCTGTTCCTGCTTACCGATGTTGAGTAGAACAAGTTGTGATTTGAGGACTTTAGTCCGGCCACTGAGTTGCCTGACGCAATCCTGCCTGCTCCATGGCAATGAGGAGCTCCGCCGACGCTACCTTGCTTTTATGCAAGTTGAGCTGCAGCACACTCAGCATCATGGGTGGCTGGCTCAGTTGCACCTGACGGGTTGACTTCCAGCGTCAGGTAACCGTCCTCCTCCTCTTCCTCGGAGTCTTCGAGCGCAAGACCTTGGGTGGCCTCTACGATGGACTCGAGACCTAGGTCCTTCTCCACCTCGCCTGCCAGTAGGGAGTGCGCGTCCTTATCTTCGGGGTGGCGCTTTTTGAGGCGCAGGTATACACTTCCCATGCCCCACGCCATTTTCCCGAACCTGGGGTACAGCAGGTCCTCTGCCCCCTTGTTGATCTGAAGGATCACACATTGGCCCCCCTCGTTGGGTAGGGGGCTACCAATGTGGAGGATACTCCAGTCCGCCGTTGGCACGTCCGCGTTTTGCCGCTGAAGGAGCTTCAGCGCACGGTCCCCTTGGATTGTGATGGGGAAGAGTACCTTCGCTTTAAGTTTGGACGGGATAAGCTCCCGGTCCACAACCTCCAGCTTGGCCCCCTCCCACATCGCCTCCAGTTGGCAGACCGTGCGGGTCAGCCACCTTAGGGTTGGATCGTCGTTGCACTTTAGGATTTTAACCCCATTTAGCCACCCAGCACCGTCGAAAGTGGGCATAGTGGCCGCGGGGTCTTCCTCCATCCGCGCGAACAGTGCGTTGACGAGACGCGCATGCACCAGCTTCCACTGTGCCGCTGTCATCTTGCCTTTCTCCTCGCTACGGTCGATGAGTGCCACGATCAAATGTCGTTTGGTCACGTCACTGACCTTCGCTTTGGGCTTTGGTGTTGGCTTCTTGGCCGCTTTCCGTGAAGGGGCTGCACCCTTGGGCCCGCGTTGCCGCTTTCTCGCCGGAGTGTCCTTGATGGCACTCTCAGTCGAGCGTTGCCTCTTGATGGCCATCATCTCCTCCACCTTATTGGCGAATTCGCCGTTCGACGCGCTCATCTGTGGCATTTGGGCATAGTGTGGCCGGCCCTCCTCTACTCGCTGCTCGGCCCAGGCTAGCTTGACTATCTCCTCCTGGGAGATGTCTGCCTTTCCTTGAAACCGACTTTGGAGTTTGAGGGCCGCTTTGTATTGAGCTTTTGCCTTCATCCCCTCCCTGGAACGCCTCGGCCCTCCCCTACGCAGGAAGCTGCTCTCCAGATCCATGTCTGTTTCGACCACGGCATCTGTGCGGCTCAGCTTGCGGAGTGCGGAGTGAGTTGTTGTTGTGGCAGTAGCTTTACAACTGACCTGGCCTGCTCCCGCCAAGTCCGAGGTGTGACCGCTGGCGACACGCAGAGAGGATAGCTCCTCCCCGTGCCCGCCGGTGGTAGCAGTCCCGCTTCCCACCGACGTTTGGGTTGACATCCCAACCCGAGTTTTCTCGCCCGTCCGCTCCATTATTGGCCCGAAGGTCCATACAGGTTGATATTTTTCGGGGGGACCACCCCCTAGCGTTTTATGCCTGCCCGCCAGGCACCTCTAGCCATGGCTTTGGTTCAGTTCCCCCAACTTTAGATCGGGAAGACACTGTACCATTGCCTTAGCTAGACACTGCATTGCCTCGGACAGAGCAGGCGACATTGCATTACCCTTGTCCGGGATAATGGAGTGTCCATTGCCCAGCCGGCACCCTCGTGGAGGGTTCAGCTAGAGGATTTTCGCCAGCCGGTTTATGGTTAGTTTTTATTAAGTTTATGGTTAGGTTTTATTAAGTACTTCCTGCCGCATACAAGTAATAATTTGTTTATTTGTTATCTATTATAAAACAATTAATTTCGAGCGTCAGAATTTTATTTCGCGTTAGAAGGGCTTCGTACAAATGTGAATTATTGATTCCTTCCTTCCTGCTAACCTTCAACAATTGGTTGACGGTTGCAGTGAGTGCGTTAATCTGTGCTTGGGTTTTCGAATTGATGGTTATTTGTCTATTGGTTAGCCTTAACTAATTCGTTGTAGATCGTCGAAGTCCGGTGTCGCTGCAATAGACTTCAGAGCCGTCCCAAGAAGATTTAAACTTCTGGCTTGCCTGTGGTGAACTCCTAACGCCGTCAGAGTCAGTAGATGTTTTGTATCGGTCTCCAGTATCTTCCTCATCTGTGTTTGAGGGAATACGTCTGTCATTTCTATTGTTTCCTGAACGTACTGTTCATACTACGTCAGGTTCGTCGAGAGGTTTATTTGGAAGGTTTCGTTCCCATGTAGTCCGCGTGCGAATAGTCTGTCAGTTTGGAGTCAGTCAGGGTTGTCCATGGTAGGATTAAAAGGAGGCAGAAATACTCGTTGAGGGGCCTAGTAGAATTGAAGAAATACAAAAAACTCATTAGCTATACCCTATTTAAGATTTACTCCTTGTCTACCTCAAATTGTCTTTGTGGACCATCCTCCCTTTTATAAGAAGAGTGGTCGCATAGTTTAATTCTCTATCTTTTAGGGTCCTAGATATCATATTATTGGTCTGTTTTATTGTGACAGCACCACCCGGATGCCACTGGATGAGGCATCAGTGGTTAAGTCAAACGGCTGGTTAAAGTCCGGGCACTGGAGAATAACAGAATAGGTCTTGCTATTTGATCAAAGACCTTTATGAAGCACCTGTAGGAGCTGGCCAAGCCCAAGAATAATCTCACCCCAAACGAGGTGGAGGGTTGTCTAAATTCTTGAATGGCTTTAACCTTATCAGGGCTCGGTCTTGTGCCCTCGGCTGACACCACAAATCCCAGAAATTCAACGTTTTCTTTGAAGAATTGGGATTTTTCTTTTGACACCCTCATGTTTGCGTCATGGAGGCTGCTGAGCACAGTTTCAATGTCCTTGACATGCTCTGCATCGCTCCTCGAAAATAAGATGTAGCATCATATCTTTCGGATATACTCTCGCAACACATCATCGATGACCCGCTGGAAAATGCTTGACGCATTTCTTAGGCCCAATGGCAAACGGCAAAATTCATATTTACCTCCGTTTACCAAAAATGAGGTCTTCTCACGGTACCCAGATTTAAAGTATCTTGCTTTTCCCAGACTCGAAAGTATCATGGAGATACTAGGCAACGGGTATTTGTCTGGTATGGTTTTTGTGTTCAGCTTGCGAAAGTCTATGACCAACCTGTATGTCCGAATGATTTCGTTCCGCAATAAGTCCTTTTCTTCGTCATTTACGAAATCAGTGGATCCTACTGCGAAAGGGTTACTTTTTGAGTAAATTGGCTCTTCATCCTCGGTCCTGATCGTGGCTACTACAGCCGTATTGGATCTGCAAAAGCCTTTATGCGGGTGGACATCATTTTTAGAAGTTTGTCCCCTACAGTTGGCGGAACCTTGATGTTGTCCACTTTTGTGAAGTTGACGCTCGGGCTTTTATGGATCTTTTCAGATTCATTTCCGAAGTGAAGTTTTTTTGTCCCCTGGCTAATATTGGCACCAGCTTCAGATGAAGAGGAGCAGGGACTCTGTCCCTTATCACTAACGTAACCTGCTTTATTTTCCTCATCAATTTCAGCCACGGCTTCCTGTGCTAGCTGATCATACTGTTGTTCTCATTGGTTAGGGTCTTCTGGAGCGAGGTGATTTACCCTCTGCCTGCGCTGGTCAGAGAATCTCTGGGATCCACCCAGTTGGAGATCGTTGGCAAGGGCTGTCATGGCAGGTGGGCCTGCATTGGGTCCCTGTTGCTTTTGCAAATTTGTTGGATGGCGGAACCTTGAGGAGGAGGTGTCCACGTCCACATTCTCAGCCCTATCCTGGCTTTTTCCCTGTCTTTTATAATGGTCGGACTCATTCTGTCCGCCCTGTCTGTAAGTGCAAGTGCAATGGACGTTTGTCCGAATGTGTGAAGTAGAGGCGGTTGATAATTGCCTCATTGTTCGAGACTGTGTTAAACGATGCTAAAAGCGAGTCAGCAGGGCCTCTAATCCCATTTCTGATTGTACCTCTCATAGAGCGCATAGGCAGCCTTTGCTGCTTGACCCCAGGAGACGTATTGCTCCTGGAGCCCGTGGGACTCTGGCACCACCGCCTGATCCATGGTGACCGCCTCGGTTGCCGGAATTTGGTCTGCAAAGTCTGCATCTGATTGTTCATTGCTTGAAACGCTGCTCAATATCGACCGCGTTTAATATCTAAACCAAGTTCGTCGAACAACTCTACTAAATCGTCAATGTTGTGGTAAATGCTCATATGCGGATTCTTTTTTCTGACCGCCCCTTAATATACTTTTGTCTTTGCCGTAGATATTTCTTTTCTGGCCAGCCGTGGCAGCCGTTTGTTTACGTTGGCGTCAAATTCAAATTCCCTCAGGCACAGATTTGTGATGTGATTTGTAATTTTATTGCGTGGTGTTATGTTTCTTAGTTGCGTTTATCACAAAGTTTCGTGAAAAATGACGCCCGAATGATTTCGGATATACAATTTTTTATTCGTTTGCTTAGCTTCTTTTTTCCTTATTTTGTATTATTTTTATTGCTTCTTTAGTGAAACTTTCTTCGTATTCTTTTTAGGCGATTAAAATTTCCACTTACATGTTTTTCTTTTTTGTTGGCCTCCTCCACTTGGTATTTCCCCAATTTAGTCTTCGTATTTTCTAATGCTTGTTCTCCATTCTCCAGTTGGCCGTCTCGTCTTTTTGTTCTCCGTCTATCGTCACCACCCAAAGCCGTCCGCTTTGGTGTAACAGATGATGGATTTTACTTACTGCCCTACGAGTTTTTTGGCGCAACTTTTGCACGCACCGCCCACTGTAATTTGGGAGTTTTTAGAGGTATGGGCGTAGCGATCTATTTGTTGATCTGCGGCGGGGCCCAATTTATTTTGTCACTTTGTGATCGGCTTTAACGCTCTCAATCACTTTCACCTTCACTTTCGTTTTTTTTTGCCGAATTTTTTTATATTTGGAGCGGGCGTTGGCTCCGCGCTCAATGTTCTTTGGGTTTATAAGATTCTCACTTCTTTTTTTGCTGTTTTCTTGACCGAATTGTTTCTTTTGTTTTTCTTGAGCGGGCGTTGTACTCAATACTTTTTGATGATTGGATTTGTTTTTTCTCTTTTTTTTACTTTTCACCAATTTGTACTATAGCGAGCGTGGTCTCCGTTGGGCGTTGGGCGCCAGTAATAATAAGTTTATTTGTCATGTTGAATAATAATAAAAACACTTTATTTGTTTTTATCAGTTAATAGAGAGTGCCTGGCTAGTACGAGAATATGTTGCTGCCACTCGGGGGATCAATATAAAACTAACTTACGATACTCAAACTTCCCGATCTCGAGCCCTCACTCGTCGTCCGCCAGGCCCGTCGCTGTTCAGCAGAAACGCTGACATTGCGCCTCGTGTCTGGTGTCCGATGCAGGCTGGTCAGCGGATCTGCCTACTCAACAGTCTTGCAGAAAGTCGCTCCGCTCAGTGGCCCATTTGGTTAAGATTTGTTAACTTACATAGTATCTAAAAATCTGTATCTAAAAACTATTGGATCGCTGGTAATTCGTTATTTAAATTGATTGAGGGCTTCTACAAAGTCTTCATTGCATGTATTTTGTTTTATATATTATAAAAGGCCTAATCTAACCTCTATATAATTCAATTTACCATTAAACATTCCTTATAGAACGAAAAACCGAAGCATTACTACAACTTTGAAGTTGTGTCCTTCCAATAATATTTATTTAATGAATATATCTTTATTCGCTCAAAATATATGATTTTTAACCCCCAGAAGATCCCACTGTGCGACGTAAGTCGAAGTCGACAGGGCAGTCGGGGCAGGTAATGGAATTGCTATGGGAATGGCAGGAATATAACTGTAGGACTAATAAATAAAAAGCGTATTTCATTAAAGATTATTTTTAATATGGTTTATTCAGTAATATATATTTATTTTTAAATATGCAGACACATTAAAATGTTGAATATATCTCAATCTGATTATTATCGGTATTTTGCTTTGAAGAGCAAAGCATGGTAAGGATTTCCTTTTTGAGATTTTTGTGCTTGGGTTTAGGTTAAATATGCCCATAAGTATATAGTATATGCTGTATATGTATTTGCTTCAACGTTTTCAACGAATTTTTATTCATATTTATACTTACATACTCGTAGTTTGGTGTTGATTTCTGTCTCATTACTTTCCAATACGTTCATTTGACCTATTTTTAGTTTTTCTTCCTGTTAATATTTTGATGTTCTACTTTGATCTTCTTATGAGTTAAAATTGTCCAACATTTCCTGGGCTACTTTGGTGTCTGGTGTTTGATTTCGTTTTAAAGCATATCTTTTATCATGTATGTACTATATATTTGCTTCAACGTTTACAACGAATTTGTAATCATAATTACATATATTTAATTCATTTTTTGAACTATGCTTCTTTTTCTTATTTTTCTTATTTTGGTTTCCATTACTGTTTCTATTTGATGTTTTAACTTTTTCTTTTGTCTTCTTACGATTTAAAGCTACATAAACTTGTGGTTTCTTCACGTTTTTTGTGGGCTTGCTTACCTTTCATTCGGGGTTTTCTTCCTCTTCCAAGCATCAAAAATATTCGTTAGCTACATATGTACATATATACATATGTACATACTCATGTGCGGCGACACATGCTTCTATGTGTATATGTATGTATATATGTATTTATAGGTTAATATTCGCATGCAATGGAGCTATGAAAAGTAATTTCTATACATATATGGTATGATTACTACATACATAATTATAGTACATATGTAGGTAAATATTTTTTTTGGTTATTCGTTCCTTCAATTCAACAGAGTTTCACAGGGAATTGTGCTGTATTCCACCTTATACTACATACATATATAGGTATAGGCATATGCATATATATATATTCATTTTGTATATGGTAGCTTATAACATTTGTATTATGCAAATTTGTAACAAAAACGTAACCTCAACTTTTTCTTTGTGCAGTGATTTGTGATTTGGTTTTCCCCGTAAATGGGGCTCCCCTGCCCATGCAGCGCCAAAAACGCATCGAGAATCTGGTCTGAAGCCGCGAAACTCTGCATGGGGGCGGGGTGGGGTTCCTCTTGCGGTTGGCATACAGACGCATACAGAGGGGGATGTGGCGGAAGTCGATGCTGGGGTCCAACCCCAAAATATTGGTTACAATTAATATTTAAGTATGTATAGTTAATAAGTCACTACAGCGATTCGTCTTCGTCTTCGTCTCCGACTACAATTTTTGGTGTCTTGGATTGCTATTGGTAGTAAAGTTTGATGTCTTGTTTTCCTTCGGCTTTTGCGCAATACATTATAATTGTATACATACATACATATATATACATGTACATATATTATAAATATATAACTACATATATGTAAATGTAGATTAACTTTAAAGCGTTTCTTAACTCTTGGTTTTATTGCTCCTCCGCCATTTCCTTATTGATTTTGATTTTGGTTTTCTCCTATCGATCGTAAAATATCGTTGTTATTCTTGTTGCATCTTGGTGTTGCTTATGTTGATTGGCTTTTTGTGCTTCTGTTTGTGCTTTGGCATTTCCCTCTTTTCATCCGTCATCCAATTAAACCATTAAACCGTCTAACCATATCCAGTTCCATTCCGGCTCCATTTCCATATTCTTGTCTATAACTACGGCGTACAAATTTAACGGAAAACGTTTCGCTGGGCAGAGGTTGAAGCGTTGCTTCTATAGGGTTTGGTAATTGGGTAACTCAGGGTCGAATCAAATTATACCTGAACCATGACTCGCATTCAGATCCAACTTCTTACGGGCCACTAAGTCGCCGCGAGAGCCGAAGCCAAGCTTCGACTCCTTCAATTCGAATAATCGTAGTATAGGCTAACTAAGTATATGTATCTACATACAATGTAATGATCACACTCACACACCCAAGTGTACACAGGCACCCGCTGGACATGGGCGTGTTCCCAGACTATACTCTAGTACTCTAGAAAAGATGGTGAGTGGGTGATGGAGGTAGGCCTAGGCTGATGTGAAGGTCTGGGGCAGTTCCGGGGTTAGAGAAGTTAAGATTATAAGGTTAATATTGGGTGGCTGAACACGTTAATGCTTATTGTTAAATCGTATTTGATCTTTTTGTGCTGGCTGATTCCTCCTGTAATATTGCTTTGGCTCCTCGTTATCGGCTTAGTCTAGACATATGGGTGAGGTAAGGCTTGGGAGATCCAATGTACATACATACTCGTACATACATATGTACGTACATATGTATAGTGCTGGCTTATTGCTTCGGTACGTTTCGTTTCAATTTGTGTGGTTCCTCTTTTTTGATACGTTCGACGAGTTTTATGGGTGTTATGTTCATTTTAAGGCTTCCGTGGTGTGTACATAGAGTCCAGAACTGCTAAAGTTTCATGAACTGCGGCCACAGGCCAGGGTACAGTGGGGCAAACGAAAATTGGGTGGAGTGGAGGTAAAGGTATTCCTTATATAGGAAGCATTAAGCAAAATGAACCATGCGCATCAAGAACTGAAAAGTAAAAAGTTCAGAAATGATAGATAAATAAATAATATTCGTTTATCGCATATAAAATGTTTTATTTGATGTATGTATGCATAAATACAAATATAGTTTTGGTTTCTTTTTAGTTTTTTTTTGCGTTTTTCCGTTTTGTTTCTGTTGTTTTATTTTTTATTCTTTTTTGTATTGTTTGCAAGATCAAGATGAATAACAATTTAAAGCACTTACAAAAGCATAAGATAAGGTAAAATAAGGTAAACTAAAGAATATACATACATATGTTAATTATTGTATTTTACTTTTACTTATATTGAGGTTCCTACACAACTATCCATATCTAATCGATTTGTGGCTGCTTTCAAGGGTGTGGGCCCATCTTTCCTATATATGTTATAGGGGTTTATATATTCTCGTTGATTTCAGATTTTCAGTTTCTGATCTCTCTTGATCTTCGATTTCTGTTTCAGAAACGGGGCAGCGCTCAAGGTACACACGTTGTACATATATTGAGTTTGATTCTGTTTCAACTTTCTATACTTTCTCTTGAAATAAGACCTACATGTAGAACTGAGCACTCGAACATAGACAAAAACAGAAACAGAGAGAGAGAGATATGTATAGAGAGACAAAAAAAAAGAGTGCTTGTGAGAGAGAGAGAGAGACAGAGAGAGAGAGAGAGAGAGAGAGAGAGAGAGGGGGGAAAGGTAGAGAGACAGCGACAAATACACAACTAGAGTTGAATTGCAGAAGTGTCGGCAAAAACACGATTGATCCATTTAAAATGTAACACCGTTCTTAAACTTTATAAATTACTATCGAATACGTATACAACACATATAGAGATATCGTAGAAAAATATGCAGTGGCCGATAGCTCACACATACACTCAACAAGCGCTTTACGATAAACATTAACAAAACATAGTGGGCATGGCTGACTGCAATTTCGAAATTGTCAAACAATTGGTATCTAAAAGCTGCTGTTTTTGTTTTGTATTTTTGAAAAGGGAAGCGATCTTGAAAAGCGAGCTCAATACCGGTCAGGATTCATACGCAAAGTTGTTTCTAAAACGTTATTTAATTCCAAATGTTCTTCTAGGAAGTCTTCATGCAAAGTATATTATTATATAATATAAGCTTTGCACTTTTGCATATAATCGGTAACTGATATCAACTGTAAAATGCGTTGAAGAAGCATCTTTTGATTTCGGAAACGTTCTTAACTAGATAGCCCTAAGGTTGGTTATTCGGTTTGAAACACATTTTCGGCACATACATACATATTTGTGCACAGATGTACATATTTATGAACAACGTATATATACGTACATATGTACATCCTACATATTAAGGTGCTGCCAAGCTGCATCTATGTAAATAATAGATAAACAATGTAGAATATGCCAGGAGCGTGCAAGTATTAACTAAACAGCAGCTGGTGGGGGTACAGATGTGGTTGTAAGGCGAATATAGGGCGGATAAAGTACATACATATGCACATAGAGATATCAAGCGGTGGCTATGCAAAATAAACGTAGGGACGATGCGATGCTATGACAGTAGGGCCAACGTTGCTTAGCTTTCCTCTTCCTACAGCGTACACCGAACATGCTCTCTTATTTCTAGTCATCTGTTGATTGTTGATGTCTGTTCTCGCCGTTACTGAAGTCGCAATCAACGCTTTTTCTTTTCGTTTCTCCTGTTTTGTTGTTCACACATACATACATATAATTATCCTTAATCTCTTTCGTTTCCTTTTGATTTTTCAACACCTACAAGTCCAAGACTTGATTCTCTGTCTGCTTACTCTTCTCCTTTGTTGGTATACTTCGCGATTCTCTCTTCATACATCGGAATTGCTGCAGCTACGCTCATGTTATTTATCTTCTTGTTCCTCTTAAACATCTACTACATATATGTACATAAATATGCCTGCGCAGGGCGGGGAGTTTTTGCAGTTGTGTGCAGGAAAGGAATTTTTTTTGAGGATGTCACTTTTGAATTAGAGTGCGGGGGAGGGGGTTTAAGGGTCCATTTTAAACTTAAAGCGAGACAATTAAATAAAAGTACATACATATATAACTAAGAATTACACACAAATTAAAAAATATATATATAAAGCTACAACTATTACAAAAAAAAATCAACACACACACACACTAGTGTACATACAATAGTAACACGATTAAAAGGGAAGGGGTGGGGCGGGCGGGCGACTTTCTGTGCGCGTCTTGTGGGACTGGTGCGGGGGGAGGAGCGCGGACGCGGGCGCGGACGCGACCAGGGGTCTTCGATTGGCGACGTTCTCGGCTGTCTATTGCGATAGAATTCACGATGTCCCGGGCACGAGGATTCAGAAATTCATTTGTCATGTTTTTCGCGGGGGTGGCGTCGGTGGCGCAGGCCCGGTCAGCGACGCGGACGCAGGCGCTGACTGAGACTGAGACGCAGCGGTATAGGATGACGCATGGTTCGGCTGGCGTAGGCCGATCATGTCTTTGGGAATGTTTTTGTATTTTGCTGAAAGATGATGGGACTGGTGAGCAACTTCAGTATACCGGGGCGGGGCCGGGGCCGGGTCGGACCGGCTGCGTCTGCTTACCTGATCCCGCTGGAGCGACCGACTGCTCGTCGCGCTGGTGTTGCTGCTGCTTCAGCGAGTCGCTGTAAAAGTGCGACTTACGCATGTTGCCGTGCCCCAGTCCCAGGCCCATGCCGAGCCCACCTAGCAGCCCGTTCAAGTTGCCATTGCTGCTGTTGCCACTGCTGCAGATGCTGCTGCTTCCACTGCTCCCACTGCTGCCACTGCCGCTGCCACTGCTGCTGCTGCTGTTGTTGTTGTTGTTGTGGTGGTTGACCGATCCCGGCAGCGGAGGCTGCTGCTTGGAGCCGTGTTTGTTCCCGGCCATTGCCGCGCCCATCCCCATCGTCATGCCCAGTGGCTCCCCTGTCGTCATCAAAACAGCTGCTCCTCCAACTCCAGGCGTCGTTGGTGCTTTGCTTGGCACTAAGCTTATTGTAGAAATTGCTGGTGGTAATGGAGATCTTTGTGAATCGTTGCCAATCTCGCCCGTGTACCTGGATAAATGAGGAGCAAGACTCGCTTTAGTCAATGTCCCTGGGCTCCAGCTCCTTTAATAGACACTCACTTGATGTTGGTGTACTCTCGGCCGACCTGGAGGCTCTGCTCCTCGGCCCGCTTGCGTGCGATCAGCGTCTGGATGTAGTGCTGAACCGCGTAGTAGACGAACTTGTACTGGGCCTCCGTCTGGACTAGGCCCGAACGCTGCGACCGCACCATTTGAATGGTACGCTGGATGTCTATTTCTGTGTCCAGTCCTGTGCATAGACGGATGGGAACGGAATTAGTTATACGCTGGCTGAAGGGGAGTCTATGTCTATGTCTCACCATTACGCACGATCTGGTCCAGGATCATGTCGATCACGATGAAGGTGCCCGTGCGTCCGATGCCCGCCGAGCAGTGCACACAGATGGGACCCTGCCGAAGAGAGAGTTAGATATAGTAGCGACTCTTCCCAGATAGTTGCACCTTAGACTTACCGGTTTTTCGCCGGCCTGAGCCAGATTGCTCTGCTTCGTATTGACGTCCTGCAGGAAGTTGAGAACACAGCCGGGATCCGCGGGCACACCGTGGTCGGGCCAGACCTGGAAGTGGTAGTGGTAGATGCGCCGCTGTGGCTGCTCCCGCCAGGAGACGAGGAACTCGCGCAGCGTGTAGTCGCTGGTGGAGTTCTCCGAGACGCACTGAATGCGCGCGGACCCGAACTGCTCGCACTTGCCCTCGTCCGGCCAATAGCGGGCGCACTTTTCTTTGCCACGCTCGTACTCCTTGGTGGTCATTACAATGACGCGCGTGTTCTCCTGCCACACCATGTTCCAGAAGTCCGTCACCGTGTTCACCTGCTGCGTCAGCAGGCACCCCTGTGTAGCGATGTACGTCTTAAACATCTCCCGCTCGCGCTCCCTCTCCCTCTCCCGCTCCGCAATCGTCATGGACCCGTAAGGCGTATCCCCGACGTGCTTCTGTTTCAGCAACCCAACCAGGCACCCGGCATTGGCACCAGTCACGCTAGTGGGGGTCCCAGGAACCGGACTGCCGTTCATGCCGCAGCTGCCACCGATTCCGTTGGCGGAGAGGGGCGAGGACTCGTTTCGCTTGTGCTTGCTGAGGGAGTCCGACTTTCGGGTGCAGGTGGCGCAATTGCTGTAGGGCAGCGTGGCGGACTTGACCGCGCACTGGACGCAGGTCTTGTTCAGCAGCTGGCAGTTGGGGCAGCTGCGCTGCGTCTGAGCCGCAGTGCAGGCCGGGCACGAAGGAACCGAGCTGTTGAGGCTCTCCGACGAGCTGCTCATGTTGTTCAGGTCGCCGTCAGTAGGTAGTCGGATGTAGTTGGCATTGATGTACTCCGCCCCAGCCACGCTGTGCTCGACGTCCAGTAGCTTCACCCGCGTGTGATCATCTGTGGGATGGGCAGAAAGGGGCTTTAAATTAATCCTCAGAGGGGCTTTATGTATGCTCCACTTACATGGCAATATGTTGCGATAGCGGTTCTTCAGACGGTTCTCCGTTTTGTAGCCCTCGTTCCGGGAGAAAGTGTCCCGACTGTCCTGCTGCAGCGACTCAAACTCCTCCCAGAAGCCGCCCTGCGTGTGGAAATACATTTATATATGTATTATATCCGTTATCCTCAGCTGCAAGCCAGGACTCACCTTGACCAGCTGTTCCACGCGGGCATTGATTCCGGCTGCCGTGATGCGGGTGGCGTTAAAGGGCTGCCGCAGGTGCACCACCGTTCCACACGTCTCCACCATTGGATTACGCTTGTAGTGATCGATCAGTTCCGAGAGTGTGGCAAAAGATTCCCCTCCGCCCACATCGTACTTCTTGTCCTGGAAAAGGGGATGAAGCAACGAATATAGCGGAATGTCATGATAGTATTAACTAATAGCTAATATGAACCCAAACGTGACTGCAATGTCGAATAGAAGGAATGGCAAAAATGGTGAGCATATGAAACGGCCAGTTTGTCATGTAAATGGCATAATTGCAACAGAGACCGAGACATAGACCGAGACTGAGACTGAGACAATAGCCGCAATTGGGGCTTAGGTGATTTACACGGCAGCTTGAACTGCTTGCGCCACGACGAGCCACTGCGGCTTCTTCGGCTTAAGTTCTGCAGCACTAGTTGACAGGTCACGCATATGCCGCATATACCGCACAAACCGCATTCCCGAACATAGAAAAGTTCGAGAAAAGTTGCACCGTAGAACAAGCTGAGGCTTTTGTGGTGGCCACAAGTGACACATCGATGTTTGGCCATAGATATCGGTTGACACCAGCAAATACTTAGTGCGAAACCCACCGACAGACACACATACGTGTGTTTATACGCACATATGTACGGACATAGACCAGAGCTAGAAAGTAGAACAGCAAAGAGCGCTCTCCGTATATCTGGAGATGCGAAATGTGTTTTCATTTATGACGTCATAAGACTCGTGCATACGGCCACATGCAGCCGTATGTAAATCACAAGGTCGTTGGGGAACTTTATGACCTCTCGTTCTCGCTTGTTTTGTGTTTCCATCGATTTGCATTCGACTTTGCTGGGCTCTTCTTGGGGATATATGGAATATATTTTATAGACATATGTACAAGTGTATAGTATGTAAGTACATACCTGCCATCGAATCATGACATGCGTTACTTTGTCGTCCGTTCGAACGGAGAGAACGAAATCACCAGGTTTGCTTTGAGATTCACGGACAAGAAAAGAACCATTCTTGCCCCGCTCCAATATCAATTTTTCCGCTTCCTTGCCAGAAAGATTGCCATGAAACCATCTGAAACGACAAACAAGCAACAAATTCAAGGATTATAATCATCGGTATCAGTTTTAGAATCAGTATCATTTGTGGAAAAGGAGAAGCAGGGTTAGATGCGCGTGCTCTACCTAGTAATGTCGTATCCACTGCACCGACTCGATTGAACCACTAACTGACTGAGCGACTGAGCGACTGACTGTTTGACTGCTTGACTGCGTGACTGAGTGCCTGAGTGCCTGACTAGCGACTACGTGCGCGCTCGAATAGCACTTACAAACTATACACTCTCGCCTTTATAAGAAGCGTGCAAAAGCGGAAAATACTAGCACCTCCAATAACAGCAGAAACTATTGCTATGTACATATGTACGTAGTAGGAACCAGGCAGCGCAAATACAAATCGAATATAAGCAAATACATACAATACTTATATGTACATATGTACGTGTACTCGTATGCCGCCACAGACATACACTGACCGAAACCGACTGACACAAGCCAGCAGCAGCCCGAAGAAAACAGTCAAATGCAAGGCAATCTTCGGGAACTGAAGTTGTGGATACCCTTCCAAATCGATCAATCCTATGGCTATTCTTAGCGATCGGTCGCTTCCATGCAAATGATGGCGGTCCCATCTTTGCGGTTCCACACACATAATGTCTGCAGTTCTGACCAAGGTTTCAGGCCGATAAGTCGATTTTTAAAGCAAGGGGACAGAAGCACACACCGAAATTGACTCGAATTTTTTCGCTGCTCAAGAATGGTTATATTTTTCTTAGCATTTGATTCCATCTTTGAGGTGAACGCATCCGTGCAGAAACAAACATTCTACCCTTTGCAAGGGTATTATAACCACATTAAAAGTGGCAGTAACACGGATACACTATTTGGAAAAGTGCAAGTTGAATCGTTTCTAGTTGGGTCTTGGACTTACATATAAGTCGACCCGCTCTGGCCTGGTCTGGCTTGTGTTTATAGACAGACATGGACGTAGAAAGGCGCATGGGTATGGACAGAGGGGGTGCGATGGTATTGGGTGAATTTGTGATTGAGCTCTCGCTGTGAACGTAACACAGAAAACAATAGCTGAATGATGCCACAGTTGCACACTCGAGAAAACAGCCAATCTAGCGGAATTAAAGCCATAACGTCTAAAGCAATAAAGATATATTTTTGAATTTGAATTGAATCCAGGTGAATTCCAAAAGTTACAGCCCACGAAAGTCTAACAGGAGTTGCTTGACTGAGTTACTTACGATGGCAAGATTATACCCCGATTTTTCAATATAACAAATACGATCCGGCCATAGACAACTACGAAAGCATAACTGACCGAAAATCGAAAAAATATTTTAAAGAAAAATTATCGATAGCCTCAATAGTATATTGGTAGTAGAATGCAACAAAAGTAATTGAAAGTTTTTTTTTATTTCAAAATTAGACTTTTATTCCGCTAGATTTATTGTTTTGCCCAGTGTGAGTTGAGGGCCTAAAGAACTGTTCGTTGAACTGCTTTACACGTTCAAGCAGTGGACGCAGTTTATTTGAGATAGTGGTAATAAACAGAAACAGTACGCATACCTATTGGGATGCTAAGCTTGAGGGAAGATTGGAATATTACATTTATAGGATAATTAATGAATGAAACAGGGATGTAGCATAGTTTGTTGCATTGATTTCCCGTTCATTTCAGATACTTTTTCAGGGTATTCTCTACATGCTTTACTTATGTAATGCTTATGCTTCTCTCTATGTTTTTCCCATATCTCATGACAAGTGCGAGCAAATTTGAGAGATCGCGAGGAGATCAGCATTATCGAATAACTCATATACAAGTAGAGCTGCGGCCCTTGCCGCGGGTCACAAACGTTCCCGCTCGTTGCAGCACTACATTGTGCGTTTTTGAAGAATAAATCTCCGAGCAATAGGAGCGATGGGAGCAAGGACGTGCCCACCGCTGGTCTAGTTGATTGTTGCGGTTTTGTTTTGGCTTTGCCTCTTAGCACTTTTCATAAATAACACTGGCTTAAAAAACTTGCTTTGAATTTCATAATCGACCATGTGCTATGCTTACGCTCTGTCTTAGCTGTGCTCTCGAGTTCGTCGCCTCTAAGCCAAACTCGTGCAAAAAAACAAACAACCAGAGGGGGAGGCAGATAGCTACAGATATTAACGGATGTACAGACATCCATCGTCTGTCCTTAAGCCGGTTCCGATTCGGGGTCAGAGATACAATAAAATATGTCATCGAGTGAGCAAGGGAGACAACTGCTCATGCATTATGTATACGGCAGCATAGAAGTGCTCAGCTCAGCTTTGCCGATATACATACATAGCATATATACATATATACATATGTACCTCCCCCAGCCCACTAGTTATATTAAATGCTTTTGCTTGCTAAATCAATTCATCTTCCGTGTGTCTGTGAGTGTTAGTTTGAGTGTGTGTCTGTGTCTGTGAGTGTGTGTCTTTTTCTCTGTACTATTAATAGAAATTCATGTAGAAACAATTAACATTACATTAGAGCGTATCATACACTGCCGTGCATTTCAATGCTGCTGTCTCTGTTTCTGTCCCGCCTCCCCATCTCGCCCTGTATTGTCAGCCTGTTACAGATTCAAGGTGGTCTCCAACAGCAAACGCACGCCCGGTCTGGTCCGGTCGGGTCTTGAGAGCCGAGTTTGAATGATACAAATGAAAAGTCGTTTATTTTTAGCAAAACGGAAGTTTTCATGCACTGCTTGGAAAATCGACTCTAGCATGGCCGAAACATGAACCGCTACTGATCCGACCCGAGTGCTGCTTTTAAAAGCTTCTATCAGAGAAGCCAGTCGTCTTGAATCTGCTCGAAATTGTCTGCTTGGTCAATGGTCAAGATGATGTCCTGCTTTAAAGTTATAAAGTACATCATTGGACAGCATCCATGGGGCCAAAGGTAATGTATTTTGAATTTTCGTTCTTGCCAAACGAATATCTCGATTGTTTATGAACTGCGCATTCTTCTAGATTAGCACATTTCTTAGGCCTCGCGCTGAAAGAGGAGCCGAAAGCGAGCTTTAGCTATAGAAGCTTTCAATTTTCGATCTGAGCTTTTTTAGCAAACATCAGTTGGGCTGGGCGCGCACAGTGTCGGCTGAGTTGAGAGATGATCTGATAGCTCCATGTCCGTCTCTTTCTATTAAACTATTCTCTGAGCTTAAAAGCTGTCGCAAGGAAATGATGCAGAGTTTTCTTTTATGACTTTGCAAATCACTTTCCCCCATAGTATTGTTGGTAGATATCAGCACAATTTCTACCGACAAAAACAAGCTTTCAGAGTTCTAGGCATAGCAAAGCTAGCACCCGTGACGTGTGTTTGTTTTGTTCGGAGCTTTTAGGAAAGGATTCGCCTCCGATCAATGGCCCAGCGCGCTTTTATTTGATCTGATCCGATTCCTTTTTTAAACTTGGCATCTTTCTCCGCCCATATTTCTGTAGATCTTTACTTTTAGCATTGTGACGATAACACACACAAAAAATGTTTACGGCCCTCAACTCGATTTAAATCGGAGCGACTGACAGAAATACCCAGATGCATATGATGTGCATATACCTTCAAGTACGTCAGTGAATTTCACAACTTTTTGGTTCACTTACAGTTACACTTACAGTGACAGAAGTAACGACAACGACGACGACATTAATATTTACAAACGAAGGAAGCTGCGGCCCATTCATGAAAGCGCCGCCTAAGGTCAACAAACGGATTTCATGTATTTATATACATCAATAAATACATATGCAAATACATATGCATATGTATACATACATTGTGAATCTTAGTATGAATATTGTGCTTATTATATAATTTCATGACTTTTGTCACAGGTTTGTTTCTTTTTTGTGTGCCAACGCACCTCGAAAGGCGTCAGAGAAACGGGTTGCTGGGAGGGGAACAAAAGAGTGAAGTCGAGCCGAAGCCGAAGCCGAAGCCGGCTCGCCTTCATTTAATCAGCTCTGACTGTGACACTGACTCAAAGGGGCGCGCGCACACTGAATAGAAAACTGTTCTAAATGCTCCGAGCGTAGTAGTGTGCGCGCGCCTTTAGACTGGCAGTTAACTGTTGGCTCATGACTACCCTTGCACTCTAGCCAGCCCAACCGCTAACTCGCAAGCAATTCATGGAGTGGAAACATATGTTACAATAGCTGTACATAGCTGCTGTTGCAGTCAGCGAACTTCTTGTCTCGCTTAGCTGCTTCTCGGAGAAGTTGGAGAGCTTTCTGGGGCTTTTACCTCTTTAAACCCTCTTCCTACAGGCCAAATTAAACCACATATATTGTGCAATGGAAAAAGGAAAGATGCTAACACAACGCCTCACAAATCATCTCAGAGGCAAAGCAGCTCGAACCATTTTTTTCACAAAATTATTGTAAGCAATATGGAAAATAATAAAGAAAGAACGTGAAAACAAAGGACAAAAGCAAACCAGTCGATACGTAGTCGGAAAGAGTTAGGATGAGAATGGGATGATGTAGAGATGGAGATGTGATACGAAGGGAATGAAATTAAATACGACTATCGGAGCGATGATCAAGAATAGCGATAGATTAAAAGATGGATGGAATAATAGGATAGAAACCGGGTAACGATAGAGTTTGCTGAGATGGGAAAGGAGGTTTGTTCGGACGGAAATACACATAGTTTGAGGTGAACAGTCTGCCAGCTATTGGATGGAATGAGGTACACTGTTGAAAAATATCGTTTGCCAGAGAACCCCGGAAAAACAAAACTAGTTAAGAACCTAATCAAAATCGTATGCCAATATAGAAAGTTGAATTCATTTGTACATAAAGCAAACCCAAACTGAAGCTCAGCTCCGAAAAATAAGAGAATTTACGAGTACAAAAGGTATGTATTATAGGATTAACATATATATAAATTTGCACATTTGCACATATATAGGTAAATTCCCGGGAAATTTGCGGTTTTACTAATCTTAGATAACCCACACAATAACAGAGACAGAGCCCGGGAGTTAAGTAAAGTTAAGAAGTGGAATGGAACCTGGGACGGATGACTGACACAGGCCAAACATTTGGACGGTTGCAGATAAGAGAAGAATCTCTCCAACAGAGCTCCCTCGATCGCTCTGAAATAGGGCAGTACCCCATACTATTAAGCCTAATCTCTCTGGTTCCATTTTGGACCCAATTTATCCACACAATCCAATGCGAAACTCTAAATAAAATAACTTTGAATTTAATACGTGAGTGCGGGAGACGAGATAGCACAAAAAGTGGTCACATTCCATATACATATGTAAGAAGAGACATGGCTCTGTCTCTGTCTCTGCCACTTATTCCCCTTCCCTCTCCACGGGGAGCACTCGTTCATACTTATTAAATTGCAAATTGACGACTTTTTTCCTCTCTACGATTTATTTTGTTTTTGTTGTTGAATTCTGTGCGTAAATATTTACTCAATTTGCGTGGCAATTTTGAGCACAGCACATGACAATTTGCGTTGTGATGTTTATGTGGTTTTTTTTGTTTTCTGTTTTCTGTTTTTTTGGTGTGGCTTCAACTGTATGTGATAGGCCACCTTATTAGGGCTAATGCTAATGAGGGGAGATTGCCCAAAGAGTCTCGACTCGTTTGGTACTCCGCTCACACATCCACAGATGATTGGGATGGGGGAATGTCGCATTTGCTTTTCTGTTTCTGTTTTTCTTGATCGTTAACGCTTTAGTTAAATATACTCCAACTTTGCCTGCCATACTCATTCATTCTTTTGCCTTATTCGTGTAAATTATCTTGACGGCCGTCTTTGGTTCTATCCCAACTCTATCAAGAGCTGCTATACCTCTCTTTTACTACTATTCCATTTCATCCAATTCTATCGGCAACTATTGCTGCAGTCAATATCTAATCAATATCTTATATAGACTTGTATGACCCAAAATCCTGGTATCCTTTGTCTTGCTTGGCTCCGTTATTTTCTCCAGTCTTTGTCACTTGAACTCGATTTGCTTTTCGAGCCTCTGCGAACTGCTTAGGTTTACACTCATTCATTCCTTCCTGCTTGAACTGCTTTGAATAGACAAAGAGCGTCTCTTAATATCAAAGCTCCCCCAAATCAGCACATAAGTGGTAAGTGGTATCTGAAAATTCGTATCTGTCAGCTCCGTCCCACCCCCACTTTGGGAATCATTAAAATTCACTTTCGCACGCGCCTCAAATAAGTTAATCGCGATTCACAGGCCATTTCTCCGCACTTACGTGTATCCATAAAGCTGGACGCGCATGTGGGCCAGCAGCACTAAGGTGCTGGTTGAGCAGGTGCCGCTGCCGAAGCCCGCTGGAAACTGGGGAGGTGCGGTCGACCAGGAGGTGGGTGTGGCAGGATAGGAGGCCACCAAATTTGGTGGGGTCAGTCGGTGCAGGGACTCGGTGGATGTGGAAGCGGAGGGCGCCGATGACGCCTGGGCCGAGACCGGTCGGCGTCTATTTAGCTGGTGGAGGTTGTTGTTATTGCCCCTGATGATCAGAGCCAGCTCATCGTGGCTCATGCACTCGCGACTCCCCATTGTAGTGCTTGCTGTGGTTGTTGCTGCTGTTGCTGGTGCTGTTGCTGGTGCAGGTGGTGCAGGTGCAGGTGGTGTGGTTGCCTTAGACATTCGACATTTGCCTGATTTGGACTTGGGTCTATCTCTGACCCTCTCCCTGTGCCTATCTCCGTCTCCGCATCCTCCAGCACTTCCGTAATGCGCCTGAATGGCCCGCTCGTACTCAAAGTTTCGTTTTTTATTGTATATGTTGTTGTTTTTGTTATTAATATAGTTATTATTTAAATTGTTATTATTATTATTGTGGCTGTAGACTTGTTTCTCTTGTAATTTTTGGTTAACAACATTTCCCAGTGAGCTGGACAGCTTTTCCAGGCATTTGTTGAACAGCATCTTGCCGTGTCTTTGGCCCCTGAGCACTTTCCCTACAAAAACTAAAAAAAAAAGGTACACAGGAAAAAAACGATATTGTAATATTCAAACAGGCACTGAAAATTTCCACTGTGGAAAAACGCGTCGGCTGTCTTTTCTGTTGTTGTTGGGGGTTTTTTAAATTACTATTTTTATTTCTTTTTTTATGTAACTAGTTGCACACCGATGTAAAACTAGAATTCTTGTTCTTGTTCATTGTTTTTTATTTGTTTTCGGTTTGTTTAGCTTTTTTACTATTCATATTAGTCAGTTTGATAAAGGTGAAAAATGCATGTATTTTCGAATAGAGTTTGCTTCTGGTTATTACACAATTTTCTTCAAAGCCAATAACAATTTCTTCTGATATGAATCGACTTTGCTCGTTGCTTGAGTGGCCAGTGCTGTGGAGGTGGATGCGGATGTGGGAGCCGCTGGTGTTGCTCGTTGGGCCTCGTCCAGACGAGTTTGTGCCGCCATCAAATGTTCGAGGACAAATGTGGCTGAAGGCATAATTCGCGGCAGGAAATTCACTTTATTGGGATTACAAAATTTAGCCGCTCCACTAAGCTGCTTCGACTGCTTGACCGATCTTTACACAACGAACACGATTTGTACAGTACTTTACGCTTACTGCTGATGCTGTCGGCTTCTTGCTTCTTGCTTGTTGTGCGTGTGCTAAACCGTTGAACCGCAACTCGAGAATGAAGCTCCAGCTGCTGGGTCTAAAGCTTTTTGCCTCGTTCTTGACGTTGTCTCTGCTGCGTTGCTCTGACACCTCGCTCTCTGTCTCTGCGTCGCTCTTTTTATCTGCTCTTGTCTCTCCTCTCACACTCTGCTGTTGGAGATCGCTTGAATTGAGTTGATGAGTGTTCTAACCGCTCGCACTCGCACTCGCACTCGGGCTTGGGTATGAATGAATCTTCCCTGGCTGTGTCCAGCGCTTTTGTTTTAAATCACCGCAGCGCGGGCCAACCCTTCCTCATCCACAGCTCCTACGCCCCATGCCGCTGATCGTTGCCCTGTCGTTGTTAGGGGTTGTTGTTTATTGGCTTTTTTTTATTTCAATGTGCAAAACAAAATACGTTCCAAAAGTCAAAGTGTTTGGTTGTGGTGTGGGTGTGGGTGTGGGTGTGGAGACCTGCTTGTTCCTGCTTATCGCACTGCTTGCGTGCACTGCAGCATTTGTCAGATATTTGAAAGGCTAACTAAACTGCTTGCTTGTTGAAAGTTGTCTAGAAAGTGTGAGAGCACGGCCTGCACTTTAACTGTCCAGCCACCTTGTGCTTTATGCTTACGAGTGATGACTGTAACTGTCTTGTTACACACTCTTGATGAATCACCCTCCCCGCAATCAGAATCCGAATCAGATTCTGAATACACAAACATATGTACATATATACATACATACCTACATATGTGTATATGCTTCGAAAGGCAAGCAGAGAATTAATTCGAATCTAAAAATGGTAATTTCTTGATGTGTGTTGGCTTGTAAGACGAAGCTTTAAGCACAGTACGTTGCCTGCCAGCGGAAATGAAATTGAAACCGAACAACACAATTGTGACGGCCATTTAGGCAGGAAAGGAGCAGGGGCGGGGTTGAGGTGGTGAGGTGGTGAGCGAAAGAGATGGCACTAGTGCTGGCCTAGCTCTCTTACAGCACAGACGTCAGAGGAGCGGACGTGCCACGCATTTTGTTCCCCAACAAAATTGGACGACGTGCGACTGCCCCGTCGATCCGAAGTGCGATCTTAGAGACACTCCCACACGTCTCACCCCCCTTCCATCACTCTAGCTGCGGGTGGAATGAGCTTTTATGACGAAGTTTAACTATGTTTTTGTTTACTATTTTGCATCGTTTCGTCATCAGTTTTTCGCTGGAAGTGAAACAGAAACAGAAATACACACGAAAATTATGAAACCTGGAGAATTTAAGGTAGACCTGAGGTAATTTGAAGACGCCGAGCAAGTGCTCCTCAGCTGGCCCCTCTCTTCGCACGGGCGCGATATGCACTACTCGCGATGAGAGAAGGACTCGTTCATCGAAATGATGGATTCCATTACCAACAAAATATTGGGACTATCGAAACTTTTTTGAAATGTTTTATCGATATTGGACCAGCTGTGAGCTTTTAAAGATAACATATGTTTTCGCAGGATCAGATGTGGTTGCAGATGTGTACATACACATGTACTTATAACATATAATACATATGTATATTTTTAGAAAAGGGGCAGGAATGGTCCAAAAGGTAAGATACGGCACTAGATACATTAATACGCGAAAATCCGGTCACTTTTACTCCATGAAACGAAACTACTTTTGGGTGAGGAACAAAAAACAAAAGACGAATAAGTACGGTTATTATACATTCACACAGTTACCTTTACTTTCCATATATACATACTTGTTTTTTTCTGATTGGAAATTCTACTTGGACAGCACGAAATTAAAAATGAAGTGAAAAACAGCTCACATTTCACTACACTTCAAGTTGAGTTAAGTCCCCATGAAAAACCATGCATTGCACTGTGTCCATTGTGGGCGAATGCAGTGTTTGGAATAGATTTCTGTGCCCCTACTACTTATACTACTCACTCACATAGTTTGATGTCACTTGTTATCTATATATTTATCTATGCTTTATTGCACCATGTTTTTCATGCAGTCAACAAAGCGGCCGCGCCCCCGTAATTTATCTTATAAGCATTGACTAGAACTGATTCCTTATCTAGCGTGAAGCAGTTAACGTAGCTCTTAACCATTTTTTGCTTTGCTCTGCCTAGGCCTCTCTTATATTTGTCAATTGATCTCTTCCGGGGGGTTTTTCTTCTGACGAGAGAGTCTCGTTCGCTCATCGTCATATTCCGACGATCTTGATCTTATTTCAAACTAGCAAAGATCATCTTCATCATCACATATTTCAGGAAAACATTATTTATATCGTTTTCCGATATGAAAATATCAAATTTATCTGACATACATATCTAGAAAAATATCAGTTTGAGTGCCTAACCAATCTGATGAAATCATTATACGCGATACTCAAAGAGAAGGGGGGTAAATCAAATTTGTGTAGATGTGTGTAACAGCCAGAAGGAAGGGTTTCCGACTCAGAAAGTATACATATATATTCTTGATCGTCATCAAGAGTCGAGTTGATATAGCCATATCTGTCTGTCCGTCTGTTTTGATGAGCGCCTAAATCTCAGGGACTATATGAGCTAGAGCAACCAAATCCTGTAATGTCACACTATTTACAAGTGCATTTCAAAAGAATGATAGAGGGAGAGAAAGATATTCAACGGACAGAAATAGATAGAATATTGGTGATTGGGTGGAATGGGGACGAACGGAGTGCAGGAATTATCATTAGAACATAAATAGCGATCGCGATCGCTATCGCTCTCTCGTTGCACCGAGTTGTATATTCGTCAGAGACTGAACTGGGGCGACCTTTAGCAGGTATTTGGATACTATATCGATATTTGCACTCCGAAATTTACGATACAGCTCCACATGCCCATTCATCATCGCGAATTGTCCACGTTCTGTTTAACCACATATCCCTCGGGATTTACGATAACTGTAACATATGTATTTAAATACACATATACATATATGTACATTCAGATGTGTTGGGGTATACGTGTGTCTTGCACGTAGCACTTTCCAAACCAGATCAGCCCAGAAATTGGCCGGGGATTCACGGCTATTTGTATTATTTTAGCCTTAAGCCAAGTAGATCAGATCTGTAGTCAGACCAGAAAAATTAGCAGCGGTTACACTGTTTTGTGTTTGTTTGCCAATTAGTTCTGTTACAAATTCAAACTGTTTATGAAAGCAAGAGTGAAATGTATTTATTGTGGGATTGCCGGCTCTTACTGTGGCGCTGGGGGTGGACGATGAACCGAGAAAGAGCCGCCAATATTGGATAGTTCCATACTTACTCTAGCCCTCCCGTTCGTCGATGAGAGATACAAAATATTTTTATATTTCGCTATTGCCAAGCAAAATACTGTCGGCCTTTCTTGTGTTATTCCGTATTTCATTTCTCTGATCCCTCATTTGGGGCTTTTTTGTGCTTCTTTTTTCTTTGACGGTGTATTCCAGCGAGGGATTTACCTGAATAAATAATTGCCTGAAAGTCGCATTTGCGGTTGCCGCCCAGTCGCAGACGTTCGTGATGCGAGCTTTAAATTGTCATGCTCTGGGCAGTTAAGGATACTAAATATACCGATTGAACATTAAGACCCACGTACATACGTATGTGCATACATTTGTACATATGTATGACACGTACCGAGCTATGCATGCGTACGAGTGCATACTGTGAAGATACCGTATGTCCAAAGTTCAGTTCGAGTCGAAAAAGAAGGAATAAAAACTCAGACCGAAAGATAAAAAGTTAGAACTGAATTCATCAGGAAAGATTTTAGCTAATTGGAGAAATGTCAGACTAGACCCACCAAAGAACCGTAATTAAATAGAGCACCAAAGCTCAAAGATCAGTGAGCGTTTCGAGATTACGAAATACCATTGCCAACTCAAGTGTCACTGATTTCAGTTCACCCGATCCCTTATAAAAGATTAATGATCAGTTATTATCGATATCAGCCCTCAATCTCACTCGATCCCTTTAATGTAATAGAGGCTCGTGTTTGACGGTTCAGTGTATTCAGTTGACTCAGTTTACTTTCTTCAAAATGGCAAAAATTCCTTTAAATGTTTATGTTCAGAGGAAAAGACAACGATATATATCTTTTGTGTTTGTTTCTAGTTGGTCGACCAACTCGCAAGTCTGCCCTGACGCAGCGCTTCTATCAGTTAAATTAGACTAAACATTTCAGGAATATTTCTTCTCTAAGTGTAGTTAGATTAAACTTTGAAGTCATTCAAAGTCAATGAATCAATGGGACTACAATTGTACAGCAAAATATACCTGTTGTATTTTCGCAGCGTAGCTACCCGTCACGATCCACACTCAGCAAATTATATGTTTTATAAGTCTAGTTTTAGTTTAGTTTCGTTTCGAAAACACTTCAGTTTGATTGGGAGTGGGATTCTGGTACCGGAGAAGTACAGCGAAGTACAGTTTTCATTAGGCAGCTGAGTCGGGTTGAGTAATTACCCAAGTGGCGTCTGTATAATCAGTGTCTACTCGTAGGGTGACAGCTTGATCGGACGGATCATAGCTCACGGGGATATGTCACTCGGCTAGTCTGGAGACGAGACTTCTTCGTCTTAGGTTGGAGATATGTAGCTGATAGAATTCCTCAGGGATCTGTCCAAGGGTTTTGGTATGAGCGGACAGTGTGTGGGAGGAGTATATGCGTGTATGTTTTTACATATACATATATTTTCACAATCAATTTTATTTACGTATATTTCTATAGAGCATCCATTTCAGCTGTAGCTGCTTCTCGGCGTGCTGCTGCCTTAGATATAAATATACATAGATATAAAAACGAGGGGGAAGTTGAGCTGAGATCGAGATACACGTATAGGAGCCACAGCTCAACGTGCACGGCATAATTTGTCGGCCATTTGTAGGCTTGTCTAAATGGTGAAAATTGAAATCATTTAACATTTCAGGCACTTCAAAATTGGATGGATAGATGGGAACTGCGGTGCGAACTGCGATGCGATGCGGTAATGGGGGCTGTGGGTTGCAGTGATGGAGTAGGTGAGGCACTATCCAAAACGCCAGAATACAGCTTGAGAATATAATTAATGATCGTCAGATTTGTTTTTCCGAGAAAGCTCAGACCGAACAACTACTCAGGTTGGCAAAGCAGTCGAAGAAAGCCGGCGAAACTAAAGCAAACGATCAATTATCATCTTTAATTGCCACAATTAAATGAGCAAGTAAATAAACAGAAATTGTAATAGCAGCAGCAGCAGCTTCTAGAAGCTGCATCTTATCGAATAATTTTCCATTTGCTTTCCAATCGGAATTCTAATTCGACCAAAGGTCAAGATCAATGCCTCTAGGGGGCACTAAATGCGAATGAATGCGAATGGGGATTGGATTGGATTGGATTGTGAATTGCCCCAGGAAAGTTGAAAGAGAGAAGGTCGGACATCGAGAAAGTGTCTCATGTCGGGGATCCACTTTCATACAGAACAATCCAAGGCAAACCATTCTAAATTTTTGTTCGTCCAGCATGGTTACAACTGATTTATAAAAAGGCTATTATATTGTGTAAGCGCTCAGAGCATTAAGAGTGTTAATTTTTGATTATCTTCAAACATAATCGTGCGTAATCAAAGTTGCACTTGGGCGAAAAAATACCGATCCCGCTTACACTGTATAAAGAATGCCACCCTTAAATTTGTACATATGTATGTATGTACTATATGTATTTATATAATTTACTATGAAGTTTTAGTTGTGGCCACATTTTCTTCCGACCCACGTTGGCTACCAATTATGTTCGCAATAACAGCCCAATCAAATTTCATTCGATGTCATCCAATACCCTCCCTCCCCTCCCTTCCAGTCTTAGTTGACGTCATTCGACGTTTTAAGAGAGCAAATCAAAATTATATATTTCCGGATTTAAGTATTACTGGACAAAACCTTCTGCAGCTAAAAATACACGAGCTCAGGTCGCAGCGCCTTAAAAATAACTAAGCCAGACGGGCCGACCCAGAAAACGTCACAAAGGGGCTTGTGGGGCGGTGGCTGATGGAACTGTTAACGTCATGAACAGTACATGACGGGGAGCAAAAATTAGTACCTGTTTGTGGGTCTTGTGTTTGGGAGGGCACAGAATGAAATTCAAGGAATGAAATGATACGAAACTCCTTCACTATGAGAGAGCTTTACAGGTTTTTATTTGGTGCATCCCAAGTGTCATCCTGGAGATCCTTGAAAATAGTGCCTTCCAAAAAATGGCTTTACATCACCTGAAATTTCTGAAGTCCCAGTCGGTGGTATTAAGCCAGTCAGTATGCCTTCGCCAGAGGGCACACACTGCACGATGAAGAATGTGCGAGACAGGGACAGAAAATGAGTAAGCGCTTGGATGGCGTTGCGTAGCCACTGTATTTTCATTTTTTTCTTGTGGCTATAATACTAATCTGATTCAGATTCGGCAATCTGCTAGATATAGTCGAACGCTATGATTCTGAGTTGTTAATTTTCCCGTATCTTCAAAATTGTGCATGTCACAGATTTTCGTTCTTTGTGGGGGCGGAAAGGGGCGGTGCGAAATTTTGAAACACGTTTCTAACAGTGTGATATCATAGGAGTCTGGATACAAAATTTGGCTGCTCTAGTTCATGACGGACGGAAAGACGGATAGACAGACCTGGCTATATCAACTCGGCTATTGATGCTGATCAAGAATATATATACTTTATGAGGTCGGAACGCTTCCTTCTAGGTGTTACACACATTCACTGTCACCACAAATCTAATATACCCCTATACTCTTTTTAAGTATGGGGTATAAAGAAAACCAACAATGGAGAATCTCATTCTAAACAATTGGCATGATAATATTGCGAACTTGCGGGGATCCCGAAAGAAATTCCTTGCGGTCGATAAGACAGATCCAACTGAAGCTCTAGCATTTTTATGCAATGTTTTAAGCGAGTCCAAATAAAGGCTATATATGTGTGTATATTTTTATTATAGCCAATAAAATCGAGAATTTATTCTTTTCAACTTGTGAAATTATGTTCTTCTCCTGAACTTAGCCTGGTCCTATAAAAAATCATTTCCTACCGCTTAAGCCATTCACGAATTTGTTGTACCAAATATTGCATTTTATAACTCTGAATGAGAAGGGAGGTAGCCTCCAATGGTAGCCACACAGATTTTAAATCATTAGTAAATGCACGAATACATTACTATACGTATAGCTTGGAGCAAATACTACCCGGTGGCCGGGTTTGATCAGGGTAATTCGAGTTCTGCCTGAGAAGGGCGGTGGAGAGGAGACCTGACCGAATATAGACCGTATATATGTCCGTAGACATATGCATGTACATATGTATGTACAATGTACAAAGTGAATGGGCGCAGCAAAAAAGGTGGCTGACCCGTTAGTATGCTTGAAATTCAGCTCACGAAAAAAACGGAATGGAATGAGATTGAATGAAATTAAAGGGTTTGAAACGAAACGAGACAAACGATGACATTCAAAATAGGATATCCACTTAGAGAGGGTGGGGACTTAAAGACACGTATAAAATATGGATGGACTTAGAAGGAGAAGGAGTTGAAGTTGGAGTTGGACAACAGACAAAAATATGCATTAGTAAGATATGAATACAATAAATAGAGAATATATTTCGCGCGTGAATACTGTAAAATCCAATATAAATCGAGGGGAAACGTTGTGAGTTGCTGCTGCGACCGCAACTCTACATTTATACCCGACACATAGTCAGTATGG
Source organism: Drosophila lowei (assembly GCA_008121275.1). Lineage (NCBI taxonomy): Eukaryota > Metazoa > Arthropoda > Insecta > Diptera > Drosophilidae > Drosophila > Drosophila lowei. The sequence goes on along the minus strand of CM017781.1, from coordinate 55,094,452 downwards.
CTCTCCTCCGGCAGACGGCGCTGGCATTGAACGAAAAAGACTGCGTGCGAGAGAGACAAAAAATCAGTCAGAACGTGCCGTCGGGCGCTGCGTAGTGACCGAAAATTGATTTGTTCCTTTTGGTTATAACAATGATTCGATCTGATCCAGATTCGGCAGTCTGGTAGATATGATCATTCTCTATGATTGTGCGTTTTTTATTTTCTCGTATCTTCAAAATTGTGGATGCCACAAATTTTCGCCCTATGTGGGGGCGGAAGGGGGTGGGGAGAAATTTTGAAATACACTTGTAACAGTCAGATCTAACAGGAGTGTGGATACCAAATTTGGTTGCTGTAACTTTTGTAGTCACTGAGATCTAGGCGCTCACTTTTAGCGATAGGCAAAGCCGACCATGAAACGTGTGTGTTAGAGAGAGACAGAGCGAGAGAGAATGAAATTGTTTTATTCATTCTGGCTATACTAATACGATGTGGTTCAGATTATGCAGTCTACAAGATATAGTCGTTCTCTACGATTCTGCGTTTTTTGGTTTTCTTGTATCTTTAAAATTGTGGATGCCTCAGATTTTCGTCCTTTATGGGGGCGGGGCGAAATTTTGAAATACACTTGTAACAGTGACATATCACAAAAGTCTGGATACAGAATGTCGTTGCTCTAGCTCTTATAGTCTCTGAACACTAGGCGCTCATAGGGACGGACACACGGACAGACGGACCGACGGACGGACAGACGGACAGACGGACGGACAGACATGGCTCAATCGACTCGGCTATTGGTGCTGATCAACTATATATATACTTTATGGGGTTGAAAACGCTTCCTTCTGGACGTTACACACATCCACTTTCACCACAAATCTAATATACCCCTATACTCATTTTGAGTATCGGGTATAAATATCAATAGCAATGACAGGTAACAGCAATAAAGAAATGAACAATGCAATGCACAGTGATCTAAATGGCCCATATTTTGGAAGAAAACCAATTTCTTTTTTTGTGTTTTCCAAAATGTTTAATATTATTTTCTAGTAGAAATCATTTTAGCCGATAAAAACGGGGCCACAGCTTTACGTTCACTTCATTTTCCAGGACTGCCGTGACGCTTCAGAAGGCTGGCTAGCCTGTTACGGCCGCTCGTTACGAATGCGTCCCAGCCACCACAATTCCGTCGCGATCTCCGTCGCAGGTACCAGGCCTTCCACTGTGAAGGGCACACCTAGGATGCCCTCTGCTCGTCCGCGGGCTTCTACGAATCAGACGCATGTGGTCAGGGCGTTCTCTGCTATTCCACAGCTGGTGCATAGCTCGTCCTCCTCGTGGCCAAAGCGATGTGGCTACTCCTTGAAGCACTCATGTCCGCTGAGAACCTGCGTCAATCCGAACGTAAGTTCCCCATGCCGCCGGTTTATCCATGCTGCAATGTTGGGGATTATTCGGTGGGTCCAACGGCGAGGTACCACACTATCCCATCTCTTCTGAGAGGTCTTCAGACATTTATCCCTCGCCCTGGTCCTAGCCGTTCTAACATCTGCCTGTGTGATGGCGACTTTCCTCTCCATGTGGCTTTCACTGGCTTCCATCGCTGCGAGTTCGACGGGTGGTATGCGGCTGATGATCATGATGGCCTCTGTAGAGACTGTGCGGAACTGACCCGCAGGGCTCCAAGTCTGAAGTCTGACTCTACCCCCTTGATGTAACCTTTGATGCTCGTATCCTGAGACCATATCGGCGCTGCATATAGGATGGAAGACTTTGCAACGTTGAAAAGAAGTTTCCTGCTCGTTGACTTTGGGCCTCTATGGTTTAGTATCATGCGAGACACTGCCATAACGATGCCGTGTGTCTCCTACAGGTGCTCTCTAAATAATAGCCGGGTGTCAAGCATGACTCCCATGTACCTTATGGCTCGTTTTGATACAATGGAAGCTCTTCCTTCCTTACGGTTATCCTCGCCGTCTCCACATGTTTCCTGCTATTGATTAGGATCGCTTCCATTTTGTATTCGGCAAGTTCGAGCCCAACCAGGCTTAGCCAACCACTTATGGTATTGATGGCCTCGTTCATGGTGCACTCCGTCTTTGCGAGGGTTTTTTTGACGACCGTGACCGCGACTCGTTCACGCCCACAATCTTGACTAATTGTTGGAAGTCCAGGCGAAGGATACCATCATACATAGCATTTCACGGTGCCCCATGTCAGCGGTCCTATCTACCTACGTATCCTGCGCTGGGATTAGGTGCCTGGCGATCGCCTCCAGTTTTGCACCGCTGATCGTGGCCGGGTATGGGTTGCTTCCTTGTAGTGCCCCCTCGTGGCATGTCTTGGACCAGCTCTTCGGGTCTGCCAGTGCAAGACTTAAGTAGTTGAAGTCGCTAAATGTAGGGTTGGAACCAGCGTTTTTTAGGAATATGTCCAGCGAGGCAAAAGCCAGGACACGGCCCCTGGCATTCGTTGTGTGGACTTCCATTCCGTAGCCCAGGCGCTGAAACTTCCCGATATTGGTGACGCATAGTGGGGCTTTCGGTCATTTCAGCTTCAAAAATTATAAATTCTAGACGAAATCAGATATTTTCATGAAAACTTTAGTCTGCTTACAAACACGGTGCTACAATATCTAGAAGCTTTACAATAACAACATTTTGAATATATTTTTTGATCGATAAATAACGTTTAATGGTCAAGTTCGCTAACTAAAACAATATTATACTTATAGTTCTGATGGCCTCATTCATAACCGAATATAATTTTAAACAAAATGTAAAACAAACCATTTTAATTATAAAACTTCGTCCATTTTTGAAAAATGATCAGTCACATTGGAAGTAATAACAGGTCTATGTTCAGCTCTTTTTGGGATTGGGTGAGAAGGTCCTGGGCCACCGTGAAATTTTTGGGGTTCAGTTGGAAAACCTTTAGCATTTTATTAGTCTCACTGCCTACTCGGACTCGGACTACTCGTTTTTTGTGCGCAGAGTAAGCAGTGTGGGTCCTTACTGCAATTTCTGGCCTCATGGTCTTTTCCTCCACAGCTAAAGAGCGTTCCGCGGAGGTTCTTTCCTCCAGTGCAGTTCAGCGAAATATGCCCGAACTCCAGGCATTTAAAATAGCGTTTTGGCGATACTATGCGCTTTATGCTACAGATTACCCACCCGATCCTTACTTTCCACTTCGCAAAGAGCTTGTTGGCAATGCTTTTCGGCAGGAATAGTACCGATTCTGGCAGCTCGTAGGGATTTTACCTCGTCGTCGGTGATTGAGTATCCCTCTAAAGCAAACTTAACTGCCTCCAGTATCTCCGATTGGGTTGTGACATCGTCTAGGTCCATGATCTCGAGCCTCGTTTGCTCGATCAGGGCTCATACGACCGCCTTGGCTCCTAGGCCAGCTCCGACAGCTGTTTTTATCTTCTCCACGCTTTGGTTTAGTGTTTTCCTGAGGCGCAAGAGCAGATCATCTTTGCTTTCTTGCTTTTGCTCTCCACGTAGCCGCTGACATGGCTCAGTCTTGCGTCTCCTTACGGGACCTTACGGATCTCCTGGCTGCTGAGATCGGATGCCGTCTTCTGCAGGTTGCCAATCTGGACTCAGCTGTCTCTCATACACTGGTTTATGACCTCTGACCAGTGAACAGGGTCGAGAGATCCTATTTGGCTTACCGCGTCCGCCAGGGACTTTGAACTTTGGACTGCTTAACGATTCAGCCATTTGGTGCGCTAAAGAAGAGGCTTTCGACTAAGGTGGTGATCTTATCATCGCTGTGCTCTTTGAGAAAGGGTTTTCTACCTCCATGCCTCTTGCTTTTTTCATGTCGGTCGATAGGGGATCCCACGCTGATTACCGCCCCTTCTCGGTCCCTAGACCCCTTTCTCCGGGACACCGCATAGGCGGAGGTGTGAGCAACTGGTATATGCATGTGAGCGTCCCGAGAGTGGGTGCTGCGCTTAAGTGGAATTATAAATTATTCACATAAACATGGCGACCCCTGCTTGCAAAATAATGGTAAGCGACATTTTTTCGACTTTTTGATGCCTGAAATCCTTAAAACAACACCCATAAAAACATTACAGCAAATCAGGCATAAATTACAATGGAAGTTCTGTGTCAAATTGATCGTACATATGTATGTATTTATGTATGTACATCCATATGATCCATACGAATTTAAGTCTGGTAGGCATAAACCAAATTTGTAGCACGAACAAAAATTATAATGAAAGAATAACGAAAGATCAACGATTTTACGCATTCATTGTACCTTCTCCTATTAGTTTACATTTAATTTTATTTTGTATTATTGTTTATTATCTCTTGTCTCTTTTGTGCATTTGAGATAATAATTTGTGATTACAGTTGAAGATTTACTTACTTTAAACTTTAAGTGTAGTTCATTTTCTACTCTTAATATAAATAAATTGAATTGCATCCCGAACAAATCAGAAGAGTACTCATTGATTTCGTCTCTGAAATATTGTTCTTTATATAAGTGGTTTTTTTTGCATTTCCAAGACCTGTGTAAGGGCTTCAATTAGTTTTATAGTTCAGATATTTTTGATTTTTGAAAAAAATTAAAATGTGTAAAAAGGGTTTGAAAAAATAATAGTAGTGAAATTGGAGGGCCTAACCAAATTTTTTACAAGTGTTCCTTATACTCATTTTGAGACTTCAAAATCTTAAGTTAGTTTTAATATTTAGTTGAGCCGTTTTTGTTTTTGCTGGAACGACTGAACAACGGCCCCACGCATTTTTGAAGAGCCGCCGTGTTTTACAGTTTTGAAAGTATATTTTGGGGAAAATTCAGATAACGATGGTAATCTATCATATTAACGGCACCCATGGCACCCACGACCAAAAAGAAAAAAGTCTTGGACTCGTCTAACAACAAAATATTCCTCCACTTTTCCAATGGTCAATTTAAGTTTTGCCTGGAAAATGCCAACCCTGGACTACATGTTTTTTAACCAGTAAATTATAATCTCTCTAATTCTTCGAACGGCTTCAAAACTAGTCTCCAAATTACAAATTTGTTTAAGATCTGCAGCAGGAGAAAAATTGTTTTAGCTTACCTCTTGTAGGGGATTTCTGATCATTCTAGCTGAACAACCAATGAAAATATGCAATCTGGGAAATATTAAGCTATCAAATGTAAAGTTAAAAGAGTATCAAATTTGCATTTGAAAGCTTAATATTTCCCAGACGGTAAGCTGAAGCTACAACGTTTAATAGGCCGATTAATAACTACATTCATTATCTTTTCCATAATTGCAAAGTTCTTCAAAACTATGTTTAGCATACTAAAGTTATATACATATATAAATACATATACATATACAAAAAACATTAAGACAAAATTTAACCAAAAAAAAACATATCCATAAAAAAGCCTTCCTAGTTTATAAATTTTAGAGCCCCAAGTCTATCAGAAATAGTTGATTTCATTCCATCAAACAAAAATTCGATTTCGTTCCATAATTTCCAATATTTCCAATTTAATTTTGCCGCAATCTGTTCCTCTCAATTTTGAAAAAAAAAAACTGTATCCTGAGCAATGCACTTTTGGGTCCTAACGATCATTTCGTAAAAAGAGTCGATTTGAGTTCAAATGGAATCCAGAAAGCCGCACACACCTACGATAAATTTGACAAGCTCCTGAGCAACAGCCAGAAAACCCATTAGCAACCGTGCACTAACAACAGTCCATGGACAGCATTGCATTAACAGTTATTAACTGTTAAGTGCAATGCGCACTTACATATGTGTGTACATATAACAGCGGGCGCATCAGCAGACAGCGAGTCGTCTGCAATACATGTGTGGGCATGTGTGTGCATGTGAGTGCAAGTACGAGTTCTGGTGCGTCTTTTCGTTAATAAACAACATAGTAAATCATTCGCCAAGTGTTTATTTACTCCAGAATACGACTACGACTACGAGTACGAGTACCGTATCCAATTTCACAAATCGAAGACGCGTGACACAATTGTATCACTTGTATCAGAGTATAATTGAAATTTCTCACGGAACAGCTGTTCGCTGTCAGATTAGAACGGGCCCTAGAAAAAGAGGCGTAAGCAAATCAAAAACAAATCACTTGAAAGGGATGGATGGTCACGGCCCTGCACAAATCATCGATAACAATTATGAAAAGCCGGGGGAGAGGCTTCTCCCATTTGCATTTGAATTTATATTTGATTTAGGCGTTAGTCGGAATATACGTACATATACACATATATAGATACATACGTATTCATTTTTCATTTAAATATTTTCTGTTAAAGGTCAAAGCAATCCTAGTAAATGGAAACATAAAGAAGCCGCATTGAATAAATTATTGAGCATCTTCCTGCGCGGACGCACATTAAGGAACCATTAGAGATCGCCCAGGACTCACTGTATTTTCGTCATAGGCACTGGATTGGGTGCAGGAGCAACATCTCTACATTACTTCGGTGATCAAAACACACACAGATGTAGCTCCAAAGCCCATACCATACCATGTAAGAGAACGTAACTCGGACTCACCTTTCCGTGGTGGGCTCTGCACATATCAGCGGCTGCTTCAGCTCAATGGCCTGGCCATTCTTCTCCTTCAACTCCCCATTCTCCATATAATATTGTACCAGTTCCGGCAGTGTGGCAAACTTTTCACCTGCAAAATCGGGGAAGGTTAGAAAATTCTTTTGATAACACTTGGAGGATACCACTTACCGCCATAGAGATCAAAGAAGTCGCCATTGTTTTGGATTTTGATGTGTGTAACTTCGTTGCCACGGCGAACGGAGAGCGTGAAGGCGCCTGGATTCGAGGAGGAGAGACGTGCAAGAAACGAGCCATCAAAACCTTCTTCCTGTAGCAATTTCTCAGCTTCGATGCCAGATATCGTTGGGTGGAACCATCTGCGCGGGCAAACAAAGGATCATCATGGTGAAAGAGTCATTCATTTGTTTATTTACTGCTGATCGTTCATATCCTGAATAATATTGTATCTACATACATACATATGTACATGCTATTCCATCAAACCACATTCTCATTCCCTTCCCCAATCTCGCTACATGGGCGTTTTGATTCGATTCAGTACCCCAAACCGTGTCGGACCACGCCAGCCCCAGCAACAGCTGTAAGAGTAGCAGTTCATTGGGCTACCCCTGCTTCTTTCCCAGTGCTGATGATGGGGCGGGAGGCAATTCTCTTGCACTTTGTTGCACTTTTTATCTCAAAAATGTTGTTTCTGCTTCTTTTTGCCTTTTGTATATACTTATACATATGTAAATAGCCCAGTTGGGAGCGTGTGCCGTGTGTGCGTTCCAGTGTGCGTGTGAACGAATGTGTTGGGCCCTGGGCGGTGGAGACGGCGAGTGTAACGTGTGTACATATGCCATGCACACTCGCCTGTGTATGCGTGAGGGCGTACGGGTGTGTGTGTAAGTACATGGTCGTATTTCTTATTGGATTTACCTTCGCGATGACATTTTCTTATTGAATGCGCACTTAAAAAATAAATTAATGGTACACCAAAGGAAAAAAAATGAAACTTATGTCTATATGATTTGTTTAAACTTATTTTACGGTTGGATTTGGATACAAAAAAAAAACTATGGATAGGCTAGGCTAGTCGTAGTGATGGAAACTATCGACAACCTTGCCTATCGATAGCTATCGGCCGTAGAGCGCAAAATTTTTTCCCATTAACACCATTTGCGCCAAACAGCACTCAGAACGCCAACAACAGCACAAAATGCAACGTACAGCGTGGTAGACTACTGAAAACGACATGCACTCAACAGCACAGTAAAATAATTTACTGTCAATGCGTGTAACAGCGCATTATGATACTATTTACTTTTGAAGTGCACAATGACTCACTCTAAAAAACGGATTTTTATTTTGACAATGGGCTTACCCCTGGTACTCAGATCAGCCAAATTTACCATCGATCGAATCAGGGATGATATTCGTTTGGAAACGATAAAAATGCATGCCTGTATTTTAATCGATGGAAACATTTGCAGGAGGCGTTTTGCTGACGAGTACTGCGATCAGCAAAATAAATAGCCGATTAATACTGGAAAGGCAACGATACATACTGAAAAAGCAAAAAGGGTATGTTCTGGACACGGTCAAAATATAGAAATATTCTATCTTCGTCCACAGAAAGGCAGGAAGTCACAAAAAAAATGGAGGGAAGCTAGTGAGAAAGTGCCAGCCGGCTAGAAAAATTCAAAAAGACAAATTTAATCTCATTAACTCAGTCGAATGAAAGTCGATTACATGGATTTTAAAACTTATTAACTCTATACCCAGTAGTCATTTGATTATTTTATAATTAGATGAAAAACACGTTGTTTGCATTTCTGTTCCGCAAGAACAGATATATCCTACAGAGCCCACAGATGGTGCATTCCGGCTTGCTTTCATTCAAAATTGGAATTTGTAACTGCTTTTATTTGTACACAAACTTATAGTAGTGTAACCGTAGAGAACCAGATGGTCATCGAGCAAAAATTATCAATGGATGGAACATTTTGCTGATCTGAGTACTAAATAACTTTAACATGTAATTCTTAATAAGGCCCATAATTTTTAGCTTGGTGCTAAGATTAATTTTGGGCAATTTTTCGTTTTCAAGATTATTGCAAAGAACTGAAGTGGCGAGAAGTGGCGAAACGGCGATTTCAGTGAAAATTGGGGCAATATTTACAGTACTAAGCCGTTAGACGAGACTGGGCCATTTTTTTATGATTTTTTTAAATAATTGAAGATGGAAGAGTCTTTGTGGAAGAACTTTTATCATGAATCATCTTTCTTTAAGAAGATAGTAATAAGGGAAAGACCAAAAAAATAACGTTTGATGATTTAAATAGGGCTTAAAATCAAAGTAAATGAAATTATATTAAGCTTTTACCTTACCAAAGTACCTTGTAGAATTTACCTTGAAAGTACAATTTGGGTAGACTTTTTGTTGGTGAACAGCGTTAGGAGCGACGGCCCCTAATTTGTCGTCATTTGAGTAATTCTAATTTTTGATTTAATCATGAAATTAAATAAAAACGAATTAATAACGATAAATATTATGTCGATTTTTTTATGAAATTGGTAATTTTTAAAATTTGTTTGCTCGTTCTGATTTTCGCATGTGGAGAAACAGTGGCGACTTAAGAAAGAGAGCCATATTCCATTTGCAATTTAGTAAATATCCCATTCGTTTGCTTTTTGTTTTTTCGTTTATTATTATAAAGCGTGACAACATATGTATGTATGTATTGTTCACATATACATAGGTTTATATAGAATCTTAAACATTTATGTAGTTTCTCTGTGTGTTTGTCATTTTTGTATATATCTATATATATAGGCATTTATGCATATTGTTTACTAACAAAGGTACCTAAGATTTGCATTAGATGTGATGTATTGAATTATTCCTCTCTCCGAGAACAATGAACGATGCTCAATAGCGACTTGCGTCCTCTACCGAAGACTGTGGGCAAGCTCCGGCGAGCCCTAATGGGGATTCTGCCACCGTTTTATTTATCTTTGGTTTTTTTACTCTTCGTGAAATGTAATACATGATATAAATGTTGTTCTTGTTGGACTTGACGATGCCACCTTTATATAATTGTATTTTTAATTTATTTATATATTTTTTGTTTTGGATTCTTTGTTTTGTGTGAAAGTAGCTTAATAATTAAAGAAGAAAAAATAGGCGTCGTAATAATAATCGTAGTAAAAATAACAGTACTATGCGCCAGACTGATTTTGTAACTACATATTTTTCTTTTGTTTTTATTTCATTTTATTTGTAGTTTTTTTTATTTATTTATTAGTTGTATTTATGCTTGCTTGGTAAAAGTAAATAACACAGCGTTTCCTATGCAAATTAAAATTACATTAATCCCTTTCATATCTTTTGTTTGGAACAAAACAAAACGCGTTTTATGGCCATGAGCAAAAAAAAAAAAGAATACAAAAAAAAACAACAACGCTTAAATAATGTATATGAAAACATAAATTGATGCAAAAACAATCTCTTGAGCTTAATTCCCGTCTCAAACGATGCAAATTTGACGCTAAAGTTTATATAATTTCACGACGAACACATGTGGAATCGGCGGCATATGGAAAGGTCCCTGTCCAGCTAGAGGTCTGCGGCCATACACAACTTACAATCTAAACATATAAGTTACATATGGTACAAGCTAGGCTAGGGATTTGCTGCCGAACAACGAGAGTCCCGCTTGGATCAATCAATACAACGAGAATTAATATGAACTAAGCAATAAATTTATATGTATATACATCCTCTGTGCAATCTCTGCGATCTCTGTGATCTGTGCAATCTGTGCAATAGAGACAGTTTGCCACTCCCCTCCTTAGACATAAAGATACATTTGTGTATATATGTAGATATATTAAGCTTAGTTGGAATCTGCTCTCTAACAATATGACTCGATTTAGTGTAAATATTACTGGCTGTAGAGGATTCCAAGCGGATTCAATTCGAGAGAAGTGAGAATAATCGCCGTGGCGAGGACTGACCAATTATGTCTAGCACACTTTCCGCAAATATTTAATTCGATATTTACGTCTATATATGTATGTATGTGTTACATGTGTATTTGTTACATATTTGATCTATATATGGAAATCTCATCAGCTATCTTCTAAGCATTTTCATTGGCTGAGAAAGTGTTTTCAGAAACGGATAGCAATTAAAATAATCGTTTAGAATAAAATCTAATCGTTAAATTATAATTTTTATATGCATGTATGTATGTATATAGATGTACGGTATAGTTGTATAAACACAGACAGAGAGATAAAGCGATAGATTTGGTTCCTTAGCAGTTGCATCGCTTATGTGGGGCAGAGAACCTTCAGTATGTAGTCCGTGAGTAGAGCCGGCACCGTGGGGCTGTCTTCATTTATGGCCTTGAGTACTGCGGGAGGGAGAACCATTAATGCTGCAACGATTACAGTGCTCTCTTGAACTTACTCTTGATCAGGACCTGCAGGGACTGATTGTTGGGCGTACCGTTCTCCAGGTGATACGGAATAACAGTGGTCAAGTATTTGGGCTCGGGACCTGTAGACGTCAATCAATATTATTAGCAAGTAAGAATGTTATAGTCGACCTTCCGACTATTTTATTATATATATATATGTATTTGAGGTCTGCATGATTGGCAATTGAGTGAATTCGAATGCTACACCGATAGAGTTTGAGTTAGTGACAAAACATTTGAACGAAGCGGCACGAATTGAATAAGTGAGAGTGTTGCCCACTTTCGTCTTTCATTTCGTTTTGTGCACCCCTTCATTCTAACCATACAACTCAATGCCGAAGGTCTGTGAAACGCAACTCAAATCATTGTATGCGTCGCTCACTTACTCAACTCAATTCAATTCGAATGCATTCTATTGGACTTACATACGTCTTGAATAGAGCCATGCAGCTATCTAGTGTTTATGCATTTAACAAAAGTTTTTTACCTGTTTTTTTTTTGTATGTTGGAATCCCATTAGAGGGAAAAATACAGACAAGGTTATCTCGCAGACGAGACTTTTGAAAATAACACTAACACATATAATAAACTCTAAAGCTAACATGGGAACGATGGATCTGAAGTTTTCAAAAGCTTTGGCCCTCTTAATACTACTTATTTACGTAACAGAACATCCAAGGGCCATAATAGTGAGTTGGAAACGCTTTCGGCTGTATATGGTGTACATCTCCCTACAGTACACAAGTAGCAGGACAAAAAGGTATCCCTGACCTACCCTGGAACTTGCCACGCTTCTTCTCAACGTGGTATTGTCGACGCTTGTTTTGCACGGCCAGCAGCAGGGAGATGAATGAGTTCTTTAGCTCCTTCTCGTACTCGAGCTCGTCGCGCAGCGCCAGCTCGTTGATCAGGGTCTCACTCAGTTCCTGGATCAGCACCTCCATCTCCATGTACAGCTCGTTCAACTGTGTTGTGGTGAGATATTGCAGCTCTTTTGGGAAGTTTTAGGAAATACATATTAGTTTCAACCAAATTGAATTCGATTTGTTTGCATACTTTCTGCATATAGGGGCGCCCCAAGTACTTCGCGAGCCTTCTCTATGACCTCCGACTCGCAGGTGTCGGGCTCATCCAAAGGACTCTCCGCCTCGTCCATGATGTCGTCAATCTCCTTGATGACCTCCTCGACCGTCTTGATGGGCTGGTCGTCGATGTCCCCGTTCAGGCCGTTCAGGATCAGCGCGTGCATGTCCAAGTCGTTGGCTACCGCCTCATCCTCGCTGGCCAGATCGTTAAACTCATCGCCGCCTGGAGTGTGTGGATACGAGTGCTGGTGTTTCTGGAGCTGGTGCTGATTGCGCTGATGCTGCTGCTGCTGCTGCTGCTGCTTTGTGTGGTTTTGGCCCAGGTTGAGTGTGGGCATGTGCATCTGACGGGTATACGACTTGGACCAGTCGATGGGCAGAATGTTTCCAAAGTTTCCAGTGATGGTCCACCACATTCTGAAGATAAAAGAAGAAACTTGGCGTTAGGATTCGTTTATGGTAAGCAAAAAGCAGTCGAAACGTTGCGAGTCCTCGCAAAAAGGACAGATTGATTTGTTGGCTAACGCGGGGAGGCGTTCGATTGTGGTTGGACACGAACAAAGCAGTGCGCGCATCTCTATCTATATCTATAAAATAAAATCAAAGCACTGCTAAAGATGCAGCTGAAGCATTCTGATAAGTACATAGTATTCATAGTATTGGGAAGGCGTGGAAGAAGCAGCAGCTAAAGAAAATACGAGAAACCAAAAACCCAAAGCAAGACAATACAAATTAAAAATGGACAAAACAAGATGAGAAATGTACGAAACAAGCAGAGCGCATAAATTGTTCGTGACAACACGCAGGGTACAACCGTAGTGTTGGCTAGGGGTAAGGCTTGGCTGTGGAAAGGGGGAACGCCAGGCAAATGGGTGTATCCACACAAGTAGAGTGTTTCCACAATAAACGTGGGCACATATGGAATTATTATTATTATTAATAAATGTTATCAAAAATATATATATGTATTTTTAAATTCTGATGATTACAGACTACAAAGTATGCAAAGTACGGAACGTTCTGTCTCAATATACATTTGAGTCGGTCGCTCTCTCTCGCTCCGGTCGGTGTATCTCGCTCACTCCGCTAGGTGGCGTGAAAGTGAAGGGTTTCTCCAGCTCATATATTATCTGAGATCTGGGCGTCAAACAGTATGTATGGATGGACCTTATGGGGTCGCAAACGATAGCCATCTTGCTGTTACATACACCTTCACGAACCTAATATACCCCTATGCATTTTTTGAATACCGAGTATGATAAATTTACATATTTTTCTAGTGATGGGCTGGCTCTTGTTCGTTAAGTGCCGCGGACGGCATATACGTTTTATACATACAATATATCGTACACACATATGTATGGACGAGTACATTTTTCAATGATCGTGCATATTAATATACGAGTATAGATACAGGCCATATATTTTCTCGTGTGGGCAACAATTTTGGAGTACGCAGCAACGGGGCGAACACATTACGAATGAATTTTTCAAATGCCAACAAAAAACTACAGACACGTCTCCGAGCGGGGGAACTAATCTAAGTCGGAAACGCCAAGTGGAATAGTTTTATGAAGTAACATTGACACATCAAAAATGCTGATGACATTCCCCCGAATTTAGGTCACATATATGTATACATACACAAATACATACACAAATACTTAGATGCTGAGCGCTCCTCACTTCTAAAAGTGAGATGATATTGTTAGTATTTTGTTCTTTTTTTGAAATGTTTGGAACATTTGTATGTACATAAGTATGTGTGTGTATACTGACAATATTTTATTTTGAACATCTTAAAGTTGAACATGATATTTGCATGTTTGCTGATCGAAACTTCGATGTTTAATCTACATCCCGAGCTGCCGCCTAAAGACTTACTTCTCCTCTCTGTTAAGATTATTTGAGCATTGAGGAGTGACTTGTCCAGAAAAAGCTTTCATTGCATTGGGGAAATCCATTGTTATCGAAGGGGAGAGCCCACCTATTTATATCTATTTTGATCACTGATGGACACTAGATGGACTGAAGGCTATAATAATACTTCGCAATTTGAGGGCTTAAGGACTAACTTTGAACACTAGAAGTCTCTAGAAGCTCCCATCCATAATGAATAAGTAAATAATGAAACCAAACCTATCTCAAGTTCTTAAGTTCCTTATACCGTGATGATGTTTTCACATCATTCGTCTATCAAGTGGTAGCGTCTGCGTGGTTTTCATAGCTAATTTTTCTGTTTGGATTCCATTCCTGGCTTTCCACAGCAACAGACATCATCTCCATCTCACAATCTCTCCATCTGAATCGCCTTCATCGACTTGGGCAATTAACACAAGCACATTAACAATAAAATATTCCCCTTCATCTCCAACAAAGATGAAATGTTCCGGCTGATCGACCATTTATCGTAAGCGAACACACAACGAGCCCCCAACAAGTATCTTGGAGTCTTGGAGTCTAATAAATATGATATTATAAGCAGAGGGAATGCAGATAATGACTCTCGTGTCTTTATCCGCTGGATTAACCGGTCGCTTTGCCTTCCGGATCTGCATATGCTGGGAATATTCCAAAGCCTAAAAAACATGCGCTGGAGCTATTTAGTCCAAAGTGCAGAAAATTGGGGACGAAATTCTCTATGTCTGCTGTCGTAGCTAAGGGAAAAAGATTGAGAATTAAAAATTGAAAATACTCGAACAACGAGCTGGAACGTTGTGGGCAGCGCCTAGGCCCGCGGCTCTACTGTCATACCCGATACTCAGTCAGTATATGCATATGTACATATGTACAGTGGGGAGCAAAAGTGAGTACATACTCATAATCACTGACTTTCGCCGCACATAACAGCTAAACGAATAAAAAAAACCGAATATTTTGTCCATAGACCTTATAAGATAGTAATTTATTAACACGGTTTGGCATACTCTCTACCAAATCCTCAATAATATCTTTCGGAATTCGATTCCATTCCAATTCTACATGGCTCCAGAGATCGCCTAGGTTAGATGGGGCTGATTCGTACTGCCCGAGCCGTCGTTTCCTGATTGACCAGAAGTTTTCAATCGAATCGAGGTCGGGACTGTGAGCTGGCCACTCCATCAATTTAAAATTTTGATTTTCCAGCCATTCTCGAACAATTTTCGCAGTGTGCTTCGGATCCCCATCTTGTTGAAAAGTATTTATGCCTCGGGATAAGCACATTTCTCCAGAAAATTGGGAAGATGGGCTCGCAAAACGTTGAAGTAGTTCTCTTCTCGCATGATACCATCATGCCACCATGTAAAACATCCCCAAACCATAATATTTCCACCGCCATGTTTCACGGTTTGCTTGACATGATGTCTTTGAAGCCTCGCTCCGGGCCTACGCCAACGTAATACGCAATTTGGATTCATCAGACCAGATAACACGTTTCCAATCATCCGTGGTCCAATTTGTATGATCCCTTGCAAACTTCAAACTTGCCTTAACATTTTGTTCCGACAACGCAGGTTTATTTTGCTTAACTGCTGCTATGTACCCAATGTTATAAAGGGCTCTTCTAGCTGTCCAGCCACTAACATTTTTTGTATGGCCATAGAAGCATTCTTTGGTGTTAGCAACTTATTTCTCCTCATTTCCGACACAATAAGTCCAGCGTCTGAGACCGTTAACATCTTAGGGCGGCCTTGGACTTGCTGTTTGGGGACAGCATTTCGCCTTTTGTGAACTCTGATCACCACTGATTGACTAATGCCAAGCTTTTCAGTAATAGTACTGAATAATACTAATAATAAAGTTTAATATGGGGAAAAAGTTATTTTGATTTACTCTATTCGTTTAGCCGTCATGGGCGACGAAAGTCAGTAATTACGAGTATGTACTCACTTTTGCTGCCCACTAACCTATACAATGTATTTTATGTCTCTTTTATTCAATTCTCACACCAACACTGGTCGTTTTATCTCGCTCCACTCCGCAAGAGCACGCGGGCCACGACAACGGAGCAGCTTCAGTCTGGGCACCAGCCATGGAGCTCCCAACGCACAGCCGAACCGGCAGGCCGGCCTACCGATGATTCGCGTTGCGCGTCCTTTGTTCGTATCGTCCCGTTTCCGAGGATGCAGCCCTAGTCCTGGCTGGTATGGCATCTGTTGACCTGTTGACCTCCATCTCGCCGCTGCTACCAAAACCGAAGACCAGGACCAGCGCGATGGCAAATGCGGTGGTGTGCCTCACACAACGGCATATGGACCAGACGTACTGTCCCGGACTTAGGGTCCTGGGTGAGTAGAACTTTCGGAGCTAACTTTTACCTCACGTAGCTTTTAGCAGGACATAGTGCCTTACATCCTACTTATCCTGTTTTAGTGGGAGACAGATCCGTTTTGCACACACTGTGCACGGGCCATAGAAGAGGAAGAGAACACATATTTTTTGTCCGTCCAAGATTTACTGCTGATCGGGAAGAGCTTAGCTTAGGCAATGGGAGGCTACCAAGTTATACCGTATACCTTTCGAGTATCGCGTATTAAAAGATGTTTTCCCAGTACATTGTAGCGATTTCGGGAGCAGTGTGGCTGACCCTGACGCATCGCGTATCTGATGTGGAGCAGGTTGCCACAATTCATTATTCATTACGTTCCGACAATTAACAGTTGGCTTCAATGGCATAGCAGATTGCCGAAACGCCGAAAGAGCCGCCTCGCATAACATCGTGTCTCATCGTTTAGACGAATACAATTTCCCTGATATACATTTATGACGGAAATAGGAACATTTTAATGAATTCTAATTGCGTGCATTTAGATAAACAAATAAATTGTTGGTCGTCCGAGATGAGTCAACACAGAGGCACAAATTAGCCATTACATCATCATTATAATGAAGATGGATTGATTATTCTGATGATCACCACAGCCACTTTGGGACCCACATAACCCTCTCCCATCCATGCAACTGGATTCGTTACGCCAACGTTTCGTTGACTGTTTTTCCATGACTCTTTCAACGTTTTCGTACTTCTTTCTCCTTTTCTTAAGTTTTTTAGACTGGACAACTCTTTGGTGAACCAAGGAGGCTTCTCAGATCTAATCGGACAAGAGAGCGGGAAGAAAAAGAAGAAAAATGTGTCAAGTATATCAAGTATATTGCAAAAAATGTTTGTCCCTCTCATAACATCCTTGCACAAGTATTAAGCTTCGCAAACACATTCGATTAGCCTACCCGACCGATCCAGAGAAGATCCTTCGAAAGAAGAATGGTAGGCGTCTTCAGGTAACAACACTATGGTCGGATACGATGCAAAGCACAGATCAAGCAATCGGCCCAAGGAGCTTTTCTCATGGATGACTTGAGACAGGAGCAGGGACAAGGGTCAAGCAAGCCGGCAGTAAGTTATTAGACTTGTTTACCAAAGACCAAACAGTACCTGGCAAGTTGAAGTCGCCAAGAACTATCATATGATCTTTATCTGATAGCGAGGAAGAAGCAGTTCTTAAAGCGGACAGGTGCTGCTCGTAAATTGATATTTCCTAAGAAGGTGGAATATACGAGCAAGTAATGAAGATCCCAAATCGGGAAGAATCAGTTTTACACACAGGAACGCCAGGTTATTTTGAACCCGGACTGTGAAATGATCCGACGTGAGGTTTGAGGCCACTGTAATCAGAACACCACCTGCACTTCGAGACGAACCGTCATTTCTAAAAGTTGTGTGCCAAAACTTCGCAACTAAGAATGTCCGGTTTTAACCAGGTCTCGGTAAGCACAATACCGTGGGATGAAAATTCTACACAATCCCGAAAAGGAGGGCTGAGCTTACTGCGCAAGCCTCTAATATTCTGATATATTACAACAAGAGAAGAAGTTATTTTTTTGGACGGGTGGAAGAAGGACGGGAAGATGAGGATGACACATTGGGCTGATTTTGATTATGGAGAGTTATGGGGGCCTATTCTTCTTCTTAGCCCTAAACTCCTTCACAATCAAATATATCAAATTGAGTTGTGGAGACGCCTGTCTTAAAGACAGCTATCTGCCTGGCATAAGAGAAGAATTTGCTAAGAGTCGATCTTAATGGTTTTTGAAGCCAACAGTCAGCACCTGAAAGCCCTTCCGCATATTCCTCATAAACATGAGCGTGTCCTTCTCAACCACACTCAGTAAAGGATGCTCGACTGATCATGGGTGATCTGCTTATTAAAGTTTATTAAAAAGAAAATAGTTAAAAACAAATAGCCATCAAACCAATGTGCCAGGCAAATGCTTAAAGCGGATTCAGTAAGAACTAAGAGGAGAACGGTTGCAGCCATTATGAAATTATACATGGTGGTCCACTAACCCTCTTTCAGGTCTTATTTTACGTTCAGCACTACTGAGAGCGCTTTGTGCACTATTTTTGATGAGAGAGAGAAGAACGAAGTTAGCTGTTGGGCTAAGCAAAATAAGACCCGAAAAGAGAGCGCGTCGGGAGAACGCAATGGTTGCAGCAGCAGCTAATAAGAGAGAGACAAAAGCAAAAATACTTCTGGTCACTATAGTAGGAAAGAGAACAAGAGCTCTCTTGATATCTGTGAATTTCTTTTTCTGCTCATCGGAAATGGAATATTTTGGTAAATCTTATAATCGCACACATTTGAGAAGAAATTCAGATTTATGTATGAACTTGTATTGATTTTAATGTTGGATACAGAGTTTGATCAATAGGAACGGAGTAAAAGAAGCATTAACTAGTGCATAATTTGCGAACTGAACTTAAACGAAACATATTAAAATAAATGATATTTGATTACATCTAGATACGATTTAGAATGGGCCACTATTTGAAGCCCGCCTGGCTGGCCATGTTCACAATCATCTGCAAATTGGCGAGCAGCGTTTTGATCTGATTCAGGGTATTCTCGTCTAGGTTTTCCAGCAGATTCGATTCGACCTCGCCTGCTTCCAGTTTCTTGGGCCGCAAGCTCAGGATGCCATTCCGAATGGGTATGTTTACATTGGCAAACTTTTCCGGCATTACTTGGGCAACCACCGGACTGCCAAATTTGGAGAGCGCCACCTCGCCCGGCTTGGGGTAGCGCAGGAAGGCCATTGGCGGAGTCGAGGGCGATGAGGTGCGAGCCTTGTTCAGCTTAAGAGGAGTGCGATCGGCACTGAATGCCTTGGGCCGCGCGGACATCGGAGTGCGCATCTTGCTGCGAGACATCCGATTCGCATTGCTGCTGCTGCTAGAGAGAGAGGGCGCCTTGGCCGAGTGGATGACACTCAGCTCCCCGCAGGCCGAGCGACTACGGCGGGCACGACGGGCCCTGGCCGAGTGTAGGGGGCCAGGCGTCCGCCAGGCCTTGCCGGATCGCAGCACGGAAGCTGTGGAAAAGGCCAGCATGCTGCCGCCGCTGGCTCCCAGGCTGCTGTCCTCTGTAAGGAAGCCTTCGTCGTTGCGGCTGCCGCCGCTGGCCAGGGCCACTCCGTGGCCGCCCGTGGTGTTGCTGCTTGCCGACATGGACGCTATCATCTGCGTCTGATCGCTGGCCTTCAGCTCGCCAGCGCGGTTCAGCTCCCCGAACAAGGGCAGGATCTCGGACATCTTCATGTCGCGCAGCTCGGTCTGAATCACCGATAGCACCGACTTCACCTTGTTGTCCACTTCGCTTAAGTACTTGCTTTTCAAATTGTCGATGCTCATCAGGCGAGAGTCCATCTTTAATTCGAACAAGCGGACCTTCTCCTCGCGATTGGCCACCTCGCGGTTGCGCTTCGAGTTCTTTGGTATCTTAGTGCGTGGCATCTTTGTGGCTTTTTATATTATATCACAAATTATATCGATTCGGTCAGTTTTTTTAAATAATTTTCACTTTTCTGTGTACAAGGCGCTTGCCTTGTTTGTATATTACATTTATATTTTGATCAGAATCGGAAATTGTGAAATACTTAGCAGTGAATCGATGGGATGGATGGTATGGTCTCGTGCGGACGAAGACATCTAATTTGAATGTCAGTCAGTCAGTATGTGTACCGTTTTGTATTTTGTGTTTGGTGGAACATAACTTTTTATGCCTATCTTTCCGCAGCCAAGTAAAAACCGCAATTTATTCCCAAAAGTGTAACGAATATTTTGATATTCCCGTTTTTAACACTTTTAAAAATATTTCCCGTTGTTCAAAGAAGTTCAAATTTTCACCAAAATATCTTGTAGATGCTTGAAACACATCCCATCGATGTTCAGCGGCAACCAAGTGGATAATGTGCCCCATTGCCAGTGTTGAGAAAAACAGTGAAGAGTTGTCAAGTTTTTGTGAAAAACTTGGTGATAATAAAGCTCACAAGCGACAGAAGATCACACTCTAGATGGAACAGTTTCTTAAATTAAATCTCAGATGTTTTTGGCAGACCAATGATCTCTTCCGATCCCTTGTTATCAAGTCTCTGCCTAAATCATTGGGGAAAACAAGCTTCAAGAAAGCCACTTGAAACGTTAAAGCTCTCTTAGATGTGCCAACTACATAATAAAACCAGTCGAAACGTTTTGGGCCGCCAACCACGTACTCTCTATTATTCTGCGATTTCAGTTTTTTTTTTTTTCTTTGTAAACAAACGATTCATTGTGCACTCTAGCTCTTATAGTCTCTGACAAGAAGGCGTCAAACGGTACAGACGGAAATGGCTATATCGACCCGCCCATTGATGGTGATCAAGCATAAATATAAGGAACATACTTTTTGATGTCGGAAACGCTTCTTCTGGCTATACTATTGGAGGATGACGAACCAAAGTTTGAGTAAAATATAATCAATTACATTGTAACTTCATTTTGTTAAAGTTCAATTTGAATAAAATTTAAATACGTATGCCAATGGAGATTATTTGGGAGGAGAGGTTGGGTTTTTTTTCCCATACCTATCGAATCAGATGTAAAGTGTAGAGTTGATAGATCTTTACAATCATTTTTCGAATTTATGCCGAACAAATTGGGTTTTTAGCCGTAACAACCGTACTACAAAGGTGAAACTCAGAGTCTATGATCTGCCCAGGAGAGGGGGATGGAAACAGCCAAACAAGCCCTCTCGAAATGCTTCTTTGGCTCTTCGTGTCTCTTTTGTTATTGTTACTGTCTTTTGGAGTTGGTTCACAAGTATTTTCACTCAACCGCAGCGGACACTACATCATTCACACATTGAATTTTCGCCAACTGAAGAGAATAACTTCGTGCCATCGTGGTACGACCAATTCATACCCTTTACAATTTTTGCTTGGTAGCTACAGATAACTAAACGTTACCTTTTCTGCTCTAAGGAGATCCATTATTTAGACCGACATATTTTGACGATCATGAATGCGACCTGCACTACAAGTCGGTGTTCCACTCTATGAAAATTCTTGTTATTTTTTTCATTAAAGTGCACTTGTGCATACTTTCCGGATATTTGAACGCTGTTAAGGGGGTATCGCTCTCCCATTTTCTCTGAGATTACTAACCAAGATTAATAGCCAAGCCAAAATGTTGTTCAGCCAGGCCAAATTGGCAAACAGCGTGAGAGCACGTCTAACAAAGACATGTACAAAAAAGAGAGGGTGTTGCTGTCGCTTTTGCTGTTGTCAATTGGGACGAGTGTGAAAGTTTTCGTGTGTTTCTCTCCAAAAATGTGTAAGGGTTTAATATTTATAAAATTATATTACACTTAAATATGCTGCATATGTAAATATGTATGTACGAATCAAGTATACCTCTAGACTCTTTGAAAAGTGAACAAAATATATGTATCAACAACAGAAACAAAAACCATCTCTTACAGAAACTTCAAAGTGCTTCTAATTTTAGGAGGTTCACACTTTGCGTTGGCAGACGGCGGTTCGATTCACATGCGTGTTAATGGAGGGGGAATGCGGATTGGGGGATTGGGGACACAGCCAGCGACAGTCCTAAGAACAAAAAAAAAAGAAGAGCCAAGTGCAAGTCCATAGGCAAGAATGAGTAGAGGACGTTTTGGGAAAATTTCACTAAGCATTCCTTTCTTTGAGTTTGTGGTCTTGGGCTCCCGAGTTTATTCAATTTATAATTAATGTGTATAAATAGGCCATTCAAATTAACAAAACGCTCGAGAGAGTCAGCTCATGTCCGCCGCAGCGGACGAAGATGAGCCAAAGAGTCTGCTAGATCGGTGGAACAACTTGGAGACCCACCACGGTGTGGTGAGCGGTGAGCGATGAGCGGAGAGCGGAGAGCGGGACGAGGGGCAGAGCGAGAGACAGAAAGAAATTATAAATATTTATGGCTTCCATGGCAATCTAACAGCGTTAAAACCGCAGTTACATACCGCACACACACATACATATGTGGCCCATAAACAAATAACTGCAAATATGCGAACACCCTTGCACATAAATACATGCATATGTATGTATGTGTTTACATACATATGTATGTACATACTAGAGATGGGCATGGACGGAACGAAAACGAAACGAAATATTGTAATTTTTTCATACTTTTATTAATCGCTCTGCACCAGGTGTCGACAAGGCCCTATTTTATGTGCATAGGAAAGTGCGCTGCTGCGGCGCTGCTGCGGCACTGCCGCTCACGTACACCAATGCAATGTTCCGTTTTGCTTGCAGTCTACGCAACATTTTATGATTGACTAGACGTGGATGACAGCAGACAGAGTGCTTTCACAGCTAGAATTTCCAGAACTGGGCATAGGGTTAATCTGAATCGTTTTCCGCACTGGCATTAGTGCCAACGGATTGGAGATGCATCCTCACACCGCCTATGTATACATTTTTTCTCAGCACCCCACCATTTTCCCTTTATTCAACTTTAAGTTTTATTTTTAACCGAAAAAAGAAATATTTTATTTTTACTTTTTTTTTTTTGCTCAAAAGGTTTTATCCGTAAAAAAAAATTGTATTTAAGTGGATATGCTTAGACCAGTCTATTGGTAAATTAAATTCTTCTATGCGGCTATTGTAAGTGGATGATTTTTTCGGTCCGATCTAAACCAGAATCAGAATCGATAGACAAGACATGGTCAATTATTTTTACTGATTTCGCTTTTCGCGTATCTTCAAAATTGGGGGATTGGAAAGGGGCGGGGCGAAATTTTAAAATATGTACACTTGTAACAGTGGTTACATTCATATGTAATAATGTTTACATTTTGTATCGGCAACAATAAAACTTTTCCATTTTAAATTCTTAATAAATTGCAGGTCATCATCGGTTTTTGTGTGTTTTTTTAAGCATAAGCTCGTATATCGAATATTTATATTTAACAACAAAAAAAAAAAATGTTTACCTGAAAAAGCAATTATTTGTTCTACATATTTCGGCAAAATCAGATTTTTATATTCTGATATACGTACATATGTAACAACAAGAAGTTTTGCGTGCTATATTGGTCATTTCGTCCACTGTGCGTAGGCGACTCGCTGCTGCCTGCTCAATGACTGTTGTGTCTGGTGTCGAGGACTTTTGGGTACCCTCGACACTCTCGCCTTCACACTCTCAGTCATAAGGCCAAACAGAATCATCCCATCACCTCATCCCATCCCAACTCCAGTTTCAATGACTCAGAGTTAGAGATGGGCATGGACTGAAATTTTTCGGCACGACCCAACACGAAAAAAAATGAATATTTCCAAAACGCACTGTTAGAAATTGTCCGAACACGGTCCAACACGGTCGCCGTCGTATTTATAGTCGATACTGAAGGAAAATAGGGGTATATAATATTTGTGGTGGAAGTGAATGTGTGTAACGCCCAGAAAGAAGAGCTGCATAATGCATAATATATGCTGCATATCGGCATCATTAAATATATATCGGCCCTTGGTGCGGCTCACAACGTTCCCGCTCCTTCTTAATACTTTTATGAATATTGCAACTTCAACAATGCAGTCCAATTCCTTCCAAAAGCGTCGTCGGGTCATTAAATAGCAAGTAGCTATGGGGGTCATTGTTCAAGTGATCAAATATATCATATATGGAATTTTTGTGATTTTTAGTTAATTTGAGACCTTTTAGTGTATTTTTAGAGCAGGGGTCGGCACGCATATTTCCAAACGTTTTTAGTGCGTGAGCGGCAGCGCAGAAGCAGCGCACTGTCCTATGCACATAAGATAGGGGCTTGCCGACCGATGATTTAGAGTAAGCCCACAAACACACGCTACTACATATGTATTAGTTACGACGGAAAATCTGATCGTCTGTTTCTTGTACGAACATTTTTGTTCGTCGTGATTTGAACGAGCACGCAAGATGTGACACGAAGAAGGCACGGTCCATTCGCATCTCTATTTAAAACAGCATCAGTCCGATACGTGGGGACGCACCCAATTATAAAAGATCCACTTAAATATTCTGTTCCCCACCAATTCTCCCTCCTTTTCTTCGTTCTTCTCTCTTTTTGTAGGACATATTTATATTTTATGTATTTTCTGCTGCTGCTTTTTCAGTTGTCCTTGACTGTATTTAAAATGTTATTTTTCGTTTGTTTGCCTTGTTTTCGTTGCCTTATGATGTAATAGCCCGACGCAAAAGCTAAGCTGTGTATGTATGCGTACTCCGGGTGCGTGTGCGTGTGTGTGTGTTGTGAATTAGTCATCAAGTCTATCTATACGGCAGTCAGACATCTATAATGGCTGAATGGCGCCAATATTGGCAGAGGCAGAGGAAGCCGCGGAAAAGGTTTTCTTGTTTAGATTGAGTGAGGTTAGGTTCGCTCAAGTCATCTCCCTCCCACAATTATCATGCACGTACATACATACCATGTATGTATTTACATACATACATATGTATCATGTAGGCTTGCAGTGAGGGGTGTTTGTGTCTGTGTCTGTGCCCTCGGCGACGCCTCGAAACAATGCCTAAAAGGTTAACGTCCTTTCAGCCACCCCCGTCCGACCCAATCCAGTTGGGTCCGAAAAGTTTGCGGCCCGGAAATGGCTCTCGTGCAATAAGAGCAGCAACAACCCCAAGCCAAGTCCTGCACCGCACTGTAATGCATTCAAATTGATACACATTAAGCTTACTCGCTCTCGCTCTCTCTTTCTCGCTCTATATCGCTCTCTTTCTTACCCCGTAAACACGCTACGACATGTCGCTTGGATGACTCATTCATCCATAAATTGACAACTGATGGGGAAAGATGGGAGAACAACTACCCATATATGTACATACTTCCACAAACATCTATACATATGTATGTACAAATATACATTTGTATAAATTGTTTTATTGTTTTTATTTGGCTCTTACTACATAAGAGGGCGGTTATCGGTTGCTTAGGCGGTTGCTTACCCCGTCTTCGCCCCCAATATTTAACAACCAACAACCTATAGTCGAGAACGGCTTTGGGTGAGTGCAAAAACGTACATACAGTGGTGCTCATACACTTAAGCCACAAGAACTACACCAAGAATTTAAACGAAAATCAAGAAAAGTTTTTATTTTACAGCTCCCATTTTTTGTCTCAAATTAGCTCTATATGTCAGTGTTCTAATACAACAATAAAATTGTTAAGAAAAATATATAGTCAGCGAAATAAATTAAAATTCTGAAACCATCTCCAAAATGTCCTGCTCATATACTTAAGCCACCTGGAAAAAATGGTTAAAAGTTAAAATTTGCCCAGTATTCCTAGTTTTTTTAATAAAATTACTTTAATATTGAGTAGGATGACCTTTTCTTCTTAAGAACAGTGGAGCAACGATTTGGCATTGAATCTAAAAGAGATGCGTACTGTTGAGGGGTGATTTTCCTTCCATGTTCTTCCTGTAAAAATCCGGCACAAATCCTTTTAATTGTTTTTTTTGGGCAATGACTTGGTTTGAATTCCCCACAAGTTCTTTATACGGTTCAGGTCGGGACTCTGCGGTGGCCATTATAAAACATTGATTCCCTCTTGGTTAAGCCACGACTTGACTATCCTGCAGCAATGTATCGGGTCGTTGTCCTGTTGAAATATCCAGGCAAGTGGCAAATTATCGGCATATTCTCCAGATAAATTGTTACTCAGAATGTCTCTCTACATTTCGGCGTTCATAATACCTTGAATCTTCACCAGGGACCTAAGCCCGATGCGGTGAAATAGCCCCAGACCATGATCGAAGCGCCACCATGTTTAACGTTCTTCTTTTATTGTATTTTGGATTTAATTGTTTGTTGGGAGGACGTCGTACAAATAATAGTTTACCATCGCTTCTAAAGACATTAAACTTGGATTTTTCTGATCCAAACAATCATATTTCCAAAATTGGGACCATTGTGAATATGCTCTGTGGCGAATTGAAGGCGCTTTTACCATTCTTGATGGACAGCAATGGGCTTAGGTCCCCTGGTGAAGATTCAAGGTATTATGAACGCCGAAATGTAGAGAGACATTCTGAGTAACAATTTATCTGGAGAATATGCCGATAATTTGCCACTTGCCTGATATTTCAACAGGACAACGACCCGATACATTGCTGCAGGATAGTCAAGTCGCGGGCTTAACCAAGAGGGAATCAATGTTTTGTAATGGCCACCGCAGAGTCCCGACCTGAACCGTATAAAGAACTTGTGGGGAATTCCAAACCAAGTCGTTGCCCAAAAAAAACCAACAATTAAAAGGATTTGTGCCGAATTTTACAGGAAGAATGGAAGAAAATCACCCCTCAACAGTACGCACGTCTTGTAGATTCAATACCAAATCGTTGCTCCAATTGTTCTTAAGAAGAAAGGTCATCCTACTCAATATTAAAGTAATTTTAAAAAAATACTAGGAATACTGGGCAAATTTTAACTTTTTAACCATTTTCTTCCAGGTGGCTTTAAGTATATGAGCAGGACATTTTGGGATGGTTTCAGAATTTTTAATTATTTCGCTGACTATATATTTTTTAACAATTTTATTGTTGTATTAGAACACTGACATATAGAGCTAATTTGAGACAAAAAAATGGGAGCTGTAAAATAAAACTTTTCTTGATTTTCGTTTAAATTCTTGGTGTTCTTGTGGCTTATGTATGAGCACCACTGTATGTATGTATGTATATAGTACATGAACAACACCCGAATAAACTAGCCTGAGCCCATATGTACATATGTATGTACACCTAATTCTGTTTTTACACGGTAGATTAGTTCCTGAAAAAACCGTGTAAAAAACATTGATCATATACGCAAAAAAACGAAAAGAGAAACAAATATGTTCTTGTTTTCGTTTGGTTTCTAGCTGTTTGTGAGCTGTGTGTGTTTTTATATATATTTGTGTTGTTATTTTAAATCGTGTTAAATGGAATAAAACCGTGTAAAAAATTAAAAAATGTTGATTTTCAAACCGTTTTATTTCAAAACCGTGTAAAAAAAGAATTAGGTGTATATGTAAATATGTATTTGAAATCGTGCATTTTAGTTGGTTTCGATCAATTCTTAGGAAATGTATTGAAAATCCCTCCAACTGGGCCGAAAAATATGTTCTTCAGAGAAATTTAGCATAGCCTTAAAGAAATAATTCTTCTACGAATTAAGTCATTCACTGTGTCCTTTTCTGTACCTTTTCAAAGGAGACAAATTGGTTCTCTACCTGTGACAAATGGAAGTAGACTTTTTGCTATTGAACATTTGTTTATAAAAGGGGAATTTTAGTCAATATTTGGCCCTACAAGATATATAATTGCTATAATGCAAACATCTGGCTGATTCTGTAATACCGTCTGAAAGGGTACTATATGTGCATACATACATACATATATGAACGTAAATACATATACAAATGTAACGAGAATTAGTGGAAAAGAAAAAAGTAAACAAAATATATCGTATTATATATTATAAGGTCTATTCACATAAATAGTAACATGAGTAACGCCATACAAATTGTTTGTATTCGATTTTTTCTGCCTGGCTCCAGAGTTGGCTCCAGGCTCTCTTAATATTTTGTTCAAAAGCCAGAGATAGAGCGCTCAAGAGCCAGCCGCTCTCTCGTTCTATACATGAGGCTGAGATTTAGCCGTATGTGTGCACACGTGTCTCATACATTTTAGATCTGCCTCCTTGCATTGGTTTTTTATGATGGCGCTGTCGAAGCATACACCCATTACTTTGGAATGCATTACAGATTATATCATTTTTTGAAGACGCTTGTCCAGAATATACAAAAAGTCTTATTTTGCACATCCTTTATATGCTCATCTTGTTTAATATAGAGTATACGAATATAATGAGCGAATGTACATATTAAAACATACATAATGTATTTCATACATTACTTCACATTAGAAGAATTGTCTTTAGGCTATTCAGCGTGCGTCGCGTCAATAAGCACCTCGGTTGGACATATGTACGTGCTTGTAGGTTCTGTGCGTACTCACACATGGAAGCTCATTCTATTTCTAGATCCGTACGTTCACTCGATCGTGCGAGCGAGATGGCGCGGATTTCCCGATTCCAAATACTTCGCTGCATATGACCATTGAAATGTATGGGCGTTACTCATCTTACTATTTATATTGTCATTGGCAGAACGCAGTTTGGCAGTTCAATGTCCTGAACTCTGGTCAAAACGGAAATCGATTTTGGGCTTCACTCGGCTGAAAACGCCGAGTCAACCGCCGAGTATGTCAACGCCAAACAGCACAATTCAATTTTGGTACTAGAGACTTGGCATCGTTGTCACGACTTTCTCTCTCTCCCCGCTCTTGTCGCGTGTGGCTTACGATCAAAACCGGAGGAGTCCGGCCTATATGGGTAGTACTGTACCATAATTGGCATATGATCAATCCGTTAGCTTCTACCCATCTTCTCTCTCACTCTCCTTTCGTTCCTCTCTCTCGCTTGCCCAACGAACAGAATTTCTATCTGGGTTGTCCTTAACAGTTACCCTGCACAGGATACAGTTTTGACGTGGTGAGCGAAGAAGGGCAGAGCCCTAGGTGGGAATGCAGCAATATACACCTAATTCTGTTTTTACACGTAGGTTGGTTCCTGAAAAAACCGTGTAAAAAAGACATTGATCGTATACGCAAAAAAACGAAAGAGAAACAAATATTTACATATTCTCTTTATGCTCTTTATTGTTTTCGTTTGGTTTCTAGCTGTTTGTGAGCTGTGTGTGTTTTTATATATTTGTGTGTAAACCGTGTAAAAACTTTAAAATTGTTGATTTTCAAACCGTGCTATTTCAAAACCGTGTAAAAAAGACCGTGTAAAAACAGAATTAGGTGTATCGACATTGGGGCCTTGCGAATACGTTTAACGCTCTGCTGGACAAGAATACCCCAGAATAGCCGCCAATAGAGCACCGCTGAAGAAAAGCAGAGAATCAGGACTGAATAAGTTTCACCAAGTCGACCTGATACTCTTAGCTGGAAACGCTCATCACAGTCATGATATGCAAAACATGCGTTTAGCTAAAATTCGAGTTTCCGCATCGTAATCGTGTCTGACCGTTTTCCCGTTTTCTTTATGTGAACCATCTTCAATGCGCTAAATCTTTATGTACACATGTGTGTTTAGGTGCATATGTATGTTGTATGTGTATGTACATACTTAGATGGGAAAGAGAAAAACATTAACATGTAGGGCAGATGGACGGGTGGAACAGGGGATTGCCAAAAAGGAAAAACGTAATTAAGAGAACTGTTGCAGAGAGGGCAAACTCTGTTGACGATAGTCCGAGAAACTTTAAGACTATTACTGAGATCTAATGGTACATATATATTGCTGGGCACGACCGAAAGATACAAATATTCTACGAATATTTTTCGCCAGCGAACTGGTGGCCAAAAAAAAAATGAAGCGAGAAAGACGGCCAGAGAAATGCACTCAATATTTGGGACAAATGTCTTTCACATTGGTATACTTTTGCCTGTGTGCGTTCGTGTTGGGTTATTCTCCTTGTTTATTTGTACAGGATGTGGGCGAGTATTTGCGCTCACAGTCGAATGAATGGCTGATGTCACACGGATTGTCGGAAAGAATTTTGTGCGCCATTGGTTTTTTTATTACAATTGTCCGCTGGACAGACGAAGACTAGAAGCGGGCCCTAGCGGATTTTGCTGTTTGTTTGCTTGTATATTTATGGTCTATGCTCGCTTAAGTGTTTATCAGGGACATTGATATGAAATAATTTATTGCGCCCCACACTCGTACTGTCTCCCTCCCGTTATCGTCATGGTATAGCTTTAGACAAGCGGGGCGGAACTTGACAGGGCAGAATTTCTGTAGTGCATCTGCGTCCTCACTCCCTCATTCCCTCATCCATCCACAGAGCAACAGTGTTCCCCCATATGCACTGGGAATATATCGAAAGAGTGAAAAAAAACTCCCGACACTTTTATCGATCCAGAAACTACCACCACCTACTAGGATTACGTCTTTATGTGACGCCGGGGTTAGCCTTGGTTGGACCCGGGGGAGGATGAGTGGGGCATGCGCACTACCCGCCAGCAGCGTCGCAATAGAGACAAAACCAGTACACAATGATGCACTTTACATAATACAAGAGCGCTCGAGAATGTGGATACGGGATGGCTGGGCTACTCACTGGCATTCATTCATGATCTCCTCCTGGCTGCGCACCTGCACCGGGGCCAGCTCCTCGACGTTCTCCTCGTAGTTGCCGAAGCACTTAGTTATCTTGTCGTCGAACGTATTGACCAGATCCTCCAGGCTGCCGCCGAATGTCTCTGTGAAGTTGTCCACATGATCCCCTTGGGCCGCCGACGGTTTGTCCAGCCCCTCTCCATCGCCCGGCACCAGGCCCGCGTCGGAGCCGCCCACATCAGTGACAGATCCGCTCAACAAAGAATTGCAATTGGGACTGATGGTCCCGGCGCTACTGCCGACGCCGCCGTTCTTGCTGATATGCGCATCACGGACCGCATCTTCAAGGAGGCGAAGCTTGGAGGCATCTGGCTTTCTGCCCACACTGACCTCCTTCAGGTTCAGGTTAAGCGTGTCATTGAGGGCGTTCTGGTTAGAGATGAAGTCGCAGCCGCCCCACTCATCTGTCTCCTCGAACTTTGCCAGGGGAGCCTCGAATTTTAGCTCGGCCATTTTGGTGCCGAGGTCACGCATGGCACGCGAGCAAAGAGCAGGAATCAGCACTGGGCACTC
Source organism: Drosophila lowei (assembly GCA_008121275.1). Classification (NCBI taxonomy): domain Eukaryota; kingdom Metazoa; phylum Arthropoda; class Insecta; order Diptera; family Drosophilidae; genus Drosophila; species Drosophila lowei. Next base: position 55,063,279 of record CM017781.1, on the reverse strand, counting down.
GGGTGACTTGGTTATTTGATGTAGTTTATTTTGATTTAAACACTGTCTAGAGTTTCGTTCTTTAACCTGCACAGTGAGGAAAAACAATAAAAAAAAAATCACACACTCGATCGATTAAGTCGTGAGTAATATTTGCTGAACCGATTCGCTGGAAAATTGAATTCAATTATAACAACGACGACGTACAAAGATAAACAATCAGCCTCGGAGTGAGCACGTAGCAGTAGAGCTGGATAAACATCGATGTTAACATCAATGTCATCGATGTTTGGGTTTACACTGCAGACATCGATGTTTTTTCTCAAACATCGATGTTTTTAGATTACATTAGATTTACACCAGAAGCATTTACACTATTATTAATATGTTTGATCTAATGATAAAATTAGTTTAAAGTGGTTGCTTGAAGGATTTACTTTTGCTCCTTTTCCCTCAGCCATTATTATTACGATACTATTAATAACATATGTGGTGACAGTTGACACGATAGGCAGAACAGGGATAAAACATTAGGAAAATTGAACAAACGTAACTGAAAAGCAACCATAACTAAACTGTTTGCCACCACTAGGCCCCAATGCTTATCCTATGTACAAAAAAAACTGAGTTTTGCACAAGACTCAATGACTCAACCTAGTGTAAAAAAGGGTTTTATAATTCATTCAATTTTCTACTTGACTTGTTTTCCTGCTACGGCGATTGCTATGCCTTGTTTTGTTTTGCCCACAATTTTGGTGCCTCAACAACAATATAGCGTCTCGTATATCGATAAGAAATCGAACTTAGCACACTTAACCCCCCTCTATTTAAACAGTTCCACGACTTGAGGTTGATTGTAAATTCTTCTTTTAGATGCTTCTTGCCATCTTTCCTCTGAACTTAAAAAAAAAAAAACAATTTTCATTATTTTCGGTGGAATATTTAAATACTCACTTGGTTTACAATGGGTAAATCGTTCTCAGTCAAGGATTGGAAACCATATTCCTCGATTTTGATATTCCGTGGAATATTACTAGCTAGACAGATCTCTCAGCCCTGCCAACATAATTTTATTCAATTAATGAGCTAGTTTCTATTTGACTGGTTTATTTCAAATACTTGATTTTATTGAATTTTGTCTAAAAAAAAGGTTTTAGCGATAAAGGTCAAACAAAATAAACATAAGATAGTAATCGTTTCTATTGCTCAATTTTGATATTCCGTTGAGTAATTCTGGCTAACTAAGACCCTCAGCTCTGCCCACATAGTTTTATCTCATTGATGAATAAATTTTCTACAAGATTGGCTAGTTTTTCGTCCTTGCTTTTTTTGTATTTTGACTAAAACAAGGTCTAAACAAAAAAGTTCAACAAAAAAATAGTTGCAATGTTGTCACGTCAATGTGGCTGGTATTTGAAGACTTGTTGCTTGTCAACCGGAGTATGGCCATTTGTATACCCTATTTCGTTAATTTTATATAAAGATACTGTTATCCAAACTGTTTTAAAACGTAATTTATAAATACATTTTCTCAAATTGATATATTTTAGACGTGTTCATGCATCTGATTAGTTTTTTGTATATAAATCCTGATCCCGATATTAATTCTTGGTCTCTGTAAGAAGACCAATAATAGCAAAATATCGTTGAAACAGCTTGAAAACAGAGACTAAATAGTTTTTGCTTTCATTGGAGCCTGGGATGACAAACATTTCCGCAATTCTATAATATCCTTTTCCCTAGGGTATGAAAATTAGTGTTGCCCGCAACATTGTGCATGGAATGAGACTAAGAATGGCCAATGAAAATCGTCAAAAAGGCAATGTAAAACATGTTGCTGTAGCAACATTTCTTTTGACCAATGACAGCCCGACGGCTATAGTTGGTTACAGTTTATAATTTAATTACAAACTCATTGTCCACTAGTGGGTTTATAAAAACACACACGAATATTATAAAATTTGAAGTTTATAATTTTGTTAAAAACCCATTGACGTCCAGTTGGTACATATATCAATACACACATGAATACTATGAAACTTGAAGAATTTTTAGCGCAGTTCAGGTGTATATCGCAGTTTTTTTGCAAGTAAAGAGGAAGGATAGGATAAACCTACAGGAAGAATTAACAAACAGTATTATTTTCCGCAGCTTAGCTCAAGTTGTTCACCTGTTCAAATAGAGGGGATTTAAGTGGGTTAAGTTCGTTTTTTCATCGGTATATTTTGAAAATGAGACGGTATATTTCGGTATATTTCTGAGCGCGTTTGTTTATATGTTTAAAATTAGTATTAGTAACATGGATCTTCATAATGAAATAAAAGTTTTTTGTTTAAGTTAAATATTTTTCAAGTTATTTATAAAGAAAGTTGAAATGTACGGGTGTCCGAATAATTGTTGTGCTGACTGAATATGCTAAAAAATGACAAAGTTTATTATGGCGTTGTCAGATTTTAAGTATTGACATTAGTATTGCCAATTCCCGAAATATAAATAGCAGCCCTCGTACATACATATATATGGAATTGGTTTTACATATATTTCAAATCAATTGTCAATCGCGCGCTTCCCGATGGGAATGTGGAAAGAAAAAATGTAGATGTCGGTCGCACCTTGAATACTCTCATGGACAATTATTTTAATTTGAAGTCAATTATGAAACATCTTATGTACATACATATGTACATAAACATATCAGTTTATTACATTCGTATATTGCATGAGGGTATTCAAAATTACTGTTGTCTTGATGCTTGGTTGCAAGCTTCTCAGAAAAGTGTACTCTTAAAGGGCACGCAAGTGTGTGTGGGTATGAATGCGTATATGATGGATAGACAAAAAGCGCGCGCGAATCTTGTTAGAAAGACAAGTGATTCGATCTTCCGCTGGTACGTTGCTTTTATTACCCATTAATTACATTAGATTACATTAGATTACTTGTTTCTTGATATCTAAGTGGGTGTGAGTGTTTGTGGTTAAAGGTGCATATGCTGGTAGGACTAAAAGACCTGTATATGAATAGTGAGTGAGTATTTGTTGGTGATGGTGATGGGAACTAGATGCCAAAAATCTATAAACAAAATTTTTGTGATGCCTGGCTGAAGATGAGGAGTTTAAGCAATGGATTCGCAAGGATTGCACTGATCCAACGCGAGCTTATTGTGCGTATCGCAAATCCTCAATAGGCGCAAAGCTTTTTGACATCCGCCACAAGGGTGCCTCATAAAAACATGTGGCTGTGATGGGCGCATGTACCCAAAAAAATAAGTTGCCTTTCGTTCGAAAGTCGACCAAAACGGAGGAACAGGAAGCAGCACTATGCCTACACATTGCCAAACACACGGCGATTGCGACAAGTGATCATTTGTCAAAGTTGTGTGTGGAGCAGTTTTCAGCTTGCAAAGCTGCTGCAAGTATTAAATTAGGCAGAACGAAGTGCACCTACATTATTAAAAATGTAGTCGCAATGCATTTCATGGACGACTTACGAACCGACATCGGAAACTCAGCTTTTAGTCTTCTGTTGGACGAGTCTACCTGACATTAGTGTGGAAAAAATTCTTGGTAAGCTTTTTGTCTAAGTAAAGATAAAAATAAGCGTGTATACATGTACATATACACCTAATTCTGTTTTTACACGGTAGATGTTTGTGAGCTGTGTGTGTTTTTATATATTTGTGTTGTTATTTTGAACCGTGTTAAATGGAATAAAACCGTGTAAAAACTTTAAAATTGTTGATTTTCAAACCGTGCTATTTCAAAACCGTGTAAAAAAGACCGTGTAAAAACAGAATTAGGTGTATATGTAAATACATCTGTAATTGTAAATATTGTTAAATCTTTAGGAGTCGCTATTAGCTATTTTAGTAAGACTAAAGGGGATATAGTGTCGACACTTTTAGGCCTCGAGCAAATCGATGCTGGAGATGCTATTTCCATAGCAGATGCTGTTAAAAACTTGCTATTCAAAAATAAATTAAATATAGCTTTTTTGATTGGAATTGGATCAAACAACGCTAACGTTATGACTGGCTCAAAAAAGACTGCTTACACCGAGTTGAGGAAGTCAGTTCCCTCTCTGAAACTACTTAGTCTTGCACAAAAGTGTTACCGGACAACCTGGAATTTCTTGTGCATGAGACTTACTCGTGGTGTTAAAAAAGTTGTAGTCGACAATTAAATTATAGAAAGATGTATCAACGTGTAAATGATAAGCAGGTGTACATACAAATATATTTATTAACAAAAAATAATCCGAATTGTGATTGTCTACTACTAATGTATTAACAATTAATAGATACAGTGAAGCTTACAGTTGTTTAGGGTGTGTAACAGTTATATGTCTATTTTCTTAGATTTTCTAAATTTAAACTCATCGATTTTTTTAATAATTACATTAGAATCCTTTGAAAATACCGAGAGTAAGTGACACAAGATGGTTGTCGATAGAGAGTGCGTTTTCCGTATCGTGGATCAGTGGACGGAGTTGAAGCTCCATTTTGAATTAGCAGCTACTTCGGAAAAGTGTCAAAAGGCACATATTCTCAACGGACTATATAAAGATGATATAAATTATCTTTATTTGGTATTTTTAAAGCCCATATTAAAGGACATGCAAAGCCTAAACAAACATTTTCAAAGCCGGAATGGAAACCCAACCCATTACTTTCAGATATAATAGTTGCCATAAATTCGCTGAAATGCAAAATAATACCACCAGATTATGAAATCAATATTTTAAAAGATGATTTGGAAAACGCAGCAGAACCTAAATTGTATTTTGGCTATGCTTTTGAAAAAATAATTAAAGAGGCCCAATTCGTATCACACGAGTTTGGAATTAGAAAAAATTGCGTGGAGTTCATTAAAGAGTTAATAATCCAACTCCGCGAAAGGTAATATGGTAATTTTTGATCTTAGTACAGACATCACAATTTTTTTTTATTATTTCTAGATTGCTGGAAAATATTAAAATAATGCAACAGGTCAATTTATTTTCCGTTCAAAATATGTTGAAATCTTCAAAGTGTAAGGACATTATCAATGTATTAGAATATTTTGAATGTCAAGTCATTGATAATATTCAAATTCAAATTGATAAAATACATTTCATAAAGTGGGAGGTTTGTAGAGGACACCAGCACCAGACGCTGGCAATAACTTAGCGGAATTCGCCCTAAAAATCCGTTCGCTGCCATGGTCGAATGCAGAAGTTGAGCGTATATTCTCTCAGATGAATATAATAAAAAGCAAATTACGCAACGCCATGAGCCTAAAAACATTAAATGCGATATTGTATGTAAGGTAAAACTAACCTTACATACAATATCGCATTTAATGTTGTTTCAATTATTATAATAGAAATACAAATTGAACGTATTAAACTTCGAATATTTTAACAGGTATGGACTACAAAGACACGGAAAATGTTGCCATAATTATGCCCTACCATATGAGTACTTGACTCAAATTACTGGCAATGAGAAGTTTTTGTTTTCGATTACTTTTATTCTGCTATTAATACTATTACATATATTAAATTAACAACTAGTTGTGAGGGTCTGGGTCTATGGTTTGTTGGTGGGGTAATGGGGCGTAACTATGCGGTACGGCCGCAAAGCATTGCTTCGCACAGCCGTTCCTCCTTACTCCTCCGACGCTTTCATTTCCCTCTCTGCTCTCCGTAGTTCCCGCATTATAGTGGCGGCGAACCTAGTGGTGGCATCCCACGCCTTGGGATTCGCTACCATGAGTGGCACGATCCCTCCGACGCTGATGCTGGCGGCTAGCTCATCCCAGCCTGAAATAGGTCCATCACAAGTGGCGCCCTCCATGACTCCCGGAACTTGTAGGCTGAGCCCTGCTCGGGCGCCACTTGTGATGGACCTATTTCAGGCTGAGGTAAGCTCAGTCACGTCCAGGGGTCAATCCACAAGAAATTTGTAGAAATGGATGGAACTTCAAGGGAGACGTCGGGGGTGGCCTATCGTAGAGGGGATGGATCGGGGCTTGGGCGGCGTTGCTAGCGTCGTGTATCGAATGGTGCGTGTGGCGAGTGGCGTAGGTGGGCGCGGCGAGGGGTGGTGTCAAGTGAACTTACGCAGCGAGATTGTTTTTGGTGTTTAGAGTCTTGGTTTATTGTAAGCAAATTGTGATTAATTTCTCGTACTTTCTAGTTCTTAGTTTAATACGTTGACTTGCACTCGCGGTTAGACTTCTACGTAAGCTGTCTTCTGGTTCTGGCTGGCGTCTATTTATACGCCTGCCGTTGCTGCGGGTGCTTCCGCGAAGGGCTCGCTTTTGCTGATTCGGCGATCGTGGTTCGCCCTGGTTTACTTCTTGTGTTTTGGCGATTTGGAGGATTCGCCGCGGGCGTTTGTCGCAAGCTTCCACAGTGTCATCTTTTCGTGGTTGGTGGCGCCCAATGGGTCACTTGGCGTGGAGTGGGGGAAGTCCGCGCGACCTGATGTGTTTGGTCAGCGTTGGCGGAGTCGGCGAGCGTCGAGCAGCTATGGCGAGTAATATATGCATTATTATACGTGGGGAGAGGCGTTGTAGCGAACTCCTTTTAGGTTCGTTACAAGCTTCCTCCTTGCTTGCTTTGGCCCCCTGGTGTTTAGCAGGATTCGCGAGAGTGCTCGGCAAGTCTGTGCGGCCTCTGTGTTGGCGTACTCCAAATGCTCTCTAAATGAAAGCCTAGTGTCCAGCCTAACTCCTAGGTATTTAAGCGCCCTTTGCGATGTAATGTCGTGTCCGCCGACCGACACTCGAGCTGTCTCCACCTTCTTCCTACTGCTGATCAGAACAGGCTCGGCCTTGTGGGCCGCCAGCTGTAATCCCGCTATGGCGAGCCACGTCTCCACGGCACGGATTGCCCCGTTTACACTACGATGGCGACGTCATCGGCAAACCCCACGACCGGCGTGCCCTCGGGAAGGTTCAGTCGCAGAACTCCATCATACATCGTATTCCACAGGAACGGCCCCAGCACCGACCTCTGCGGGACTCCAGCAGTTACTCTATATGATCTTGTCCCTTCGCTCGTCTTGTACAGCAGCACCCTCTCGCTAAGGTAGCTATCCACTATTCTCAGGAGGTATTCCGGGATCCGTAGCCTCCGTAGGGCTTCCATCGTTTTACCCCAGTCCGCCGAGTTGAACGCGTTTTTTATATCGAGGGTAACCAACAGGCAGTACTGCTTCTGGCCCGCTCTCCAGCGAGTCCCACTGATTGCATTCTCCGCTATGTTGGTGACTATGCCAATGGCATCCAGGGTTGATCTGCCTTTCCGGAAGCCATACTGGTTGGGCGACAAGCCGCCGGCATCTTCAATGGCACGGCTGAGCCTACGTGCAATGAGCTTTTCGCATACCTTTCCCGCGTTGTCTAGGAGACAAATTGGTCTGTACGAGGAAGGCTCACCTGGTGGTTTCCCTGGCTTGTTGAGCAGCAATAGCTTTTGTATCTTCCACCTATCGGGGAAGGTACCTTCTAGGAGAAACTTATTGAAAACCTCGGCGAAGGCGGATGGCTGTAGTGCCAATGCCAGTTTTAAAGCCCTTTTGGGATTGCATCCGGGCCTGGGGCTTTTTTGCTGGGCAGGCTCCTACCGGCTTCCTGGACCTCTGCTTCCGTGATCCTTTCGATGCCCGTGATCGGTGCGTCGCTTTCTAGATGGCCTGGACGCCTCTGTTGCGCGCTTGGGAACAGGGTGCGCACTATGTCCTCGAGGGTGCTGGGGTCCGTTGGCGCCTTTCTCCCGGCACTGAGCCGCTTCATAACGATTTTGTAAGCCCTGCTCCAGGGGTCTTGTTCCGCTGTGTCGCAGAGCTGGAGAAAGCATACCCGCTCGCTGCTCCGTATTGCATGCTTCAGGGCCTTCCTGGCAGTCCTGTACTCCTCATGCGATATGTCGAACCGAGGCGTGCGTCGCGCTCTCTGCATAGCACGTCTGGCCCTTAGACACGTTGTCCGGAGTCTGTCTATTTCGGCGTTCCACCAGACGATTGGCTCGTGGTGCCGCATGAATGGCTTTCGCTGTCTCATGCTCGTGTCACAGGCCTCCTCCATTCGCAAGGCGAGCTGGTTAGCCGACTCGTTGGCGCTTATGTCGCCGAGGGCCTCCCACGTCCCGAGGTTTCTGACGAGGGCGCTGGTGGTGGCGCTCCTCGTGTTTGACCTGCTGGGTCTGGGGCGTTCGCCAATGGTGCAATGAGAAGTACGCCGATGTATGTCAATGAGAAGTACGCCGATGTATGTGAAGCTGGGGAACTAGATAGTATTTGAAGTATTCTGTAGTTAAATGTAAATATAATTGTTAAAGATCATGTTCCTTTTTAATTTAAGTGTTTTCAATTTTTATTTTTATGTTTCTTAAAATACATATGTATTTTACATATTTGTTGAAAATTACAATTTTAATGGTTTAGCAATTTTTTTTTTGCCAATTTTCACAAAATTTTTAGCAATTTTTGCTTAGGAGATTCTGGCAGCACTGCTCACTGGTTCAATGTCTCGATAGTGTTCGAAAGAACACCAAAGAAATTTTTGCGCGTTAATTTATTTGTGGCGTCACCTGCGAGCATCTATTGATACATTCAATTGATACAAAAGAAAGAAATGGATCGCGCCTTTCAGATAGGTAATACACTCTTCAAGCAATTAGAAAGTATTTTTACAAAATTTTTGTCTAATTTAAATATAAACGTCGCAATTCTGCAGGCGAATTGCTATTGCAGGAGCACCGACAGCGAAAAAAGTTCTGCGATCGAAAAATCCACAGAAAAGAAGAAAAATAAAATTTCGTATGTCTGGAAGTATTTCAAAAGGTCTGATGACAAGAAATTCGCCAAGTGCCTAAATTGCGACAAAGAGTACAAGACCAGTGGAAACACTTCTAACTTACATGACCACCTAGAAAGGTTCCATCCGAATTTGAGAAGCCATACTCCCGATTCCGGCATACCAGCTGCAGATTGTGCTGACAGCGATTTGTAATTTACTAAAAAAAAACAGGAAACAACTTGAAATCAGTCCAAAGGAAAGCCAAAGGGTTCGGTAGAACAGCCATCAACACATTTGCAGCTCGTTGGAAAAAAGCTCTCAAAGATGTCACTAGTTGCTGTTCAGGTGTCGGACGGCAATTTCCAATGCGACTACGCGAATATTACCAGCACAATTTTAGATGGAAGAGCCAAGCTGCTCCTGATCGCCAGCGCGACTCCCGGCTGGCTGAGCGCCGAGCTTACACGCTTCGCAGACCTGATGCACTGCCCCCATTAATAAAGCTTTTGAAGACACCAGCAATACATTTTTTTATCGCTTGGCAACAAAGTGGAACAAATGCGATCAAATCCAAAGAAGTTTGAACGAAAATATGTGGATTGGCTAAATAAAAAAACAAGTGTAGCCGTCCCAAACGCCTTAAAGTCAGTGGGACGCCCTGTACTATTAAATTCAAAGAAAAGTCGCAGAGCACGAAGAAGACACGCTGCAGATCTTGTTATACCAGAAGGAGGAAACGACAATTTATTTATTCAAGCGGCAAGCATGACCGCACAAAATCGAGGCAAATACGACCTCGCGTTTGCTTTAATACTGTTATCTCTATGCCCAGAGAAGGCTAAATTAATTCGTAAGGCTGTACGGGACCCAGCCAGACACCCGACACCTATTTCACCCAACGCACAGTGGGCGAAATGGCCAATCTAGCTCCATTTAATTCAAAATTTCATGGCAGAGTCTGTTTAAACTTTTGTGCGGTATCGATTCTAAATACCTCACTGAGTATGAAAGTAATTGCCATTTTGTTTTTCTTTCATATTTCGTAAAGCTGGGATGTGTCAAACCGAACATATGTTGCAACAGCTGTTAAAAACAACTTTTGGCGCCTTTTTTGTTAAGCTGGCAAAAATTTGTGCAAAAAGTGAAAAATCAAAGCGTAGTTAAAATTTATTCTGAACTATCAATTTAAAGACTTGTAGCTATTTGGTCAAAGGTGTATATGACGTTTAGTTACATGTACTAGCTTAAAACAGCTGTGGAAGTTAACCTTTGTAAAAGCTTCGCTCAAAAAACATATTGCATTGTTTGGTGGAGTGCATCTTGTGAGACGGATACGATCTGGTTTCAATTGTTTTGATATACATTTTCAAAGGTATTCTTAATTTGATGTCCAAAATGATCTGCATATGGCTGCCGAAACTAATAAAAAATTAAATTTTTGGAAAATATCCATCCCAAGACGAACCATTTTTTCAGTTTGGTGCAACGAAAAGGTCGCTACCAAAAAGTCTATTGCGGTTGAAAATTACATATTTTCAAATGTGTTTAATAAAAATGATTATTCCCACGAACAACACAAAGAAATACAAAGAAGGATAAGAACATTTGTAAGCGTGTTGCTGCAAAATGGAAGAAATGCAATAGAATATTGTCACATTTCGAGAACTATAACAAGCAGTGGGTTAGTGGACGACTGTATATAAACCAAATTGAACAAAGCTAAATCTCTTGCAATTTAAAAAAAAAAATGTTAACCTGAAGCAGTATTACCGGCTATTAACAATCATGTTGAAATAAAAATTTCATTAAGATATCTCTTAAATGACGCTTGTTATTAATTTAATGCCGCTAAATTGGCCGTTTCGCCTACTGTGCAATGGGGCGTTTGCCCTGCTTTTCGACAAAGATCTCAGCAAAGAGCAGTAAAGTGCAACGCCTTTATTTTTAAATAAAAGGTTAAAAATATTTTCAATACTTGTTTTCACTATGACTAATAATTTAAATATACATTATAAAAAAAGGCAGTGCCTCACCCACTTTTTTAAAATACATTTCCTATTGATTATATCTATCCAATAACAAAAACCGAATAATAAAATCTTGTTTGGTTCGCGAGTTAATAATTTTGGCCAACAAAAGTGGTCGTTCGGTCCATAGTGCAGCGTACTTTTAATGCATGGGTGCACCGGCGTTCTCATGTACTTTGTGTGTGTTATAGTATTGCTGGCCACTAAAACTGAAATTTTGGTTTTTGTTGCAATTTTTATTGAGTTTCTAGCGTATTTTTAAGTATTGGTGTACACGATTTATCACATTCTGCATGTATAGGTTTTACCACCGCTGGCATTTGTGGACTATGTAAGGTGGGGCCAGCGCCGCACATTGTACAAGGCGGAGCGGCAGCGACCTGCACCCGTGATGACCGTAAGCCCGCACGGAGCGGCAGGAACCGGCGGGCTTTTTTGCTATTATTATTATACCCGATACTCAAAATGAGTTTAGGGGTATATTAGATTTGTGGTGAAAGTGGATGTGTGTAACGTCCAGAAGGAAGCGTTTCCGACCCCATAAAGTATATATATTCTTGATCAGCATCAATAGCCGAGTCGATTGAGCCATGTCTGTCTGTCCGTCCGTCCGTCCGTCCGTCCGTCCGTCCGTCCGTCCGTCCGTCCGTCCCTATTAGCGCCTAGTGCTCAAAGACTATAAGAGCTAGAGCAACGACATTTTGTATCCAGACTTCTGTGATATGTCACTGTTACAAGTGTATTTCAAAACTTCGCCCCGCCCACTTCCGCCCCCACAAAAGACGAAAATCTGTGGCATCCATAATTTTAAAGATACGAGAAAACAAAAAACGCAGAATCGTAGAGAATGACCATATCTTCTAGACTGCAGAATCTGAATCAGATCGTATTATTATTATAGCCAGAATGAAGAAAAAAATTTCATTTTTTCTCGCCCTGTCTCTCTAACACACACGTATCATAGCCGGCTTTTGCAGAGCGCAAAACATTAGCGCCTAGATCTCAGAGACTATAAGAGCTAGAGCAACCAAATTTTTTATCCAGATTCCTATAATATCGGACCTTGACGAGTTTGTTTCAAAATTTCGCCCCACCTCCTTCCGCCCCCGCAAAGTGCGAAAATCTGTGGCATCCACAGATCTCAGAGACTATTAGACTTGACTGTCGAGCTCTCACTGTTACAAAACTATTTGTAATTTTTCACTGCATAACTCACTGTTACAAGTGTATTTATTTTTGCTCAGAGAGCTCACTGCTACAAGTGTGTTTCAAAATTTCGCCCCACCCCCTTCCGCAGCCATAAACAACGAAAATCTGTGGCAACCACAATTTTGAAGATAGGAGAAAATTAAAAACGCACAATCATAGAGACGGGCCATATCTACCAGATTGCCGAATCTTGCCGAATCCGAATAAGATCGGATTATTATTATAGCCAAAAGTAACAAATCAATTTGCAGTGGCTACGCAGCGCCCGTCGACACGTTCTGACTGACTTTCTGTCTCTCTCGCACGCACTCTTTGTCGTTTAATGTAGCTATACTGACTATGTATCGGGTATAAATGTAGAGTTGCGGTCGCAGCAGCAATTCACAACGTTCCCCCTCGTTTTTTGTTAATATTACGGGTTATTTTAGTTATTTTATGCGTTAATTTGTAATTATAAGGGTCGACAAAGACATAAACGACAAGCACAGGTTCTGTAACCAAGCGACCAGAAACAGCACGTGGTGCAGTTCTAAAGCTCCGCATACCAGCATACCAGACGCTCTTCCTGCCACATGAACGAGATGCGTCTCAACAAACGGGACGCAACGATAACTATCATTCCCAGCCAAGTCCCGCGCCTTGGCAACATACAAAAATCCTTTTAGGCGGTCCAAATGGCCCAAAATGTTTGGAGTAAAAGTGCTGAAGTTTCTTTTTTTTGCAACATTCAAATTAAACCCAGACCCATTAGAAATTCTTTTTTTTTTTAATTAGATCTCGCAGAGTTACTAACGATCATCCAACTATGTATGAATTTAATGTAATTATAAGTAAAATGAAATGGAAAACACGATGTGTGTGATTCACTCGGTGCTGGTGTCGTCGCCGCGCAAAATAGCGCTCGAGCAGCTGTGCCGCAACAATATGGCGCGCCTACCAAGACGCCGAGGCATTTTGAAGATCTATGCCGTACATAATAAGCGCAAGAAGAAACCCGAACCACCACAACTAACTACATGATGCCACTCGACGTGGAAAAAGTCGCAGCTGTTATGCCAAAAGGGGACAGAAATCTATTGGCAGTAATTTCGAAGGATCAGCCAGAGGGCAGCTCCTGGATTGGGCTAGGCCAGATGCAAAACGTTTCGGTCTCTGAAGGATCACATAGGGCAGCGCCCCAATGGTTTCTGCCTCTGGCATTCTGGAACAGATGCAAATCCGACCGTGTTTGCCACGGGCGCGGAGCCACACATCCAGCAACCCCGGTGGAGTTGCATCCGTTGTTCGACCAAAATTTCCCGGTACATGTCCAGGCACAAGACCAATTCTGTTGGCGACAGAATTATTTGAAATACAAAAATTTAGTTGGATAGTTGTAGGTTGGACGTATGTTGAACAAATGCGAGACACACCGCATGTTGCTTCCCTTTTATAGGCTGCGGACCACGCAAAATTTAAGCAGGGCTGCGCAGCTTCTGCCGCAGCTGCTGCCGATTACGCTTTTTCCCGTCAGATTTTTTGTCTGGTTTTGAAGATCAAATGCGGGAAAAATTAGTGAATTGCGGGAAACGGGAATTCTGGATTTTTTATAATTGTGTTTGGCTTTTTTTTTCAGCTTTTTTTAATGTTGCCACCGGTTACATAAAAGTGTGCAAATTATGGTCGGTTCATCATTTTTTTAACGATATTTTCCAATACAACTAGTTTACCAGATTATTTAGAAATTCTAAAACAGGTTGACTTTTTCCGTCAACAAAATCTTGTGCGCTAAGAAATTGAATGCAAATTGAATTGAATAGCGATATTAATAATAATAATAATAAAGAGAGAAAATATCAGCAACAGCACTAGGTTTTGGAGTGAGGCTTACTTCTATAAAGATTCTGGTGAAAACCGCAGATTTCTTGACCTGGCAGCTGTTGCACTTCAAATGCTATCATTGTCGTGGTCAAACGCGGAAACTGAGCGGGTATTAAGACCCCAAAAGAGAGTTTGCGGACCACCTTGTATAATTTTATCATGCTTAGTAGTGTGTCTGTGTGTGTAGGTTTCCTACTCCGTTGCTCTGTTTGGACTTATGTAAGTCTTGTGATGACATTTGTGTCTAGTGATGGACTGTTTCGTGCATATCTTAAAATACATATGTATTTTATATATTTGTTGAAAATTAAAATTTTAATGGTTTAGCAATTTTGTTTGCCAATTTTTACAAAATTTTTAGCATCTTTTGCTTAGGAGATTCTGGCAGCACTGCTCACTGGTTCAATGTCTCGATAGTGTTCGAAAGAACACCAAAGAAATTTTTGCGCGTTAATTTATTTGTGGCGTCACCTGCGAGCATCTATTGATACATTCAATTGATACAAAAGAAAGAAATGGATCGCGCCTTTCAGATAGGTAATACACTCTTCAAACAATTAGAAAGTATTTTTACAAAATTTTTGTCTAATTTAAGGCAAACGTCGCAATTCTGCAGCGAATTGCAATTGCAGGAGCACCGACAGCGAAAAAAGTTCTGCGATCGAAAAATCCACAGAAAAGAAGAAAAATAAAATTTCGTATGTCTGGAAGTATTTCAAAAGGTCTGATGACAAGAAATTCGCCAAGTGCCTAAATTGCGACAAAGAGTACAAGACCAGGGGAAACACTTCTAACTTACATGACCACCTAGAAAGGTTCCATCCGAATTTGAGAAGCCATACTCCCGATTCCGGCATACCAGCTGCAGATTGTGCTGACAGCGATTTGTAATTTACTAAAAAAAACAGGAAACAACTTGAAATGTCGGGAAAAACGAAAAAAATATAAGAACTTTGTGAACAAAGAAATCAGTCCAAAGGAAAGTTCGGTTCGGTAGAACAGCCATCAACACATTTGCAGCTCGTTGGAAAAAAGCTCTCAAAGATGTCACTAGTTTCTGTTCAGGTGTCGGACGGCAATTTCCAATGCGACTACGCGAATATTACCAGCACAATTTTAGATGGAAGAGCCAAGCTGCTCCTGATCGCCAGCGCGACTCCCGGCTGGCTGAGCGCCGAGCTTACACGCTTCGCAGACCTGATGCACTGCCCCCATTAATAAAGCTTTTGAAGACACCAGCAATACATTTTTTTATCGCTTGGCAACAAAGTGGAACAAATGCGATCAAATCCAAAGAAGTTTGAACGAAAATATGTGGATTGGCTAAATAAAAAACAAATGTAGCCGTCCCAAACGCCTTAAAGTCAGTGGGACGCCCTGTACTATTAAATTCAAAGAAAAGTCGCAGAGCACGAAGAAGACACGCTGCAGATCTTGTTATACCAGAAGGAGGAAACGACAATTTATTTATTCAAGCGGCAAGCATGACCGCACAAAATCGAGGCAAATACGACCTCGCGTTTGCTTTAATACTGTTATCTCTATGCCCAGAGAAGGCTAAATTAATTCGTAAGGCTGTACGGGACCCAGCCAGAAACCCGACACCTATTTCACCCAACGCACAGTGGGCGAAATGGCCAATCTAGCTCCATTTAATTCAAAATTTCATGGCAGAGTCTGTTTAAACTTTTGTGCGGTATCGATTCTAAATACCTCACTGAGTATGAAAGTAATTGCCATTTTGTTTTTCTTTCATATTTCGTAAAGCTGAGATATGTCAAACCGAATATATGTTGCAACAGCTGTTAAAAACAACTTTTGGCGCCTTTTTTGTTAAGCTGGCAAAATTTGTGCAAAAAGTGAAAAATCAAAGCGTAGTTAAAATTTATTCTGAACTATCAATTTAAAGACTTGTAGCTATTTGGTCAAAGGTGTATATGACGTTTAGTTACATGTACTAGCTTAAAACAGCTGTGGAAGTTAACCTTTGTAAAAGCTTCGCTCAAAAAACATATTGCATTGTTTGGTGGAGTGCATCTTGTGAGACGGATACGATCTGGTTTCAATTGTTTTGATATACATTTTCAAAGGTATTCTTAATTTGGATGTCCAAAATGATCTGCATATGGCTGCCGAAACTAATAAAAAATTAAATTTTTGGAAAATATCCATCCCAAGACGAACCATTTTTTCAGTTTGGTGCAACGAAAAGGTCGCTACCAAAAAGTCTATTGCGGTTGAAAATTACATATTTTCAAATGTGTTTAATAAATAATGATTATTCCCACGAACAACACAAAGAAATACAAAGAAGGATAAGAACATTTGTAAGCGTGTTGCTGCAAAAATGGAAGAAATGCAATAGAATATTGTCACATTTCGAGAACTATAACAAGCAGTGGGTTAGTGGACGACTGTATATAAACCAAATTGAACAAAGCTAAATCTCTTGCAATTTAAAAAAAAAAATGTTAACCTGAAGCAGTATTACCGGCTATTAACAATCATGTTGAAATAAAAATTTCATTAAGATATCTCTTAAATGACGCTTGTTATTAATTTAATGCCGCTAAATTGGCCGTTTCGCCTACTGTGCAACGGGGCGTTTGCCCTGCTTTTCGACAAAGATCTCAGCAAAGAGCAGTAAAGTGCAACGCCTTTATTTTTAAATAAAAAGGTTAAAAATATTTTCAATACTTGTTTTTCACTATGACTAATAATTTAAATATACATTATAAAAAAAGGCAGTGCCTCACCCACTTTTTTAAAATACATTTCCTATTGATTATATCTATCCAATAACAAAAAAACCGAATAATAAAATCTTGTTTGGTTCGCGAGTTAATAATTTTGGCCAACAAAAGTGGTCGTTCGGTCCATAGTGCAGCGTACTTTAATGCATGGGTGCACCGGCGTTCTCATGTACTTTGTGTGTGTTATAGTATTGCTGGCCACTAAAACTGAAATTTTGGTTTTGTTGCAATTTTTATTGAGTTTCTAGCGTATTTTTAAGTATTGGTGTACACGCATTATCACATTCTGCATGTATAGGTTTTACCACCGCTGGCATTTGTGGACTATGTAAGGTGGGGGCCAGCGCCGCACATTGTACAAGGCGGAGCGGCAGCGACCTGCACCCGCATGACCGTAAGCCCGCACGGAGCGGCAGGAACCGGCGGGCTTGCTTACTATAATTTTTTGTTAATATTATGGGTTATTTTAGTTATTTTATGCGTTAATTTGTAATTATAAGGGTCGACAAAGACATAAACGACAAGCACAGGTTCTGTAACCAAGCGACCAGAAACAGCACGTGGTGCAGTTCTAAAGCTCCGCATACCAGCATACCAGACGCTCTTCCTGCCACATGAACGAGATGCGTCTCAACAAACGGGACGCAACGATAACTATCATTCCCAGCCAAGTCCCGCGCCTTGGCAACATACAAAAATCCTTTTAGGCGGTCCAAATGGCCCAAAATGTTTGGAGTAAAAGGGCTGAAGTTTCTTTTTTTTGCAACATTCAAATTAAACCCAGACCCATTAGAAATTCTTTTTTTTTTAATTAGATCTCGCAGAGTTACTAACGATTATCCAACTATGTATGAATTTAATGTAATTATAAGTAAAATGAAATGGAAAACACGATGTGTGTGATTCACTCGGTGCTGGTGTCGTCGCCGCGCAAAATAGCGCTCGAGCAGCTGTGCCGCGACAATATGGCGCGCCTACCAAGACGCCGAGGCATTTTGAAGATCTATGCCGTACAT
This sequence comes from Drosophila lowei, assembly GCA_008121275.1. Lineage (NCBI taxonomy): Eukaryota > Metazoa > Arthropoda > Insecta > Diptera > Drosophilidae > Drosophila > Drosophila lowei. The sequence continues at coordinate 55,045,651 of CM017781.1, read as the reverse complement.
AATAAGGGCAAGAAGAAACCCGAACCACCAGCAGTAATTTCCGATGGTACCGCGAGCCAGAGGAGCAGTACCTGGATTGGGCTCCCGGCCAGATGCAAAACGTTTCGGTCTCGAAGGATCACATAGGGCAGCTCTGGGAGGTAGCTGGCTCTGGCATTCGGTTACTGAACTCCTGTAATGACACACAACGCCCCAATGGTTTCCGCCTCTAAGCGAACAGATGCAAATCCGACCGTGTTTGCCACGGGCGCGGAGCCACACATCCAGCAACCCCGGTGGAGTTGCATCCGTTGTTCGACCAAAATTTCCCGGTACATGTCCAGGCACAAGACCAATTCTGTTGGCGACAGAATTATTTGAAATACAAAATTTAGTTGGATAGTTGTAGGTTGGACGTATGTTGAACAAATGCGAGACACACCGCATGTTGCTTCCCTTTTATAGGCTGCGGACCACGCAAAATTTAAGCAGGGCTGCGCAGCTTCAATCAGTGCTGCCGACTACGCTTTTTTCCCGTCAGATTTTTTGTCTGGTTTTGAAGATCAAATGCGGGAAAAATTTGTGAATTGCGGGAAACGGGAATTCTGGATTTTTTATAATTGTGTTTGGCTTTTTTCAGCTTTTTTAATGTTGCCACCGGTTACATAAAAAGTGTGCAAATTATGGCCGGTTCATCATTTTTTTTAACGATATTTTCCAATACAACTAGTTTACCAGATTATTTAGAAATTCTAAAACAGGTTGACTTTTTTCCGTCAACAAAATCTTGTGCGCTAAGAAATTGAATGCAAATTGAATTGAATAGCGATATTAATTTAATAAAGAGAGAAAATATCAGCAACAGCACTAGGTTTTGGAGTGAGGCTTACTTCTATAAAGATTCTGGTGAAAACCGCAGATTTCTTGACCTGGCAGCTGTTGCACTTCAAATGCTATCATTGTCGTGGTCAAACGCGGAAACTGAGCGGGTATTAAGACCCCAAAAGAGAGTTTGCGGACCACCTTGTATAATTTTATCATGCTTAGTAGTGTGTCTGTGTGTGTAGGTTTCCTACTCCGTTGCTCTGTTTGGGCTTATGTAAGTCTTGTGATGACATTTGTGTCTAGTGATGGACTGTTTCGTGCATATCTTAAAATACATATGTATTTTATATATTTGTTGAAAATTAAAATTTTAATGGTTTAGCAATTTTGTTTGCCAATTTTCACAAAATTTTTAGCATCTTTTGCTTAGGAGATTCTGGCAGCACTGCTCACTGGTTCAATGTCTCGATAGTGTTCGAAAGAACACCAAAGAAATTTTTGCGCGTTAATTTATTTGTGGCGTCACCTGCGAGCATCTATTGATACATTCAATTGATACAAAAGAAAGAAATGGATCGCGCCTTTCAGATAGGTAATACACTCTTCAAGCAATTAGAAAGTATTTTTACAAAATGTTTGTCTAATTTAAGGCAAACGTCGCAATTCTGCAGCGAATTGCAATTGCAGGAGCACCGACAGCGAAAAAAGTTCTGCGATCGAAAAATCCACAGAAAAGAAGAAAAATAAAATTTCGTATGTCTGGAAGTATTTCAAAAGGTCTGATGACAAGAAATTCGCCAAGTGCCTAAATTGCGACAAAGAGTACAAGACCAGGGGAAACACTTCTAACTTACATGACCACCTAGAAAGGTTCCATCCGAATTTGAGAAGCCATACTCCCGATTCCGGCATACCAGCTGCAGATTGTGCTGACAGCGATTTGTAATTTACTAAAAAAAAACAGGAAACAACTTGAAATGTCGGGAAAAACGAAAAATAATAAGAACTTTGTGAACAACTTGAAATCAGTCCAAAGGAAAGCCAAAGGGTTCGGTAGAACAGCCATCAACACATTTGCAGCTCGTTGGAAAAAAAGCTCTCAAAGATGTCACTAGTTTCTGTTCAGGTGTCGGACGGCAATTTCCAATGCGACTACGCGAATATTACCAGCACAATTTTAGATGGAAGAGCCAAGCTGCTCCTGATCGCCAGCGCGACTCCCGGCTGGCTGAGCGCCGAGCTTACACGCTTCGCAGACCTGATGCACTGCCCCCATTAATAAAGCTTTTGAAGACACCAGCAATACATTTTTTTATCGCTTGGCAACAAAGTGGAACAAATGCGATCAAATCCAAAGAAGTTTGAACGAAAATATGTGGATTGGCTAAATAAAAAAACAAGTGTAGCCGTCCCAAACGCCTTAAAGTCAGTGGGACGCCCTGTACTATTAAATTCAAAGAAAAGTCGCAGAGCACGAAGAAGACACGCTGCAGATCTTGTTATACCAGAAGGAGGAAACGACAATTTATTTATTCAAGCGGCAAGCATGACCGCACAAAATCGAGGCAAATACGACCTCGCGTTTGCTTTAATACTGTTATCTCTATGCCCAGAGAAGGCTAAATTAATTCGTAAGGCTGTACGGGACCCAGCCAGAAACCCGACACCTATTTCACCCAACGCACAGTGGGCGAAATGGCCAATCTAGCTCCATTTAATTCAAAATTTCATGGCAGAGTCTGTTTAAACTTTTGTGCGGTATCGATTCTAAATACCTCACTGAGTATGAAAGTAATTGCCATTTTATTTTTCTTTCATATTTCGTAAAAGCTGGGATGTGTCAAACCAAACATATGTTGCAACAGCTGTTAAAAACAACTTTTGGCGCCTTTTTTGTTAAGCTGGCAAAAATTTGTGCAAAAAGTGAAAAATCAAAGCGTAGTTAAAATTTATTCTGAACTATCAATTTAAAGACTTGTAGCTATTTGGTCAAAGGTGTATATGACGTTTAGTTACATGTACTAGCTTAAAACAGCTGTGGAAGTTAACCTTTGTAAAAGCTTCGCTCAAAAAACATATTGCATTGTTTGGTGGAGTGCATCTTGTGAGACGGATACGATCTGGTTTCAATTGTTTTTGATATACATTTTCAAAGGTATTCTTAATTTGGATGTCCAAAATGATCTGCATATGGCTGCCGAAACTAATAAAAAATTAAATTTTTGGAAAATATCCATCCCAAGACGAACCATTTTTTCAGTTTGGTGCAACGAAAAGGTCGCTACCAAAAAGTCTATTGCGGTTGAAAATTACATATTTTCAAATGTGTTTAATAATAATGATTATTCCCACGAACAACACAAAGAAATACAAAGAAGGATAAGAACATTTGTAAGCGTGTTGCTGCAAAAATGGAAGAAATGCAATAGAATATTGTCACATTTCGAGAACTATAACAAGCAGTGGGTTAGTGGACGACTGTATATAAACCAAATTGAACAAAGCTAAATCTCTTGCAATTTAAAAAAAAAAATGTTAACCTGAAGCAGTATTACCGGCTATTAACAATCATGTTGAAATAAAAATTTCATTAAGATATCTCTTAAATGACGCTTGTTATTAATTTAATGCCGCTAAATTGGCCGTTTCGCCTACTGTGCAACGGGGCGTTTGCCCTGCTTTTCGACAAAGATCTCAGCAAAGAGCAGTAAAGTGCAACGCCTTTATTTTTAAATAAAAAGGTTAAAAATATTTTCAATACTTGTTTTTCACTATGACTAATAATTTAAATATACATTATAAAAAAAGGCAGTGCCTCACCCACTTTTTTTAAAATACATTTCCTATTGATTATATCTATCCAATAACAAAAAAACCGAATAATAAAATCTTGTTTGGTTCGCGAGTTAATAATTTTGGCCAACAAAAGTGGTCGTTCGGTCCATAGTGCAGCGTACTTTAATGCATGGGTGCACCGGCGTTCTCATGTACTTTGTGTGTGTTATAGTATTGCTGGCCACTAAAACTGAAATTTTGGTTTTTGTTGCAATTTTTATTGAGTTTCTAGCGTATTTTTAAGTATTGGTGTACACGATTTATCACATTCTGCATGTATAGGTTTTACCACCGCTGGCATTTGTGGACTATGTAAGGTGGGGGCCAGCGCCGCACATTGTACAAGGCGGAGCGGCAGCGACCTGCACCCGCATGACCGTAAGCCCGCACGGAGCGGCAGGAACCGGCGGGCTTGCTTACTATAATTTTTTGTTAATATTATGGGTTATTTTAGTTATTTTATGCGTTAATTTGTAATTATAAGGGTCGACAAAGACATAAACGACAAGCACAGGTTCTGTAACCAAGCGACCAGAAACAGCACGTGGTGCAGTTCTAAAGCTCCGCATACCAGCATACCAGACGCTCTTCCTGCCACATGAACGAGATGCGTCTCAACAAACGGGACGCAACGATAACTATCATTCCCAGCCAAGTCCCGCGCCTTGGCAACATACAAAATCCTTTTAGGCGGTCCAAATGGCCCAAAATGTTTGGAGTAAAAGGGCTGAAGTTTCTTTTTTTTGCAACATTCAAATTAAAACCCAGACCCATTAGAAATTCTTTTTTTAATTAGATCTCGCAGAGTTACTAACGATTATCCAACTATGTATGAATTTAATGTAATTATAAGTAAAATGAAATGGAAAACACGATGTGTGTGATTCACTCGGTGCTGGTGTCGTCGCCGCGCAAAATAGCGCTCGAGCAGCTGTGCCGCAACAATATGGCGCGCCTACCAAGACGCCGAGGCATTTTGAAGATCTATGCCGTACATAATAAGGGCAAGAAGAAACCCGAACCACCAGCAGTAATTTCCGATGGTACCGCGAGCCAGAGGAGCAGTACCTGGATTGGGCTCCCGGCCAGATGCAAAACGTTTCGGTCTCGAAGGATCACATAGGGCAGCTCTGGGAGGTAGCTGGCTCTGGCATTCGGTTACTGAACTCCTGTAATGACACACAACGCCCCAATGGTTTCCGCCTCTAAGCGAACAGATGCAAATCCGACCGTGTTTGCCACGGGCGCGGAGCCACACATCCAGCAACCCCGGTGGAGTTGCATCCGTTGTTCGACCAAAATTTCCCGGTACATGTCCAGGCACAAGACCAATTCTGTTGGCGACAGAATTATTTGAAATACAAAATTTAGTTGGATAGTTGTAGGTTGGACGTATGTTGAACAAATGCGAGACACACCGCATGTTGCTTCCCTTTTATAGGCTGCGGACCACGCAAAATTTAAGCAGGGCTGCGCAGCTTCAATCAGTGCTGCCGATTACGCTTTTTCCCGTCAGATTTTTTGTCTGGTTTTGAAGATCAAATGCGGGAAAAATTTGTGAATTGCGGGAAACGGGAATTCTGGATTTTTTATAATTGTGTTTGGCTTTTTTCAGCTTTTTTAATGTTGCCACCGGTTACATAAAAAGTGTGCAAATTATGGCCGGTTCATCATTTTTTTTAACGATATTTTCCAATACAACTAGTTTACCAGATTATTTAGAAATTCTAAAACAGGTTGACTTTTTTCCGTCAACAAAATCTTGTGCGCTAAGAAATTGAATGCAAATTGAATTGAATAGCGATATTAATTTAATAAAGAGAGAAAATATCAGCAACAGCACTAGGTTTTGGAGTGAGGCTTACTTCTATAAAGATTCTGGTGAAAACCGCAGATTTCTTGACCTGGCAGCTGTTGCACTTCAAATGCTATCATTGTCGTGGTCAAACGCGGAAACTGAGCGGGTATTAAGACCCCAAAAAGAGAGTTTGCGGACCACCTTGTATAATTTTATCATGCTTAGTAGTGTGTCTGTGTGTGTAGGTTTCCTACGCCGTTGCTCTGTTTGGGCTTATGTAAGTCTTGTGATGACATTTGTGTCTAGTGATGGACTGTTTCGTGCATATCTGTCTGTTAGTAGATATTAAATAAGAAAATAATAAGCGTAAATATACTTTACCCAAATGGAAAATTATGCTAATGTGAAGTCGTGTATGAAATATATTACGTATATTTACATATCTATATCCGCTTATTATATTGGTTTATTCTATATTAAACAAAATTAGCATCTAAAGCATATACAAAATAATAGTTCCTCTGATATCGTGGGGCAAGCTTCTTCAGTGTCATAATACTGTAATAATGCTAAAGTAAAAGGTATGTTAGTCCAGAAACCGAAAATGAAACTAACCAAACTCTGAAAACGAAAGAGGATACAATCACATATACTAACACATGCAAAGCGTTGCTGGGCTGGCTGGCTCATGAAGACCCTGGGATCTAATCTAGAAGTTTCGCTCTGTGAAATGTTCGGTGTATGAACTGGCACATTTATATGCTGTATGGTTAGTGATACTAGGCTTTAGACTTTGCTAACTTTGCTGCGAAGAGAGAGATAGCATAATAGAAAAAACGTAAAATTAAGGTTCGTAGCCGTCTCTAAACACGTCTCCCGGCTATCGGTTGAATAACTAAGGCACCATTTGTGACGAAGTGATGTTTTCCAACACAAATTACAGAAATAATAATATAATCTCTGCCTCAGCTCAACTGGAAAGCCAAGCTGACGAATATATATCTTTCGCTCTCACTGCATACTGTTCTCATAAGGCTGTTTCTGTTTTTTTTAGGTTAGTCAGTTAGCAAAGTCTAATGTCTACGTCCAATATAAGTGCGATGTGCAGCCCTGCCCTGCTAGCGCTGCCAACTGCTGTCAATTGTGTATTCTGTCAACGTGCTTGTTTGGGCCATTGTTTTGTTCCTGCAGACAAATCATGGTAACCACTACACCGGAAAATGAGGTGCTCACCTCGACCTCAACAGTGACCGGTCTGCCCCAGAAACGCTACTATCGCCAGCGAGCCCACTCTAATCCAATAGCGGATCATTGTTTCGACTAGTAAGTAGATCGTACTCGAATGTCTGCGGGAAATTTCACTAAACTATTTTTTTCTTATAGCCCAGCACGGCCAGAGGATGTGGACTGGCGTTCCCTGTACCCGAGCATTCGGGCCGACCAAGAAGTAAGTTTTGCCGACATTGGTTGTGGCTACGGTGGCTTTCTGGTCACACTTGGTGAACTGTTTCCCGAAAAGATATCTATTGGGATGGAAATACGGGTCAAAGTTTCAGACTATGTATTGGATCGCATTACGGCCCTCAGACACAGGAGCTCGGATACTGGTGCCTATCAAAACATCGCCTGCCTGCGCACCAACGCTATGAAGTATCTACCCAACTACTTTCGGAAGGGGCAGCTCGAGAAGATGTTCTTCCTCTATCCAGATCCTCACTTTAAGCGTGCCAAGCACAAGTGGCGCATAATCAACCAGGCCCTGCTCTCCGAGTACGCGTATGTCTTGCGCAAGGGAGTGAGTACCGCTTTGTCTCCCGTTTAGTTTGTTCTTCATAGACTCATACACTGATGATCGTTTTTGCAGGGCTTAGTGTACACCATAACAGATGTGGAGAACCTGCACAATTGGATTGTGTCACACATGGACGAGCATCCGCTGTACGAGCGTCTTGACGAAAAGGAGGCAGTAAGTTTAACACGAAGGGCAATCAAATGGCAGATTTGTTAAAAATTTTCTTGTTGTCTCCACCAGAATACGGATCCCATTACACCGAAGCTATACCAGAGCAGCGAGGAGGGTGCCAAGGTGGTACGCAACAAAGGTGATCACTTCCTGGCCATATTCCGCCGCCTCTAAGGCAGCTTTCGATTTATTTGCGTACTCGTTAAAAATAAAAAAAATAACAATAGAACAGATCATTTATTTCTTTGGATAAACTCGTTGCGGTAGCCGATGCCCTCGCAGCTGACTACAGTCTGTCCAGACTGATTAATGTCGACACTGAATTTCACGCCAGTCATTTTTTCGGCGACGTAGATGGCGGTGCGGGTGTGTTGAGTGAGGGGGCCGGTGCGGAAGCGGGAGCAGCCGCTAGCGAGGGCCATGAAGATAATCAGCTGGTCCTGAAGGTTGGCATCCACACAGATCTCCGTACTCATGTAACCCGCTAGTTGGGAGGATGCGTCTGATCCTAGCATATGAGCTAGAACCTTCTTCTGGCCCAAGGCGGAGGAGCCCAGAACACAGCCGGTGGATGTGTGGGCCACCATTACGATCCCCGCCCCATTGTCGCGCGCCTTTTCTGGGGAGTGCTTAATCACTTGAATCCGGCAGTCTTGGTACGGCCAGAGTTTGTGAATCTCACGGGTGGCCGTCTCCTGCATGTCGGTCGCAAGGCTCATGGGTATACGGCCGGCGCAGAACGCCACTCCATCTACCTTCTGGGGCTGGCCGAAATCTAGGAACTGGCTCGCACTCAACTGGCGCACCGGCTCCACATCCAGCTGGCAGCGTCCGTTGCCTCTTGGAAAGAAACCGTAGTGCAGAACCTTCAGCTCGAAGGCGATGCCGAAGCGTTTCAGGTTCGGCTGCAGCACCTGCAACATGTATTCCACCTGGGGCGCAAAGGACACATTCGTTCCGCCAGTCACATCAACGCGCGACGGCCTGCCGGCGAAGAGGAGGACGGGCAAGACCGTTTGGTAGATCAGCGTGATGCTGGCCGCCGTGTGCGTATCTTCCCTATACATGTCTCCTATTATGGTGCGGGGCCTGAATTCCAGCTCCGTCGAGAGCAGAGCGTTGCCGATGACGTCGGCATTGGTTATTTCCCTGAGCATGTTAACGGCATGCAGATGCTGGTTGGCCAGGCCGGGCTTGGGTCGGTTGGCGCGAATCTTGACAACGCGGATGGGACGCCTGAGGATGCAACTTAAGCTGAGAGCGTTGCGCAGGGCCTGCCCTCCGCCCTCCAAATAGGAGCCATCTATTTCTATTAACTCTTTGATGTCCATATTTCTAAAATAATTCTCTAATTACGAGGAGAGAAGTCTGTGACCTTTACTGTTTTAAATACTGATTTGTTTTCAATCAAATGTGGAGGTCTTTTTTAGGTACATTCAGTAAAAGGCGGGTTGGCAGCCCTGCCATGCATTGTCTCCCTCCCTCCTCCTCCTTCCCTCTTCCACCCACTCACCATCACTCTACCAATACCCAATACTCGCATTGTTTGCTGTTGTCTGCAGCGCAATTGCATGTTGCATGCAGCCAGAAAATTTCCACTGCTACTGTTCTGTTCTACTACCCCTTTTGCAAGATGTCACAAGTTTACCTACTGCCGGTAGCCGTATTCTTGCTGTTCCAGGTGTCCTTTATTGGCACGTAAGTTTCCTGTCAAAGAAATATGCTTAAACTGCTAACTGAGCACGAAACATTTTTGGTTCACCCTTCAAGGTACATTGCCGCGGTCCTGGAAGGTCACGTTGTCCCCACGGTGCCGTATATAAGTGATGCTGCCACTTATTCGCCCGAGAGCTGCGTGTTCGGCCAACTCATTAATATCGGCAGTGTTCTGTGTGAGTCTCCCTCTCGAGTGGCTGGCTAATGAGTCATGTGCCGAAGCTGGTCAGCAACTCTGTTTCTTTTTCGGGGTTGTTTTATTAATTGTTGTTTGGCTTGCAGTAGGAATTACCATCTATGTACGCTACAGACAAGTGATGCAGTTGTACGAGCACCATCCCGATCTGGACAGCGCTGTGAAGCGTCACAGTCGCGTGGCGTTGTGGTGCGGAATGCTATCCTGTCTGGGCATTAGCTTCGTGGGCAACTTCCAGGAGACAAATGTGCGCATTGTGCACTTCATTGGCGCTTTCTGCTGCTTCGGCTGCGGCACTCTTTACTTCTGGATGCAGGCGCTCATTTCGTACATGATTTATCCCATGTCTGGGACTCGAATTTACGCCCATCTGCGTCTGGGTATGTCCGTCTGCTGTACGATACTCTTCATCCTACTTGCCGTGACCGGGCTCATGTCGCACATCCTATTCAAGGGCCAGAACCCCAGGAAATGGTGAGCAACCGTTTGTGGACGTTAAAAGTATCTCTCATAAGCATCTGTATTCATTTTAGGTATCCTTCGGACGGTGGCTGGTACTTTCACGTGATCAGTAGCATTTCAGAGTGGATCATTGCCACCATATTTAGCTTTTTCATTCTGACATTTACCACAGAGTTCCGCGATATCTCGCTCTCGCATCCCCATATTGCATTGATGTCCTACTCTACAACAATTTAAAATTTATTGACCGAGTATTACTTGGATGAGAGAAAGCCAGTCAATTTGACAAGTTGATACAGCATCCATCTCTCTAAAATAAAATTAGGAATGATTCCCCCATATGTAATGGAGAATGGAGAAAGATGATGGGGAGAAAAATTCCCCATGACATTATGTTTTTTTCTGCATTCGCTTTTCCATACATTGCAGTGTATTCATAATTTCACGCGAAGCTATGTTCTTCAGCCCTCCCCTTCGACAAGGAAGAATTTTCTGCATGGTGCTTATCCCCTTGATCTCCTTCTCTCCGTCGTATCTCTCAGTCGTTAGCTTCCTCTAGCAGATGCTGTGATGTGTACATACATATATGCAAAGTGTTTCCAAAGATAAATAGTTAGACAGCCGCCAAGTTGAAGGCTCGGCAGGGCTTCGCATCGACTCAGTATAGAGAAATTACGTTTATTAATTAAGCATGGACGTTTTTCGAAATAGAAAGTTACATTTTGCGAAATAGGTTGATGCGAGCTGTAATATAAAAACCATACAAATTTGTCAAAATATAATGCAAAAATAAAAAATCATAGACAATTCCTAGCGCTTGCGGTCCCTGGATCGTTCATCCCTATGCTTATGGCCGGCGCGACTACCATGACGGGGGTCGCCACCGCTACCGCCTCCGCCACCGACACTGCTGCGATGCGATGAGGAATAGCGACTGTGCTTTCCAGAGCTAGAGTTGGAATTACGATACTTATCATCTCCAATATTGTTGCTGCCGGCATGGTTGGAGCGATCCTTTTTCGTATAGTAGTCGGATCTTTCCCGCGATGATTTCCTGAAAATAGCCTTCAAAATTAATGAAATTATCTAGAGGGAAGACATCTGCCACTTACCTCTTACGGTGCTTGCTGTGGGGGGAGCTGGAGCGCGTAGCGGATCGCGAGTAGTGTCGAGACTTCTTTTTGTGCTTGGGCGGCGTGCCAGAGCGCGTTCTCGGGGAGCGCCCACGATGAGACTTCTTCGTGCGTTCGCGGCTTGGCGACCGGGAGCGCGATCGGGAGCGTGGGGTACGTGACTGCGTGCGGGTCCGGGAGCGTGATCGTGACCGGGAATCCTTCTCGGGCGACTTTTCCGACGGCAGTGGCAGTGGGACGGCTCGCTGGATAAATCCGCCCCAGGCATTGTGAGAGCCGTTGTTGCGGTCCACCGTTATAACGGCGGGCGGTGTGTTGGCCTCCTTCGTCTTGGTGCGGGCGTCCAAATAACGCTTTTTCAGCTCGTCGACGGCAGCCTCTAGCTTCTCTACGACGGGCTTGGGGCGCGTGTACAGCTCCATGACTCGGTAGCAGATGTCTGTGATATCGGCCATGGGTACGCGGAAGATGCCGAACCACGGTGGATTGCTGGGAAGCGGGATGTTAAGTTTTCGAGTGCTCAGGTAAATGCAGGCGCAGGCTATCGCCTCCGGGGTGTAGCGCATGAAAACGTCCGTGCGCAATGAGTCGTTCATAAAGTTCCACGAGAGCTGCATAAGCTTCTCGTGCTTCTCGTACTGCAACACCTGTAGGTACATTACAACCAGCTTGTGGGGATGCTTTACATGGACGCAGAAGCCCAGTTCCTTAAGCACTCGTCGCTCGGCCTTAATCACCTGCATCTTTAGATTTGTGTAGTACTGGTCCAATACCATGGGTGCGATCTCCCTGCAAGAGAAAAGGGAAAATCAATCAGATACACAATTCACGGTTTCGATTTCTTTCTCTCACTTTTGGGCCCGCACTTGTTTGATATGGTGGATCACGTTGATGACGTCGCGGATTCGGCGGGGCGCCTCCTCTATCTTGGAAGCAAGGCACACACAGCTCATGGCCACGGTCTCCATATTGTGGCGCACGAAACTCTTGGAGTAGAAAAATCGCTGGAAGAGCACCTGACCGGTGGCCATTGCCACCTGTGGTAACCGCAATAGAATTCCAGCCGTTTGTATTAGCTCGCAGCCAAGTATGCGCAGATCCTTTTCCGTCTCGTGGTCCAGCCCGTCCTGGCTGGACGGCGTCACATCTATTTTGCTTTCGGGTATCAGGCTGTTCTCCAGCGTCAGCACGATTTTGTTGAACAGACGCGGATACATCGGCTTGGAGGTATCTCCTTCAGCACCGGCGCCCCCATCCTGGATGTCCACTCCCGTTCCGGCAGATATATTGTTAGAGATGTTAACGCTGTTCGAGTGCAGGGAGGTCACGGTGGTCAGCACATTAGAGATGGACTCAACTGTCACCGTTGTGGCCGTCACATTGCCGTGGATAATGGCAGAGCCACCACCACGACTGGCCATCTGTCAACGGAATCTGCAATTCGTTTCCTTAATATTTTCTTTTATTAAAAATATTTATTTTGGTGCTGGCCGTGGCTGCTGCGTACTAAGTGGAACAAGTGAGTGGAAAAAACGAGTGGAGCAGCGACGCCGGCAGCTCTGCCATCCGTGATTGCGTTGGAACTGGAACTGGCAAAAAGTTCACAGAAACGAATATCTAAAATATTAATTTAAAGCCTTATGACATTAGACTTTGCTAACTGACTAATTGCAAAAACAAAGACAGCCTTATGGGAGAAGCATGCAGTGAGAGCGAAAAATATATATTCGTCAGCTTGGCTTTCCAGTTGAGTTGGGAGCAGAGCGACTGAAAGATCGATTGTTAACCATATAAAAATGTGTCAGTTCATATAATGAGAACATACCAACTGAATTTTCTGCGTACGCTCCCAGGTCTTCAGCTCTGGTAGATTACGCGTGCGGCTGGGGCTGTCAGGCTCAGCTCGCTCTGCATAATGAGCCGGCCCAGCAGCACATTTGCATGTATTTTATAATAAAATAAAAGGGAGTACTTCAAATAAGACAATCTTGTATAAATTTTATTAAATTATCGGATAAAATTATATTGTTCTAGCTACCTAGCAATAGAAGAATAGAATTTCCGATCATGAACAAAAAATAATGATTAGCCCATTTTGGACCAGCGTGTAAATAATACCAACACGAAAATTATGAAACTTGAAAAAGGAAAGAAGATCTATAAGGAGAATTTACAAACAGTATTATTTTTCATGGACTGAATTATTGTAGATCTGATGAAACATCGACGTTTTTAATGCAACAAATCTATGAGAAGATAAAAAGAAACAAGATTAAACTAGACTTCGCTTAAAATGTAGACTGAAAGAGAGAGAGAGCGAGAAAGTCTGCTCAACTCCAGCCAATGGATAACGGAGGTTTTGTCACACTGGCGCTTCCATGGGGTTTATATGAAAAAAAACGGGCAAAAATTTTTGAAACGTACACATTTCCCTTCAGGTGTCGCCTTTGATAATTACATGAAAATGTAGTTAACATGTAGCAATTGTGTAGTTACCATGTCAAGAAATTAATTTAGTGGACATTTTTGTTGACCGGTTTTGCTTAAACCTTATTTCATAAACAAACCAATAAAGATGAGAACTTAAAGTTAACCAGTCTTGTAGGAAATTGATGTTATAATCGGATAAAATTATCAGTTTAGACCCTCAGGTCTTAGCTAGCTAGTTATATTCCACGGAATATCCAAAACGAGGAATGTGATGCAACTTGAATACAAATAATTCGCCAGTATAGTTACGGTATATTTTGAAATTTGTGACGTAGTTTCGGTATATTTCTGAGGGTCGGACGGTACATTTTAACAATAAATCCGCTGTCACACTGCATAGGACGCTGCCAACCTCTGCTGTGAAGGCGCTGAGAAGGCCACTGGTGGCCAAACCAAACCGCGAAACATGTCACCGAAATACACGCACGCGATTGTGGCCAGGTGAGTGGAGTACAGGTCACGCTGCAACCGCCGCTGCAGATGCTGTTTCGAAAGCCTTTGAATGGAGGGTGCCTATCACAGGGAATTAGGTCATGCATTGCCCATAATTCATGTGTACACATGATTGGTTGGGTGGGGCATAGGATGGGCATCCAATTCCCAGCTACCCCACCACCACATCAGCCACTCAAATACACACACACCCGTGGGTGGGGCGTTAATTAATTATTTTGTTGAATGGTAGTTTATCTCGCACAATTCTTCCCGCCTTTGTCAAGCAGAATCTCGGAGGCTCTACTCGAAAGCGGGCCTTTCGATCTGAAATTGGCTAAACGCCAGCACGAACAATACTGCACTCTGCTGCGGGAGATTGGCCTGGATGTGATTGAGCTGCCCCCCGACGACATGCTACCGGAGGGCGTATTCGTCGAGAACTGTGCGGTGATTTGCAATGGAGTGGCCCTCATATGTCGATCGAATAACCCCAAGCGTCGACGCGAGGCAGCCAGCATGGCCATTATTCTAAAGAAAGAGCTTGATATTCCCGTCTTAGAAATGGAAGACCCTCATGCCCGGCTGGATGGCGGGGATGTGCTCTTCACGGGTAAGCCCATTCATATTCGCTATATGTACATACGAACATAAATCTTATAAAGAATATTCCCACAACTAGGACGAGAGTTTTTCATTGGCATATCTGGGTCTACCAACGAAGAAGGTGCGCGAGCCGTGGCAATGGCATATCCCGAGTATCCAGTCACACCAATTCGGGTGAGTTTAACCACGGATGTCGAGTCGAAACGTTGCGAGTTGCGGCTCAAGTGCCGGTTGCCAATATATTTTCCATGCATCCATGCACAAGACAAGACAGAAAATTACTGGCGATATATGTAATGAACTCATCGCTTTTTCTGTCCACTAGGTAAATGGATCAAAACGTTTAAAATACTACGTTACCATGGCCGGGCCGGATGTTCTGTGTGTAAGCAAGAGTGCACCGTGCCAGGAGATCGTGAAGCGGATGGAGCGAGAAGCTAGCTTCACTTACCAGAAGTTAACGCTGCCCGAGGAGAGTGCGGCCAATATGTTGTACATAAATGGAACCATTGTCCACAGATCCCCAATGGAAATTCCAGATGCATACAAGGTGCACAGAAACATACATATATTCAATTTAGTCGATTTCTACTTCCTGATTTTGTTGCAGACTTTGAAGGAGAAAATTGACATTCCAACACGCAATATAAACATAAGCGAATTTAGTCAATACTCCAGTGGGTTGACCTCTTCCTGCCTCTTGCTGCGACGCTGGAAGTCCATACGCAGCATCTAAGGAAAGTGGAGTATAGTATCATTACCCCTAAAAATTGCCATCAGAAACACGCACAGCGCTATGTCACCATGGACAATGGTGGCATCTATCAGCAATATCGTATTATAATTTACACATTTCTTGTTATTATTATTGTTCTAAACCTAAGATAAAATATTTAATATTGATTTAAGCGAACATCCCGATGGTCGCAACAACGGTTATGACAATTGGTGGTGTTTTTACGCCATTTAGCATTGTTGTCGAATCATTTAATTCGTTATAGATCACACCATCATCATCAGCATCACATATTATGTGTAACTCGAGTAAAAACCAAAACCATCATGAGATGATAATCACTCGTTCCGCTCTGCTCCCTCACTAGGAATTCGTAGATGAATACAGAAAACAAACTAAAAAGAACTTATAATAACTAATCGAAATTATACATATATGTATGTTTTCTTAACAAGTAGTTGTTAAGAAGAAGTTGTATTCCATCAGTCCTCAAAATAAATGCCAACATTTGTAATCTCTTTAATAACTTTAAGCCGATGTCTATCTATAAACTCGTATCTAGTTTGCTCCAAAGAGTAAACGTTGAATGCCATAGACGATATTTTATAAGGAATGTTGAACGGATACCAAGCTACCAGGAGACGGCTGCCAAAAGAGATAAGGACAGGTGTTTTTCGTGTTTCTTCCTGCAATGAATAATCGATCAGGGCTTGCTTGGCAGATAATGGATACGCCTATTTATCGTCAGATATAATACATATAATATATACATATAATAATACATACATGGGCATCTCTAGGCACGTTAGATCATATGTGCATGCATTTGCTGTCTCTTGACTGGTAGCTTTCCCACCCAAATACAATTCAAGGACGCATGGCATTCGAGTGTGAACATTTAATTTATTTATGTGTAAATATGATTTTAGTGTAGGTTTAAATGAATTCTGTTTTACCAAAGGCTTAAAGACTAAGCATATCGAATGAGGAAGGGAGGGGAAGGGAAGGCTTGGATGATTCATGACATACAAATATTCTATTTTAATAATGAAATAATCTCATGGTGAGGTGAAACAAAAAGATATGGGCAATCGAAAGTAAATAGTTATAATAAATAGTGGTTGGGTTGGTGGGGACTTTTCCTATAATTACAAGTTCATGTGGCTGGCACGCCCGATCACAACAGGGATGCGCCTCACAAATGCAGATGTGTCGGTTGGGGGGGGAGGTTGATGATGCGCATCTACAAATACACACATAGAAATGTATGCACATATATTCAGCCATACATAGATATTGTGTCTGCGGGTGCGGTGAAAGTATCATAGGTTCAAACTTAGGTTATAATGACGAAAAGAATACTTTGGCATTGGCACTTGGAAGCTTCCGGCCAAGCACGGCGGGAGACGGAATGGGGACTGTGTTCGGGGCGCGGTGTATATTTTCTGTATATACATATGACTATGAGCTAAGTAGGTCAAAGGATAAGGTTGGGGCTTGAACTGAGGCTACGGTACGGTACGGTACTGTGTGCCAGCCCACGAGCTAACTAGGATAGCCTCTGGGTTCGTTGCTGGCCCTGGGATCGATGTACGAAATCACGCTACTCTGGCTACTGTCATCTTCGATTGTTTCGTTGAGATTTTCGTGCGATTTGCTGTTGCTGCTCACTAGAATCTCACTATTCGGATCTGCAGCTATATCTGGCATTCGCTCTGGCTCCGGTTCCGTTTCCACCTCTCTCTCTTTCTGAATCTGACTCATTCTCTCCCTGCACCTCTCTCTGTCACGATCGAATCTCTCGTTCGAGTCTTTGTCCTGCTTGTTGCGCAGGGGACTACGACACTTGATGGCCTCGTACAGCTCATCGATGGATGTGTCCTGGTCTGGGTCGAGGTGGTGGAGCTCCTGATCTGCGCTACCCGGTCGGTCTCCGCTGGCCGCCACAAACTCATCATCGAACTCGTTGAGCACATCGACATCGGCGTCGCTGGCATTAGACGACTGGTAGCAGCGGAAGTCGTCCGTCAGGGTGAGGTTGAGGTCGTTGTCCGCCTGGGGGGCGTACAGGCCATGGCTGCGGATGCTAATCTCCGAGTTCTGGTAGTTCAGGTCGCTCTCGTTCGTGGGGCTGGCCGAGAGCAGGCGGCTGTCGTCCTCTGCCCCCTGATGCCCGGCCGCGGCCGAGGCCGCCTTCAGCTGGCTGAGGTTGCTACTGGAGCAGGAGTATACCTGTCGATGCTGCTCCTGCAGAGAGCCGGAGCCATTCTCTATAGGAAAATGACTCGGCTCCTCCTGCGCTTTGCCGGATGATCCCGCCCCACTGGCATCTCCTGCGGATCCGCCTCCTCCACCTCCACCTGCTCTGAGCATCTCGCTGATGTTGTTGAGGGACTTGGACTGCTGCTGCTGGCTGAAGCGAATGAGGACGCTGGGGAAGTCGTCGTCCAGCTGGATGCTGTTGCTCGTGGTCACTTGCAGCGAGTTGGACACGTAAATCTCATACTTCTGTAGCAGTGGCTCTTCCTGACCGGTGTCTGGCAGGCCCAGGCTGTTCATTGCCTCCAGGCTCGGCTGTTTCATCGGAGTCATCGGAGTCGAGCGGATGGACTGGGACTGGGACTGAGCCTGTACGTGGCCGCGCTGCCGGAACAGGCTGTTCATTGTGCTAGGCGTCTGCACAGTGTTGGCATAGAGCGGAGCATGCTCATCCAAGGAGCTGGCATCGTCGCCTTCTGCCTCTTCCTCGTCGACCTCATCCTCCTCGTCGTCGTCGTCCTGTTCGTGCAGCGTTTCATCAAGCAGCGAAGGTGTTCGAGTGCGGGTGTTGCGGCCATTCGCTCTCAGCTTGATCACCTCGTGCTGGGGTGTCAGCGTCTCCGGGATGTTGGTGTAGATGTTGGCCTGCATAATCTGCATCTTGGCGGAGGAGGCGGACGCGGGGACGTAGCGCTTAAACTGCAGCCCCTCTCCCTGTACCTGTACCGAAGCACTGGCGCAACCACTCTCCTTCCCCCGGATCAGCTGCATCCCGGCTGCTGAGGCACTGGGGCCCGGTGCTGGAGATTTGTAGTGCAGGTTCGTGTTGTTTACCTTTGTTCCCCCGGCCAGCAAGGTCATGGCATTGTGGTGGCGACTGTACAGCTGCTCCGAGCTGGCGTCGCTCAGGCTTTGATGGCTCTGGAGTTGCATCTGAGGCATGGTCTGGCGCTGCAGCTCAAAGTTGTTGCGCTTCGCCAGTCGCTTCTGTTTCTTGAAGAACTTCCGGGCCACATTGATCTGGTTGGGATTGTAAAAGATCTCCGCCGAGGGGATGAGGTCGTGACTGGAGCCATGGAGCAGCGCGTTTAAGCTGTGTGGGGTAGCTGCAGCTCCACTTGCGCCCACCATTCCCACTCCTGTTCCTCCCGCTACTCCTGCCCCGACGCCTTGCTGGCTGTTGGTGTTGTTAATGATGGTCACTCCAGTCACGCCCAGTAGCTGCTCCTGCTGACTGCGCGTCTGACTCCGTGTCTGGCTACGCATGCTGCGTGAGCACTGGCTGTTCGAGCGTGATCCGGCCGAGTTGTTTGCGTCATACAGGCTGCCCCCTCCCGGGTTGGCCTTGTAGGCAACAATCGAGGCGGTGCCGGCACTGAGGCCGATGCCAGGGCCTTGTCCATTGCCATGATGCGCGGATCTGGCCTGGCTCCCGTTATTGTAGGTGACCATCTTGGTGGGCTTGGCTCGCCTGCCGCGGTGCTGGGACCACGCCTGGCGGGCATCGTTTCGGCTAAGGTTGTAGAAGAGCAGCAGGAAGAGGCCCAGGCAGCAGGAGCATCCGGCGAAGCTAAGCACAAAGATCTGCTTGCCGTTGTTCACGTAGAAGGCGGCCGAAAGCCAGACGCCGGCGAAGAGGACCAGGAATATGAAGTGCCCCCGCAGGTGCGATATGTTGGAGCGCTCGAAGTCGTCGACGATGCTGCTTAGCGGGTTGCTCAACGTGCTGTACTGCTCTTGCAGGTGATCTTGCAGCTGTAGACTGCTGGCCTCCTTGCGGGCGGCTGCGGCGGCGGTAGCAGTGGCGGCGCCGGTGGCACTACCATTGGCATCCAGCCAGTCCAGATCAATGTGTTCCGTGGCCTGGGTGTTGTTGTCCGAGTACTGGCGATGGTGTTTCTGCTGCTGCTGTAGCTGGAGCACGTTGACTTCCTGCTGGTTCAGCTGGTAGTAGATGCACAGGGACAGGATGGCGCTAAAGATCACTAGGATTCCGGCTGGGACGACCACGGCATTTAGGGTGGTGGGGCTATGGAGGAAGCAGTAGTTGTAGGCGGCGTACTCGGCTAGATTGACGGCACTACTGATGCCACAGATGAGCAGGGCGATTCCCCACCCCACGAGGTAGATGCCCAAGATGGGCTTCCTTTGCTGCTCTCTGTCGCGGTCGCGGTCGCGCTGCAGCTCCGTCTCCTGGCTCATCCGGCCTTGACTGGCGGAGGTGGACTTGGTCAGGCGCTTGTACATGCTACTGAGGCTCACGCACACCCACAGCAGCACGCAGAGGCTGAGGTAGTGCATCAGCAAGCCGAAGAGGCGGCACTGCGTCTGGCTGGCCGTCTGGAAAATGCCCAACACGAAGGTGAGGGCGAGCACAGCCACAGCCAGCCAAGTGTTGACCAGGGCGTGCCGCTGTACTCGGTTCATGCGTATGGAGAACCCGAAGACGATGAACGTGACGATGTTGACGGCGCAGCATGCAAAGAGCAGGGCGCATCCCACATATATGGCCATCGGCGGGTGGTGGAAGCGGGCACCCGCCTCTTCACTGCGGTAGTCATTGAGGTGCGCGCTGCGTTGAAGCAGCCCGAAGTAACCTGTGCGGCTGCAGCTGAACATGACCAGGGTGAGGTGCTGGTAGTGTTGCTGGCACACCTGCGGATTCCACTTTTGCTCGGTGGCATCCCACCACGCCGGCTGAGGAGCGCTCAGCTCGTGGTGGTATGGATGGGCCCGCAGCATGACCGTGATCCTCTGCTGGTACACATCGTCCTTCCCGTTATCATTCAGACCGAGATCGTGATCGAGATCAAGCTCGGGCATGGTCGTTTGAAGTTCGAGAGACTGTCCTTCGTTGCTGTAAGCCAGGGCTCCGATGACAGCCGAGGAAAGGGTCTCGTTAAAAGCGCCGCTCAGATTGGGCAGCAGCTTGGCGTTCCTGTGTAGCGAGATCATGATTCGCAGGTTCTTGGAGCTGGTAGTGGAGCTGGCGGAGAAGGAGCTGTTGCTGATCACGTTGTAAGGCAGCTGGATGGCAGCGTCGATGTCGCCGTGCTCATACATGGGTATCGTGTCATTGGAGCTGTTGCACTGGAAGCCGCGCGGACTCTCCTCCAGCCACACACAAGAGAGGCTAAAGAAGGAGTCGAGGCTGATGTTGAAGAACTCCACGAAAATGTTGCGCTGCTGCATGCCCCTCCATGAAGGCAGTGACTCCGGCAGCAGGTCTCTGGGTTGCGCGCTGCCCTGGGCCAGGGCCAGGCGCATGGCCGAGGACTCCACGACGTAAAGCAGCCGCAAGCCCGTGCCGTGCTCCGCCTGTGCCTCACGGAACAGGCGAAAGGGAAGATTTAGCAGCTGCGAGACAATGTCCAGGAGCAGATGGCTAATCTCCTGTTGTTGGGACACCTCCACCTGATCCAAGTACTTGACCAACGTGCGTGCTATGTATTCCAGGTCCATGGAGTCCCGGATCTTGTTGAGCTGCGTCTGCATTTGGGTGAAGTTGTGCAGCCGGCGCGCGATTTCCACTGCGTTCTGTCCCTTAGTTAGCGTCAGGTTTACCTTGGCAAACTGTTCCAGGATGCGCGTGGTCTCGCTTACGTAGACGCAACTGTCCGTGTTTAGGTTGAGCCACTCGCCCTCGGGGCTGCACTCGTAAGATGCGCGTCGGTGATGCGACACATCGGTGGGCTCCTCCACGCACTCTTGCAGCACGGTCTCGCCCCGCATGGTGCGGGGCCAGTGATAGGTCCCCTTGTTGGTGTGCACCACCTTGGCCTCGCAGTAGAGTGTGCCTTTGGCCACCACATGGAGGACGATGGACTGAGAGAGATTGGCCTGCTGGGAGCGCAGGGTACAGTCCCACATACCCGTGTGGTTCTGCGTGAGGCTGGCGATGCGGAGGATAGACTTGAGGATGCCCGAGTCGGTGGAGTGGCGTGTGTCTAGGTTAACATTATGGAACACCTTGGTTGGATCACGATAGACGATGTCTTCGGTGGAGTTATTCACCCGAATTCTGTCCGACCAGCCCCAGAAGACATACGCTCGCGTGGGCAGATCCTCGGACTCGCGCGGCGCTCCAATGGCCACCCGGGGCGCAAAACACTTCAGCTGCAGCTCGTCGCCCTCGAAAGCTACCTGGTTTTGACTCGGTACCAGTTCCAGTAGCGGCTGAGGCAACGTTTCGCAGTGGAAGTCGATCCCCACCTTCAGTTTCTTCAGCGGCATGCCTCGGAAGTTGATGGGGGAGTCGCACTTGGGAGCGGGGATGAGACGGACGTCCCGGGCATTTGACCAAGCAATTAGCCAAATCAAGCCACAGTCGCAGGCTAACGGATTGCTGGATAGATCTCTGTGCGGATCAAGTAAATAATTATAAGGAAACATTCTAAAACAGGATTTGACTAGGACACTTACAGCTGTTTTAGCTTGGGCATCTGCTCGAAGGCTCCCTCGTAGATGTGACTGATCGAATTATTGGCCAATTTGAGTTTCTCCACTAACGCCAGGCTGTCGCCAAAGGTGTCCTTGTCCAGTTCGGTGAGGAGGTTCGAGGATAAGTCCAGGCGCCTAAGTTCTGTAAAGTTCCTGAAGTCATCTTCGGTGATGTGGGAAATCAAGTTTTTACTGCTATTGCTGCAACACAAGATATTAATTAATAACAATTATGATTAGCAGGGCCTTATGGCCAAAGGATTCACTTACATGCTGACTATGTTGTGAATTTCTTCGCCAAAATCTAGATCTCTCCAACTGACAATTTGCTGATCCTCGCATCGCACGCGCAGGTTGTGAATGTTTTCCGGACTGTTCTTGCAACTGCATTTCTTGGGACACATTGTGACCTGGGCCTGGGCCACAAGAGGCTGCGACGGCAGCGAGAAGAATATGGCGACAAGGGGCCACAGCAGGAAGAGGAGTGCGCTTCGAGCACACCCCTCTGGGTTTGTGTTGGCGCTCATTAGAATGGCTTACATCCTGGGCACAACACACAAACATTTAATTGATAATTTAGGTAAGCAACAAATGCATAATAAACAAAAACACATCCCAGTTTACAATAAATTAGCCAGTGTTGCTCTACGGCTAAATGTTCTATATCGCTAAAAGTGGCGATGGTAAACTAACGATAGTTTTACCGATATATTATTTAATTTTACTATCCCTCCTTATAATAAACTATCGATGTTTATAAAACAAAATGAATCAACAAATATATAGGCCAAATTTATTGCCTAATTTTTACATTCGGAAGCAAGAGTTTTAAACATTGTTAATTCATTATAGTTCCTTCTGGAAATCAAAATGAAATATGTTTGATTGACCAGAGCTGCCACCCATTCGAAATAATAAATCAATTGTTAGGTACACACTGCCGCCAATTGATGTAGTGCAAACATTGTTGCAATATTGTTTTTATAAATTGACGTGTCAGAACTTAATGAACAAAACAAGTTCTGCATATAAACCTATTTATTGAGGTATAAAGTGGATGGAGTTCTTGAAAAGTGGCATTAAGACCGTCTTAGGCGGCACGGAGCCAGGTCAACAGCCTAGCGCTGCAGAGACGGTTGAAAAGCTTGTGGATCGAGTTTATTCCTCTACGCTGCTGGAGGACCGTAGAGATGCTTGCCGGGCCCTGAAGGCGTTGTCGCGCAAGTACCGCATCGAAGTCGGCGCCCAGGGCATGCCACCTCTCGTGCAGGTCCTCCAAAACGATGGCCAGGATACAGAGATTATAAGCTATGCCCTGGACACGCTTTGTAACATTGTCACCAGCGAGGAGTTCGACGAGGAGGCTGACAACCCCACTGTCTCGGTTAACGTCGGCGGCCAGTTCACGGAGATGTTTATAAAGACTCCGGAGAATGTCACTATGGTGATGGGCTATCTGGATGAGTACGATTTCCGGGTGCGGAGAGCCGCCATTCAGCTGATCACCTCGCTAATATCAAACAAGACTCGAGAGCTGCAGGATCTTGTCCTCGTAAGCCCTATGGGGGTTTCTAAGCTCATGGACCTATTAACGGACAGCCGGGAGGTCATTCGCAACGACGTTCTTCTACTCCTCATCGAGCTCACCAAGGGAAACTCAAATATACAGAAAATTGTGGCCTTCGAAAATGCCTTCGACCGTTTGTTCGACATTATCCGCGAAGAGGGCTGCTCTGATGGCGGGATTGTTGTGGAGGACTGCCTCATCCTGCTGCTGAACCTGCTTAAGAACAACTCGAGCAACCAGCAGTTCTTCAAGGAAGGCAGCTATATCCAGCGGCTGGCCCCCATGTTCGTCTTGGCTGAGGAAGTGGAAGAGGCCGGCTGGTCCCCGCAAAAGATGTCAAACTTCCACTGCCTACTCCAAGTGGTGCGCGCCCTGGTCACACCCAGCAACCAGCATCAAGTTGTCACCGCCTGCCAGCGCGTCATGCAGAAGTCCCAGCTGTTAAACGCTCTCTGCGAAATCCTGATGAGTAGCGGTGTGCCGGCGGACATCCTCACAGAGACCATCAACGCCGTCGCGGAAGTGATCCGCGGCGATCGCGAAAACCAGTACGAGCTCAGTCGTGTGATGGCCCCCAGCAATCCGCCCCGGCCAGCCATCGTGGTCCTACTCATGTCCATGATAAACGAGAAGCAGCTGCTGGCCCTGCGCTGTGCCGTGCTCTACTGCTTCGAGTGCTATCTCTACAGGAACGCGGACGTTCAAAGGACTGTTGTTCAGACCTTGCTCCCATCGAGTGCGACAGATGTGAGCTCCTTATCGACGGGCCAGTTGCTCTGCACCGGCCTCTTCTCCAGTGATGCCCTGGCAAACTGGTTTTCTTCGGTGGCCATCATGCACACCCTTGTAGAGAACGTGGCACTGAAAGAGGAACTGCTTCGCGTGCTCCTGGCCCCGACTGGGGGACAGCGTCCCAACACTCTGCTCGAGATGTGCACCAATCTGATGCAGCGAGAACGGACTCGCCTGCAGAGCAAAATAGGACTGCTGATGCTGCTCAGCGTCTGGCTATCCCATTGTCCTGGAGCAGTGAAAGCTCTGCTGGAGACGCAGGGCACCACGGTCTACCTGACAGCCCAGCTTTGCTCCAATGAGCATGACGAACGTGAGTTCCTGTTTCAGGGAATGTGCGCCTTCCTCATGGGCCTCTGCATCCAGTTCAACGACAACTCTCTACCCAATCAGCGACGCGAGGACATCAGCCAGCTGATCATCAAGCGTATTGGCCAGGAGACCTTCTGCAACAAGCTGGGCGAGGTCTCGCGGCACGAAGCCTACAGCCGGGCCTGCAAGCAGGCCCAGATCAGGGCCAAGTCTGCCGGCGAGCTCCTGCTCGATTACGAGTACTGCAAACTCTATAAGGGACTGGAGGCGTTGATTGCCAAGCTGGTGAGCGGCTTCGACGTAGATGGCATAGAGCTCACTGAGCTGACCCTTAGCTCGGAAGCTTCGGCTCTGGTGTCCCAGTACAAGGGCATCATCCGCGGCATGGATGCCCAGATCCAGACTCTCCAGCAGTCCGCAAAGGAGCTGGACCAAGAAAATGCTGAACTGAAGGAGAAGCTGAGTGAGGAGCAGTCCCTCAGGGCTCAGCTCTCTGATCAGAATACCCTTCTAAAGGCTCAGCTGGGAGCAACAGGTCAGACTCCGGTCCAGAGCCAGGAGACTTCTCTGGCCAGAGAGGAGGAGCTAAACGCGGCCCGATATCAGGCCAACATGTACTTTGCGGAGAACATTCGACTTAACAAGGAAATTGAGATCCTACGCCAGCAGTTCGCGTCCGAAAAACAGCGTGCAGATGCTACCCAAGAATCGCTTTTGGCCACCCAAAAGGATCAAGAGGATCTGCTCGAGCTGCTGGCCGATCAGGAGCTCAAATTAACAAGCTATGAGCATAAAATAACGGCGCCGAAATCAACTGAGAACCAGAGCCAAACACACGCCGAAACTGCGTCGGAGGAGGGGATTCCAAGCGAGACTGCCAACAGATAAAGATCACCCCAATATTTAGATAGAAGAAAAAGATGTTGACCGGACTGTCGCTAACCTCAATACACATAATCTGTATACATACATTCTATTTGTTTTTATTTATACACTTATCAGCATACATACCTATAAATACATGCCCAGATCGAAATGGAAAACAAAACGAAGTCGGTCTGATTTCATACGACTATTTTCATCAGAGGGAGGACACCACAGATGCAGCAGAAGACCAGCCAAGACTAGTAGTATTGATGGCTCTTTCTTTCGTTTTTCTTAAGACTAAGTACGGGTATAGTACACAAGATTATGAATTGCTATACTATTGAGTCATTCACATTCACATTGAATTGAATCAAGCAAAGAGAAAGAGCTGCAGATTCAAATGCTTAGCCGTTGGTGGGAAGAATGATTTAGGAAGAATTTGTTGTATGTAAAAAGTCGATTTTCAACTGTACAAATTAGACACAAAGTAATCATAAGGTTTTATTGCGTTTGGACATGCTTCCTCACTGCAGGCGTTCTTTGGTCCGCCACTGCTTAGGATCAGTTACGTGGGTAGTCCCAGAAGTGCCTGGCCTAACATTTGTCTATAAAACATACACTTAGTCGTTTTCCCAATTGTTGTATCTCTTTCAAATATAGAGTTTTCTCAAGGTCCTCAAAATAGGTTTTCTTTCCGTGATGACTTCTTCGTTCGACAAAAATCTCTTATCCCGAGCTATTTAAATAGGTTGGTAAACAGAAAATATTCGCAGGGACTTTTTTTCATAACATGCTGGACAAGAGGTAGTAGCTCGTAGCCGAAATTGTGGATTTTTGCCATGGTAGTTACACATGTGTGCACCCTCGAATACATTGTTGGACCAGCAGTTCTTTTCATCTCTGAATAATATTCGTCGGCTATAGTTCTGGAATGATCGCAGACCCTCTCAAAGAAGATTGTAGGTCGGCTTTTGGTACTTTCTAACTATTTATCTATCTATTTTTCCAAAGGGCGGCTATAACTACGATACGAATACACAAGTTGCAAGTCACTCATCAAAGTCGTACATATATACATATGTAACGTCCTAGTGAATCCATTATCATTCGCAAATATGAGTGACCCCTGTAACTATTATCTTTTTCAAAACACATAAAGCTTGGCCAAAGGGAAAGAGATTCCAGTTTAATTTGATATTGATATTTGTCGGATTTTCGGCTATAGAATATTAAAGGATGTATGAGACAAATTTGGACTACCCCACATGGCTATATCGACTCGGCTATTGATGCTAATCAAAAATATATATCTTTATAGGGTCGGAAATTCTCCTTCTGGGTGTTACACACATCCACTTTCATCACAAATCTAATCTACCCCTGTACTTATGCAGCATTTCGCCGCCACTGTATGCACATATGTACATATGTGGGTTGGTTTCTTCAATATGGCTGTAATTTCAGTATATGTTGTATTGTACATACATACTGTAGTTGTGGGTAGCCCTAACGGTTTGCCGAAGCGAATTTGTCTAGGGACGGGACTCAGAAAAGTTTCATCCATTTGATGTTTAAGAGCTAAGGTTGTAGGCTTGTTTGAGTAGAATATAAAGTGGAAAATATTTAGAATATACCACAAAATCTCTTTACACTTTTAACATAACAGAAAATACAGAAAGATAATGGAGAACAAAGTTAGTGAGGATCAGGAAATTCGTGAATATGGAATAAGAAAGAACAAAATACGGAAGGATCAAAAAAATAATGACCTCGTCGTAATACTTGAGGGATCCGTCACCATTGGAGAGACCGGTAGCTGTAAGTTTTGAAACTGAGGCGTGACTCTTACATACGTCTACATGCCGGATCTACTGGGAATAATCAGTCTTGGCTCAGAGTTGTTTGGAAAAGTTGTTGTCTATAAACCCTACACAAATCTGTATTTCCTATTTCTCAATCCAGAGGTACGAACGTAGAAACGTAACAACAATACATTACAGAGTCGAATATGCTTCCCTCTGTGCTTTAATTGCCATAATCCTATCCGCTAGGCTATGAACAACCAAAACTCCAGTCTCTGCATCCACAAGAATCCACTCTATTCAATACTTCAGACTTTAATCACTTATTTTACGTCATCTCAGCTTTTTTTGCCTCACTTTGTACGTGCACATTTTTCACAGGATAAAAAGAGTCTGAACACAATGAATACCATTTTTCACATTTATTAACATAAATGGGTACAACTTTATTTTTTGTTTCTTTAGAACATCATCTAGCCGTGCTTGTACGAAGATTGCGAGTCCAGTTGCTGCATTTACTTCTTGTCACTTGAGATAGAGCTCTTTGACTCCCTGATCGAGGCGGAGCGACGACGCTTGGCCTCCTCGCGTTTAGCCTTGGACTCCTTCTTGCGCTGCACCAACAGTTTGGCGTAGTCTGCGGCTGCCTCCTTGGAGGCCGTCTGACGCTTCTTCTTCAGAGCGATACGACGGTGTTTCCTCTGCAGCACGACAGGGGTGATAAGACGCTGGATTTTGGGGGCCTTGGAAGTGGCCTTCTTGTTGTCCTTGGCGGGCAGCGGACGGCGCACAACGAAACGACGCACATCATCCTCCTTGCTCAAGTTGTACAGCTTACGGATCTTGCTGGCACGCTTGGGGCCCAGACGACGGGGGATGGTGGTGTCGGTCAAACCAGCAATTTCCTGCTCGCCTTTCTTAATGACGACCAGAGCCAGCACAGACATGTTAGCATCCACAATGCAACCGCGCACAGACTTCCGCTTGCGCTCACCAGTGCGGCGTGGGCGGTAGCAAGAGTGTCCCTTCTTGAGCAGTAGACGCACACGACCTAGTCAAAATAAACGTTTATTGACAGTTAGTAAGCGCCGAATTAAGGGATTTGACAGTGTCTTACCGTGGGTCAGCACACCCTGCTTCATGGGGAAGCCCTGCTTGTCGTTGCCTCCGGCAATACGGAGCTGGTAACCCTTCCACTCATTACCGAGAATATCGGCTTCCACAACCTGGCCCATACGCTTCTCGTAGAATACACGCAGCTTGTGTTCGTCGACAACTTCGAAGAGCTTTTGGCATCCCGTAGCGGGATAGGAAACGTTGAGCTGCAACACAAAAAAACAAAGTTTAGCACCATTAGCTATGCACGTACATATGTATGTGTATACAAATACACAAATACGGGATATCTCGAGAACTATCTGTGATTTTTAATGCCATCACTTATGATTTCCATTCGAAAATTGTTAATTTCACTTCTGTAGTGATAATACATTTGTATTCACGCAATATTTTTTAATGTTCACCGAGTTTATTGCACAATTTTCACAAATTTTTAGCACACCTTCATACTGTTGGTCTGTTTGCAGGCAGCGCAGAAAAAAAAAGAATCGGCTCAGGTCTGTTGTCAGCCAGCGCAGGGTTGGAAAAGAACCCAAAGAGGAAATAGGGATGGGACTGGGACTAGTTGCACTGACAAGTATCGATACATTCAAGTTACCGATAGTGATTTAGAGCGCCTGATTTAAATATATGTACAAACATGTTTCCGTATTTAGATCATTTATCTAAAATTTATACAAAAAGTAATTATTAATAGCAAAGGTTTTTTCATTGTAAGATTTTCAATAATATCCATCCGCGCTAATACACTTTATGAACCAATATTATAATAGCCTGTTTGCGAATTTGCGTCTGCACGAAGACGCAGTTTTTTTTATACAAAATAAGCATAGTGGTTACAAAAAATTGCGTTCTTTTCAATCGCAGGTGCGTCTATTCGGCATATTTCTGCGCTTTACAGTACATTTTTGCACTTTCCTGCCTATCAGCGCAACACAAGTATATCGTTGTGTGTGTCCTTCAGACTAGTTAGAAGTCTGGTCCAATACGATGGCTCTATCGATATTATATCGAAAACGCAACTATGAACCAGGGTTGCCACACACGCAAAAAATGTTTTTGTTTTCAATGCTTAGCAGCACGTGTATTGTATTGTGATTTCTATATTGTTATTCTAATCTTTGCAAAATGGGCAAGCCAAAGAAGGCCAATGTGGCAATAATTAAAAATGTAAGCTTGGAAAAACAGATAACAGAAGGAAAGGTTGCGAAGGCCAAAACCAAAAGCAAGTTCAATTTACGTGACGAGGATTCATCGGTAAGGTCTAGAATTATTTGACCATTCTTCCTGAATATCTCTTAACAATATCTCTCTAATATCTCTGCAGAACATAGACGCCAAGAGCAGTCAAAAGATTTTGGCGGCTGCCAAGAAGCAACAGCTGGAATTAAATGAGGAGAACTTTCCCAGCTTAGTCACTGTTAAGAAAGTAAACTTCAGTCTGAGTAAGTTGATAAACGTTTAGTGATCAACCCGACATACTAAAAACAACGTCTCTGTTCAGACGATGGCCATGCAAATGAAAATGAGGAGGTCAATGAGACCGACTTCATGGTCGACATGGATATGGATGATGACGATGTTGCCGCATTCGAGCGCTTCCAGAACCCGGCTAAAGACGTCAAGCGCACGCTCCAACTGTCGGAAATTATCGCACAGAAAATCCAAGAAAAAGAAGCTGATATTCACAACAAAATCTCCGACGCAGGCTCGCTTAAAATCGAAGAGATCGATCCGAAGGTAAAGGAAATGTACGAGGGTGTCAGGGACGTGTTAAAACGTTACCGCAGTGGCAAGATTCCAAAAGCCTTCAAAATCATACCCAAGCTGAGAAACTGGGAGCAGATCCTATTTATCACAGAGCCACACAACTGGAGTGCAGCCGCCATGTTCCAGGGTACCCGCATCTTCTGTTCAGTCTTGTCGCAAGCAATGGCTCAGAGGTTCTACAACCTGGTTTTGTTACCTCGTGTACGTGATGACCTTTGCGAGTTCAAGAAGCTGAACATGCACCTCTACAATGCCCTTAAGCGGGCTCTTTTCAAGCCGGCCGCATTCATGAAAGGCATCATTCTGCCCTTGCTAGAGTCTGGTGATTGCACCCTGCGCGAGGCCATCATCTTTGGCAGTGTTGTGGCTCGCAACTCCATACCCGTCCTGCACTCGTCCGCCTGCCTGCTGAAGATTTGTGAGATGAGCTATTCTGGTGCCAATTCCATATTCATCCGCTTTTTCCTCGACAAGCGCTACGCCCTACCCTATCGCGTGGTCGATGCGGCTGTCTTCCACTTCCTAAGGTAAGTTCCATTGCAGCTTAGAACGTTTTTTTTCAACTAATTTACGTTCTGTTTAAACAGATTCGAAAACGATAAGCGCGAGCTCCCAGTGCTATGGCATCAAAGTCTGCTAACATTTGCCCAGCGCTACAAGAACGATATATCTTCCGAGCAAAGGGATGCCTTGATTCAACTCCTAAAGTCAGTATTTTGATAACTATTATTTACATACAAGCAAGTTTCATATTTGCCGTTTGCAGAAAAAAATCTCATCCGAAGATCACGCCCGATGTGAGAAGAGAACTCCAGGCAGCCACCTGCCGCGATGTTGAAATGATGGAGACCGATAATGGCCTGGCTGCTCAGCCCGTCAAAATGTACACAGATGCTGATGTTGGATACGATGGCTAGAGCTGTAAATGCACAACGTTAACTTTATGAATGAAAAAAAATATATATATAAAAAACATTTTATTTGGGTTTACGGACTTGAGTCCGTATCGTTTCCGATACTGAGTGTTTATGTAAATATATCTACATATGCGGTGGGAGTCCAGTTTCGCTGGATGCTCCATAATAAAAACTACATTTAACGAATTTTAAATGTTTTAATATGAAAAACAAATTTATTTTTTACAATTTGGCATTAATTTATACTTTTGGTTTTTTTTGTTTGTATCTTTTGGGGTCCGGCGCAGTCGCATCGGGGTTTGACGGAGGACGACGATATTATACATTATGTATGTATGTATTTAGTTTAATAATTAAATATTAAAGTTATTAATTAATAAATATAATTCTGTAACCAAAATCTTTCTAAAAGTTTCGTTTCGTCACTTTCTTTAGTCTCTAAGTATTGTTTCGTTATCTCACTCCAACATTTTTACTTTTTAATTTATTTTATTTTCTTTTCGTTATTTAAGGGCACACGGACATGGAAACGGGCTGCCAGCAGAGCCAGGTGGCGGCGAAGATTGGACTGGGTTTAGTTGGGATCAATTGAAATTAGTCAGTCAAGTCCCTTAAGCATTGAAGCTCGTCAATATATGTATGCTACTCGTTAGATTTTGTTTTTATTCTGAGCTGAACTTCAACTTTCTTATACACTTTTATAGATGTACAGTACATATCCAGTATAATCCTCAATGCAATATGAATTCGAAAAGTCGTCAATGATTGGGAGCTCGAGAGAATGAAACTTGCTGTTCTCATGGACATTTCTTAGCATTTGAATAGTCATTAATTAGAATTAGGTGTGGAGTTTTTGAAGCTAAAGCATCAAAGAGGGGGTGCATTAACATAGATTCAGTGGTTACTTCAATATAAATTCATAATAATATTTTCCTTACCATAGCCCTAAACTGAAAATAAAGCTGCACGTATTCAATTGCTTCTTGTTCTTGATCGTGTTTTATTTACTTTCACTTTGTTATATATATTTTTTGGTTTTTTATGGGACCGTTTTTAATAAAAACAATCAAACATTCTACCCATTGGTCCGAGTTGTGTAAGAATTTTCAATCCCGCCTTCATTTAAAAGACTCAAATATAAATATACAGTTACATACATATTATTTTTGTTTGGGCTCAAATGGTCATTGGTTCCGCAACCGAACTAACAATAATTAAACGATATGTATCCATTTTAAATGACACAGTTTGTTAACGTTAAACATTTCCTAAGCTTCTATAGTATGTCTTGTTTTTCTCTTTGTTCTCTTTGTTTTTGGAACAGCTTTCATCGATCCTCACACCACAAATTCTGTGCCAACTACTTTTTAATTGAAATTGAAATAATTGAAAACGCGACGAAAAATAAAGTATGATCGATGTTTAGGTCACTCAGCTCGATTTTTTTACCGAAAAATTTATCTTGATCATAATTGATTACTTTTGAAGATTTCAATATTTCAGCTTGCATTCAACTGCTTTGCGCACGGAAAATAGCAAGCAAAAGATAGGTCGAGCCTAAAAACCCATACTTTGGATCGGAAAAGCAGACCACTATTGATGACACAGTGCTACAAAATTAAAACTTTTGAATCTATTTTACACGACAAAAACCAGTCGAATCGATGTTATTCGATACACTACTAATACCCGGTGTTCAGTTAGTTCTGTTATGTTTATCCATATGTAAATTTAGATTTTGGTAGGACGTGTATAAAGTAGATCGCGTATCCCAATATGTACGAGTATACCCGGTACTCAAAGAGTATAGGAGTATATTAGATGAGTGGTGGAAGTGAATGTGTGTATCACACAGAAGGAAGCGTTTCCTTACCGCATACGTAAAGTATATATAGTTGATCAGTATCAATAGCCTAGTCGATATAGCTATGTCTGTCTGTCCGTCCGTCCCGATTAGCGCCCAGATCTCAGAGACTATAAGAACTAGAGCAACCAAAATCCAGACTTCTGTGATATTACACTGTTACAAATGTGTTTCAAAACTTTTCCCCGCCCCCCAAAAAGACTAAAATCTCGGGCATCCACAATTTTAAAGATACGCGAAAACCGAAAACGCGGAATCCTAGAGATCATATCTAGCAGGTTGCCAAATCTGGAACCAGATCAGATCATTATTATAGCCAGAAGGAACAAATGAAAATTCAGAGGCGAACGAACGCCCTTAACGCGCTTACTCATTCATTTCTGTCACACGCTCTTCCTCTTGGAGTGTGCGCCCTCTGGCGGAAGCAGCGCGATAAAACGGCTGGTGTTGGTGTGAGATTAGAAAAACTGTCTCTTTTTTTATAAAAAAGTTGAAGGAAAAATGGAAAACGATAAAATCGAACATATACAAATCTCCCAAACGGTTGTATATATTGTATAAATTACATAAATCATAAGTTCAAATACATAAATACAGACTGAGTACTGGCTATAAAGTAAGCCCGCGGCCTTTGCCGCGTCTCTCAACGTTCTCCCTCGTTTTTTCTTGCACTCATGAGAGAAGACATAACGGTGATGGGGGAAACATAGAGAGAGCGAGCGCTGGTTATGTTGTAAAGTTGATTCTGGCACTCCGTGTATCCTCACTTCATCTAATGACTAATATTCTAGCTGTATCCATACCGTGCCGTCCGTAGAAAATGTCACACTCTCTCTCTCTCTCTCTCTCTCACTCTGTGGAAAAGGACGAGTGTGAGAGAGACGAGGGTCACGTCTCGAGCAGTCACGGGAAATTCTTTTCTTCATTCCGGCTATAATAATTAGCCGATCTGGTCCATTAAGATTATTCTTTAGACTCTGCTTCGATTTTCTCGTATCTTCAAAATTGCGGCCACAGACTTTTCCTTTTCAGAGTGATATCACAAGAGTCTGCAATTTGGTTGCTTTAACTCTTTTAGTCCCTGGGAACTAGACGTTAAACATGGCTCTATCGACTCGGATTTCAATGCTGATCAAGAATATACATAATTACTTTTAAGATCGGAAATGCTTCCTTTTCTTTACATCTACAGGAATCTAATATAAACCGTGTACTCTCTGAGTATCGCGTAGATCTGGTTTAGTAGATCTTAAAACGATCTTTTTACATTTTGCAAAACTAGATATCTACGCCCAAATATCGTCCAAAAGTTAATTTGAGCTGGTTTCCACAAGATTTTACTCTTTCATTCGTGAAATCTCAGTGCGTCTAAACACAGTGTATTTGAAATCAAGGTACGCGAAAGTAGCCATGACGGGGCTTATGCCTCTCATTTAGGCAATATTTGAACCTAGTTATACAAATCTAGTTATACAAAATGTCAAGATATATCAGAAACTGGGTAATATACATACATATGTAAGCTACAGGTTGATTAACTAAATAATACGTAATTTCGTAATTTTTTTACAATTTTAATTATTAGTATCTTATTTGGCTGGGAACTGACGCTGCCAAAGATATAAAACCTTAAAAAAAAACTTTCCATGTCAAAAAATGTTAAATGCTGGAAAGCTAAGACCTTAGGCATAGCCATTGTATGGAAACTAATTTAAAGTGCTGAAAGGTTTGCCATACATTTCCCTTTTTAACCCACAATTTTCATTGATATTGGTCTGGTAGATACCGAGTGATCATTTTTAAAGTTTTCAAAGCGTCCGAAGTCAGCTAAAAAGTTTCTAGAATTTTTAAAATCGATTTTCGGATTATGTATGTATATTTCAAATTCCAAAGAAGAGATTTACTTGAACAGGTCTACAACAGAATTTTGGTTTGGTGTAAAGTAAAAGGCCACTGCAGTGCTACAGTGTAATTATTACGATTAAAATGATCCCAACTGATATGCTGTTTGATTTCCAGAAGCTAAAACCATTTTTCACAAGGCCTTGGATTAGAAGCGTATTAGAAGCATAATGGATTAGCCTTCGAAAAAATGATTTAGGTAGAACTGAAAATGCATTGGCCGGCTCCTATTGACTTATGTAGCTACAAATACATTAGCCTGTACAAATCTAGGTAAGTATACATCCATGTACATACATACATATGTACATATGTATGCATAATGATGTAAAGCTGACAGGATCAAAACGAATACGAGCTGTATACAGACATACACACGTACATATAATATGTGATTAATATTTAGCCAACATAAACACGGCCTTTGTAGTACGATTCGATTATGACAATAATTTTATGCTCTAGAATTTTCAAAATCAATTTCATGTTCTACATATATTCGCGTACGCCCTTATATAATATAAATACATACGAGCTCTCACATTGTTTGTTTGTTTTTTATCATTCGATTTCCGACTTAAATCTAGTATGTATTCAGTATTCATTTTATGCTATTTATCGTATATTAAACAACCCATGATTAGAGTAAAAGTCAAAAATGCAATTCTGGACAAGATTTTCTGGTGTATGCATTTTCCTCACTGTAACTCTGCTGTGTAGCGACCACCTACCTGTGTTTTCACCTTACAGATCCCACTAGATCGTCATCGCCCGACCGGGAGGCCCACCGCCACCGCCATTCCACAAACACACGCGTATACGTACAATAGAAAAAACACAACCATAGTTGAGGGCCTGGCACCGTGGCGAGTCCCGTTCGCGTGCTGCATTGCGGCTGGCTCCTCACCTGCATGGGGGAAAGGGAGAACCCAGTTAGCCCGGTGAAATAGGCTCTCCCCATAAGCACCCACTCCCTCCAGAGCGCGACTTACCGTTAAGCACATGTACTACAACCGTCTCCGTAATCTCGTTGCCCAGCATACAGGTGTAGTTCCCGGTATCTTGTCGATTCGCATTGGCAATGTATAGGCGACTCAGAGCCCGTCCAGGTAGCATATCCGTTTTCACACTGCGAAAACGATGAGAAGCGATGAGAAGGATCCGGGTAATACTTATTTGGATATGTGTATATGTGTACGTAAATTGAAATGAGCAGCTATAGTGTGTTACAGTCGAGTCCAATTGTTGACCTGAACGTAAGACATAGTTTACAATATAACTACTAGTACCTGATGCCACCCCGACTGGTGTCATAGTTGAGCAGACGGGGCCCGTGTCGCCAGGTGATGTAGGACGATGGATGTGGAATTTTGGAGATGACACACTGCAGCTCGATGGTGCTGCCAGCCTTGTAGTACTTCTCCGGTGTGGCCGATCCTCTCTCGTCAAGAATTTCCACATGAGGAACTGCAAATGAGTTAGGTTGATTGTATAGAGCTATCAAGTATAAGACTCAGAAGTTGCCTACCAATTATAGTTAGATATACGAGAAGTACCAGGGGAGGATGCGAGGAAACCTGACACTCGTACGGACCCTCATCGCGCTCATTGGCAAACTGGATGAGAAGCTTCCAGTCGTTAGGCTCCTCGAACTCGAGCGAGTAGCGCGAGTCGCCGCTATAGGTGTGCTGGCCAAAAGTTATCAGGGTGAGGTCATCGCCTCGGCGCCGCATCCACGACACCGTCTTGCCCTGCAGGTCATTGACGCGACAGTGCAGATATACGTTCGAGGAGAGCTGGGTGCTTATATTAACCGTCGTATAGGGATCAGCAAAGAAAGGGAACGGCTCGTGCGTGGTCGTCTCGGTGACCTCCAGCTCCTCATCTTCCGGCGTGTCTGTGAACGGCGAGGAGAACTCCTGCCAAAAGTTCTTCGGGAACGTGTCGAAGGGATCGCCAGCTCTGGGACGCTTCACTATATTTAATCACATACAAAATACAGAATTAGGTAAAATTAATTAAGGCATCGTGCCATTAGAGCAGGGCGCCACTTACATGTTGTCGAAGTAGATCCCGTCCCAATGTGATGTAGTGATGAGTATATAATTGCAAATATCCAAAATAATCTAGATCTCATCACTGCAAAGAGGTGCAATATGGCAATTCCACTCAAACTCCACTCAGTGATGCTTCCTCCACTCACCGCACGATATGCACATTCGTATTCACTTGACTGTAACCGTTTCTATTTTGATCCAACTGCATCAGTAAGTGCCAGTCCGGACAGCCTCATCGTCTCTATGCGTCGGGACAGTCAGGGCAAAGGCAGGGAAAATTTCCCACTTTTGACTCTGTTTCTTGGTCAATATCTATCGATTAAGCATTAAGTTAAGGCATAATGCAGCAGATGTTTGGTTTACGTCTGTTTTAGCTCAGTTTTGTTGTGCATTTGAGTTTTTAAAAATAATTTTTTTTACAAAAACAACGGCTAGTAAACGATTATTAACCTTCTCGCGTTGCGTGTGTATTTATTTTTTTGTAAATGCCTTTGGCTGTGGCTGCCTTAGATGACCAATAAATTCGAATGTAGGTCAGGGCAGGCTCTGCGCATGGACAGCATCCGCAGCATTTCGCTCTCTCGGTACACTCCTTCGACATTAACAGAAAGCTACCTACCTATGGACATAAATACATATGTACATATGTAGGGTATGTTAATATGAACAAAAATGATCATTCTATGTAATTTAATACCATATGATCCTGCATATATGAGCCATATTGGCCTATTCGTAATTTTTTTTATTTATTGAAAATATAGCCAGGTTATTGATTCCGTTGATATTAATTTAGAGCCAAGCAATCGTGGACTTCAGGCGGGATATATGTATTCCGGCCGTTTTTTCTCCCTCCAATAATTGCTAGAGTTTCTCTGGAACTTGCTGGAATTCTCACTGTAGATTCTCA
The DNA here is from genome assembly GCA_008121275.1 of Drosophila lowei. Lineage (NCBI taxonomy): Eukaryota > Metazoa > Arthropoda > Insecta > Diptera > Drosophilidae > Drosophila > Drosophila lowei. The sequence continues at coordinate 55,007,902 of CM017781.1, read as the reverse complement.
ATTTTATATTTTTGCAGCTCACAGCCCCCACAAAATATTTTGTAAATTTAACCTAACATTCAAAAATAATTATTCGAGCATCAGTTCAAAGCGCGATAGTTATCGATAGATGTACTCAGCCCGTAAATATCCTCGCAACGAAATGGACATATTGTTTGGTTAAAAGTACGTCTTTTGGCAGTAAAATTCCGTTAAGAAAATCAATACACCCATACCTGTAAAATCCATGTTGTATAAACTAAATTTTAGCGCCTTTAAAAAAAAATAGTTTTAATGTTCATTTCATCGAACGTATACACTTCCTGCGCATGTGCAGTTATGGGTGTGTATGTGAGCGAGCATTAAATAATTGAGAGAGCAGAGCATACAGTAGCTTTTCAAAATATTCCCACACCCCTTGCAGAATTCCGTTCTACCTATATATCAAGTTTGGTGATCATCCATCAACTTATTGAGAAATCATATGTAGCAGTTTAAAGAGCATAAGCGGCTAACATAAGTTCTCTAACGGTTAAATAACTTTTCGAACGACGAGGAAAGACTGAGATAAGTTAAATACGCTCAAGGCGAACAATTTTTGGCTGCACTGTGCACACATAGTAGCCACATGTGCCGCCCTTATCTTTTCGGTGGTGGTGCGATATGGGAAAATCGAACGAAGGGAGGACTGAGAGTACGAGCCGGGCACACAGACAGAATGACATACATAGGTCGCGCAACGTTACGCACACACACACACACATAGCCGCACATCGATATGCTCACAGAGGAAGAACCGTTCATTCGTTTTCGTGCCGTACACAATTTGCATTAAATCGCTTTTTCATTTCTTTTTCTGTTTTATGTTTCTGCTTTGGGTCAACGTCAACGGCAACAAAATGCTTTGAATATTAATCAGAAAAACTACGCCTGAAAATCAAAAATCACTTTGAATTCTACGCGGTGAAGGCAGCAAATAGGGAGTGAGGTACATCGACGCCGTACAGCGAACAGAGCCATCGACGAGAGATAGAGGTATGTACATATGTACATTGTACATATGCATTCTATAAGCAGAGTGTGCGGCAGCAGCGTAAACATTTTAACGTTGCAGTTCGACGACAGAAATCAGAAACCAGCCGCCAGCAGAGACTAGGAGTCGAGTTTTTGGCACAGTGTCCTAGGAAAATTCTAATAAAGAAAGAAATACGGAAATGGATGAGAATTCGCATGTACTGAGTATGCTTGGTGGCTTGGCCATCGGCATTGTCGGCTTTCAGTTCTTCCGCACGGTCTTGCCCTGGATATACGCCAACGTGGTGGGGCCGAAGGTCTTCGGATCCACTGTAAAACTAGCCGAAATGGGCGAATGGGCAGGTGAGTAAAAATTGTGGCGTTCGATAAGGAAACGTTTGACGATTGCTGATAAGGAAGAGAATCCGAGCTAATATCCATAAATTGCAGTTGTTACTGGGTCAACCGATGGAATTGGCAAAGCCTATGCCAAGGAGGTATGTAAACGGCCATGGATTGTACAACCCACTGGCCCTAATCAAAGTCCATCCAACTATGACTTGACTATTGGGAAGCGCGCAAAAAATTCAGTCATAGAATTGCCATTAAGCGGGAATGACTTGGACATTGCTTGCGAAAATGCATTGGCCGAGTGAATCTACACTTTGGAATTGATCTTCAGTCTCACCAGCCACTCAGCCCTTCCGTTCAGAGTTCCCTAATTGTGTTGACTTAACATTTGCTGCCTTCCTCTCTCCACACAGTAATTTTAGTATATTATGTTCAAGTGCGGTCGCAGCGCTTTTTTGGAAACGGGGCGGGTCCCAGCTGTATTTATTACCCACTTTAAACAATCGACAAGAAGATTACATAGTGGCTGATGAGCACGTGTCTCCCTAAGGGCTATACCTGGTCAAAGCTTTCTTCACATTTGCATGCAGTGCGGAACAAGCGGGAGAAAATGGTTCAATGTGCGCTTCAAATTTCTGTGCAATCTATAAAGCATGGGGGAGCACGAACAATAGTTTTTCCTTCTCATATCCCAATGTAATTTCTTGGGGGAATTGATGGTTTTGAATCATAAAGATCCCGTAACGAATAGCCCACATTTTCAAAGAATCTTAAAACGTTTATAGAATATTTAATAAATATTTTTTTTTTTTTAATTTTCAGCTGGCTCGAAAAGGTCTGAAGCTGGTGCTGATCAGTCGATCGTTGAATAAACTGAACGATGTTTCCAAGGAAATAGGTGAACCGCAGCTTAAGACTTCCTTTACACTGGATATCTAATCTCTGGTCGTGGCATACTTTCAGGCGATGAATTTGGCGTGGAGGTGCGCGTCATCGATGTGGATTTCACAGGCGGCACTGAGATCTATGAGAAGATACGCGAGAAAACCACTGGCCTAGACGTCGGTGTGCTGGTGAACAACGTAGGAATCAGCTACAGTCATCCCGAATACTTTCTGGACTGCTACAATGCGGATCCGGCGTTTTTGAACAACATTGTGGCAGCCAATGTACACTCGGTAACCCACATGATTGCATTATTCTTACCGGTCATGATAGCCAAGCGCAAGGGAGTTATCATCAATTTGTCGTCCACTGCCGGCGTCATTCCCAATCCCCTGCTGAGCGTGTACAGTGCTACCAAAGTGAGTGCGCGGTGATGAAGAGTCCTTAGAGCTGGACCTTACCTTCTATCTCTGGTTTCATTTTTAGGCTTTTGTCAACAAGTTTAGCGATGACCTTCAGACGGAGTACAAGGATCACGGCATTCTCATCCAGAGCGTGCAGCCGGGCTTCGTGGCCACCAACATGTCCAAAATCCGCAAGGCCAGCATGTTTGCGCCGTCTCCCGAAACTTATGTGAAGTCTGCCCTCTCAACTCTCGGTATTGCCAGCCAAACCGCTGGATATCTGCCCCATGCCCTGCTCCAGCTGGTTATCCACTTCACAGAGGCTGTGTTCGGTGATCAGTTCGCCCGCAGTTTGGTTCTCAAGAATATTTTGGGCACTCGTAAGCGTGCACTTCGTCGCCTCGCCAAGGATCAGTAGATCCTATGTCGCTCTTGCCTGCAGTGCGGGCACCCAATTATAAAAGGATGCATTTAAGCGAAGTCCAGTAACGAATCGATGGGATTGAGGTAGTCGGTAGCCATAGCGAACGAAATTTGACTAGATAATATTTCATCACGTGTCATATATTCATTTTTTTTGCATACAACATGAATTTTAAATACCAAAAATGTTCCCAAATTCAACCAAGTTTAACTAGTTTTTGCAGTTAAATACGATTGCTAATTATAAAACGCAATAAATAAATAATAAATACTGTACAAATTAAACTAGAAGGGTATAACTTCATGCAGGTGTGGTGCCGAGAGATCGATATCCTTAACGGCCGCCATCTATGCGCTCGATAGTGGCATCGATAGTTTTCTAATAAATCGCTAAATGGAAGTGCTGCCCTGCGCTGTGGTGGCAACCGTGACCCATACGATATATAATTATCAAAATCATAACATAAAATATATTTGCTTGTGAGTGAATGAAGTGCGTCTCAGGCATAAAACGCATTTGTCAGCGTTATCAAATTGCAGTCTCCACAGAATTTTGTTAATCTCTACAGCAGCAGCAGTGCGCAAAATCAAACAACAACAAGAGAGATGTCCGCGAATGTAATCAAAGTCTCTTGTTTTGATTTTTTGAAGCGTCAATTGACACTATGATAAAGGGAGGTCGGCAGACGCAGTCGTTATCACATCCATATGCCAGTAATCAGTAATCAACTTGTTGCGGGACGCGCTACTACCTGGTATTGATTTAATATAGTTTCCGAACATTAATACGGTACTGAAAATCTGGCATATTCCTCGGTGCTCTGCCCCGCTCTCTGTTAGCTTTGGTGGTGGTGGTTGCGGAAGTGGGAATTGAAATTGACGAAATTGTTGGAAACTATTTTTAATAGTGGCGACGGCCACCAGTCCACGCAACGGTCAAAGCCACAACAAGAGCTAAAGCCTTTGACGAGTGTGGAACGCGACCTCAGAGAGAACACTACCATACGAGACGAAAGCATAGAGAGAGCTGTTTCAAAAATGTTAAGAACTCATCAAATATTCAGATCCGAAAAAGGGCGAGCAACAACTACAAAACAGTAGAGCACAGCGGATAACGAAAGGGGCAGTGGCAGTGACAGTGACAGTGACAGCGACGGCCAAAGCGGGAACGGCCAGTTGTGGTCCGACAACGCACTGAACACCAAGCGCCAGCGGCCCACATCAACAACAATGCCGAGCACGCACGACTTCCAGCGTCGCCGCCTGCCACTGTTCCCCATCGAGCCTGAGCCGCCAGCAACGCCCACACAGCGGCTCACGCTCGTGGCAACCCGGTGAGTGTGGGTTAGTGGTGTGGTGAGGGGTAGGATGAATGGGTGTGCATCCTTTGCGTGTACGTGTCCCATATTACCTGAAATTTGGTTTTTTCCTGTTCCTAGATACATCTGAATGGGTGGCATGTCGATATGTGGGCGGCTGTCATGTTTATTAATAGTTTAATAATAGATATATTGATGTGATTCTGATTCCTTTCGCTGCAGCCTGCTACGTGCATTGCAATTAAACTGGAGGATTATCGTTTCCGGCATCACGCTGACGCTCTTGGCCGTCATCTGGTATTATCCCACGTTCTTCTTGTTCTTTGCCTTCGTCGTCTACTCCCTCGTTTTGGTCTTTTTGGGTAAGGTCACAGTGACAATGGACGCCATGAACGGTACCATTTGGCATCCCATCCCACCTATTCAAGGCAGATGGATGACTCATTGGTCATCGGTTATCGGCTGGCGACCATTTTTAATGGTTTTTCCGCACCCCACCCCACCCCACTCCACCCCACCCAAGACAAAGCGTTAATTAAAAGACCAAATATCTAATGACGATCCGATTGACTTATCTTTTTCATAGCTGTTGCCGGCACCGTCTACGTACATTATATATTTACCACCAACGAGCCGTCCAGGCCCAGTCGATTGCCCTCCAAACTTCTCTACAATGCCACAAAGTAAGTGCGGACTTTAACCTTAACCTCGGGCTCCGATCCGATCTGATCCGATCCGTTTTTCATTCCCGTTCTTCTTGATCCTTGCAGAAGCACCATTTTCGATCTGCCAAAGCCCATTAAGAATCCATCGAACTTACCTCTGATCTTTGGAAAAACAGTCGATCTGCAGCTACAGCAGATAATTGAATATGTCCTGCGCGACTTTATGCTGCCCTGGCTGGGGTAAGTAACCTAAGAGTGGCCTTCCCTCCCCCATCCTCTAATGAACTCCAATGCACTATTAGCTATGTGGTTACGAAGCCAAAGCTTATCAACGACGTGGTGCGAGAGGATCTGTGGAATGCCATACAGAAGATCCATGAGCGCGCCAGCAAAATGGATCCGGCAAAGATCATAGCCGTGGACATGGTGAATCGCGTCACCGTTCACCTGGAAAAGATACGCATTGCCGAGGCCCGAGCGTGAGTAATCATCGATTATCATGGGATTGTTTCACACAACACTCTTTCCGCACAGGGCCGAGACGAACACGGCGCCAGTCTTCAGCAAAAACTCTTACCTGTCCGACGAGGTGAAGGAAATGGAGTTTCTGCGCAAACTGTGCGAGATTATGGTGATCTTGCTGTTGCCACGCGGCTACTCCCTCCCACCGCTCAAGATGCTGCTCAGCGAAATCTTATCCTACAAGAGTAAGTTCTTAGTCCGGTACTTAAAGAGTTTGGGGATACATTAGATTTGTGGTGGATGCATATGTATATGTAACATCCGACCCCATAAAGTATAGATATTCTTGATCAGCATCAATAGCCGAGTCGATATAGCCATGTCTGTCTGCCCGCCCATCCCTCTGAATTAGCGCCTAGACCTCAGAGACTATAAGAGCTAGAGCTACCAAATTTTGTATCCCGACTCCTATGATATCACACCACAAAGGATGAAAATCATAGAAAATGACCATAGCTACCAGATTTTCGAATCTCAACCAGATCGGATTATTATTATAGCCAGAATGCACAAATGAAGCTGCAGTGCCTACGCTACCCCTTCCACGCGCTCGTTCTCTCTCTCTCTCTCTCTCTCTCTCTCTTTCGTGCATTGTGCGCACCGTGTCGGAGGGAAGCGAGATATAACGGCTGTTGTTGGTTTGAGAAATATGTCATTAAGTGTAGAGAGGATAAACGGATTGTAAGAATGGACATTAGAACATAACTAGGCAGAGGAAAAGCATACGGCAGTCATCGTCTGCGATACCAATTCCGGCGCTTACGAATAATTACTCATAAAATATATTGTACAAGTGTTACATAAATCATAAGCTCACATATGTATATACTGACTGAGAACCTAGTGTGAAAGAAAAGCCACCACCCTTGCCGTTTCTTATAGTTTCTTACCTTCTCTGGATTTTAGTCTTCTTTCCCATGATCAACATGCTCACCGCACCCGACTACATAAACCAGAAGGTGGTACAGAACATCGAAACGCGGCTGGCGGCGGCGGCGATGAATAAGCGGAGCTATGAGTATGCGGCCAGCTTTGAGGACTTCCTGAAGATCATCAACAGCTCGGGAAACCTAGAGGAGCTCTCTCTCATCCGCAAGAGCATCGTGAACGACCTGATGCATGCCACAACCATGCAGAACTTACAACGTGCCAAAGGTCTCGATCCGGACCATGAGGACCATTCCCTATCCAAGTCCGAGCTGACGGCGGCCGTGCGTCTTAAGCGCTATGTCCGCCAGCTGACCTTGGCCAAGGCCGAGTGCGAGAAGAATTTGGCGAAATTCGGCTGGAACGGCAACTACTCTAGCGACATTGTGAGTGGCCCAGGATAAACAAATATACTCTCTATCTCTGTATTTACATATTTCTTATGTCTTATGTCTTGTCAAGGATCTGACGCTAGAGGAAATATTGAACACGGCCGTCGGCCGACGGTACTTCACCCTGTTCCTGGAACCGCTGAAGGCTAGTGCCCTGGTCGGATTCTACCTCGCCGTGGAGGAGATCAAGCACGCACACAAGAGTGCCACCCATCAACTGGGCACGGAGATCTTCTACACGTACATCCGCGTACCGAAGCCGGAGATCCAGATCGACAAGCACGAGCGCAAGCTGATAGAGACCTTTCTGTTGGGGGATGCTGATCCCGACATCTTCTACGACATCCAGCGCAACATCCTGCGCACCCTCGAGGAAAAGTACTATCCACCATTTGTGCTCAGCGGTCAGTACCGACAGCTGAAGGAGGCGCTGGACTCGAACGAATTTACCGATCCCACCTTGATGCTGTGCCCCGCCATCGGGGATATATCCGAGACGCAGGACGAGCACCCCAGAGCCGCAGATGGTCTCAATGGCAGGGCCATTGATGTCGCCGCCCACACGTCGTATGCACGGCGGAAGCTGGAACAGATACAGGAGCGCATTGACAAGAAAAATCAGGCCCTGGACGCCCTTAAGTATTCGGTCAAGCCGGAGTCCAAGGTCTTATCCATACTCGAGAAGGAAATGGAGTGGCTGAAAAGCGAGAAGCGTCAAACGGAGGCACATCTCCGGCGAACAGACGCTTGGACCGAGCATCTGGGCAAGTGGAAGGCCACCATACAGAGTGTGGAGGTGAGTGGACTGTGGACTCTGACTGATCGTCTCAAATCATAATCCTTCTCGTCCTCGCCACAGGTCTCCGATGAAAAAGAGTCGCTGCAGTTTATGATACTTGTCCATGTGGACGAGGACATCAACGCTCCCCCGCAGACGTTGCCAAAGAATGGGGACAGCAGCAACGCCAAGCCGCCAAAACGGCCCTCGGGCATCTCTAGCGGCTGGGTAGTCATGCGATCCCTCAACCAAGTCCATGTAGGCGGGGGGCCCCGCCCCGAAGTGATTGTCATTTACACTAGTGGCTGACTCTTTCCACATCTCTTCCCCTACAGGAGCTGCAACGAAAACTTCGACACGTGAGCTCGAATCTGAAGACGCTCGACTTACCCACCAACTTCAAGTTCTTCTTCCTGAAGACGGACCGGCATGGCCAGGAAAAGGCCAAGGGACAAATCCAAAAGTTTCTTAACGTAAGATTGATATATCCTTTGATCTACTACCATCTAGCATCTACTGGAAAAGTCATTACTGCATATTTCTTGAAACAGTTCATACTCGAGGACGATCATCTAAATGGCAGCGAGGCTATCTACACGTTCCTCAGTCCCAGCTCAGACCACCTGAAACAGTCGCTGCCCTCGCCCAAAAAGTCAAAGTTCTCGCTCTCCACGCTGTTTAAGAGCGACGCTGCAAAGGCTCACGACTCCAGCAAAGCGACAGATCCCTTCTGGGGCCTGCAACGCGACGACGAGGACATCTCCACGTACCTGGACGGAGAGTCCGGCATCGATGCCAGTCGACTGATGGCTGACATAGACAGCAAGGACTCTATAGCAGAGCCCCTCTATGCTCTTATGGGCGAGATATTCGACATGGGCGGTGTCTTCAAATGGCTGCGCAAGAGCATCATCTCCTTCGTGCAGATTACGTACGGCCGGACGATTAATCGACAGATCCGCGAATCGGTCACGTATCTCTTTGAGGAGTCCATGCTGCACAACTACTTTTCTGTCATACTGAAATCTTTTTGGCCAGGCGGTGTACTGGCCTCTGCCTACCCTTCGCGCTCCGATGACATGCGCGAGATGACCAGCACAGCGGCCAAGGCTCTGCTTACCGATCACATACCCGAGGTACTCTGCAATCTGGTGGGGGCCCAGGCGGCCAAGCGAGGCGTCCTCAAGGTCTTCGAGGCCCTCCAGAACCCCGCTTACAACAAGCAGCTCTTCTATGTAAGCGATTTAATGCATTGTCGGTATTGTCGGTCACCAGTAACCTGCCGTTCTTTCAGGAACTACTGGAGATACTCATGATTGAGTTCTTCCCCGAAATCCGACAGCTTCGAGTGAACAATACCTCAAGCAATGGCACCAAGTTGAACACAGCTACCGCGGGGGCTGCAGCTGCCTCGGCTGCAGCAGCTCTGGCAGCCGCCACGGCAGCCGCCTCCCTGCCCCTGAACCATGGCAGTGCCAGTGGCAGTAGCAGTGGCGGCGGACTGACCACCGCCTCTCAAAACCATCACCAGCAAGTGTCATCATCATCATCGTTGTCTTTGTCCACGTCGTCTGCCTCAAGCAGCACAGGAGGTTCACACTCACATCTGCAGTCCCATTATCATCACGGATCCCATCATCATCAGCCTCACCAGCAGCAGGGGCATTCGGCACACTCAGGCAGCTCCAAGTAGACGCATACTCGTATTGTTTTTAATATTTTTATTTTTGTTCTCGTTTTCATATTTATGTTTTTACCAACTCATTAGGTGCTAAGATTTTCATGATATTATTTGAATGCTCTCTATCTTTCTACTTGGTGAAATAGATGCAGGCGTGTAGCTGAATGAGGAATGAGGTTGTATCCCAGTAACTCCATCAATCAGATCAGCATTGCCCCGTCAATTGCAACTCATTTCCAGTCCCCGAATTCCATTGATTTTAATTTGTTTTCTGTCTATTGTTGATTTTGATTTGCTAGCGTTATTCGTTGGTTATGTGTATAGTATGTCTGTCTGTACATATGTACATACAATTTATGTAGGTCAGTATTAAGCGTTGTACCAAATCGTTGTTTATAGTTAAATGAGGCACTCACCATGATCGATTATGCATAGTTTTCCCGAGCCCCAGTTTGTACGCGTGTGCAACCCACGTGTGGAGTACATTTTAGAACTATAAGACAGTTGTCGGCTAGCAAATTGAAATGATTTGTTTTGTATTAACTGACCAACTACCAACTACTATCTAATAACTGATTCATCTGGCTTTAAATCTATTACTTAATCCATAGGGGCCGGTATTCGATATTAATGCTTGCGATAAAAGGTGTACACTGTCTTATAGATCCAACCATGGTCAAACTGTAGTCATTACCCACTAACCCACTTGACCCGAACCCGTAGATCGTGGGTAGAAGCGTATCCCACTTCATTTCCCTCTTTAAACGTACAGCCACGCGTACGCGTACGTAAGAGAATGCGTATATTTATGTATGTATTGTAGTTGTACAATTTTATGTGGAAACGTAATAAAACTCGGTATTTATTGAGAATTCCATTCTGGGTAATCTCTACTCTTTGGTACTAGAACACGGCAATTTTTTCCACCAGTTTGTTCAGCGGTATTTCTTGCATGTCTACCACAATCACGGAGAGATTCTTGCGCATGGCTGCTGGTTTCCTTATGAGCAGCTTCACTTCAAAATACTTTAGCAGAAAGCGCCACTTGAGTCCGGTCTTCTCGCGCTCTGAAAGCCGCTGAAAGTCATCCGTTTTGATGCCCATCACACGCTCGGCTACGTGCCCGCTCAGACGGCTCTCGATCAACGTCCCCGTCTGATCAGACAACTCAATATTGATGTTGATTAAGCTCGAGTGTCTTGGCTCATTGGATTCCAGCGAGAACACTAATTGACAGGCTTCACTGGTGCAGTCGTTTTGATTTCGTGGAATAAGACGTTGACATGTTGTGCTAAAAATGCAGCAATTAAATAGACATATAAAAAGAAAAAGAAACATGTGGGGTCAGACTCCTGAGCCTGGAAATGCCACTTGCCACTTCTTGCTGGTGTTCATGGAAAATCCGTCAATGTCGAACTTAGTGACCATACAATAGAGCACGGCCGTAAACCGATCGGTGGCTGGATTGCAAAGTTCACCCTCGGCACGAGAGTAAATCTGTTTTGTTGTCATCTGGCTTTGGATTTCGCAGGCTGTCGAAGACAAAATTCAGAGCCGATTATAAACTAATACCAAATCCGCTAATTGCGGATAATATTCACCTGTCGGAAGGTCCTGCAAATCTGTTTGGACTGACTGTTCAAAGTTCTTAAGCGGCACAGTGGCGACAAACGAGAGTAGCGAATCACAGTCGCCGCCGGCGGCCTGCGGATTCTCATAGATAAGCGTACAGTTGGCGTGGCTGAGCACTGGGCAGCGGTAGTAGTCCGAATAGGAGACACGCACATCGATCAAGTGCAGGACGGTTCTTCGCGGCTGCCAGCACTGGGCGCGGCGTATCCACTCCGCTTGCCACAGGGAGAGCAACATACCATCTGGATAGCTGGCATCGATCACGATCAGTTCGAGGCATTGGAGTAGGCCGTTGTCCTTCCCATAGCTTGGGGCAAGCTTGCGCTTCAACTCGCGCAACGGACGAACCACGGCAACAACCACAAGTAGGTCCACATATGCATTGATAAGCCTTTCCTGAAGCCCAATGCCACAGCAAACCTCGACCAGATTAAGTTTAGAGCCAAGGGGCTTGTGCGGCTTGTGGATGAGCTGCTGCAGGGCCTGTACTGTGGCGGTGTCGTCGCTGTCATGTCGCACAATATGACCAGAGCCTTCGTTGACCGTTAGTGCGCACGAGAGTGTAGCTCGGGGCTGATAACGCGGCTCGTGAGGCATAGAAAGCGACATCACCTTTGCCCCGACGATGTCCACCACGTCGCCAATGTGCAGCATAGCGTCATACTCATCCACGCATGACTTCTGACCCCAGCACGTGCAATTGGTAATGTGACTGATGGAGTCGCGTACCGTTAGCGTGATGACGCCACGCTCGCTGCCATTGAGCTTGTCCAAGAACAAGTTCGGCGACGATTTCGATATAATCAGGACAACCGCCGAAAAGTTAGTCATGGTCGGCTGCATTTCAGCCAGTGGCAAGATTTTTCTCTTTTGCGTAGAATTCGACATTTTTCGTTCAGAACTGTTTGCCAGGAAGAGATGAGATCTAGGAAAGCCGTTACTACAACACAATATCGGAGCATTGTTATATCGATAGATGTTCAAAACTGTATCCGATGTGATTGAGATGGTAGCCGATAGGTTGGACGTTTACCATCTCCAATTAGGCGAAACACTCCTATACCCCTGGGTTAACAATTGTCACTTTTCTTGTTCGATGTGAAAAACAATAAGTGAATGCCATAGCTATCTCAAACCCACCCACAAAAACATTAAAAAACATACAAGCCACTCGAAACACTCTACAAGCAGAGCCAGACGCAAGAGAGCAGCAGCTACAAGTTTCGCAAACTGCACAGTGAGAGAGCGCTGAAATAGCGAAATAGAAATAGATAAATATGGTCAAGCTGTTTGCATTGAGCGTCTTCTTCAAAGGTGCCAGCGAAGCGCGCATATTGAAGACAGCATCCGACTTGCAGTCCTTCTCGTTTTTCCAACGTAGCACCGTCAATGAGTTTATGACGTGAGTAATTCGAATTGGACCATTGTGCCCCAATCGCCACAGCGACGGCGCAATGTCCACCCCCCCCTTTTGACCAGCGCTTACGCACTAACATTTCTTCTCGTTTGGGTTACGGCAGCTTCGCATCGAAAACGATTGTGGAACGCACACAGCCAGCGCTTAGGCAATCTGTCAAGCAGGATGCCTACATGTGTCACGTCTATGTTCGGGCCGATAACCTGGCGGGAGTGCTCATTGCCGATCATGAGTATCCGCACCGAGTTGCTCACACACTTATTACAAAGATACTCGACGACTTCACGGCGAAAGTGTCCGCCGACCAGTGGCCCAACGGTACGGAGGCCACCATAGCATTTGACGTACTGCCAGCATTTTTGTCCAAATATCAGAATCCCGTAGAGGCCGATCCGCTCACGAAAATGCAGAATGACTTGGACGAGACAACGATAATATTGAAAAACACTATTGAGGCTGTGCTGGAGCGGGGCGAGAAACTGGATGACATGGTCAACAAATCAGAAAAGTTGTCCATACAGAGCAAGGCCTTCTATAAGACAGCGAAAAAAACAAATTCGTGCTGCAGCTTCACCTAAGCTCCCCACAACATCTTATTCCCCCTCTGACTAGCACAGAATCAGGAATACCAGGAAAAAAGGATCACTTAAAAGAGAACACCAGCAAAAACAACCAATTAAATATATTACTGAAAGTGGAGGAGTTTGTATGGTTTTTATAAAATAATTAGTTAATTTGATATATATATGTATGAGTGTACTACCTGCTACTATATACTATATGAATACGAAATCGGCCTGGCAGCCATGTGCCCCCGCCCCCTTCCTCTTCCCCATTCTAATAAACATATGTACGTATAATCGTATGCCAACTTTGGCATCGATTGTCTTGGTATTGTCTGTATGTGTATGTGTATGTCTATGTCTATGTATGTACATACATACATATGTTTATGCTATGAATATACAAATTCTATGATGTTAATTCCACCAATATAAATAATGATCTAAACCTATAATGCTGTGTTCTGCGTTTTCTTCGATGCCCAACGATCCCCACGAATGACCTTTCGTCGGCAAAGTCTACAATTATTTTAGTCTTTGGTTCCGTTATCTGTACCATGCCCTGCCCTGCCTGATGCTTCGCGACGATTAAGTTGTGCTAACGCAAGCGTCGGGCATTTCAATAATATAATATAATATCCAGTGATGCGAATTAAAACTAAGGTCACCTCCTGTTTCCATTACTAATTTTCGAGAGAACATTTCGACTCAAAAGTGTCTACAGATCTTCCAGACTTCAGCCTGCGTCTTTCATGCCAGCTAGCTTTACACTTTGGGACACTCCCAGGTGGAGAGAACAGATGTGTGATTGAAATTCCTGAGCTCGACTAGTCCTTTGAGTTTTAAGCAATTTACATACATGAGGTCAATATGAGCGCCAAGCGGAAACAATTGCAGTTGCAATCGTTCGAATCTTGAAGACGTAGGACTCTTGGCTAATACGATGCGCAAACATACTTATCAAATCACTTATCACCAATATTATTGAAGCCGATACCTCTGTTCCGTCATCATGGATTTAACCTTTCCAAGTGCGAATACGGATACACGGCAAACGGTTTACAAAGGCCTGAACTGAATGTGTCTTATTAAAAACAAAAACCATCTTAATAAAGGTAGTATTCAACAATTTTAATTATTTTCAGACAAAACTGAAACCAGGGCGTGACGCAATTTGACATTTTTGTGGATTTAATCTAATGCTACGCTACGTTCATGTAATTCAATGTCTAAGCACACAATACAATACATAGTACATCTGAATGCTATATGTACATACTTATAGCTATGTGGTCTATTTCCACATGAAATTCCTGTGATTATCGGTCTCCAGATTCGTTTTTTCATGTGTGAGAGCCAGGGGTTGTGTTGTTAAGCGTAAAACTGATATTCACCTAATAAATTAAACGTCTGAGCTGGCTCAATGCGAACTCCTATCAATTCATAGAGTCTTAGACTGCCTGCACTTTTCCGTGTCTCTCGTTTTGACTCCGTGTTTTTGGTACTTTCGAGTGGGTCGAAAAGAGCAGATTGACAGCCTCAGCACAGAACTACTTAAAGTACGAAGCAATTTAAAGAGAACCCAAGAGGGAGTTGGAATGAAGAGCATGCCACGCGATGGACATCTCGAACGGGATTTTATAAACAAGTAACATGTAAAACAGAGAAACGTACATAAATGCCGGACGGAACCTTCTCATAGGCGTTCCAACAAAGTACCAACAAGTAAAATAAATACACTAACCCTATGCATATAGATAAATATCGACATTGTACTGAATAACTATGCTGCTGGTAGGTCGGCTTTCGATCCCGCTCCAGCTCCTTCGTTTCTATTCCCCAGGGGATCAGCACCGTCGCTTTCGATAAAGAGCCGCATAAATTGACTGCAACGGATTTTGTAGTCCGGCCAAGCCTTGCACTCGCTGCTCCGCAGAAGAATACGACCAAAGGTGACAGCTGCGCAGAGGAAATTAACGATCAATAAGATTTTCAGAAGTTCTGAATAAGATAATCAAAGACGCACCGACTTGATGCAGCTCGTAGTACTGGCACTCGATGCCCTCGCGCAAGAACATGCACAAATGCATAAATACATTGCGTTTCGGTGGACTGAGCAGGGCTATGTAGTCCATGGCCTTCGACTTGCTATTGCTCGCTAGCAGATCTTCGACAAATGGCTCAAGCAGCGCTTGCTCCGGCAGGTCCAGCAGGAGCAGCAACGCCTGTGCAGCGCTCTGTGGAGTTCCAGCTGAAGTCGTAGAAAATCAGGTGTCAGTCAGGTGGAGATATGTGGTTTCAGCACAACTTACGATACTCTTCGTCGGACCACGTGTCGAGCCAGTCGCGCACCACATTGAAGTGTGCGTTCACAGATTTCCGCGGCTCGAAAGTGTGGAATCCCCCCTCAAGCTTGGATCCCTGCTTGTGCAAGTAGTCGATCAGCAGAAAGAACTCGCGTGGCATCGTCACACAATATTCCTGTGACTCATCATTCATCTGCATGCCCATAGAATAAGTTAACTCAATGCCTTGGCGTCACGCTTTGTAACTAAGGACTCACCAGGTGCTTGATCTGCTCCTGTGAGTATTCACTAAGCGGGCGATCAGTGCGACACATCGTTTCCATTGAGAGGCCAAAGCAGCTGGGCTGGTAATCACCCGTGACTGTGATGAAGATGTCGCGTCCGTTCTCCACGTGCAGGATGAGGATGTCGAAGTTGTCGCTGGTGCGGATCTTTTTGAGCAGACCCCTGATCGTGTGCACGTCTGCGACCATCTTAATGCGTATGCTGCGCGCCGAGTCGATCATCAGGCTGTCCTTTCGTGGATCCACCTGCAGCCACTTCTCGCATATGTCGTGGATGTCCTTCTCCTTGAAGCTGAAGTCGACCGGCAGGGGGCAGCTGTTGTACACGTTAAAGTCCTGCATGCACGGCTCGTTGAAGCGCACCCGTCCGAAGTCGATAACAGTCTTCTCTACGCTGATCTGTGGCTGGTTGTCGTTCTCGCGCTTGTCCACCGCCTTCAGTACCTCCTCTTGCACGCGCTTGTACTTGATTTCGTCACGAGTTTTGATCTTGACCCGGAACACGGCGTAAACGGGTTTGTGGTCGCTCTGTCGTATATCCATAATGCTGTTGTAGGCCAGCTGCTCGATGCGCGTGCCTTTCCACAGCACTCGGTCGCAATATGCGGGCGCTCGCTGCTTTTCGCTGCTGTCATAATTGTCAGTTCCCGGGTCATACTTGTACGTGGGCCGAAACTTAATCTCGCCCTCCGTGTAGCCCTCGAAGCACTTGCCTTTGCGCATCTCCTGGCGCAGCTGGTCGTATTGTAGGAGCAGCTCGTACGTCTGGGCATCCGTCAGCGGCCCGGGTCGTTGCTGCCCGGGCGGCTCCTGTATGCGATAGTTCAAGTCCCCCAGCCAGAAGATGTGGCTGCAAGAGGGACAATAAAGTAACTCAAGTGTAAGTTTCATTGTACTCGTACTCATTTCTTACTCATGATCGCTGATGGTGCGACCATCATCGAAACGCAGCCCGTCCACTATTGCATTGTAGTCCTGGTTGCGCTCCTCCACATAGCCCATATGGGCGGCCAGATGGGAGTTAACAAAGCAAATGTGTCCCTCGTTCAACTGCAAACTGATGGCCACTCCGCCCTTGTTGCCCAGCGTGTTTAGAACGCCACGTGCCACGGACTTAAAGCGGCAGCGCAGGATGTGCTGGCGCAACTGCTTGCGCACGATCACCGTCAGCATGATTCCCACCAGACGGTGGTACTGCAGGATCTCGTACTCGACATCTGGATGGACACTCTGCACCATTTTTTCGCTGAAAATGCGAGACATGCAAGAAATGAGTATGTGCGAACTTCCAGTGGGAAGTGGGACTTGCACTTACTTCCACTGGGCTACACTAGCCTGGACCTGGGTGGAGTTAAGCATGGCCTTGGCAGGAGTGTCCAGCTCCTGCAAGCCAATGGCATAGATGTCAGGAGCCCGCTCGCTGCATCCCAACCAGGATCGCAGACCTTCAGGGCTGTCGCAGCAAGGTTTGTTGTTCACGTTCCAAGTGGCGCAATAGATTCTACAAAAAAAAGGGCAAATATATTAATGGGTGTTGGGTGGACAGTTGGATGGTTGCTCAGAGTCTGCTCACATAATATCTTTGTAGACAATGTACTCGCTCTCGCGCTTCTTCAGCTCCTGCTTGACCTCGCCGATTTGGCGGTAGTCGTTCAGCCATCTGAAGTTGAGAACCGTTTCGGGATCGCTTCGGGCCATGGAACTCTTGCAGGAAATGATCTTGGCCACGAACTCTTCATAGCTGGCGCTCACACTTGGATAGAAGTAGTACTTGATGGGTCCATCCTCAGCCGTGGACAGGTCAAATTGGTAGGCTGTAATCGATCCCTTGCAATCTATGGGCAACACCTAGACTTATATATACATCAATAAATTGTAAGAGCCTCCATCTCACCTTGCCGCAGCTGGAAACTCTCATCAATGGCAAACACTTTGTTGACGATTAACTCATTTACTGATGTAAGCGGCGTGCGCACGAATGAAAACGAGATGATGGCAAACGTCCCGCCGGACTCCGAGGAAACCAGCGCCAGTAGTCGATTGACGTCCTCGGGTCCCTTGATCTGATAAGCCTCAAATAGCTAGAACATAAAACAAAAAAAAGTGTTATCTTTGGGAGAGAAGAGCGAGCATATACGTATGCTCGGAGCTGTCTTTCGTCACTGACTGTGTAGCGACCACGTAAGCCCCGTGCCATACAGCCGATAATTATTCATCGTCGCTGGAGACATTGTTTGTTTTGGCTTTTTCTTTTTTTTTGGTTATGTTGGGTTGGGTCGCGTTGGCTTACATAGAGAATTATTTCGTCTTCCTTAAAACGCTCCCTAACTATTTCCAGGTTCGACTTGACACCTGTCAGTCCATTCGGGACGTGGTCGCCCACACTTTCCATTGCCAGGAATATTGATTGATTGATACTTTGGTTGGCTTCCCTCGTTCCTTCGTTCCTTGTGTTTGTGATGTTGGTCCGAGTCTAGGTGGCTCCGGCGTTTTTTTTCGCTTTTTAATCTCGCAATGCAGAAAAATACTTGGCTTCTGTGATGTGCTGTGGCAATTGCTTCGATATGGATAGTTGTTTGCTTTTCTATTTTTAGTTGGCGCGCCAGTCAGCCGAAGCAGGGAAAAGTGACATTAATGACGAGCGTATGGGATTGGAATTTCGATGCGAAATGGGCGTTTCTTTCGATTGCGAGGGCGAACTTGAAGACTCTGGTCTGACCCTGAAACCGTAGACGTTTGTTTGTTTCTGCTTTGGTTTATCGTTGTTGTTGCTGCTGCTGTTGCTGTTGTCTCGGGGTTCTCATTTTCCGTCAAGGCGGGCGTATCACAGACGCTGGACGCTGTCTCTCACACATATGAACACAGGCAGCCACTTATTCATCGGCGATGACGATAATTACGTTAAAACTTCAGGTTTCGATTCTGAATTGTTCGGTTATCGTGATTGAATGGATTGCACCCATTACATCGGTCAAAACTGTCACACGCGTGAATAACTGCTCACTAAGTACGTCATTATTGTGGCTATATATTCTTTCGTGAGACCAAGACCTGCTCAGTGGAAGTGTAGAGGGCCAGGAGCCTGTGGTGGCAGCTGAAACCGGTTAGCGTTGCCAGATCCGAGCTGCCGTCTTGCTGCAGCGGTTTACCAACACTGGCCCATCAGCTGAGGCTCTAGTATCCAATACACTTCAGGCGGACGGGAAAGCGTCGTTTGGTTAGATAGCATGGCACAATTCGAAAAGGAAATCGTCCAGGCGGTACTCATAGCCGACAACAATGTATGGAACTTCAAGCCGCTTTCCGACGAAGGCTCTACGGTAGCTATTGGCCCACTTCCGCCTCGGAAAGTTTTATAGCTTGCCTCCTTTCTCTCCTCGCAGGCCTTGCTTCCCCTGGTCAACGTGAGCATGCTGGACTATGCATTGATAGCACTGAATCGGAGCGGAGTCGAGGAGGTCTTCGTCTATGCCAGCCTTTACCTCCAAGAAATACGCGACCACATCAAGTAAACAATAATTTAGGCACACTTTGTTCAATTCCGATCAATATTTTATGTTCACAGAGCAGGGATTGCCACGTATGCCTCCTGGTCCTTCAAAATGACTGTACACATGATTGGGGGCGAGGGATGCCGCTGTTTCGGCGACGCCATGCGAGATCTCGACGCCAAGGCCCTAATCCGGGGTAATTTCATCCTTATGGGCGCTGATACTGTCACCAATGCAGACCTACGGCCGGTTCTGGACCAGCATAAGCGGATGGCAAAGTTCGACAAGGGCACAGCCGCAACCCTGGTGTTCAAGGAATGCGCAATTAATGTCCGCACCGGCAACGAGCTTCTCATTGCTGTCGATAAGCAAAACGCGCGCCTCCACTACCACCAGCGCCTGCGAATGAACCACAAGGAACCGCGCTACCAGATTCCCCTTGACGTATTTCTTGGAAACTCTTGCGTTGCGCTGCATCACAACCTCCTGGACCCGCAAATCGCGATTGGCTCACCCTCGATGCTTTCGCTATTTAGCGACAACTTTGACTTCCAGACGCGCGACGATTTCGTGCGTGGTCTGCTCATCAACGAGGAGTTGCTGGACAGCCGCATCTACGTAGCCCTGCTGCCGGCCGCCCAGTACGCGCACAAAGTCAATAACTGGCCCTCGTACCAACTTGTAAGCCGGGACATCATTAACCGCTGGGCTTACCCACTCGTTCCTGACATGGGCGTCTACAAGCTGCACCAGCAGTACGTCTTTCACAAGGACAACATCTACAAAAGCCACGAGGCGCACGTGTCCAAGGTAGCGCTGCGTGAGAATGTGGTGATCCAGGCAGGCAGCCATGTGGAGGCAGGCACTGTAATCAGCGACACGGTCATTGGGGAAAACTGCCGCATCGGAAAGAACTGTCAGCTGAGCAATGTGTTCTTGATGGCCAACGTGACCATACAAGATAATTGCCGGCTGGAACACTGCGTGGTGGGATCCAGCGCCGTCATTGAAGCGGACTGCGACATCAGCGCCGGCTGCGTCGTGGGCGCCAAATGCGTGCTCCCAAGAAAGACGAAGCTGGCCAAGACCCTGGTCACTAGCACACCGAACACACAACGCAGGGCGGAACAGGAGCAGGAACAGGATTACGAGGCAGTGGAACTAGAGGCCATTGGACCGGAGGCCTACATCGTCAGCGACATCACCACGGGGGATCCCGACGACTCGGATGGCGAGGAGCTGCTGCCCCAGCAGACGCTCTGCATACCCAAAATGGGTGACCTGATGGCGCCACTGGACGATATCAGCTACTGCAGCGACGTGAGCGACGACGACGAAGAAGGGTCGCGAGCTGTCACGCCCCTACCCGATGACACCAACAGTGAGATGAGATGAGATGCACATTGGATCTAGATCTGAATTTAATTGCGTTTTCCTAATTCTAGTTTTCCTAAGCGAGGTAATCGATTCGCTGTCACGCGGCTTCAGGGAGAAGTCGAATCCGGACTTCCTCATATTGGAGATCAACTCCTCGCGCTATGCCTACAACATGTCCCTAAAGGAGGTTAACTTCAATGTGGTCAAGGCCGTGTTCGGTATGCAGTGCATCGTCGAGCCGGCTAACAACAATGTGCTGGTGGCTATCAGCGCCGCCTTCAAGCAGCTGGGACCCGTGGTCTCCAACTACATAAAGAGCGAGGAAGCCATGCTGGACTGCTTGAAAGCCCTGGAGGTGCGTCATCTACGGATGAGTCTATGAGTGGCATTTAAATGATGAGTGATTGCTTTCAGGACGTGTACGAGGAGAATCCGCTGGTGCAGGAGAAGATCTCGCAGATTGTCCACTACCTATACGACAAGGACTTCGTGTCGGAGGATGCCATCCAGGCGTGGTATGCCCAACTCGGTGGCCAGGAGCATGCCCAGCTGCGCCAGAGCCTCGTCAAGCTGGTCGACTGGTTGAATCAGTCCAGCGAAGAGGATGACAACGACGAAGAAGAGGATTTCAGTGAATAAAGCAAAGACTGCCACTATTTTGTTACACCTTTTATTGCAACGCCTTCTCGATATTTTTCTTGGAGATATCTTGCTGATATTCCCCTCTTACATTTTATTAACCTAGATCCAGACCATGAAATGGTCCATCGAAAAAAAGAAACTAAAAAAACGCGACGAGTAAATCGCATTTTTTTTTAGATTACGTCTCTACTTCTCGTAAATGAAATCATCCTGGAAATCGGAGTTCCCTTCCTCTAGGTTCAGCCGCTCAACGCCGACCATATCCACCTCCTCCTCATCCTCGGACTCCTTCACCGACTCGATGGTTATCTGGGAGTCGTCGGTGACAGCGGGATTCGGTGACTGTGCATCCTCTCGCTGCTGCTCTGCATTGTCTGTTTCGGCCTCGTCCGAGTCAATTTTCTCGTCATCTTCGCCTTCTGCCTGCTGCCCTACACTGTCCACATCCATGCGCTCAGGCTTGTCTTCCTGCGGCTGCTGCTTTGTCTCTTTTTCAGCTTCTATGGTGTCATCAGCTCTATTATTTGGAACCTTGCTAGAATCGTCTTCATCGACTGCCTTCTTTTTCTTATCCTCTTTCTCTTTGCACTTTGAGGTGTCGTCAGCATCAGCATTATTTTCCTCATCGGTCTCCTCCTGTTTGGGTGTCTTTGGCGACTTGACATCTTCGGCAGCCGCCCGGCTGTGCCTGCGCTTCTCGAGATTCCGAGTGATGTCCAGGGCAATGAACTCCAGCCGTAATTGGACACTCTTGTGGAACACATCCATGTTATCGGCGCTCACAAGGTTGGTGCGCACCTCTTCCATGCAGCCCTCGAGCACCTGCCTGACCTCGCCAACCGGGCAGTCTCCGCCCAGGTTCTGCGTGACTATCAGCAGCGTGGTGAGGTTCTTTAGCAGCGTCACCATGCGCTCGTTCTTCACAAGGCCCTTGTTCATCTCGTCTACCGTCTGGTTCGCCTTGGCCCGACACTCCTCGCGCAGGTACGTGGGCGAGATCATGGCCTGAACATTCGGATTTCGCGTCAGGGTAGAGGAGAGCTCCTGTACTTTGGTGAGCTCATACATGAGGTCGGTATTGATGCGCTCAATGGAGACGATGTTGTAGGCGTACTGGCGCTGGAAGTTGTCGGCGATCTGACGGCGGTGGCGTTCTCCGGCCTCGTCATGGCCCATCATGTCGCCCATGGCCAGCTCCGCGGTGGAGTTCATTTTGTTTAGGCGATTTATGCGCTCGGCCTTTACCGCGATATGCTTCTCCAAGTGGACAAGGTGCTCCAGCAGCTTGTTAGAGTAGCTGTGAACTCGGATCAGCTGCGGTCGTATCGGGCTCTCCCCGATGGCGTCCTGACCCAGCAGGGGATCACTCTTGTTTAGTTTCATGCTAAGAGCGTTCCTTGCCGCCGCATTATTGCTTGCCAGGTGCTTCTGAGGGCCGGAAAGTCCTGTGCCTGCCTTTTTCCCATTGGCGCAGGGACGCTTCTGGAGATAGGTACTGGAGAGGCTGGCCGTGTAGCCCAGGTTGGTGGTAAAGCCCAGGTTGTTGGTCTGGTAGATGCTCATCAGGTTGGGACGGAAGTCCTTGGTGAAGCTGTGCAGTGGCAGCATCTCGTGAAAGTTTTCCG
The DNA here is from genome assembly GCA_008121275.1 of Drosophila lowei. NCBI lineage: Eukaryota > Metazoa > Arthropoda > Insecta > Diptera > Drosophilidae > Drosophila > Drosophila lowei. The sequence continues at coordinate 54,985,225 of CM017781.1, read as the reverse complement.
ACACTATCTCAAAGTCCGGTATGGCGTGGGTCCCCAGTCCGGGCCGCTCGAACGTTACCCGGTACGTGGCGTTCAGCGAGTCGTAGGCGGCGACAGTGCCGGCGAAGATTCCGTCTTGGGGGGTGCGCAACCGAGACGTCACCTTGGTGCCCAGCGGCAGTGGCATGGGGATCTTATCGGGCATATCCGACAGGAGAACGGAGTCCTTTAGCTCGCCCGGCTTGCGTGACTGGAGAGTACGCATAAGCTTCCGTTTCCTGTCCAGCTCTTTGCGCTCCTCGTTGAAGAAGTTGGCTGAGCAGCGCCTGGGCTTTCCCATCTGGCGTCTGATGGTCGACCACTCGTGTCGGTTGAGCTGACGCGTTCCCAGGCGCGGGTCCAGCTCGTTTACGTGGTTCAGGAATTCGTCACGGCTGTCGAAAAGCGGCCTGTCTATGTACGAGTAGAACCACTCGGCGATGGCCCACTTGTGAGCCTTAGGCAGCTTAAGCAGATTTCGCAGGCGTAGCCCGATCGCCTGGCCCACCCGTTTGTTGGCCACCAACAGAGCCTGAGCCTGGCTAGCCTTCTCCTCAGCAACGGCCGCGGCAGCTGCTGCGGCCGTCGAACCCTTGGTTCCTCCGGATGCTGCACCGCTGCCCTTGCCCGACTTGTGGCCAGATAGGTTCGTTTTGCCGGCGGACTGTGTCTGCCTGACAGCCTGACCCTTGGCTGGCGTCTTCTTGTTCTTGTTGCCAGCTGCCGTCATCTGATGTTGGCTACCGGCTGAGGTGGAGCTAGATCCATTGTCGCTGGAGCGCATGTAGCGCGAGACGACGCCCTTGCGCTTTTTGAGCACCTTGGCGGGGGTGGTGTTAAGCACCTTGCCTGAGCAGCCGCTGCCAGGTCCACCGGCGCCCAGGGGCGGGCGACCGGACATCTTCTTTGGGGCAAGGCTCATGCGCAACGGTTTGTCGTCGTTGATAATATTCTCGTCGTAAAAGAGCTTGTTTCTCTTGCGAATTCGGGCGGGCATTCCACGGGCATTCAGCGTCAGAATGGGAGCCTTCGTTACCTTGGGCTTGGGTGGTGGGGCGCTGCCAACGCGCTGCAGTCCTAGCGTGGCCAGACTGAAGGCCGGCGGCTCCACTTGCTCTTCCGGCTCGCTGTTCTCGTTGCTGTCCTGCTCATCGTCCTCGTCATGCTCCAGATCTGCTTCAGGCTCGGCTGTAGCTTCCGCTTCTTTTGTGTCGTCTTCGCCTGCATTCGCATCGACATCACCAGCCCCGGCATCCTTTTTCTGCTCATTGTCGCTCTTGCTGTCATCGTCGTGATCCATTGGCTTAGCGTTGGCCTCCTCCTCGCTCGATTTCTTCCTTGCGGCAGCGGCAGCGGCTGTAGAAACGGCTGCTGCCTTCCTGCCCTTGCCTTTGGTAGCTTCTGCGACGGGCATTTTCACTGGGCGAGTACAAGCTGCAAGGAGCAGAGAAAACAGACAGTTGAAGATCTAGAAAACAACATTCAAGCTAACACTCGTACAAGTAGTGAGCCTACAGCCCAAGATTTCTTCTTACTTTTCCTGAAATCGGAACACTCGGCAGGCACGGCAGTTGAAACTTTGGGGCCGAAATACTTACACAAGTACGAGTATACTTTTATCAATTGTCGTACCTCGTACTCGTAGAGGGAGAGGGTAAACGTAAACAGTATTCGTGCAACAGTACCAAGGAAGGTCTGTTCGACCTATCTGATTGTTCTTATTCTAGCCCGACTATAGCAAAGACTATAAAATTACATTGGGAACAAATTCCATCCAAATCTTCTTTGAAAGCTTCGTGGTAAGGCGGTGGCAGTGTTCGTTCTGGGGTTGGGTTGTCAACGGCAGTAGCCTTCTCCCACCGCTCCTACCTCCTATCGCAACATTCACATGTTTTGCAGTGCGTTTGCGAGTGTGTAGACAGCAGGCAAAATGGAATAATGCGCAATAAAACGCGCCGGAAAAATGTTATTGTATTGGTCCCGTGCCGATCGCTTTTGTACGCTGTACTGTACTTGTAGCGGCAGCGCAGCAGTAGAACGCTTTCCTATGCCCACAAGATAGGGCCGTGCCGACCACTGATCTAATTTGACATTAAAGTCGAATTTTCTAATGAAGCTCCTTTGAACCGGTTCGCGATGCTCCGAATGCTGTTACGAATGGTGTTCTCGTGAACTGAGGGTGATCCCTTGCCCAAAAATATAGCCAGATCGACGAATAACAAGAAAATATCTCATTAAATAAAACTAGGTCTGCCAATACTTTTGTTTGCCTAATTGGATATGTGTTTCGGACCCCATAATGTTTAGACATATGTTCTTGATCATTATCAATAGCCGAGTCGATATAGGCATGTCTGTTTGTCCGTCCCATGATGAAATTATAGAAGGTGGACCACCTTCCGCAAACTCTCTCTTCGGGTCTTACTTTACGCTCAGCACAACTGAGAGCGGTTTGAGGCAATGTTTGATGTGAGAGGAAGGACACATACAGATACAGATGTATGGAAGAGGTTTTGTTTTGTTTTTTATATTCTTCGCTGCTTTGCGCTGCTGTGAAATATGTAAACTCAAAAGGAAAACTATAGAAAATTTATATTATTAGCTTTTGAGACAAGTTCATCTATTAGATGCGGTCTATTTGAAATTTTTGTTTGGCATTGGCATTTTCCGAACATTCGTAACATACAACCACTCGCAACAAGCAAACGAGTCGTACTGAGCAAAATAAGACCCGAAAAGAGAGCGCGTTGCGTTTGCGGACCACCTTGTATAATTTGATCATGGTCCGCACTATCGTCTTATTTCTCAGAGTTGTTAGAAACTATAAGAGCTAGAACAACCAAATTTTCTGAGGAGAAATTACAGATTACTAAAAGATTAAAGAATTTGAAACAGATCGGGTCATTACACTAGTTTACACCGATTTCGATCCACGACATTTAACTCTCATTTCCCCCGTTAAATTACACTCTGAATCAAAAAATGAAGGCAAAAGTTGAAAAAGTATTACAGTTTCCAAGATATTGATATTTTTTTATATTTTCCATAATAAAAACATTTATTTTACTGAATGTACATTTTTTTATATTAAATGTAATTAAACTTCCAATCAACCGTGATTGCACAAAAAGAAGAATTTTTTCTGATTTTACCTATTGTTTGGTAATTAACGTCTAATCTGTTGGAAAATATAGCCAGAATTAACAAAACCATTTCCCGTTGCAGGTCCCCTGCTACGCGCTCGTTCTATTTATTTTCTCTCTCTCTTTCTCCACGAAAATTGATAGAGATACACGGTATACTTTGTCCATGTCCTACCCGCATTCACCAACGAATCAATCTGGACCTTTTGCGAATAGCGAGCGATAATAACTCCTGATACTGAATAAGTACCGGGTATGAGTAGAGTCGCCCTGTGCCGCGACTCACAAAGTACCATTTGGTGTACGATCCTTTTTTCATTGAATTAAATTTAAAAAAAAAAACTTAATAAAATTACGCCGATAAAACTGTAAAATCTTATAGAAAATGGAATCATTTACCGATTAAATTTAATTTTCCTTCAAAAATCACGATGGAAAAGCTCTCAGAACCGCTGCTGCTGAAGCAACCTTCAATTCCATTGCTGTGGTTATGGTTATACTCAAGTTCATCGCTCTACAAGTGTATGTCTTAGAGCCCTGCATGAACGGGCTTTCTCATAACTTCGAATCTCTCGTCTAAAACGGACCGAATAAAGCGAATCCCGTCCTTTTTTCTGTGTCAGATCCGAATCGATTCGGTTCTTTTCTCGCTCACTCTCTACTTGATTTTCTGGTAGATAGAACGGGAAAGCAGCACACAAATTTGCTGGTTTTTTGCGTCGCCCTCGGCCTGAGAATATTTATTTGTGTGAGTGCCGTTGTGCTGTGGGTACGTCATGGGTGGGTGCCGAGTACACAACATGTTTGTGCATGCCCGATACCGATTTCCGTGTGTGCAATAATGTTGTACATGCATACTGTACATGTCCACGCATACACAAAAGGATTTCTCCGCAGTATGTGTCGAATCACTTCAGAATCATGCGAACGAAACTTTTTAGTGATTCGGGGTGATTCGAATCTGACTGAAGGCAGGATTCCTAATGATCGAACGCACTAAAGGGGCATACATAAGTAAAGCTGTGATTCTATGATTACTGTGGATTCCTGCAGGGATCAAGTATTTATTTACATTGGGGTTGCGCTTATTTATAAAACGGGTAATTAAACAACGTTTAGAGGTGCAGACCTTATCTTTCGACGCATTTTCTTTGCACACAAAAATAAGCGCAACATTGTACATACTATATTCTATATAAATACATATGTATGTACATATGTCGTACTATATACTCGCGAATAACGGTTGACGCTTTCGTGGTGTCTTGTCTGAACCGAAAGGGAGAGAAAATTCGCTCTTCGCTCAAGCAAAGACTTGCACGATTTGTACATTTCTCTTCTGTTATTGTTTTTCACTGAGAACTTTGAAAGCGTCGGGAGCGAACGACAAAATTGTCATTTTCGTATATGTACATGCGTGCCTGTGAGTGTGGTGCTTATGGTCACGATATTTATAAAGTTATACGAGAGATCTATGTATGCATATAGAAGAGATAAGCACCGCCACTTGCCTATGTGAATAGTATGCTTGATGGTTTGATCTCTTATTTTCGTGTAAAATGAGTCAAGAAATTTAAAATCTATACAAATATATGTATTGAAATCTGTGTACATATATTGTACACAAACATTAACGCGAACCAAACTAAAAACACCTTACGCAGATCCCTTCTTTTGGGTTCTGCTCGTTGGCAGACAGTTTGATTCAATTCAAGAAGGTCAAGGGAATGATTGGAATATTAACGGTTTCCTCATGTTTGACTTTATTTGTTGTATGCTTCGGTACATAATTGGTTTAGTTGCTTCATTTCGTTTCGTTTCATTTTGTTGCGTAATACTTTGATTGAAGGACCTCGTATGTAACTATGCATGTATGCAGATACATATGTGCATATATGTAATGTAATTCGTAATTGAAGCACATACAATATTTGCAAATACAATACATTCATTCACAATACAATTCAATACACATGCAACATGGACGCTTGCGTGTGTTTCAGGTATTAGATACATAAAGATTGCGTACATTGCAATTTCCATTTTATAATAACGTACATATTGTATGTTTGTATGTGTTTTTAGGATAAATAGTTTCTCGGATACATTTCGCGCTCGGCAATCGGCTGATTCCTCTCTCAACACTCAACACTTATCCGCCTTCTCCGAGCTTCAGAATAAATGATGCACGTGTGTGTGTTGTGTGCTCGAGTTCGATTTTTAAACAGATTTGTCTGTACAGTTTCCACAGAATGAAAAAACAAAGAGTTCTTACATAGATACGCCTAGGCCGAGTTACATCGAAAAACAAAGTAATAATAATAGTTACAATTACGATAGCAAAAAAAAACACTTGGCTCTATTTTCTAGTTATTTAGTGGTTTTGTTTGCTTTTTTCCTTTTCTTTCTTTTGTAACTTTTTGTAACGTTTTGCAATACATCTGTTTAGGTTCTTTAGATATATATATATATAACAATACATTATGTATAACAAATATGAATAATAATAGTAATAATAGTAGCATACAATAGTAGTAATAATAATAATAATAATAATAGTTTGTAATCATAATAACAGCTTTTCGTTCTTTGTTTTACAAGGTTTTTCTCTTTTTGTGGTTGTTGATGTTGTTGTTTTTTTGTTTGCTTTTTGTATACATATGTATGTAGATCGAAACGGTAGTACTATAGTAATTATTGGTGACTGTTAATATTTGGATATCATATTTTCTCTGTAGGTAGGTTACAACGACAAACAGGAACAGAAACTGGAACAGGAGGTAAAACACGTTCAGAAACAGAACACACAGTGCTGTGCACGAGCGGCGAATCGGTAAAATATATGTAGCTCTAGGAATAAAATTAGCAGGGGATACTGGGGTATACAGGTGGATACACGGATTCACTGCCATATTGGGGAGACCTGGCTTACTGCCATGCCGCAAGTGGGACAGGACACACTGGCGCAGGAAACAGTGGAAGGTACGATACGTTAAAATCGTCTAATACATACATTAAAATACATAAAGATACAGAATATATAGATAGAATATACATACACATATAGGATATATAAATAAATAACAAAATTAATTTGTGAGTCGCATCGATCGCAATGATTTTGTTTTCCTTTTGCTTCTGCTCCTGCTTTTCCTTTTCTTTTCGTGCCTTTTCTGGCTTCGTTTGCAGAAACATAATCCTTAGATAAATTGGCTTCGTTTTCATTCATAATAATTATTGTTGTGTAGTTTCGTATCGCCGTCGCTTTTGAAGCCCGCGTTGATTGCCTGCTAAAATACATTCGTCACTCCTGCCTTACAGATTGCGTCCCTAGACATTGAATCGCGTCTCGGAACCGTCAGCTAACATGAGGGTTACTGTACGATTGTTAATCCAGACAAGCTTGGCCAGCCGCATGGGGTTGAGACGCGAAACGTCCGGAATGGGGGCCGTGGAGTAGCCCTTAGTGCAACGCGTCTGCGACTGTCCCAGCCCGAACATGCCGGTGCTCGTCTGCCAGAAGGAGAGCCGGTTCTCGGCGCACGAGTAGGAGACGAGATACTTGCCGTCGGGCGAAAAGGCCAGGGAGGTGATGGGGTGCGTGTGAGCGGGGATCATCTGGCACTTGTTCTGACGCAGCTCGTAGATGGCCAGGTTGCCGCTGTTGGCGCCGACGGCGATGCGGCGGGTCTGAGAGCAATGGGAGATCTGGTTGAACTTGCAGATCGGCGGGCAAAGCTCCGCTAGGCCGCGGACCTTCAGCTCGTTGCTGTCCACGCAGTGTAGCGCGATGTCCATGACCTCCACCAGCAGGCTGGCGATCTCCGACTGCATCTTGTCGATCAGCATCTCCACGCACTGCAGGATCTCGCCCTTGGCCTTGTACAGGACTGACTGCGTCAGGGGAGCGTTGATGGACTGCGCGTTCTGTTGCATCGTGTTGTACCTGGCCACCTCCCGGGCCATGGTTGTGATGAAGGCCGCCGGTCGAGCGGTGGCAATCAGGCGCAGGGCATGCCTGGCCGTACGGCAGGCGTCCGCCTGTGGCGTCAGCGGAAGCTTGTAGTTCAGATTGGGCACCGCTTTGCCCTCGCACGAGATCTCCAGCAGGCCGAGCAGCACCTTGGACACGTCCAGGTATGGCTCCCACACAGTGAAGCCCCTTCCCAGCAGGTCGATGGCCGCTCGCCGCAGGGGCGTGTACTGGGGCAGCTTGGGCGAGGGCGGCGCATAGAGCAGGTGGGCCAGGGCCATCGAGGTAAGCCTGGCCAGGTTATTGGCTATGCCGAAGCCCTCCACCACGGACGATATGCGGCGCTCTCCGCTCTGTCCGGTCGCCCCAGTGGCGAGGCTGATGCTCCCGCGGTGGTTGGGCGACTCTTGTGAGATGTCCTGCCCGAACTCTGCCCCGATCACGCCCAGCAGGATGACGGCCGTGGTTTGTTTGCGTTTCAGCTCCGACAGACTAGACGGCTTGCGTATGATCTCTTCCTCCTCCTCCTCATAGTCCTCGTCATGATGCTGTTCCGCGCCGGGAATTCCTCCCGCACCAGCACCCGTAGCTGAGCCACCAATTGAGTGGGTGCCGTTGCTGCCGCTGCCGCCTCCAACCCCGCTGCTGCCATGGGATCCGCTCGAGGTCTGGCTGAGGAGCACCAGCTGCTGCTGGGCCCCCACGATGGGCTCGGTGTGGGTGTAGAGGGGCAGGTACTGAGCCCAGCTTTCGACTAGCTGCTTTCGCCCCTTTTTGCCCATGCGGGTGAGCTCCCCGAGCAGGATCTGCTGGGCAGCCTCGCGGATTTCGATGCAGTGATGCTGCCATCGCTTCACCATCATCTCCACCTGAGGTCGCTTGAACTTCTTCGGCTCGAGGGCCTCGATTTTGTCAGGCAACAGGAAGCAGTGGTGGGTGGCCAGGAGGCTCCAGGCATGCTTGATCTGTGAAATGTGGTGGGCGAGGATCTCCTCGCGCTCCTCCTCGTTGCTCAGCGTGGAGTCGGTCCGCTGGGCCAGGCGCTGCAGCTTCTTGTGCTTCTCGCTGTCCGGCAGGAAAGAGGCGGCACTCATCGACAGCAGCGTGTTCGACATGGCTACCAGCGCCAGGATGTGGTTAGTCGTTAGCGTGGTGCTCAGCTCCCAGTGGAGGCGTGAAGTGAATATGGCGGTCAGGTGCTCCAGGCGCTGCAGCTCCTCCGGAAGCGGGCGCTTCTTGGAGCTGGAGGGCAGCTGGAGGCCTGGCGGAATGTCGTAGTTGTTCTGCCAAGTGGGCAGCAACAGGGACATGTAGCCCGCCTTGGAGAGCACCCCGTACGAGATGGGCACGATGGGACGGAGCAGACCCAGCCGCGTCTCACACATCTTGTCCAGGTGCGGGTCCAGGCCCCACGAGTGGAGCAGCGACAGGAGCAGCTGGGCCACCTCCATCACGTGGGTGACCTCCATCTTGGAGGCGATCTTGCTCTTTAAGTCCTGCTGCTCCTCGTGCGACTCCACCGCCTTCTGCAAGCTCTCCACCTTGGCCTGAACCTTTTTCTCCACGATCTCCGTCTTCTCCTTGAACTTCTGGACGAGTCCGTGCTTGTCCTTGTCCTTCAGGATCTTCTCCACGTCCACGGCCTTGTTCTTCACCTTGTTGAAGAAGTCCCCAATCTTCTTGCTCGCGTCCAGGTGCATCGACTTGCCATCTTTTGGGTTCTGCAGGTGTACCCCCAGCGCCTCCAAGGTAGCCGGCGTCATCTGGGCGTACTCCTCGCTGTGCAGCTCGAAGATCAGTCCCTCGATGTCGAAGAACAGGATGTGGCTCTCGGCGTCCTTGGGGTTGGTGCGCAGTCCCTGGATTACCAGTGGATTGCTGCGGTGCTTCATGAGGAAGTCAAAGTTCCCTTGGTTGTGGCCCTGCAGCTGCTGGAGCTGGGTGATCCCGCGCTGGGTGGCGTGACGGATGGCGTTCATGTTCCTCGACTTGAGGCCGCGGAAGAAGTGAACCGCCGGATTGGCCATCCCCATTTCGCTGGTCGAGGCACCGCTCACCCCGGAAGAGCCACCACCGACACCGTCCTCGCCTGCCTGCTCGTCGCAGGCGGAGAGCACCTCTTCGGCCAGCATTCCGTGGAGCACCCGGTCCAGGTGGCCGGTTTCCATCTGCCACACGTAGACGGAACCGTCCGAGCAGCCCACGATAAGGAAGTCGTCCAGTGGGCGCCACTTGATGGTCACCACGGGGAACAGGTGGCGACTGGCCAGAGTAACGCACTTGCGCTCCTGCAGGGAGACAAGAGTCACCGAGTGGTCCGAGGCGACCGAGCAGATGCACTTGAGGATCCGCGGGCTGCAGCTTTCCGGCGGCACAAGCAGCTGGGTGATCTCCCCCGCGTGCACGCAGAAGCGGTGCAGCATACTGCCGCTGTACAGGTCCCAGAGGCAGACGGCAAAGTCGATGCCGCCGGACAGCAAGTGCGACTTCTCGTACCGCGAGTGGATCATGGAGGGACAGAGCAGGCAGTTCACCCTGCCGCGGTGCCCGTAGAGGATCTGGTGCGACGGCCAGTCGCTAAAGTTCTGCTTGATGCCAACCAGCAGCTGCATCATCACTGTCTGAGTGGCGGGCACAATCACAATGCTGCCATCCTCGCGCCCGATGACCAGGCGACTCTGCTGCGGCAAGTATATGCTCGAGGTGAGTTTAACCGGGGACTCGGTGATCCTCGACAACTGGTCCAGTATCCCCACGGGCGGCGGATCCATAATGGACCATGCCTCTACCAGAGAAGTGCACACGTGTGGCTTGAGGACGCGCGGCGGCATCTGCTTGGCCTGCAGTATACTGATGTTGTCCAGCGGTACCTCCGGCACATTCCACACCGAGATGTACCCCTCAGAGTCGCCGCGCAGCAGGTTGTGCTGTCCGCCACTGCCGCTGCCGTTGCCATTTCCATTGCCTATTCCGTTGCTTCCGGCCAGCAGCAGTTTCATGGCTGGTGGACAGGAGAGTACCTTGTCGCCGGCATGCTGGAGCACGTAGTACAGGTAGGGGGCATCCCGGACGACACTCTTCGAGTGGAACTCCTTGTTGTCGGGGATGCAGTTGGCGGGAAGCCTGTATAGGTAGCCCTTGCCCTCGTCCGTCCAGAGCATGACGCGGTCAGATGTGATGAAGTCGCCGCCCTGCCAGCGCTCGCGGGCCGGCGCGATCACGGAGCAGAGCACGGTGAAATCCCCGGCGTCGTAGATCTGCCAGTACTTTGTGCACACCAAGAGCACAGTGCGCTGGTTCTGGGCACAGCAGTTCATGGTTATGGCGTTGAGGCAGCGGATCTCCTTCGACTCGTTCTCGTAGATGGGCTCCGCGTGCTTGTTCTCGTTCCCCGTCAGAGTCCACACCTTTACTGTGCCCGTGGTGGTGATGGCCAGGACTACGTCGTCCTTGCGCCGCATGGGACGGAGCACGTGGATGGCCGATATCCAGTCTGGCTTCACCTTGGAGCTAAGCACGTAGATTACTTCCAGGCTGAACGGGTCCATCACCATGATCTCGGCGTAATAGCCGATGCAGAACAGACGAATGTCCTCGCTATTGGCCGTGTGATAGCTCTGGATCTGTGTGTGCACCTGCGGCAGCTTGACTGCTTCCATGCACTTGCCGTCGATGAGGTCCCAGGTGCACATCTCGCCGTTTTCCGAAGAGCTCACCAGGAAGTTGTTTTCGGGCAGCAGCGAGGCCCGCACCAGGCAGAGCACCGGAGCCGAGTGGCCCACCAACAGGCAGCGGGGCGACATCTTCAGTGTGCTGGGCTCCACCTGCCAGAGACAAATCTGTCCGTCGTAGCAGCCGGTGACCAGGGTGCACTGGTCGTCCGAAAGAAACACACTGGAGATGCAGTGTGTGGGCGCCGTGGGTCCCCACAGCACCACCGGCACCACCAAATTGGTACTCACCATGGTGACTCCCACACCACCCTTACCCTTGGTCCTGTTCCCCAATCACTCCTTACTGTCTCTTCCTTGCGCTTCTCCCCTTTCGATGTGGCTGCGGGGGCTGCTCTGGGCTCTGCAAGAAGTATTCTTAAGTTAACATTTGCTCAACCTCGAGTGCGCGTCTGTGTATGTGTGAGCAGTGCCTGGCCGTGCAGTGGGAGCTGCCAACATTATCTGTGTTGCCACTTGCTTTGCACTTGCATATGTAGGGGCAGGCTTAGATTGCATAACCGTCAACTGTTGGCGGAACAGCACGGACCTACAACTGAAACTCCCGAGCAGGGAGGGCCTATAAGGCACATTCTACTCTCCTTTCCGTTCCATTTGTAACATGAATCCGAATCAAGATCTAATACTGACGGAGTCCACTCTTCTGTGCACATTCCGAGATAACAGTTAACTTGAAAAGGTGACTGTAGTAGTGAGTAGCTGTTGGGTTATCGGAATCGAATCGAATCAGCTCTCCCCCCCGGGTCATACTCCCACTGGTTCCTCCACTCATTCACGCATTTTTGCTCTGCTCGTGTGTAGTTTGCTGCTGCCAGCTGTTACTGTACTTTGTGCCTGGCTACTGGAATGGCAAAGATAAACAAGAGATTCGAGCCGATCCAACTGGGGTTATACAATAGCAACAGCATTGGAGACGGGCGCAGACACGGGCACGGGCTGGGGCACGGGCAACCTTGGATCCGCAGTCACTTTTAAGGACGGACGACTGGAATGGCAGGGAATGCATTAGCATGGAAACCGATCGGATCGGGGCTGTCAGCAATTGAGGCACGATAAATTAATTGAGCAGACGAGACTATTTGGCATCGCCGCAACCCAAACCAAACGGATTGCTGGCTGTCTGTATGTCTGTCTGGCCTACACATACACATACTCATTCGCCTAGAGTCCAATCGCACACACAACGACGCAGAAAATGGGCACTAGACACACACACACACGGGCGCACACACATTGGCCAATGCGCCAACAACAATAATTGTAGATATGTATGTAAGTTAGAATTTCGCTAACATTTCTCTGGTGTGTTTTCCGTATTGGGGTGGCGCGTGATTCCCTTCCCGATTCCTATGCCGATTCTAGCTCGTTGTATAGCTGGGGTATAGCTACTTAATCGTTTCGATTGCTTGGGATTGTTGATTGGGAATATTGATTGATCCTGATCCGCATCCGCATCCGTCTGCTGTTTTTTCGGTCTCGTGCTTTTTCTCCGGCTGCTGCTGCTGTTGCTGCATTCCAAACTGTGCGTGTAAGAGAGGAGCGAACTTCAATGTCGTCGTCGTCGCTGTCGTCCCACGATTCTAATTCATATGCACACTTCCCCTCGTACGTGCTGCTGCTGGCTAACAATTACAACACACACGTTGATATTGCTTTTGCTACTGCGGCTGTTATTGTTGTTGTTATTTCTGTTTTTGATATTGCTGACAATTTTTCATATTATGCATATTTCCATTTTGTGTTTGATTCGTCCGAACTGTTGCTCTCTCGTACAAGTTTGAATGGCACTACTAATGGTCGATACACACGCACTCCAACAATTGATTTTAGCAATTGATTTTTTATACTTTCTTATACATATTTCCCTTTTTTGTACGACTGAGGCAGAAGAAAAAAAAGCAACGAAAATATCTTATCGACCGTGGGGTAAGATTTTCGATAAGTTTCAGTGTTGCCACACTTCCGAATCGATTACAGCGACAGCAGCGTGCGAAGGGGCGACAACCCTGCTTCAAAAATTTAATATTTTACTCCAATTGTTTATAATTTGATGGTTTTCGCGACACTTTCTATAAAATATGGGACAATATATGACTAAGATAATTTTCAACGCAATCGCGAAATCTTTCATAGCATTTGGGCCATTTTAAACACGAGCCCACATGGAGTGGGCGACTATGTTGTTACTTTTTGCCCAACGGACAACACTTTACACACAATTGCATTTTGCACAATGCACTGCCTATTGAAGCACAAATCGTTTCAAAGCGTCCAGAGATAAATCCCTAGGCTTTGATCTGGTTTTAATAATCACTCGCAGGATATGTTTAGTAAAAAAATATACATTAAAAAATTAGCTCGGCACACAGGCAGAAAGTGGTCCATTTGTTTGCAGGACAAACAATTGCTTAAATCGAATCATATTGAACAATCTAACAAGGTATAGTTAAATATATAAGTGCTATATTGGTTTACTTACTACTTTATATAGTTTGTGCAATTTTTTTGTACTTTAATTCCCCTTTATTTTGAATTTACAACACAATTCGTAAAGAACACACACTTTTGAATGGCCAGCAGAGAAATATAAATTCGTGCTGCCAACTTGTCGCAAAGAAAAGGCGCGAGTGTCGCGCAGTAGTAAAAAAATATATCGATTAAAAACTTTAAATAATCTACACTGTAAACGTTGATTTGATTAAAAACACTCATTTTCGCATCTATTTGGTGATGTATGTTTTGTTAAAATATTAAATTCTTGCAGAGGTGACCCGGCCGATAGTTTTAGAGTATCAACAGCTGTTGATACTCTTGTGACAGCCATATCTGTTTGTTGGTAGAGTTCGTCATCCCTCTGCCGAAATATACAATTAAGAAATACCTGGATGATAGAATCGTATTTACTATAAGCTGGAGTTATATTTGAATCAATTTTAGAGTAATAAAGTGTGACAACGGTTGTAAATGCATCGTGCATAGGTGTATACAGAATCGAAAGAGTATCTGTCCGAGGTATGAATAAAAACGTTTTCATTGTTTTTGTTTTGCCACAACGTAGACAAAGCCGCATCCACATCATACGGCCGCCTCATGACTCTGGCTATGGCAAATTGAGAATGCTCATAATTGGATTAGTGCTATTCATTGACTGACCGATTAATGCCTCAGCCTGGTGAAATATGCAAAAAGTCGGCAATAACCTGTACGTGATATGCCATCTGTGGGTGTTCCTCGGTCTGCTTGCTCAGGGAATCTCACAGAAGCACTACACACGGGCGCGCATGTTGGAGCTGCGGTAAGTAACTTTTATTGGCAACAAACGTTCAACACTATACCCTCCTCATGCTACTCCCCTAGAGAGGATGTGCGGCGTATGTTCCAGCACGCTTACGACGGCTATCTGACGCACGCCTCCAACTATGACGAGCTACGCCCACTCACATGCGACGGCCACGACACCTGGGGTAGCTATTCGCTTACGCTAATCGATGCCTTGGACACATTGGCCACTATGGGCAACTTCACCGAGTTTCAGCGAGTCTTCACTCTGCTCACAAAAAAGATGAACTTCGACCGGGACATCAACGTCTCCGTCTTCGAGACTAACATCCGTATCGTGGGTGGTCTGCTGTCCGCCCATCTGCTGTCGCGTCGCGCTGGTGTCGCGCTGGAGCCGGGCTGGCCCTGCCAGGGTCCATTGCTGCGCATGGCCGAGGACGTGGCCCGACGCCTGCTGCCCGCCTTTGACACCAACACGGGCATGCCCTACGGCACGGTGAATCTCCGCTACGGTGTTCCCAAGGGCGAGACTCCAGTGACTTGCACAGCCGGTGTGGGTACCTTTCTCGTCGAGTTCGGCACGCTGAGCCGCCTAACCGGCAACAAAATCTACGAGGAAGTGGCGCTGCAGGCCGTGTACGCCCTCTGGGAGCACCGATCACCCATCGGCCTCTTCGGCAATCACATTGACGTGCAGAGCGGCCGCTGGACAGCCCTCGACTCGGGCATCGGCGCTGGCGTCGACTCCCTATTCGAGTATCTGGTAAAGGCCGCTATACTGCTTAACCGGCCGGAGCTTCTCGAGCTCTTTCACGAGGCGCGAGCCGCCATCGACAAGTACATGCGCAAGGAGGACTGGTACGTGTGGGTAGGCATGAACAAGGGCCACGTCACTCTGCCAGTCTTCCAGTCGCTTGAGGCCTTCTGGCCCGGCATCCTCAGCATCATCGGCGACACGGAGCCGGCCATGCGCACCATCGTGCGCTACATCAGCGTGTGGAAGAAGTACGGGTTTTTACCCGAGTTCTACAACATTGCCGCCGGTGAGGCGTCCCCTGATCGCGAGGTCTACCCCCTCCGCCCGGAGCTAATAGAGTCGGCAATGTATCTGTATCGATCCACTAAGAACGAGTACCTGCTCGAGCTTGGAGAGCGGGTGCTGGAATCGCTCGAGTTCAGTGCCAAGACCAAGTGTGGGTACGCAACGGTAAGCATAACTCATAGCTGATTCTTCCCGTGGATTATTTTCGTTCTTCTGGCAGATTCGCAATGTGCTGACGCATGAGAAGGAGAATCGGATGGAGTCGTTCTTCCTGGCTGAGACGAGCAAGTACTTGTATTTGCTCTTTGACAGTGACAACTTTCTGCACAGCGACGGGGCCCAGGGTGAGCTGGTAGAAACAGAGGAGAACGTGTGTGTCGTACAGGCGGGCGCTTACATTTTCAACACGGAGGCACATCCCATGGACATGTCGGCCCTGCACTGCTGCCACGACCACAATGAGGATATATTCGGCTCCCTGGACCTGCAGCGGCTCAGCGCTAATGCGATCTTCAAGCGCAGTCGCGAGCAGCAAATGGTCGAACAAGACCACTGGGTGCCTCAGTGCCAGTCGCAGGACTTTCCCAACTATGATGAGGAGCCGATCCCCGATCGAGACCGGGATCGAGATCGGGACCAGGATAAGGGCAAACACTCTACCACCATGGCCGTAGACATCGAGGTTTTCGACGAGTTTGAACAACCGGTGGGGGATGTGCTGGTGAGCAACTTCGAGCGTATACGAGAGGAGCGTGAACTCAACCAAAGCCTGTTGCAGGTCAAGGTGCTGCGGAACCAGCTGACCGTCAGCGACCTAGATGAGTTCTTTGCCCGCCGCCGAGAGAACTTTGCTAGCGCCACAGACGCCCTCAACTATGTGCTGGCCTTCATGGGCAAGTTTACGATGGATGTGGCATTTATCCGAGGCCTGCAGCTGTACGACAGCAACATCAGCAACTTCCTCGGAGCGGGTGCTCAGAAGGAGTATGAGGACCGCATGCGGTCCTTGTGGGAGCTTTACGATCTGGAGCAACAGTACGCGGCCAACATCTTACTCATTCAGCACCTCCAACTGCTTAGCTTCCAGACCGACGGCGAGTTGATGCGCACTCATCTGGCCGAGGTCCTAGACAGTCTTGATCGACAGCAGGATACTCTGCACACTCAGTTGGAGATTGCCGCCTTGGCGGACTCTTTCTCGCATGCGAACTCAACTCCGCAAGTAGGCGATATCGACCAAGCTATCCTCAAGGCTTGCATCGGCTACGAGATAGCCATGATGAACACCACCGCCATGCAGGCGTTTGTACATCGCATCTACCTCATGGGCACCAAAGAGGCGACGCCCAGCTTTTCCCCGCTGCTCGATCCTGTCGAGCTAGGCACCCTGAAGGTCGTCCAACTTAAACCCCCTGAACAGCGAGAACTATTCAAGTACACGCGGCGCCTCGTGACTTTCCGAAAGCGGATGTCCGAGACGGTGGACCGCCTGCAAACCCTCATGCAAAAATTGACGCCGACCAAGGAGAAGGCCGTAGCTGTCGCGACAGCAACTGCTCAGCCAGCTGTTGTCCCAATGGAGGCTTCACCAGCGCCTGACACTAACACTGAAGTCAGCGAAAAGGCTTTGCAGCCTGAGCTGAAACAGCAGAAGGAATCGGAAGAGCAAGAGGAGGATTCTGAGGAGGGATCGGTGTGGTCACAGTTTGTTCAGACCATACTGCGTAAGACCACTGTGCAACGAGTGAAGTTCGACGAGGCGTTGCTGCAGGAGAAGACCCGTAAGGCGCTAGAAAAGCACTCCCACGATGAGAACCCCCGTGAGCTTTTTACCTGTCAGCGCCCCGAGTTTATCGAACAGTTTGCGTACCGAGAGTTCTACCCCGTGACGTAGTAAGGAGCTGCCTAGTCATCGTCATTGACATTCACTACGAAAACTAAACACGACTGATCTGTAGATATGTATTTACTTAGTTAGAAGGTATTCACATCTGAATAGTTATGTTATCAACTCAACGCATATCTATTAGATATATAGATATGCTGTCTGCCTATAATCTGCGACTGCATAGATAAATTTCTTAATTCCATTCCTGTTTAGTTTTCACAATAAGGTTGATAAGATCCTTAAAAGGAGGGCTCTCTTCAAAGATTCAATGAAATGTTGTATTTTCCACTCAGGCTGATCCCCTCTAAACTCAACTAAATTGTTGTTTAAATTGAATTTTGTTAAATGTTAAAGAAAAACGTGCGAGTGCTTTGAGCGTTCAAGGGATCTTTGGTTTAAAATTGGTAAATGTTGCTTTTTGAATCTGTATATAGGGAAATGGCTGAGGCTACAACCAATTTGTTTGCGAACTTTGCGTGGTTATTTACAATTTGAATAATTTCGGATGTTGATACTATTGTTCAGAATTTTAAATTGGGATTAAAAACTGATATTGGTACACCTAACGTAGAAGTGGTTTGTTTTTAAAATGAATAGCCACTTGTGGGATGTTAACGTCAAACCAAAATTGAAAAGGATTTCAGTAATGGTTATTTCAATAGTTTTAATAGAGCATATAAATCCTATGAATTTGCGCGATGTTCGTAGTTTTTATTTGGTTCGTACATTTCTGCTCCCTTGAGCAGGGAGATGAGATGATGAAGATGCTCTTTCTCCTTTACTTTTTTGGCAATTCATTTATCATAATGAATACTTATCATTTTTGTTTCTGTTAAGCACTAAAAACAAGGTTTTTTAAATACTTACATACAGTATGTACATAAATTCATAAAAGTATTTGGAAATCGTGTATGCGTGTTGACTATTTGCATTGACTGTTGTTGGCTGTATTGTAATTCAATTGATTTATACCTGTATTTATGCATTCAATTAGATTCGATTATCTAATATTGGCGACATTCAAGAGGCCCAGGAAAGGAGTAGTGTAGTCGATTGCGCAACAGAGCCATGGGGCAGAGGTTGCGGATGTGTTTCCGGCTCAGGCTGCGCCTGCGATTGCCTAAACACGCAATGGTAATCATTTCAATGGGTTTATTTTCGGAAATTCTTTTTACTTCAAGGATTCGGTTTGGCTTGTACCAAATTACGCCAATGACATGATATGAACTGGAAACGAAGTTGAAGTGAAAGTTTTTGAAGGGAATGGAATGCTGGGAGTGAAAAAGTAAAACGAAACTATGCTATGGCTGGCAGGCCTTGCAGTGGCGTTTGACGTCGACGGAACTGTGATTGTGGGTCACACCCTCCATACTGCCACAACTGCTTGCGGCTCGGCGCGGCTCCTTTTGTGTGTGCGTTGTATATCGTGGATGGCGGGGAGTGTGGAGACGTGGGGATGCGTGTGTAGTATTGGAAACATTGCCTGCCATCCGACAACAACAGCTACAATGGCGAAAGTTTAATGAGTGCAATTTTTGTAAATGAAAGCAAAATGAAATGAGCAGACAGACGGCCGAACGAACTGATAGATGAGTTTTCGCAGTGAATCAAGTAAGACCGACGAAAAAGTCAGACGGAGGAAACACGCGACGGGGTGCAGACAGTGTCGCTGAGTCGATTCGGCTTCGAGTACAACTTTGTTGAGAGAATTGAGAGACAATCAGGATGAGGTCCAGCGGCAAAGCACTGGAGAATGGCGATGGCGAGGAGGATGGAGAATGTGGGCAGGACCACCATGAGGGCGATCCGCGTCCATTGCCGTACGACTTTGAACAGGAGCTGATCAGAAAGTCCAACAGGCATATACGCCTCTACGAAGCTTTCGTTCCGGTTAGCAAAGGTGCCTTGACAGACGTTTTGATCTCTTCATTTGTTCCACCTGCTCCTCATCCTTAGAGTATATGCTGACTCGCAAATTCTACGCCGAGTACGAGCAGCGGAAGCCGGCGCAGCCCCTGCGCTTCCTGCGCTACACCCAGCCGGAGAGACAGCTGGAGCGGCAAAGGCAGCTGGGCTTGGGGACACCGCTGCTGGAATCGCAAATGTATGGCTGGCTGCCAGTGCAGGGTCGAAAGTGTGCCCTAGAGCTCAATTTCCTGCATGCCCCAAAACTGCGCTGCAGCATGACGATCCATGGTGAAAACTTGATAGCGGAGCGCATCACGGAGCGTCCTGCATTCAATGGACTGCGGTTTTTGCTTCATTAGAAACGCAAAGAATTTGAAATGGAAATTGCCATAGTGTGGCAACACTAAGCAATCGCGCTTGCAAGCCAGTTGGCAGCCCAATCAATGTTTACGTTCTGCGTTTATTTTTTGCAATTGAAAATCCAAAATACAGTTTCGAATATTAGCGACGTTGTACGTGCCACCAGTTTTTTTTATTTGGAATAAGTATAGCCTGGGTCGCTACTGTAAAATATCATCCACGTTCGGCTGGAGTCACACAAAATGGTATAAGATTGGCAGCTCAAAGGAAAAGTGGTGGGCAGCGGAGCCAAAGTTCACGTTCGATGGATCATTTCAGCCTCCGCTTAATGACTTTTCATTTCCACGCACACTAATACATATGTACATGTGAATTTTTGTATAGGCTCATTCGAATAAGGCAAAGAAGGAAGCCAAAGCTGCGAATTCGCAGAAACCAGCGACGAATAATAAGAATCCCAGCAACCCGCCAAATAATGCCCAGCCCAATGTGCATGCCCCCAGTCAGGATCAATTCCATGAACTCCTACTCCACACCGTGCAAAAGTCATGTAAGTCATAGCTAGCCGTTTCCAGTCCAATGTGTTAACTCTGACTTCCCCTTTTGGGACTTTCAGGGTTGCGGCTTCGCCATTTTGTTATGTCCGAGCTAAGTGGAAGCGAGCTGTTGGAAGCTGCGGCGGTATGGTGCGCCCGTAATCCTCACATTGCCATCTGTTTGCTGGCAGCTAGCTTGGTATTTCTTCTACCGTTCCTGATCATTTTCGGCTTCGGAATCGCCACCATGGTGATGACTTTTACGGGCCTCTTGGTGCTAGAAGGTATTAAGCCCGAGCCTGTGGATGATTTTTTTACTAAACTTCCGCTTGTTCCAGGCACTCTTCTCACTATTGTCTCTATGATGTTCTTTGCATGCCTGGGTGGTTTTGCTATCATGCTTCCGGTGATTGGAGTTGTTACTGTTGGTGTATACTTTGGATTCGCTCAGGTGTATGGTTTATATGACGGAAAGGAGCGCCGCAAGACTGCATTTACTAGGTTAGTCAAAGACCCGCCCAAGCCATGTGACTTGGTGCCGGCATCAGTGACAACTTCTGAAGAGCCAACCGTCAACAAAATAAATAACTAAAGAATGGAAGCCTAGTTATCTAGTTTGTGAAATTAACTATTTAAAGTACTGTACACTACCTAAATAATTACAATAAACTTTTTTTGAAAACATGACCGCGCCACATTATGAATAAAAAAGATTGGCAGTCCCAGCAGCTTTGTGTATCGCTGCTAAATACCTCCCATCACTAGTTCTGTAGTCGTCGCCATATACATAGTTTTCACATTTGGGATTTGTTGTTAAATTTAAAGATTTAAGAGTGTTTCATTAACAGAAACCTGCTTTTAAGCAGAATTACCTTTACCCGACGCGGTAAGTTCTTAAAATGATCATTTCTTCTTGAATGGACAAATATTTGTATATGAAAAAATGCAGTCGCTAAACACCCACACATACGTACTCACGCTTGTTTGGGTGCGTATTTCAAAAAGATAAAGGCTAAAAATTAGATTGCAGAGTTAGTACTCAACACAGACGTGCATACACATGTAAATATGTATGTACATATGTATTTTGATTTACAAAATCAAGTGTCTTAAGTTTAATTGAAATTAGGTAGGCGCTGGTCAGATGCGATGCACTAGATTCGATCCGATAACTCGAATTGAAACTTTGACGGCGTCATACATATGTATCTTTTTGGATTACTTGAACACCTTTTTCAGTTCGTACAAATTCCAATATATAGAAATATTCAAATCACTTTTGCTTCATGGATTTTCTTAGCAATACATATTATACTGAATCATATATTTGGAAATGGTTATGCGCCTTTCATCTATGGCAGGCGTGAGGAAAACCAGCCATCCTTAGTTAGTTCGTTTACTCATTTTAATTCAGTGAACTAATTTGTTCTTTCAGTTCGTTCGATTTTGTTCCCTTTTTAGGTCAACTAGGTTTATAGCTGTATGGCATAATACTCCGTTAAATTTGCTGCGAAGATAGGGATAGCTCAATAGACAAAACGCAAAATTAGCGTTCGTAGACTGACTTACTGATATTTTGCAACACAGAGCCAGCCAGCCAGCAAAATTGGATCTGAAAAGTGTAAAAATTGATTATTTCTACCGCAGCGCTGATCCCAGCTCAAGTGGAAAGCCAACTGGACATCTTGTAGAAAATGTATTCAATTATCGGATAAAACTATGTTTTCAGTGTTAAGCGTCCTAGCTATCTAGCAATATTAAGCCGAATATCAAAATCGAGGAATATGGTTTCCAATCCTTGACGGAGATCGATTAACCCATTGTAGACCAAGGGAGTATTTTAATATTCCACCGAAAATAATGAAAACTGAATCATTTTAGCGCAGTTCAGGTGAAAGATATCATGGTTGTTTTAAGTTCATAGGAAAGATGGCATGGATCTACAAGAAGAAATTACAATCAGTAATATATTCCGCCATATCCTCAAGTCGTTGAACTGTTTAATTAAAGGGGGATTAAGTGGGCTAAGTTCGTTTTTCATCGGTATATTTACGGTATATTTTGAAAATGAGACGGTATATTTTTGAGGGTTAGACCGTACATTTTATCGATAAATCCGATATACATAGTTTTCACAGGTCGAGGATTGCTGTAATTTTTTTGTTTAAGTGCGTCTAAAGAAAGGAAATCTGCTTTAAAGCAGCAGAATTAAACTATACTGACACGGTGAGTAATTCGAGTTAGTAGATTTATCGCAGATTCCAAATTAATTCGCGAGGATTTGATACGTATATGTGCAAGGTAAACTGCTGTGCAGCATAAAAAACATTTAGGAAAGCTACTAGTTGGCAAGGGCAAACCAGTAACCAGCGGTGGTGTGGTATGCTGACACTCATACATTACATCTACATGTACACATGTGTGCATGGAGATGGATACACACAACCAGAATTTGTATGTATTCGATAAATTATGCTGCTGTTTTTTGCTTTCTTGATGGTAAACAACGCCAAAGGCGGAAAGTAATAATTGATTGCAAACTTGCTTAGCGCTTTATCGGACAAATTAACTCAGATTTATCTAATCTTACATTCAAAGAGTAGCTAAAACCCGTCAAATCCGTTCTTGTTGCCTGTGTATGTATGCACAAACTGATGAATGGATGGCAACACTGCGCAGCATTGCATTGTGTTGAAGCAGCAGCAGCTCTTTCAGCCTGTCCATTTGTTGCCCTTAACTTTCTTCCTCTCACTCGTTCACACGCTCCCACTCGCTCTTGCGCTCGTGCAGTGTTGCTGCAAGTGCGTCTGCTTCTGCTTCTGCTGCCTCGTCACTTGCGTCTATTTCGTTCTAATGAGCAAGCTGGTCGGACGCATTTTCTGCTGGGCCTTTACCGAAGAGACTAGTCTCTTATAAAGTTGAATGTAGTTTCTAAAGAAACAAATATAAAGTTTGTTAGTATAAGGAAGTGTTAAAATAGCAAAAAACTGAATTGAAATATAACTAAAGCAAGGTTCGTACAAAGTGCTCGGCTTAAAGTTATCGGCAGGTAGATCACGGACACCCACTCTACCTATATTTCTGAGCGTTTGTTTGTGAGTCTTTTGCGAATTTCTTTGTGTATGCCATACTTAAAGACGCATCATATTTCGTATTATGTTTGCTCTGCGGATTCTCAAAGCGGAAATGTGAAAACCAAAGAAAATATACATATTTACAAGAAAATTACTAAGAAATTTATAGCGGATAATCCTATCAGTGCTGAATCGAGTTACAAATACACCATTCCTGGCGATTTACTTATGTAAAACCGAAATTAGAGCCACCTATTTTGTTTTTTCTTTTTTTTGTATTAGCATTTGCATTAAATAATATAACTAATAGTTGAATAGGGTACCGAGTGACGAGACCTTACACCTTAGGCCATCTAAATTCTTTTTCATATCTTCTCCACACAGGCACTAAAATGCATAACCAACTACACACAGACACAGACATTTTACATGTTAAATGAATCATTTTTTCTGTATTACAGGTGTGCTGTAAAGCGCTTTAATCGCCAAGATGAGTTACATGCCAGCCCAGAATCGTACAAGTAAGTAAATTAATCCCTTTGTTTGTTCGAAATCTCTTTGGGCTCTAAAATCTGCGAATTGATTTGCCGAAGAGTAATCCGAATTATCGACCTAGGTTACCTTTTGCGCCCAGTACCCCAGTATACTCTAAGTTTGAGATGTACAATGTACGTTATTTGGATTATCTTTTAATTTGTTTTTCTTTCATCTCATCGTTTCGTACTCACACCCAACTAAAATGCATCAAACTCGACCAAACACCCACCCACCCAGTGCATTGCTGATGGTTGACTGACTTTCCTGTGGCAATTTAACATTTTATGCTTCTGCAGCTTAAAATGTAACGGAGGAAAGGAAACTGCATTTTTACATGTATTTTCCCCTTTCTATCTATCTCGCTCTCTCTCATGTGTTGTGTTTTTGTTACCACTTCATTTGCACTCGGTTGCTGTGGGCGGGGACGGACGAAGAATGTGCGTTATTGTTGTACCCTTTGAAACTTGATTCTCAAATACCAACCCACACACCCACTCACCCAGTCGTGAACGTATGCACATACACGTGGGTTCCCATTCTCGTCCTCTCTCAATCTCATTTTCGACGTAAATGCATTCATTTTTTGTGTGTGTGCGCTTTTTTTTTTCTAAGAATTTAATTAGTAAGGAAAAAACAGCAAGGAGCATTTTTACGTAAAGGCTTCGCATAAATTATGCTACGCCGCTGTGGTCCTCTGCTTTTTTTTTTTTGCTTTGGAGTGCTGTGCCCCACTTGAGGGATGAGGCACAAAAAGCGCTTAATCGATCTGGGAAATGAAACGAAAATGTGTGAATGCAAATGCAGTGAGGCAGATACCGGGGTGTGGGCGTGGCCTGTGCACTGATGAAACGTGGACGTGGACGTGTTCGTGTCGGTATATGTATGTATGTACAAATATATGTATGAGGTCCTTATAGGAACAAAGCTAAAGAAGTGGGCCTGAAACTGCATAATTAAGCCAGAAATGGCAAACAAAACGCCCTCAAATCCTTTGCCTTTCCAGTGGGAAACTCTCAAACAAACTCCCCATCACCCGTCAATTCCTCTAAGTATATTTGGGTATGAGTGTGAGCGCTCGTCCTGGAATATCCTGCAGCGTTCAATTTGTCATGCTTCACATTTTTTCAACTTTTTTGTGCTTAGGTCTACATTTTGCTGCCGTTTTTGCAGCATGTTCACTTTCTGTCACTGTCGCCTTCCATTTGGCAATCCTTCGTTTCGAGAGAGGGCGAGGTCTGGTGTGGTGCTGGGGAGCATCCCGACTAGAGAGGCAGTCGTTGCTTGATGTTGATGCTGAGGATGGGCTCCATTGTCGTTCTTCAAAAGCTTCTTGGGATAGCAGCGGTGTGGATCGGGGAAGGGGCCTGGAATACATACACATGTACATAAATACATATATATATATACATATATATATGTATGTATGTATGTTCGGTGGGTTTGTAATGCTGTCTTTAATCTGTAAACGCAAATGTTTTCCAGGCTGTACATATGTACATATTTTAAAATCTGTCATTTTCTCTGCATCTCTAACCCGTTCTACCCCTCTCTGTCCTGTGGCAGTGTCGCATAATAATCAATATAATCCGCCGGACTTGCCACCCATGGTGTCGGCCAAGGAGCAGACCCTGATGTGGCAACAGAACTCGTATCTGGGTGACTCGGGTATCCATTCGGGGGCCGTTACCCAGGTGCCGTCGCTGTCCGGAAAAGAGGATGAGGAAATGGAGGGCGATCCCCTTATGTTCGACCTGGACACGGGATTCCCGCAGAACTTCACACAGGACCAGGTGGACGACATGAACCAGCAGTTGAGCCAGACGCGTTCACAGCGAGTGCGAGCCGCCATGTTCCCGGAGACCCTGGAGGAGGGCATCGAGATACCATCGACACAGTTCGACCCGCAGCAGCCGACGGCTGTTCAGCGTCTGTCGGAGCCTTCGCAGATGCTGAAGCATGCCGTGGTCAACCTGATCAACTACCAGGACGACGCTGAACTGGCCACCCGAGCCATACCTGAGCTGATCAAACTGCTCAATGACGAGGACCAGGTGGTGGTCTCGCAGGCCGCCATGATGGTCCACCAACTGTCCAAGAAGGAAGCCTCGCGCCATGCCATCATGAACAGTCCCCAGATGGTGGCCGCCCTGGTGCGTGCCATATCGAACAGCAACGACCTGGAGAGCACCAAGGCCGCCGTTGGAACCCTCCACAATCTGTCACACCATCGCCAGGGTCTCCTGGCCATCTTCAAGAGCGGCGGCATCCCGGCCCTCGTCAAGCTGCTATCATCGCCCGTCGAGAGCGTGCTCTTCTATGCGATCACCACGCTGCATAACCTGCTGCTCCATCAGGATGGCTCAAAGATGGCCGTGCGCCTGGCCGGTGGTCTTCAGAAAATGGTCACCCTGCTTCAGAGGAACAATGTTAAGTTCTTGGCCATCGTCACCGACTGTCTGCAGATCCTGGCCTACGGCAACCAGGAGAGCAAGCTCATCATTCTTGCTTCAGGCGGACCCAACGAACTGGTGCGCATCATGCGCTCCTATGACTATGAGAAGCTCCTTTGGACCACATCGCGCGTTCTTAAGGTGCTCTCGGTGTGCTCAAGCAACAAGCCGGCAATCGTGGACGCCGGCGGTATGCAGGCGTTGGCCATGCACCTGGGCAACATGTCGCCCCGTCTCGTCCAGAACTGCCTGTGGACTCTGCGCAATCTTTCGGATGCGGCCACCAAGGTAGAGGGACTAGAGGCCCTATTGCAGTCACTTGTCCAGGTTCTCGGTTCCACCGATGTCAACGTGGTCACCTGTGCTGCCGGCATCCTCTCGAATCTGACGTGCAACAATCAGCGCAACAAGGCCACCGTCTGTCAGGTGGGCGGTGTCGACGCCCTTGTCCGCACTATCATAAATGCCGGCGATCGCGAGGAGATCACCGAGCCGGCTGTATGCGCCTTGCGCCACCTCACTTCGCGCCACGTCGACTCTGAGCTAGCGCAGAACGCGGTCCGTCTCAATTACGGGCTTTCGGTTATTGTGAAGTTGCTCCATCCTCCATCACGGTGGCCGCTTATCAAGGCCGTCATCGGCCTCATTCGTAACCTGGCCCTTTGTCCGGCCAACCATGCCCCGTTGCGAGAGCACGGCGCCATCCATCACTTGGTGCGCCTGTTAATGCGCGCCTTCCAGGATACTGAGAGGGTAAGATTCGACCCCATCCCTACTCACACTCGGTGTACTGGTACTGGTACTGACCCTTCTCTTCCTGCAGCAACGCTCATCGATTGCCACCACGGGCTCCCAGCAGCCGTCTGCTTACGCCGACGGCGTTCGCATGGAGGAAATTGTCGAGGGCACGGTGGGGGCCCTGCACATCCTGGCTCGGGAGTCGCACACAATCGCGCCCTCATACGCCAGCAGTCGGTGATTCCGATCTTTGTGCGCTTGCTCTTCAACGAAATCGAGAACATCCAGGTAAGCATGCATCCAAAAAACCCCCAAAGAAGTTGCTCACTAATCTAAAATGTCACGTCTCTCTACGTAGCGCGTGGCTGCCGGCGTGCTCTGCGAGCTAGCCGCCGACAAGGAAGGTGCCGAGATCATTGAACAGGAGGGAGCCACCGGCCCGCTCACCGATCTGCTGCACTCCCGCAACGAGGGCGTGGCCACGTACGCCGCCGCAGTGCTCTTCCGCATGAGCGAGGACAAGCCGCAGGACTACAAGAAGCGTCTCTCTATTGAGCTGACCAACTCTCTGCTGCGCGAGGACAACAACATTTGGGCCAATGCTGATTTAGGCATGGGTCCGGATCTGCAGGTGGGTGGACACTAGTCTAAGTGAGGCCAGCCTGGTACCTGGTATCTTGTACCTGTAGCCATATTCCACCAGGTGTACTTTGCCTGGGTTCCGGCTTCCATTGGGTTTTCATTTGTTACTTTGCTTCTTTGTTTCCCCTCCACGTCCGCGCCGAAGCGAACTCTGTACATACAACTGTAAAATTGTAGAAACTTAAACTATTCCAGCATTCTATACTTGTGTTCATATAAGTATCGACCAATATAATAGCTATTCCTTGGACTTGCTTAAGATTTCAATATGCGTTTGAATTACGACTTTTTTTTATTTTTTATTTCTGTTTTACTGTATTACGAGAACCGATAGATCGATAAGTAGGTAGAAAAAGCATTTGTCTGTAGATGGCAATCGATATCGAAAAATCGTACTTATCCCCCTCAGCTCCGCCCAACTAAAACTCCTTCCTATATACTCTCTCAAAACTCAAATCATAAGTGTACATACATATAAATTTGAAATAATTTTCGCCTAGAAATCAGATTTTATTGAAATTTGTTTGTGTTAATTATGATTTTGTAATTAATTCACATTTTTTTATTTACTTTTTGTTCTTTTCCTTTATGTTAACTTGTAAAAACCAACCAACAAAAAAACCCAAACAAACTACACGAAAACAATTCCAATCACAACAAAAACCCACAAAAAAAACCAACTGCAACGGTAAAACATGAAACATGAAACAACCGACGAATCACCGCACCGAATCACCGCCAATACCAATACCACAACACGATCAAAAACTAACTGTCTACATCCACGTGTCTCTCCCTTCCTCTCTGTCACTCTCGCTGAAAAATGCGCAACACAAACTTGTGTCTGTGTCTTCTTCTTTCCTAACAACTTTTCACTTCTGATCCATCCAACAAAAAAAAAAACAAAACTGAAAAAATAAATACATCACTCACACACGCACACTCACACCCACACCCACGTACAAACAACTGCAATATACACACGCACAACTACACACCGAACCAAACTTTGACAACAACAAAAACACGAAATCAATTAATCACAGGATATGCTTGGACCCGAAGAAGCATATGAGGGCCTTTACGGACAAGGTCCGCCCAGTGTGCACAGTTCGCACGGAGGTCGCGCATTCCATCAGCAAGGTATGTATGTCATATGCATAAGGAAACACCGTTCCGAGACCCCCTTTCCCCCTTTACCCTTTGTGTCACCCCCGCACCAAAATGAAGAAGAATAATTAAAAAGTGTTCAAACACCCACCCTTCAAACACCCTGTCAAAGCAAGCAGCAGATTCAGACCATTGGATCCACCTCCACCCCTACCCCTGCCCTCACCATCCATACATTTATTACATGCGTATACATGCATATGTGCATTTAATCGTAATCGTGTCAGTTCATCAATTAAACTAAATTACATATAACATATGAATAATCCATGCTAAAGTTAAGTTCATTTCAACTTTGAAGACTCCTCAATTACAATATTATTCAATGTGATCTCCACTCCACCCACCCTGCTAACTTATCTCGTCCACCTCCAATCGTCCCAGTCAATCGCTGCATGCGATGGAAATATCTTTCGTTTGTGTCCCCCTCCCCCCTCCCCGTGTATTGCGCTTGGTTACGCAATAACGCAATCGGAATACATACCCAATACCTTGCCCCATTTCTGCCTTGCAATTCTTCAATCTGATTTTCATTTCTTAAACTTAACGACACTAAACTTTTTCTTTCCTGTGTCCTTCGTACCCGACCAGGATCTCTCTCGATCTCTCAGTCTTGGCCCAAGCGAAAACAGCTAAAGCATTGATTAAACGAGGCAGCGTCTGATTTGCTGCGTTCGTTCAGATTTCAATTAGAAAATTTAAAATATATATGATTTTTAACGCAGCAAGAGAATTACATACATACAATACATATGTATGGCTGTTTCCTTGATTATCAACTTTTAAGGCATAGGGTCCATGTCCATGTGAACCGGACATGTGCATATTTCATACATATATAACTATGTTCGCACCTCACACGCACTTATGTAGATACATAAATACGTACATATGTACGCACAAACACCCACCAACACACAACAACTTTGCAAATCGACCCTGACAGGATTTGCCTGCCGTGTTACATTTGGTTTTTAATGCAAGAAGATATTCGCATTATGAACTTTCATATTTTCTCTTTTTTCATAAATTTTCCATGGATTCTAGGTGCGTTACAACGGCTATTGGTTGACTGAGGAAGGAGAATCTATTTTTCATTAATACTTTAAAACTTATTTTCCCTTGATTTGCCCTTGATTAATTTACTTTCCTTGAGTTTGCTTTCATTCGATAACGCAATATGCAGCGTATAACGTTGCCAGGAGAATGCCTGCCCTTTAGTTCGGTTCAGTCTGGTTCATTTTGCATGTTAAGTAGCCCGAAGTAACCTTATAGAATTAGCTATAAACTCATATATATCTATCTATATACACACGTATGTTCATATATAGTCTTTAGTTTATATAAGCGATGTGCATGCAGATGGGTCTTATGCTCCAAACGAATGGGAATTGCTGCCGTAGTTGACGCCACTTGGTGGAAAATGATTGAGGAACGGCTGATTTATGTGTTTACTTTATGTTGACGTTTAGCTAATAGTTTTTGGGAGGATCTTTGTAGGGGGCAAGCGCACTAATCTAACTTTTGTCTATTTTCTCTGTCTCTCCCTATCGTTTGTTCGCAGGATATGATACTCTACCAATAGATTCGATGCAGGGTCTGGAGATCAGCAGCCCGGTGGGCGGTGGCGGCGCTACTGGCAATAGCGGAGGTGTTAACAGTGCTAGCGCCGGCAGCGGTGCTGTCGTCCCACCCAGCGGGGCACCAACATCGCCCTATTCCATGGACATGGACGTCGGCGAGATCGATGCCGGTGCATTGAACTTTGACTTGGATGCCATGCCGACGCCACCCAACGACAACAATAACTTGGCTGCCTGGTACGATACCGACTGCTAGACGACAAGCTAAGAT
The DNA here is from genome assembly GCA_008121275.1 of Drosophila lowei. Classification (NCBI taxonomy): domain Eukaryota; kingdom Metazoa; phylum Arthropoda; class Insecta; order Diptera; family Drosophilidae; genus Drosophila; species Drosophila lowei. The sequence goes on along the minus strand of CM017781.1, from coordinate 54,954,882 downwards.
TCGATCCTTTCGAATTCCACACACATAAATCGACATTTATTGCCCTCTTCCCCTGGTCCGTAAGCATGGGCACGCCAGTGCCCATAACGATGATAAGACATGATACACACGACCCCGAGCAAAGAGGGCGACTCCGAGATGAGATGGCCCAGTGGAAGAAGGCTATTACCACACACATACATAAACATATATATTAATTATAATACAACTGCAACGGCATGAAACATAAAACATATTATATGATGCATTACATATTATCCACATAAAAGAAATGGAAAATTAAACAAATGTTTGCAATAGAACTCGTACATTTCCCCATATTCTCCCATTCTTTCTCTTTTCAAGTGAGTTGCGGGGGGAATCCCAACAATTCCCAGATAGACACCTGCGTACATACATACACAAGTGGGTTTAACAACTCAACAACTGTTCGTTTGTTTATTGGATCCGTAACGGATCAGTTTGGTTAGAGCGACCTACAAGTGCTTGCCGAACCACTTGTGATCTACGGGAGAAAGCCACCGATGGCAACCATTCAGATTGTTTTGAATGACGTATTTCATGGTGAATGGGTTTTGATTTTCGCGTGCTTGATGCTCCTCTTCGGCCAGCCTCTCGTCGAGCATCGCCTGGGAGACAACAGTCGCCTGGAATGGCAGTTGGTTGGCGACTTGCTGCAGGAATCCCTTTACTTCGACAAATTCGCATTTTCCAGCTATTTCGACTATAACACGACCTGCCCTAATGGGCGTTACGTAATGATCGATGGCACCCTTACCGCCGCCCATGCGCTGGCCCTGCCCCTTCTTTGTAATGGGTTGCCAGGGGGCGGGCACGCGCCATGTAGCAAACATTGTTTGGACGTTCATCTTCCGACCGATGGTAAGACGCATCATCTCATAGTGGCCCCAGCGCAGGCGACCGCCGCCAGTGGCTACTATCGCGTACTGCTTGTGGAGAAGAGAGTTGTGGACAAGTTCTGGACCACGCATGTAGCGTAAGCGCTTCTGCATTTTGGGCGGACGTAAGTTAGGTGGCAGCTGCGGCATGCGCTCCATGATCCGTAGTTTGGGACGTTCTGGCTGCTCAACATCTGATTAAAAGAAAAGTAAATGAGTTCTTGCATTTCTAAGAGTTTAGACGCACTTACTTTGATATTTGATTGGAGGAGCAAAATACTTAAGGCCGGCTGTGTTGATGGCTGCGAACTTGCCTGCTGAAATTTCGAAAGATTTGATTGCAAGTTCAGGTGTAGAGGAAATGCGCTTACTTGACAGACTGTTTTTGAATAGCTGTGTGACTGTTTTCACGCTCCACATTTCTTATTTGTATTAATTTTTTTAACAATAATGTGCTGGTTCGAGATGCAGACGATGTTAACATCGATGTCATCGATGTTTGGGTTGACTATTGTACAATACGATACTATACGTACAGACTATTGTACGGCGGACTCAATAAGCATGTAGCACAAAAATTTAATTCCTTGTATTTTATTTATATTTGTAATTGGGAATAGTAAAAAATAAAAATACAATACAATTAATAATAACAATATTTTAGCATTTTTTCCTTTTCTTTTCCATTCTTCCTTCAAACGTAAACAAACTTATTCCGTTTGTCTTGCTCAAGCTCATATGTGTAAGTATGAGTACGGATGTCCACGGTGTGCGAGAATATCCGAGGCAGGGCCATGCGCCGCCACATATGAGCTCATATGTGTATGCATGAGTAAGTAAGGACAAGTACAAAGCAAAACGTAAAAATTTCAAGAAATTTTAATTTTTTTTACCTCTTATCGATAAAATATATTTTAAAAATACCGCAAATATACTGACGAATTCAAGTTATACTATACAGACCCTCAGAAATATACCGAAATATACCGTCTCATTTGAAAAGTATACCGTAAATATACCGATGAAAAACGAAATTAGCCCACTTAAGCTCCCTTTGGTTAAACAGTTCAACGACTTGAGGTAAATGGCGGAAGATATTTTTGATTGTAAATTCTTCTTGTCGATCCATGCCATCTTTCCTCTGAACTTAAAACAACCACGATATCTTTCACCTGAACTGCGCTAAAATGATTCAATTTTCATTATTTTCGGTGGAATATTAAAATACTCCCTTGGTCTACAATGGGCTAATCGATCTGCGTCAAGGATTGGAAACCATATTCGTCGATTTTGATATAATATTACCAGATAGCTAGGACTTCCATACCTCAACACATAATTTTATCCAATCAATGAATACATTTTCTACTTGACTGATTCATTTTAAATACTCCCTTTTATTGGATTTTGTCTTAAAAATTGTATGCCATTGATAAATAAATTTTCTATATGATTAATTACTTTTAAGTACTCCCTTTCATTGTATTGTGTAAAAAAGTAGGTTTAAACAAAAAAGTTCAACAAAAAAACAGTGGCAAAGTAAGTGAGTATGGAATATCACGCCATTTCTTACATTTTGCTGGTATTTCAAGACTTGTTGCTTGTCAACCGGAGTATGTGCATTTGCATACCCTATTTCGTTAATTTAATATGAAGATACTGTTTTCAAGCTGTTTTAAAACGTAATTAATAAAGACCTTTTCTCAGATTAATATGTGTTAGAAATATTCATGCATTTGATTAGTTTCCTGCATATATATATCCTGATCCCAAAAGCAATTCTTGGTATCAGTAAGAAGACCATAAACTGCGAAATTTCGTTGCATGTCTACAAAATATACAAAAAAGTTCATAAAATCGGTCATTGTATTTATAGGAGAATTGGATGACAAACATTTCATCAATCCCATTATGCCCCTCCATGGAAGAAATTTACAAAATTTCCCCGCTTGCCCCGAAATTGCTGTGTAAACGAGGGTATGGACAATAGGTTTACACCTCTGGAAACCGTAAGATGGCATCTGTAATCTTGCTGAGCTTTCCAACTGCAACGAAGTCTTCAATTTTATTTGGGATTCCAATTATATCTACGGTCGAAACAAACTGCTCCACTGTGCCCCTGGTTTGAGACCAGCAACCAGCGTTGTTCGTACAAGAATTCGGACAGATTCTTGGTGTATATATCTGGCGTTACCGCTGCCAACATCTGCACGCGGATCTTCATGCGATTGCGCACAGCAATAATATCACTTTTGGGTCCTGTAGAGATTGAATTAGCCATCTGGTCCACTTTTAACAAGAATCTCTTGTTTCAAAAACCTTCGATCCCACCAAATAGACGTCGAGACACTTGGAACAAATTATTGTCAGCAGCACGGTCCGTAGTGATGACCACACAGTGGTTGCCGTACATGACCACAACACTGCCAAAATGAAACTAGTGGAGTAGCGTAGGAATCACAAATACCTCGGAGTTACACTGGATGCACGTTTAACTTTCGACAGTCACATCCGTAGCGTGAGGAGCAAGTTGATGGGTAAGGCCCAGAAAATGTTCTGGCTACTAAAACAAAGCAACAAGCTCAGTTTAAAAAACAAAGTTATGATATACAAAGCCATACTAGCACCTGTCTGCAAGTACGGCATTCAGGTGTATGGGATTGCCGCCAAAACTAACCTTGCGAAGATCATGACGTTCCAGAGTAAATTTCTGCGTAGGATCTCCGGAGCTGAGTGGTATATCCGTAACCGGGACATTGCCAAGGACCTTCCACTTGTTAGTGATGTTATCAACAATCAAGTGAAGAACCATATATGTAAGCTCAGAAGCTACCCTAATATACTGGCGAGGCGTCTTGCGAGAACAAGATACCGGCGTAAGCTGGCCAGAATACACCCAGTCGACCTGCCCAACAGGATAATCTAAGAGGACCTCTACCCTAGAAACCTGGACAGATAATTGAACCAAATAATATCCCCCTCCAAAATCTTCGACCTTGATAGCACGCATTTTTTATTTATTTTTTTAAAAAAAAAAACTGCCAAAATGATTTGTCATGTTGCTTCTAGCTAATATTATATTTACTTAAATTCTATAATATCCTTTTTTCTAGGGTATGAACAACATTTGTAGACCTGTGCGACGAAGCCGCCGTGAACTTATTAATTTAAATTCTACTTGGATAATCGTGCTTTACCACAGCAGCCGGCTTGATTTTTTTTAATGAAAAAAAGAATTTCAACCAAGTCTTGAGAGACTGACTGTGCCTTACGTTTTTTATACGTATTTTAGATGAGTTGGAATTCTCGTTTCAGACAAGCGTTGCCAGACAGTTCCGTGCAGATAGATATACAAAATTCGATATCAGTATTGTCTTAGTTGAAACGAAACGTCGAAACGATTTATATTGTTTTTGAACAGTTAAGCAATAAAAATGTTTCTAAAGAACAAATTTTCCTTACTTTCATGAAGCCGGAAGAAGCACCCTTTCCTAGTAAATTGATTTTGAGATAAGAAAAAAAATCGACCAAACGATGGCTGATCAGAACGACTTGCATGTGTTTACATAAAAAAAATATTTTTTTTTTCTGAAAATAGGTCTTCATTTATTCTATTAGTAATTTTAGTTTAATTTTTTTTTTTGGAAGGCCATATTTAGAATATTTTATGGTAGCACTGGCGAGAGCACAGCTGGTAAGTGTGTACTCATTGTTATCGAAAAACTCAGCCCTGTATTTTATATATCTCTTGGTATTTTTTCATGTATTTTCACTAGCTAAAAGTTCAGGATACACTCAGGGTGACCGCTTACGGTATTTTTAATACTTTTCGGTATTTTTTGAGGTCAAAATTGAACCGATGGCATATTTACGGTATATCGGTATATAGTGGTACATTTTGTCAATTTTATCAATCTATTAAATTTAATTTTCAACGGTATATAGAAATCCAATAAAAGCAAGTATTTAGAATAGGCCAGTCAAGTAGAAAATTGATTCACTAATCAGATAAAATTATGTGGGCATGGCAAAATGTTTTATCTAGCTAATAATATTCCACGGAATATCAAAATCGAGGAATATGTATAATATAACTTGAATTCGTCAGTATATTTACGGTATATTTTTAAAATTAGACGCTATATTTTGGTATATTTCTGAGGGTCGGACGGTATATTTAAACGATAAATCCGCGGTCACACTGGATACACTGCTACTGCATACACGAAAATATTTTTGTCCAAATAGTGCATGTTTTAAAACATTTTCTGTATGTATTTCGCACGAAATAATTTAAGCTGATCCAGCATTCATTGCTAGCGACTGACTCTGTCCAGTGTCCACTTGTTTGTTATGAATATATCGAAAGTGACAACATCGCTTGCTGCTGCGGCTGCTGCCGCCGAAAAGGCAAAACCCGAACGTGTAACATCTGCAACCGCAGCGCTAAATTTTAATGCAATCAATATACAGAAGCGCACCAGCATCGACGATACCGAGGATCCGAATCGCAAGAAACTCAAAACCGAATTGCTGCTTTGCCCGCCCTCGACTAGTTTGCCCGCCAAACAACAACAGCTACAACAGCAACAGAAACACCACCAGCACCACCGACAACAGCAACGTGCTGTTCCAGGAGGGTCCGTCCAAGCACCGTCATTGGCATTCCAATCAACAGCTGCAGCCTCAAAACAAGCATCCGCTGCTTCCGAAAAGTCTGCAGTTGAGCAACACCCGAAAGTGGATCAAGTCGGCACCGAGAATGCCTGGGATCCGCGCGAGGATAAGATTATAGTATGTAACTTTGGAGCTAACGCTGAAATGAGTGCAATAAAGCCTGAAGAAGCGCTCGACGGCAGCCAAAAGCAGAGTGAGTATGAACTAGCCTACATATTTCAATTCATCCCGTACCATCCCTTGGCATCGATGAATAACCAATTGTTTCAAAACACGCTTTCAGGTTTTACAAGCTTTACCAAAAAGGAGGCCGTCTGTCCGTCGTCCGCATCTTCTTCCTCATCGACGGCCTCCACTATTTCAATAGAGCCGAGTGGAGGAGCCGAGCATGTCGAGATGGCTAACAAAACAGCGTTGCCTGCTGCCGAGGAGCTGGACTACGCCCTACTACCATCCTCGGCAACTGAACAAAAGGTGGTGCCCGAAAACTCAACCATCGTGTCGGCCTCTGCCTCCTCCACCGCCTCCGTTACCGCGGTGATCACATCCGCAGTCGCCCCTGTCACCGTCAGCTCATCCACAACGTCTACGATAATACTGAATGCGAACAATGGAGGCGGATCAGGACCAGGCGTGGGAGGGACCAATATAATGAACCAGAAGTCGGTACAGGCTAACTACAATATATTCAATGCGACGACCGCAAGCAGCCAGCAAGTAACCCACCAACCTACGCTTCTGAATCGCGTAAATATTCAGTCCAAGATGAAGGCCACCCAGCTGGTGGTAAACGCGAAGAAGCTGTCGGAGGTCACCCAGACGACGGCCAAGGTTTCCATCGGCAACAAGACGATCTCCGTGCCGCTGCTAATGAGTGCTAGTGGGGCGGCTACCGCTGGTGGCGCTACCATCGTCGAGAGCAAGCAGATCATGCAGCCCGGTCAGGTGACCGCCGTGGCTAGTGCTTCCCCGTCCGGGCAGCAGAGTGCGGCGCACCAGCACCAGCAGCAGCACCTCAACTATACGAAGCTGATCAAGCGCGTGCCCAAGAACCCCACCACAATCGTTTCCTTCTCGGGGCTTCAGATCAAGCCTGCCAACACCAAAATAGTCGCCGCCAAGGTGGTCAGCAAGAAGATGTCCCTGCAGATTCAGCAGCAGCACCAGCACCAGGTCCAGCAGCAGGTTCAGCAGTTGCAGGTCCAGCAGCAGGCCCAACAGGTGAACAGTGGCAGCCTGGCCCCTGCCACGGCCAGCATTGTGTCGATAACCACCACGAATCCCAACCAAACGTTTTCCATGGTTAAGGAAAAACTGCACGACGCCTCCGAGATTGGCGACACGGCACACGAGGCGGGAGTCAGTGTCAATGCCAATGCCAACTCTTGTCGCAATCCAGCCACCCGATTGGCTGGCCACAAGATAACTTACAGTGAAAACATATTCAACAAGCCCAAATCGCAGGACTCTGGAACCGGCGACGAGTTCGGAAACCTCAACAGCGTCGTGATAAAGCCCCTGGATAAGGCCAGTCACAACTGCTCGACCAGCTTTAACATCTTCAAGCAGCAGTCCGTACAAGCGGGAGCGGGTGCGGCAACAGCCGTAGTTCAGGCAACCGGCACGGTACCTGTCACGGTAACAATGACGCCATCCGTCGCCGGCAGCGGCTCTGAGATGTCCAGTAGCACCTCCTCCGTGTCCGTCTCGGCCATACTGAACGAGGCTGTGGCCAAATCGACGGCGGGCACGATCTGCATCAACACTCCGGGAATGGGGGCCCGGCCCATCATCTCCATACAGAACAAGAACATATCTCTGGTGCTGTCGAAGACGACGATGGCCCAGCAGAAGCCCAAGATGATCACCACCACCGTCAGCAGTTCCGCGCTGCAGATGCACCACGCCCTCAACCAGGACCCGAATCCGGACAAATCATCTCAGTCGTCGTCGTCATCATCATCAGTGTCAGTGTCGGGCGCCGGCGCGGCTCCAATGCAGCTGAAGCTCACGTCGGTGCCCTCCGTGGTGGGACTGGGATTGGGCGTGGTCACCACACCAGCCACCACGCCCACCAAATTGAGTGTAAGCCTGGCGGCGGCAGAAGCACTGCAACCAATGCCGTTCTCGATCATAATCCCAAAGATGGATGAGATGAGCAACGAACCCAAGACCAATCTGCTGGTCAAGCAGGAAGGAACAGTCAAGGATGCTCCCGCCGCCCCGCCTCCGGCTCCACCGGGTGAGCAGACGGGTGAAGTCCTAGTTGCGACCGAGAAGCGTCTGAACGCCACCACCACGCTGACTGCCATCACAACCTCAGCTCCAGGCCCCCCTACATCCACGGCCACGGGGCCGGGCACAGCCACGCCCACAGCCGCAGCCACAGCAACAATCGGTGCATCTGCGCCAGCTACAGCGAACAGCAACCAGCACCAGCGGGCCAACTCTGATGACTCGAACAACGCACTGCTGAAGCAGCTGCTTCAGAACAGCAGCAGCAGCCACAACCTCAACCAAATCAGCATCAACTCCGCTCACGTCGCTGCGAGCACAGCGCCACTGTCTGCCCGCAAGGTGATCAACGTGCGGGCCCCGAGCATGGGCCTAGTCAGCTCCCTGGAGGCGCAGTTGGCCCGTCCGGTCATTCCGCCCGTGCCGGCGGCAGTAAGCAGCAGTAGCGGCGGATCCGTGGCCACGCCCACCACCACCACCACAGTAGCAAATGGGAATGGAGGCAGCCAGCAGTCGGCGTCTGCCGCGCCAGCTGCTCCGCCTGTCGCTCCATCTGTTGCCGCCTCCGCCTGCGTCCCCACTTCTGTGCCCACTGAAGCTCCAGTTCCTGCAACCAATACCGCAGCGGAGCTGGAGCAGCAGATGCCGGTGGTGCAGCAGTCCTCGATCCAAGGCCTACCACAACCAACACCTACCCAACCGCCCCCAGCTGCCCAGCAGATGCAACAGCAACAGCAGCAGCAACAGCAACAGCAGCAGCCACAACACCAAGTGAAGCAGACCGTGCAGATTGTGTCCAAGGAGACTTCGTTCATATCCACACCCCCCACGCACGCTGCTCTAACAATGGTAGACAGGAAGCTGGCGGAGTCTTCTGGGGGTCTTCCGGCCACATCCAGCAGCAAGTCGGCAGAGTTCTTGCCGCCGCCGCCCTATGAGCTGGCCACCGCTCCTGTTTCGAATGTGACAATCTCTATATCCACCAAGCCCTCTAAGGATATGAGTTTGCAGATGAAGCACAAGTCCTCGGCCATGCCCATGGCGATGTCGATGGCAATGGAACAAGAGTCCCTGGGCGTGCCCTTGTCGGAGCAGGCCGAGAAGCCGCTCACCAACTCGGACAACCTCCAGACAACAGCAGCATCAGCAGCACTACACAGTACAGCAGGATCAGGAGCAGTAACAAACAGCTGGAGCAGACAGATCCAGGACAACAACAGCACCATTCAGATTGAGCAGGGAATGGGCCAAATCCTGGCACCCAATAAAATGTCCTTTAAGTCGGGGAGGCGCAGAAGAGGAAACTATCCATGCAGTCGCATCCCCAGCTGGACGAGAAGCTCCAGCTGCAGCACAACCACCCTGATCCTTCGCACAGCGACGATGTGTTGCAGATGCATCTGCCTGTGGCAATAAGGATGAAACCTCCGCCGCCCGGCACCAATACATCCGGAACCCCAGGGACGGAAACGAACAAGTTGCAGCTCATGTCAGCCATCACAAGCTACGCGAAGAAAACTGGGCAGCCAGGAGAGACGCCCCACCAGGCACAGATGCAGTCTCAGATCCAGGGCCAGATGCCTGGCCAGATGCAGTTGCATGTGCATCAACAACAGCAGCAGCAGCAACATCACCAGCAGCAGCAGGCGGCTCATTCACATGCTCAGGCGCATCCCCAGCCCCATCCTCAGAGCTTGCCAACGGCCATGGAACCCAAAGCAGGGGACCAGCGCAAGCGGCGCAAACGGGAGGTGCAGAAGCCCCGGAGAGGCAATCCTAACGCCGGGCAGGCGGCCAACAGTCTCAAGGATCTGTCCGGGACGCTACCAGCAGGTGCGATGGTGCAGCTGGCCCGCATGCCCCCGGGCACCCAGTACGTGCAGGGAGCACCCGGCACTGGTCTTGTGCCCTCGGGAGGGGTTGGAGTCGGAGGCGGAGGCGGTGCCGCCGCCTCGCCCATGCTGAAGAAGCGAGTGCGAAAATTCTCCAAGGTGGAGGAGGACCACGATGCATTTACCGAGAAGCTACTGACGCACATCCGCCAGATGCAGCCGCTTCAGGTGCTGGAGCCCCACCTCAACCGCAACTTTCACTTCCTTATTGGGAGCAGCGAGATGGCGGGCGCAGGAACAGGATCGGGATCAGGATCGGGAGGGTCCACCTCTGGCAACGGCAAGCTAAAGGCTGGCGCATCCCTATCCCGTAGTTGGCCGCTGGAGGAATGCGACGGATCGCTGCTGGGCCACTTCGGTCGGGTGCGCCATCCCAGTATTCCCTCGCTGTATGACAGCGAACGCTTCGGCGGGAGCGGTGGGCCGACGGGGGGATCTGCATCTCCGTCAGGGTCTCTGGTGGGAGTAGAGGGAAAGTCGCAGCCCATGTCCAGCATCCAGAACGACTTTTACGACCAGGAGTTCTCCACCCACATCGAGCGGAATCCCCGCGAGCGGCTGCTTCGGCACATCGGGGCCGTGAAGGACTCGAACTTGGAGACCACAGAGCTGGTGGAAGGCGAGACCCTGACCGCATGGACTGCCCTCCCGCGGCTCACTCGCTTTCCGGGCCTAATTCTGCTGAACAACAACAGTCGGTGCCACGGGCGGATGTCGCCGGTGGCCCTGGCCGAGGATCCCCTCACCATGCGGATGCCCACTTCGCCCCTGCTCCGAACCTGCGCCGAGGAACTGCGCAAGGGCCAGCAGATGGAGCTGGGGGGCGGCCACGGCAACAGCAACAACAACAACAACAACTATCAGCAGAAGAACCAGAATGTGATACTCTCGCTGCACTCCTCGACGACGGACAACATAGCCGGCGTGCTGCGGGATCTGGCCAATCTGCTGCACCTGACTCCCGCCCTTACATGCAAGCTCATCGAGGAGAAGTCGGACCCGAAGACCGGCTCCGAGCCCAGTCTCGACCAGCCAAAGAGCCAGGGAGCCAAGGAGGAGGCCGATGAGCAGGCTGAAAAGGAGCCGTTCAAGCGTCCCCTCTCCGCGAGCAACGGCCACCTGAGAAAGATTCTCAACGGGCGACGCAAGTTGTGTCGCAGCTGTGCCAACGTCGTCCCTGCCAGCGGCCTGCGAGTGCCCAGCCAGAGCATGCCTCCGCTGGAAGAGCAGCTGCCCCGGCTGGCCCAGCTAATGGCGCTACTGCCCCGGAAGACGCAACCGCCTCCGTTCTTCTACTTCTGCGATCGTGCCTGCCTGGCCCTGTTTAAGTGGAGCGGGAAGGAGGTTCAGGCAAAAGCCGAAGCGGCCAGCATCTCTCTGCTCACGGCCAGCGGGTCCTCGAAAAGCACTTTTGCATCGGGTTCGTGTCCGGCCGTTCCTCAAGAGCATGTGGTCAAGACGGAGCCGCCAGAGGAAGAGCTCGACGCGAAGCAGAACTTGGGCAGCGAGACCGTTGCTCCCCCACTGCAGCGCAAGTGCATTGTAAAGTGTTTTAGCGGCGACTGCTTCGCCACGGAATCGTCCGCGGACATCAAGCAGGAGTACGATGGAGCCACTTCATTTGCTGCTCCCAACAACACGGTGTGGGAAACGGACGGGGTCAGCCACCTAGAGGACACGCGCCAGTGCGTCTTCTGCAATCAACGCGGCGATGGCCAGGCTGATGGACCCTCGCGCCTGCTCAACTTTGATGTGGACAAATGGGTGAGACTGCTAATGTTGTCGGCTTACGCGACCCCTTCTCATCTTTGAATCTCTCTCATACAGGTTCATCTCAACTGTGCCTTGTGGTCGAACGGCGTGTACGAGACGCTGTCCGGAGCGCTGATGAACTTCCAGACTGCACTGCAGGCGGGGCTGAATCAGGCGTGCAGCGCTTGCCACCAGCTGGGAGCTACCATCAAATGCTTTAAGTCGCGCTGCAACAACCTCTACCACCTGCCCTGCGCCATTCGGGAGAAGTGCGTCTTCTACAAGAACAAGTCCGTGCACTGCAGTGCCCATGGCCATGCCCACACCCACACCCAAACCCATGCAGGCAGTGGAAGTGCCAATGCCGGGTCCGGGTCTGGGTCTGGGTCTGGATCCGCTTTCGGGCCAATGGAGAACGAGCTAAGCTCCTTCGTTGTGCACCGTCGGGTGTTTGTGGACCGCGACGAAAACCGTCAGGTGGCCACCGTCATGCATTACACGGAGCTAAGCAATCTGCTGCGGGTGGGCAACATGACGTTCCTCAATGTGGGCCAGCTGCTACCCCACCAGCTGGAGGCATTCCACACGCCCCATTTCATCTACCCCATTGGCTACAAGGTGGTAAGTACCTTTTGTTCGCTCTCACGTGTCCATGGTGTCATCTCAATTCCACTCATGATTCGCAGAGTCGCTACTACTGGTGCGTGCGGCGTCCGAATCGGCGGTGTCGGTACATCTGCTCCATAGCCGAGGCCGGTTGCAAGCCTGAATTCCGGATCGTTGTTCAGGACGGCAGCGACAAGGAGCCGGAGCGCGAGTTCCAGGCCAGCACGCCAACGGGGGTGTGGCAGCAGATCCTGCAACCCATCACCCGCCTGCGGAAGGTGCACAAGTGGCTGCAGCTCTTCCCGCAACATATCAGCGGCGAGGACCTCTTCGGGCTAACAGAGCCGGCCATTGTGCGCATCCTGGAGAGCCTGCCCGGCATCGAGACGCTCACCGACTACCGATTCAAGTACGGCCGCAACCCGCTGCTGGAGTTCCCGCTGGCCATCAATCCGTCCGGCGCCGCCCGCACCGAGCCCAAGCAACGTCAGCTGCTCGTCTGGCGCAAGCCGCACACCCAGCGGACCGCAGGTAGCTGCAGCACCCAGCGCATGGCCAACTCGGCGTCGATTGCCGGTGAGGTTGCCTGCCCCTACAGCAAGCAGTTCGTCCACTCCAAGAGCTCCCAGTATAAAAAGATGAAGCAGGAGTGGCGCAACAACGTCTACTTGGCGAGGTGGGTTATACTTAGCTCTCTTTTTATTTATTATTAAGAGTAAGAATAGGCCCTCAGAAATTACCCGTTTTCTTTTTCCACCATTTAGGTCAAAGATTCAGGGCCTGGGCTTGTATGCGGCCCGAGATATTGAAAAGCACACCATGATCATCGAGTATATTGGGGAGGTCATTCGCACCGAGGTTTCCGAGATACGGGAGAAGCAGTACGAATCCAAGGTACGTGACAGCCAATCAATGTAAACGAATGAGTCATCAAATCCATCTTAAACTTTTTTGCCCCTGCAGAATCGAGGCATTTACATGTTCCGCCTTGACGAGGATCGCGTCGTAGACGCCACTCTGAGCGGCGGTCTGGCTCGCTACATCAACCACTCCTGCAATCCGAACTGTGTCACGGAGATTGTTGAGGTCGATCGCGATGTGCGGATCATAATATTCGCCAAGCGTAAAATTTATCGTGGCGAGGAGGTGAGTTCCACATATCTGACACGGAGTGTCGCAGTGATTAAAATTTTGTTTTCGAATGCGTTTGCAGCTCTCGTATGACTACAAGTTTGACATAGAGGATGATGCACACAAGATACCGTGTGCCTGTGGCGCTCCCAATTGTCGCAAGTGGATGAACTAAAGGCAGCAGCAGAAGCAAAAGCAGCAAAAGAAGCGATTACAACAACGAGCACCAGCACGAACCAACCCACATGGAAGTTCTCCCAGTGACCGGGAATCCGAACATTCATTCTCTAAACAGTGTAGATCATGTACATATATGTAGTTATATGTATGCATACGTGCTATTGTAGAGCATAGAGCATAGAGCATAGGACCCTGCAAGTTATGTATTTTATATGTGCCCGCCGCCCACTGTAGCTAATTTTTATCCTTAATCGCCCATAAGAAAGGGGGCAGGGCAGTGGAAGGAGTGGGAATGGACAGCGTTTTCACCATTGAAGTGCTATATTGTATAATTTCTATAAAAAATATGTATTTTATGTTAGGTACATTATTGCACGATTCCCCTTCCCTCCTCCCCCACATCCTCCCCTCCCCTCAACCCCCAGCACCACGACCACAAAGAGCACAGAGCTCAGTATCATTATCATCACTATATTCATCGTGTTTGTAGCCCCACAGAGATAGACCCCAGCGAGTGCCCCCACTTGACTTTATGCGTGTGTGCCTTCCTTTTTGTTTACCATTATTATATTATCATAATTATAACGATTATTAGTTTTTGCATTCTTACAATGGACATTAGAAGGTAGAGCGAGTAGACGTGAAAGCGAGTTTGTTTCTCAACAGGAGTAATAAATGTAATATGCACAACCTTCATTGAATACGTAGACATACGAACATATATTGTATTTTATTTTATTTAACTAGTTCGCCTTAAAATTAAGAATATTAACTATCCAGAAAGCGTTTTTTTCCATCTCCATAAGTGTTAAGTAAATTTTATGCAACCATTTTGCAATCATTCGAAACTTTTGACTTTATTTGACTCTTTAAATACTCAAAAAATCTTCATCCTAAAACCAAATTGATGCATACATATACTAGACTGTAGTCTAACAGATCCAACTCTGTACGCAGTTTGTAGAAACAGAAACGGAAACAAATCAAATTAACCAAACGAATCGAAACTAGTTTCTGAGTACTTAGACTCCTGTTCGTCTCTTTCTGCGAGTCAGAAGGTTTTGGACCTGTACCATAAACGCCAATGTGAGCATGTCAAAGTTTTTCAGATACCACGAGAGGTTGTACATCATATGGATTCGCCAATTCTTGTCCAGAAAAGTCTTATAGAATTCACTCATGCGATCGGCTGAGATGTCCTCGGTGCCAGCCTCTTTGTGCAGTCGTATGAAGTCTTCTTTCTCCTAAAAAACGGCACTTGTTTTAAGTCTTCATCAGAGCGAAAGAGATGACAAGAGAGATAGCCAGGAACAAGAATTGGGGCTAGCTAACCTCATAGAATCGTTTGTTATGCTTGGTCCAGAAGCTCGCGTTCCAAGCCTCCACTTCGATGCGCGTCATTCGCAATTTCTTAGCCAGATCCGTTTCGTTTTCATCGTAGTGCCTCACGTAGGGGCGCAGGTTCGATTGCGGATCTGGTGGACCTATATAGTCGCAGCTGACGGTCTTCGGATTTGGCGGATGGGCCAAACCAACAGGACGGCTCCCTTTCGATGCCTGCTTTGTGGCATAACATCGCGGTAGCTAAAAAAAATGAAACTTGTGAATTTTATAATGCAGCCACAAACCACTCAGACTCACGTTAAATTGTGTAAGCAATATTCTCGTTTGGTATTTAAAGAACATTTCGATTTGTCAATAGATGTTATGTCAGGGGGCAAGGTAGAAAACTATCGTGAAAATATGTGTTAATTGTTTACTTATCGATGTGTACTTATCGGATGTACTTTCCCAGATTTGTATAAAATGCCTACGAAATAATTCCTAGCGAAATGTGTATCTTGTCTAAGTAGCTTTTAGGCCACCACACTTAAAATCCTCACTAGTCTTATGGTCGTATTCCACTACACCTTAATACCAGTGTAGTATGAAGCACAAACAAAACGATAAATGTGTGTGTTTTGGTGGTTTGTCAGTTCACCAACAAGCACAGCTGATTCATATATAGAGAACTGTTATTTAAGAGTATTAATTTACCGCTTCTTTGCTGCCTACAACTAAAACACATATTTATCTAGCTCAGCACTTCTGGAAGTGCAGTGGAATACGAGCATTAGTCGATACTGTATCGGTATATTTGTCTAGTATATCTACTCAGTGTTGAAAATCGAGAGAAAATGGCATTCAAGTTGCTGTCCCGTGACATTAAATCTCCATAGGAGAAATAAAAATAAATTTCATTTTGCAAAGGGGAAGCGTAGCTAAGGGATATGTCGCCCAAGAACAACCACGATCCCACATCGTCCAGCGACCCAGGCAAAGCAAATGTGCAGGAGGCAGATCTACAAGGTAAGCTAGGTGAGATTGCACCGCAATGATAACCACAATGGCTATTCACAGAAATGGAAGATGTTAACCAGAGCCTGGACGCCCTCAGCTGCGCCTTGGACGCCGTTGAACAGCGCACCGATGACATAATGTCGCAGCTACGGGAGCTGCTAAGCTCCAATAGGGAGATCCGTCGCCAGCTCGCGGAGCAGAAGGACAAATCTGGCGATCAGGAGAATGCCGATGATGACATGAATGGACAGCCGAATAATGATAGTGTATCGAAGTAAAGCTGATTTCCAATGTTTTGTTTGTACCTCTCTTCATTTGTATAAGATTTTTTGTGTTTTTTGTTTGTTTGTATGCATATATACGTAAACGTATAGCAATATTTGTTCGTATAATTATTAGCAGCCGTATATATGAACTAGAAAGTATGTGTATTTATACGAATAATGATGGAAGGATCAGGAGGATAGCGTATCAGGCCAATTGTTCCGATCCTTCGGTTCGGCGTATGATGACTTCTCGTCTTTTAAGAACTCAAACTTGAAAGTGAACTCGCCGTTGAGTAAGAAGCTTTTGCGAAGTTACTTTCCACCTTAAGCAGTTCACGAATAAAAAATTGGGGTTGCTTGTGTTGTGACAAGAAAATATTGGCACTAAGGAAGCCGATTTTTCGACTTTGAGGAATTGGGCTACTAGAAAACCAGTCGAAACGTTGGAAGCGGCGTTTCCCAGTTTCAATTTATCTAATCTTATGATTTATTTAAAGTGTACAATTATCCCACCACCGAAGTACAATCCGGCTGATGCATATACAAGAACATTTTCTTCATTAGAATCATTATTCTCCAATCTGGTAGACATAACTATTCTTTATGATACAGCATTATTAGTGTTCTCGTGTCTTCAAAATTCTAGATGGGGCAGTTTTTCTTTAATAAACTTTATTCATTGTGATATAAGAGCAGTCCACACACAACATTCGGTTGCTCTACCTCTTATAGCCTCTGAGAACTAGGCGTTGAACGAGACGGACGAACAGATTGACATGGCTATATCGATGCTGGACAAGAGGAACGTTTCCTTCTATCTTCATAAATTTACACGAAATTTGCAGCCTGAAAGTTAACAGCGGATAATTGAAAATGCACAGCCCATTTTGGGACAGCTGGTTTTTGATTTCTTTACAGTTTTAAGTTTTTTTTATTATATAGTACTGAGCTATAATTTAAGTAAACAAAAGGCACGGGTGGAGCCAACGACTAGTTCTTACGAGCTTTCTTGCGATTTCTTTGTGGAGGACCCTTACCGCTTTCCGAATGGTCTGCCAGATACTTCGCCATGGTTTGAAGCACTTCCTCTTTTTGCTTTTTGAGTCGTCGGTTTTCGGCGATAAGTTTCTGTACTGCACGGTCATTGGAATGGGCCTCATCAAAGTCTTCCTCGACCGCTAAAGCCACATCTTCATCTTTAACTTTGGAAGATTGCCGAGCTGACTTCAACGCTTCCTCGTCAAAGTCAATATCATCGTCATCGTCATCGTCTCCCAGATTTACGTGCTGCATTTTTTGTAATATTTTGTTATTCTCCGAACCCAAGTTACAGTTGTCAAAATTTAGCTTTGGTTTGGCACGTTCTTTGGGGTACTCGTTGGTGACGAGCAACTCTATATAATCATTAACATCCGGAGGCGTGATCATCCGCTTGAGACTGTCTGCGAATAATTGTGGCTGCTTGTGTTGCGGCTGGAAAATGGCGGGACTGAGCAGACGGATTCTCAGATTAGTGATCACGCCGTTCTGGGGAATACTCTTCATGAGCTGCCGACTCGCAACATCCCAAACGCAGACTTGCTTATCCTCACCGCCTGAGACCAACTGTTGGGCATTCATTGTCAGAGCCAAGGAGGTTATGGGTTTTCCAACCGTATGGCCAATAAAGGCCTGAGCATCGTCCTCCTCCAGATGGTATTCCTGCAATAAACCATGATTAACCATGTTTGTATTACTTTTGTAGTCACTCACCTTCATCCGTGGCGCTCTCCAATTGTGAAACACAAACGACTTGCCTCCGGCGGAGCCAACGTAAATGCTGGTCTCCATCCTATTGACAACCACGCTGTGCAGTGCTATTGGGAACACAATGCTGAGGAGCATGATGCCACCGTTTAGATCATATACTTTGCAGCAGCGGTCTAGGGACACTGTGTATAAGTAGGAGCGAATGCCACCAATTCCAGTGTGCAGATCCGTCACAGCCAGGCCATGATCGTTAAAGCTGTACAGAGGCTCACTGCCCTCCTGGCTGCCGTTGTCTAGCGGTGCAACTGAGAAGGTGAGGTCCCAGACCAGAACGGCCCCATCTTTCCCGGCGCTGACAAAGCGCTCGCCATTGTCAGTGAAGCGCAGACAGGTTATGGCCTGGTAGTGTTTCGAGAGGGTGTTCAGCATGCGGCCAGTGTTCATGTGCCAGATATAAATGCTCTCCTGTATTCCAACTACCAGGTACGCGCCATCTGGAGTGAGGGCCATAGCATTGGCCTTGCCTGGCAACACAAATCGCAGACTCGACATCTGCTCCTGCTTATTGATAGGCCAGACGTGGAGCAGAGGCTTAATTGTGTTGGCTGCCAGAACATAATTCAGCCCAACCATAGCCAGACTGTGGTGTTGGGCATTCCCGCCGCCCTTGTACTTCATTAGGTCGGTGCCAGTGCGCAGATCCTGGACGCTGCATGTTGTATTTTCCTCGCTGCAGGCGCTGACGAATAAGGCTTCCACAGCATCTCCCATTTTCGGAGCACGTGCGAGCGACGATTGATAACGATTGATAAGTATATAAGTCGAGTATACTCGACCCCCAGAAATATACCGAAATATACCGTCTCATTTTAAAAGTATACCGTAAATATACCGATGAAAAACGAACTTAGCCCACTTAATCCCCCTTTAGTTAAACGGTTCAACGACTTGAGGTAAATGGCGGAAGATATTTTTGATTGTAAATTCGTCTTGTCGATCCATGCCATCTTTCCTCTGAACTTAAAACAACCACGATATCTTTCACCTGAACTGCGCTAAAATGATTCAATTTTCATTATTTTCGGTGGAATATTAAAATACTCCCTTGGTCTACAATGGGCTAATCGATCTCCGTCAAGGATTGGAAACCATATTCGTCGATTTTGATATAATATTACTAGATAGCTAGGACTTCCATACCTCATCCAATCAATGAATACATTTTCTACTTGACTGATTCATTTTAAATACTCCCTTTTATTAGATTTTGTCTTAAAATTTGTATGCCATTGATAAATAAATTTTCTACAAGATTAATTACTTTTAAGTACTCCCTTTCATTGTATTGTGTAAAAAAGTAGGTTTAAACAAAAAAGTTCAACAAAAAACAGTGGCAAAGTAAGTGAGTATGGAATATCACGTCATCACATTTTACTGGTATTTCAAGACTTGTTGCTTGTCAACCGGATTATGTGCATTTGTATACCCTATTTCGTTAATTTAATATGAAGATACTATTTTCCAAGCTGTTTTAAAACGTAATTAATAAAGACCTTTTCTCAGATTAATATGTGTTAGAAATATTCATGCATTTGCTTAGATTCTTGTATATATATCCTGATCCCGATACCAATTCTTGGTCTCTGCAAGAAGACCACTACCTTTAAAATATCGTTGAAATACTTTTTAAACAAAGACTGACTAGTTTCTGCATATATTGGAGCATGAGATGACAAACATTTCCACAATTCTATAATATCTTTTTCTCTAGGGAATGCAGAATATTGTCCATGTTGCGGGACATGCTACTCGTTTTTTTGGCACTCGGTTTGGCCCATACAAATTGAATGGTGCCGCAACTTTTGTGCATGGAATGGTCAAGTAAGAAAATTGTTGACGATTTTCATTGGCCGAAAGCAAAAATCGCGATGTTTCCGTTTCAAACCAGTTTCAGTTAACGTTTCGGTTAATGTGTGATATATTTAAACCTGTGGAAAACAGTACCCAACCCAACACAACAATGAAAAAATAAGTTTATATGGATATATTATATATGGTGTATATCAAATACATATTAAAAGTAACTTATAAATACCATACAAAACAATGGCTGAAGAAAAGAGAAGAACCAGAAGGAAGCTCGACGCAAAAGTCAGAGCATATTTGCGCTTATAAATCCGTTAGCGAGCTAGCATAAGCGAAACTTTCACATATTCTTTTCCGGATGCTTAGTTTTATCGGGTAAAGACTCGCATTTACTCGTATGCGACATAATTTTCGAGCGTTTAGTTTGCTGTGTATGCACATTAAACAGAACTTTCGAAACTATACTCTTTAATTTTATTGTTACGGTAGATTGAAACATACATATGTAGATATTATACAGTTTACAGTTTACATATCCAAGCGAAACGTCCGAACAGAATTTGCCGGTGAGATCGGGTGAGATTAGATTTTGCTAACTTTGCTGCGAAGAGACAGATAGCATGAGAAACAAATTATGTTTTAAAACACGCACGCACAGCCGGCAAAATATGATCTAAAAAGTGTAACAATTGATAATCTCTGCCGCAGCGCTGCATAAATTTCTCTCGCTGTCACTGCATGCTTTTTCCATAAGACTGTTTTCGCAGCTAGACAGTTAGCAAAGTCTAATATCATATGGCCATATGGTTTACTAACCAACAAAACACAAATTTATCGTGTGTTTTCAGACTAGTCTGGTCTTGAAGTGTAATGAAATACGAGTATTAGAGCTGGCCTTCTGCTGAAGATGACTCATATTGTTCATAACACTGTAAGTTAACAGAGAGTTAGTGCGACGCTGCAGTGGCACTGTTTAGTTAACAGTGAATTTACAAAGCCTGGCAACCCTGCTGACGTAGTATAATTTTTTCTTGGGGCAGACATTAACAAAAACACGTACTTGTATTTTATTTTATATAAATAAATATTACAAAGCTTATTTACTACGACGTGTTTGAATTGACGCCGTATCCGAGCTCTGAACGCTGCGCTCGTCGCAAAAGACGAAGACACCTGGACTGACTCAAGTGGAAAAGAAGGGCAATGGCTGGATCCGCACTTCGTCGCCTTATGGCGGAATACAAACGTAAGTGGGGCGGATGATGGTGCGCGAGCAGACGCGGGTGCGGGTGTTGGCGTTGATTATGTTGTCGTTGTTAGATCCGCCAAAGTCCAAATACTGCATAAGCCTGTGCCCTGCGTCTGCTGCAACAATTTTTTAATTTTGTTGATCAGCTGAATGACATGATTCTCATAGAGTTAACGCTCGACCCACCGGAAGGAATCGTAGCTGGTCCCGTTAGTGAAGACAACTTCTTCGAATGGGAGGCGTTAATTGCGTGAGTACTGGCTCTAACGATCGTAGTGCCTTATCATTTATAGTTGTATCCATTATGTGCGCTTTGCAGTGGACCCGAGGGCACTTGCTTCGAGGGAGGCGTATTTCCCGCACGACTCGTTTTTCCACCCGACTACCCACTGAGTCCGCCAAAAATGAAATTCACTTGTGATATGTTCCATCCAAACATCTTTGCTGATGGCCGCGTTTGCATATCAATATTACATGCGCCCGGCGACGATCCCTTGGGTTACGAGCTGTCGGCCGAACGCTGGAGTCCAGTCCAAAGCGTGGAAAAGATCTTGCTTAGCGTGGTCAGCATGCTAGCGGGTGAGTAAAGCTTCGTCGGCCCACGAATTGCCGCTGATCTTATGACTGGTTGTTACTGTTAGAACCCAACGACGAGAGTGGCGCCAATGTTGATGCGGCCATAATGTGGCGCGAACGAAGGGAAGAGTTCAATAGTATCGCTCGACGTCTGGTGCGAAAAACACTCGGATTGGCAACATAAACCAGAGGTTCGGTCGCTATAAAACTAGATCCATCCTATCCAACAAATCCAACTATGAGCCGGACGGAAAGTTGTGGAAAAGCCTCTACGATCCAACTGTACCCTCAACCGATGACAACCTTTCACATTAGCAAGATTCAAGAAACATAGCAATAAAATCGGCTGTTAGCTACAAGCGGGCAACAGTTCATCCCGACATAAGTATTGTATACACTATTGATGTTGATATTCGTATTTCGTTCACCATCCTTCTATGTCCACCCGATTTAGTGGAGTTGGAATGCATGGTGGATGGTGGTTCGAGGTTTTGAGCACTATACATATAAATCTACATAAGTTGTTTATCGTATCACTCGGAAGCAGTATAAATATGTGTATATTGGGTCCTGTGCACAACAGTTTGTCGGACTTTTATTAATATTCACGATATATGCACATACGTTTGTATGTATGTATTATCACGGAATTGTTCTGTGATCGCAATAATGCTGATATCAGGAAGAGGATGGAAAGCAATTAAAACCTCTTTCCGGCTTGTCTATTGATGGGAACATCAATTTTGGGAAAATCTAGTCTGACTTCTAGCCCTGAAACACTACGAAAATCAAGAATAAGCACATTATTTAGTAGCTTCACCCATTTATCTTTGCTACTTTTAATAAAAAAAGAGACATGCGAATAGTCAATTAAAGCAGCAGTCAAGTTTGATCAATTTTAATATGCATATTTATGTACATAAAAACAGACACATATGTACATATTTATATAGTGACTTGCAAAGGCCAAGGTAGGTACGTAAGGCATAGTAGGAAATCTAAGATTCCGAATTTTTTGCAAAGTATTTGAAAAAAAAAAAAAAAATGTTTTAAGTTGAAACCCTTTACCTTTTTGGTTTTAATTTTATATGTTAATATTGCTTACAGTGCAATATATATATATAAATATAACACGTTGCTTTAAGTAAGAATATCATTCAGAATAAAATACACTTAGGGAATGAATATTAAGAGATAGATGCATGTGTATATGTTTGTACATAGTATGTTATATGTATGCACCTAGTAATAACAACTACATATACTCCACTGGAAATATTTGTTTACCCATTAATAATTTTGGGCGAATTCAACGTGCATATCTGACAAGGATATGTTTCACCTTCATGCTCTATAATTATGCCAGCTAGATAGTTGTAACAGGATATGTTTACGATACTCTAGCTCTATTAACTGAGATGTATGGAATGTATGCTTAGTTTGTATGAATTAGCTGCTCTTTTTATATTTTGTATAAGTCGAAAAGCCCAGCAGCGGCCGGAGCTGGCTGAATTTACTCTGTCAACTAAGTAGTTTTGGTCAACTGGGGTTTGTTTTCTAGCACATAGTGGGAGGGTGGGATGAGTCAGAGCAGCACGTGCTTGTTAGTATAATTATCCGCTATGAAATTGACAAACCGGTTCTGATTCCATGACACTGCAATATAAATAGCGAAATGAATGAATATCGTAATTCCAAGCTGCAAGTACACGGACATTATTTGTTGGATTTTTGTATAATTCTATAACAATTTGTGTACATATGTATAACTAAATGCATGTATGTATATGTACACGTCCTCTGCGGACATACAGGCACACATATCGGGGTCATTACAAAGAAAATGAAAAAATATGTAAATACATATATATTAACAGACAACCAACTAAACAGAATCACAAAATGTCAATTATAACAAGAATGGATGCAGTTGGTAGGGCGAAACAAACTCAGGTTGCTATTGGACTAAATAATACTGACGTCCAGCGCCTCGGCTAGCTAGTCAACATTGTACTCAGTCCGATAAGGCGAACCGCGTCGTTTCTCAGCCACAAACACGTTGCTGATCCCCGACAGGCTGGTCACACCCCGCAATCCTGTGCTGCGGAAGTAGATGAGCAGGTACTGCTCACCATGCCGTAGCTCCACGTCGTCGGCAAAGTCGATGCGCACTTGCTCTCCGTTCGTCTCTTGCTGGCGCCGCAGACGCTGGCGATTCCGGTGATGGTGGCGGCCACGCCGATGCGGGGCAGGCGTATCGAAGTAGTTGCGCTCGTTGTTTGAGTCCGATGAGGTTGGCGACTCAGCCTGGTTGACGTACTCATAGGCAGAGTAGTGCGCCAAGCTAGCATAGTCAATGGGGTATATGCCTATCCAGTCATGGGGACCTTCTTCGAACTCCGCTTGCTTGTGGTACTCCACGGTGTTCTCATCACCAATGCTCCACAACGAAATTGGGGAGAAATTCACACCTGGGGCACGAACATTCGGATACATCTTGATTGTAAAATCACTTGTGACCGGCTTGTGGTCGCTGATGTTGTAGACTGGGTGGGATTTGTACGAGCACTGTTCGATGGCCAGCTGCATGCCACGTTGACGGTTCGACGGCTGCACGGCGTACATGATGCGATCCGTCCAGGCGGGACGACGCTTCAAATCGTACTCGGAGGTGCCTTCTTTGAACTTAAACGTGGGTGGAAATGCAGGCATTCGTTCGTGCATCACTTGGAAAGCTTGCTGTGTGTGTTCCCGAACATGTAACAGCTGATCCCGCTTTATAAGAGCGCCGTGCTGGCTTTCATCGCGCAACGCCTCCCTAACCTCTGTTGAGGAGTCGTTGCCCTGTAGCCGAAAGTTGAGATCACCAAACCAAAAGACATAGTCGTGGTCGTATATCTCACGATAGTGTTTCACGTGATAATGGTGATTCTCCAGTATTTGTTTGTAATCATCGATCCGTTCATCTAGTTGATGGTCGTGGGCAGCCAAGTGGGCCACCACGAAGGCCAGTCCACATCCATACATTGTGAAACGAACACTCACCGCGCCCTTGTTACCCCAAATGCCGCCAAAGCCAGTACGCGTGAACTCCGCCTCGATGTCATGCAGGTGCTCAACGTGAGGGCGCCGCACAAACATGGTCAGCAGCAGGCCCTGCATTTGCTCTGACTTCACCGATACATAGTTGTAGCTGCGCAGAAGCTCCTTTGCCTTGTGCGTCCACGGATCCTCCTTAAACAAGCTTAAAACCTGTTGCTGTGGCTGTGCATTTACCTCCTGCAGTCCAATGGCATATATGTCCGGCAAGTGCTTTTCCGAGATTGCAGCATCGCTTGCATCATCCAAACTGAGCAGTTGGCGCAGTGAAATGTTGTCCGGAAAGCGACTGCCAACATTCCAAGTGACCACATAAACGCGATAGGTTTCCAGCTGTTGGCGTGAATTGCCAGCAGCAGCCGCCTCAGCGTCATTTGTTCTCTCGGGACTCGAGCTGCGGTCTTCATTGTGGCTCATTGTGAACAGAGATAGAAACCGAACAAAATACCTACACTAAAATTTGTTGGGTGTACTATGCTACCTCTAAGCTGTTAATAGTGGAAAATTAAATTGCGTTGCTGCACTATAAAGCCTAGCACCAGCTGTTATGTGTGCAATCCGATTTCACGTTGAATTGGTTAGATTACAACAAAACAGCTTTTGTGACTTATGTGTTTATGTAGTGTAGCTTTTTAGTTAATCGTTATGGGTGTGAATATATTTGTTAATAGGAGAAAACGATATATATCGGGTTAGTTTAGCCTTTCCCGTTTTAAAAAATTGTCGCCGCGGGTTGAAGTCGATGCCCTGATGATTCCTGAAACTGATTATGAATAAACTTATAAATTTAATAAATATTAGCTTTGGATTTGGCGGGCCAATCTAATAGCCTGTTGACACTGGGACTGCGTCATGCGTCTTTCCGGAGACGCAGTTTTTTTACTTAAAGTCCAGTACACAGTAAATGATAAAGAATTCATGTCTTTTTTTCGTCATTAACCATACAGTATTTAGATGTGTCAGTTCATACAACGAACATGTCACAAATGAACTTTCTGCGTACTCTCCCAGGGTCTTCGACAAACTGGACAGGACAACTTCGGCAAGACAAACTGGACGCATATATCTCTCTCGTTCTCACTGCATGCTTTTCCCATAAGGCTATCTCTGTTTTTTCAGCTAGTCCAGCTTCAAAATCTAATGTCATAAGTCCATTACAATTTTCAGACACAATTTTGCTGGCTGACTGGCTGTGTGTGTTGGAAAACATAATTTTGTCACAAATAATGTCTCAGTTATTTGACTGATAGCCGGGAGATGTGTTTAGAGGCGGCTACGAATATTAATTTTGCGTCTTGTCTATCGTGCTATCTCTCCCTTCGCAGCAAATTTAGAAAATTCGAATGTCATAACAGCTTAACAAACGATAATTGCTGCGCTGATCCCAGCTCAACTGGAAAGCCAACTGGACGCATATACATATATAGCCGAATACCCTGGGAGCGTACGCAGAAAATTCGTTTACATATTCTTTGTATGAACTGGCACATCTATGAACTGTACGGTAAGTGGTAGCGGTGACTAGTTAAAAAACTATCGCGTAACAAACTTGAATAAAGTCTTTTTTGGGCAAACTATCGGTTTTAGCGTATGGTCATACTGTTGTCTACATTTTCGACTCAGCGTGTTGAAATTGAAATTTTCAATTAATTTTTCAATTTGTAAACGAAAACTAAATAAATAACATAATGGCTTCGATCAGTTTGCTGAATCCCAAGGCCGAGTTCGCCCGTGCCGCTCAGGCTCTGTCCATCAACATCAGTGCCGCCAAAGGTCTGCAGGATGTGATGCGCACCAACCTGGGTCCCAAAGGAACAGTAAAAATGTAAGTAACTGTCTTTATTACTGTGACATCCTAGCCACCAGAGTTTAAATTCATTAGCGACAGAACACAGTCGAAAAACATGCATTCAGAAACAGCTGCCGTACCCCATGATGTTTAAGGTTAGAAATGAACTGAATAGCGGCATGCGTCATCGTGCCAGCTGACAGTGCTCTAGAGCCGCATTTAGCTTAAAGATTCACGGATTTCATAGATTATTACTGAAAATAATATGATAAGAGAAACTAACGTTTAGAGTCTAGGTCAAGGCAAGGGAAAGTGTTTCAAAAAATGTTTCCCTTGCTATTAGCCGGATAGCGCAACCATGGAAAGAGGAGTGACGCACGCGCTTAACGTACGCACACTAAAAAAAATTTCTCGAATATTCTAGGTTGGTTTCTGGAGCCGGGGATATTAAAATAACCAAGGATGGCAATGTCCTGCTTCATGAAATGCAGATCCAGCATCCAACTGCTTCGATGATTGCCAGGGCCAGCACGGCCCAGGATGATTCCACTGGAGATGGCACCACCACCACAGTGATGCTGATTGGAGAGCTTCTCAAGCAGGCAGATATCTACTTGTCTGAGGGTCTGCATCCCCGCATCATGGCCGAGGGATTTGAGAAGGCCCGCGACAAGGCGCTGGAGGTCCTCGACAAGGTTAAAGTACCCGTGGAAATCAACAAGAAGAATTTAGTGGAGATCGCAAACACCAGTCTGAAGACCAAAGTGCATCCCGCTCTGGCCGATTTGCTCACCGAGGTGTGTGTGGAAGCTGTTCTGACCATAGCTAACGATAAGAAGCCTGTTGATCTGCACATGGTTGAGCTGATGGAAATGCAGCACAAAACTGACACGGACACGCAGCTGGTGCGTGGACTGGTCATGGACCACGGCGCTCGCCATCCGGACATGCCCAAGCGGTTGGAGAATGTCTACATTCTCACCGCCAATGTCTCCCTGGAGTACGAGAAGGCTGAGGTCAATTCGGGATTCTTCTACAAGACGGCCGAGGAGCGGGAGGCTTTCGTCCGTGCTGAACGTGAATTCATAGATCAGCGTGTGAAGAAGGTGATTGAACTGAAACGGTCGGTGTGCGATGGCACAGACAAGACTTTCGTGTTGATCAACCAGAAGGGAATAGATCCTATTTCCTTAGATGCCCTTGCCAAGGAGGGAATTCTGGCTCTTCGTCGCGCCAAACGCCGTAATATGGAGCGCTTGGCTCTGGCTTGCGGCGGTACCGCCATGAACTCCTTTGACGATCTTCAAGAGGAGCATCTCGGCTACGCGGGTGTAGTTTACGAGCATGTCCTGGGTGAGAACAAGTACACATTTGTGGAAGACTGCAAAAATCCGCTTTCGGTCACCATTTTGATCAAGGGACCTAATAAGCACACCATTACTCAGATCAAGGATGCCATCCGCGATGGCCTGAGAGCCATCAACAACACAATTGCCGACAAGGTTCTAGTACCTGGCGCTGGCGCTTTCGAAGTGCGTGCCTACAACGAGCTGGTGGCATACAAAGACACCATCAAGGGCAAGGCGCGTCTGGCAGTGCAAGCCTTTGCTGATGCTCTGCTGGTGATACCCAAAACGCTAGCCGTTAACAGTGGATACGACGCCCAGGACACTATCGTGAAGCTTACCGTCGAGGATCGCTTGCAACCGGACTTAGTTGGGCTCGATCTGGCCACCGGTGAGCCCATGAAGCCCGTCGATATGGGTGTCTACGACAACTACATCGTCAAAAAGCAGATACTCAACTCATGCTCCATAATTGCCAGCAATCTGCTGCTCGTCGACGAGGTAATGCGTGCGGGCATGACCAGCCTCAAGGGCTAATCTTATTAGCCGACTCACTCGATTAATCAAGTAAATGCATAACCTATACCCGCGACTAAAACCACAAAAACAATTCAGAACTAAACAAAATTGAAATTGTACACACGCTAGCTATTTTCAAAATATTTCAGCGATTAAAAGTATTCACATATACACCATCATGATAATGCATTTCTAATTCTTGAATTAAGACTACTGTTTAATTAATGCAAAACATTGGCTTAAAACTAAAAGCTAATACTATAATTCAATAAAGTTTTTTGTCATTTTCTATTTTGTTTAATGATTAATTAATACAAACCGTTGGTTTCAAATTATTATTATTGTTATATAATGCTAATTGAATAGCCGTATGGCTAAATAGAGGCCAATGTGATTGGGGTCGTGATAAATGCTAAGTCGGGTCTGGCGTTAAGTTGAGCTAAGTTAAGATGGCCAAGGTAGGGTCTTGCGGCTCCTAATAAATCATAAAAACGATTTTAAATAAATTAAACGAGAACACGCCTGTCTCGTGGCAGGTGTATTTCAGAGGTGGACTTTCTCTGATAACATTTGTATACTTTTCAATTTAACGGTGGAACAAAAAGTTTCTTTTGTCTCGTTTTTGAGCCAAACACTAATAAATAGTTAAAAAAAAAAACTAACAGGATTTGGAGCTATAGCTACTGAGGCCTTAAGCTCACCAGGGCTATTGTTTCAGTTTATATATACATATGTATAGTGCTCTTAGGTATTAGCTATGAATATTTACAGTGTTGATTATATATTGTGTAGGATTTTGGAATTTTCTGGAAATTCAAGAATTTTGTTGTAATTTATGTTGGTGGGGCTAGCAATATATTGCATGGGGTCTGTTTTATTGAATGTTGTGGATCTTTGTGAGGCGAGGGGGGCAATTGTGAATTATGTGGCGTATGTCTATGCGCGCATAGTGAAACAACGGACATGTGTAGTGTATGGTTTTGTTTAGGTCTGTTTATGATGACTTGGTTTCATCTATTTAGGCTAGTGTTTTTGAGTGCTGTGTTATGGGGGGCTGTTCATTTGTAAATACCAGGTGGAGGTTTTTATGAGAAGGTCTGTTTGTTTTGATTGAGGAAGTGAGAAATGTCCTTTGAGTTGTGGCTTGGAGTGTATATGAGGGGGTATATTTCTACAAAAAGTTGTGTTTGGGGAGAGATGAAACGAAGAAAGGATGAGCTGGTGGAAAACTGTTGGAGGGGTTGTGTTTACTATTGTGAAAATTATTTTCAGACAGAGGGGCAAGGCCAACATTTAAGGTGAAGGTTTTAGCGAGGAGCGGCGCCACCTGGCCGGGCGATCCTAGAGTGCGAGAGATACACACACTCTTCGACTCAGTTATGAGAGAAGATTTTCGATCTCATCCCATAACGGAGCCCCTGAGTGAAATAACATAGAATAGAAATAGTTAAATTATCAACCCAAATTTTGTTAGATGTCCCCGTTTATATATAATTGTTAATTTCATAATTTAAGTCCGTCCATATTTATTTATTTATTCTTCCTTATTTATTATATATATGTAATTATTTATATTTATTATACACTTATTTATTCTTATTTATTTATTTATATAACTGCCCGTAATAATAAGATGAGGGGGAAGACGTAGGCGCAACAGATTAGAATAGGTATAAAAAATCCGTTCTTAAGCATAGGTTCGAAAATTTATCGATGTGTGAATTTGTAAATTTAAGGTGAAAATTATAAGGACAACAACGAGAGAGTGAGAAGACTGCTGCACATGGCAGGGAGATTTAGAATGTTCTGATCCGGATCTCAGGTAGGGTGGGTACGTCGGAAGTAAGACACCGAAACCTCAACCTGGTCCAGGTCTATGTTGAGGGAAGTACATGTAAGATTGTTTGTCGATTAGAGCCCGCTTACCCTTTTTTTCGTCGGTTATTTTTATACCCGATACTCAAAATGAGTATAGGGGTATATTAGATTTGTGGTGAAAGTGGATGTGTGTAACGTCCAGAAAGAAGCGTTTCCGACCCCATGAAGTACATATATATATATATATAATAATAATCCGATCTTATTCGGATTTGGCAAGGTTCGGCAATCTGGTAGATATGGCCATTCTGTATGATTGTGCGTTTTTAATTTTCTCCTATCTTCAAAATTGTGGTTGCCACAGATTTTCGTTGTTTAAGGCTGCGGAAGGGGGTGGGGCAAAATTTTGAAACACACTTGTAGCAGTGAGCTCTCTGAGCAAAACGAAATACACTTGTAACAGTGAGTTCTGCAGTGAAAAATTACAAATAGTTTTGTAGCAGTGAGAGCTCGACAGTCAGGTCTAATAGTCTCTGAGATCTGTGGATGCTCCAGATTTTCGTCCTTTGCGGGGGCGGAAGGGGGTGAAGCGAAATTTTAATAACAACTCGTCAAGGTCCGATATCACAGGAGTGTGGATACCAAATTTGGTTGTTCTAGCTTTAATAGTCTCTGAGATCTAGGAACTCATATTTAGCAATAGGCAAAGCCGGCTATGATACGTGTGTGTTAGAAAGAGACAGGGCGAGAAATAATGAAATTGTTTTCTTCATTCTGGCTATAATAATGATAAAATCCAATTTAGATTCAGCACTCTAGTCATATGGTCATTCTCTACGATTCTGCGTTTTAGGTTTTCTCGTATCTTTAAAATTGTGGATGCCACAGATTTTCGTCCTTTGTGGGGGCGGAAGTGGGCGGGGCGATAATTTGAAATATACTTGTAACAGTGACATATCACAGAAGGCTGGATACAAAATGTCGTTGCCCTAGCTCTTATAGTCTTTGAGCACTAGGCGCTGATAGGGACGGACAGACGGACGGACAGACTGTAAAGTGCCCTGTAGCTTGGTTGAAATTCATTCGGGGAATAGGATAGCTTCTCGGCAGACCATAATTCCTGTAAAACTGTGCGTCCTAACAGCACTGGAGGGTGGAAGAAGAAAAAAATAAAAGCGCCACCTATAGGTCATAGATCGTCTCGGAAGAAAGAGAAACGAAAGTTGACAGTTGAAGGGTCGAACAGGGAAAGCAGGGTCCGAGTGTCGAGGCAGAAAGGTGATCGCTCTTTTCGTTTTGGACACCGAGCCAACTAGTAGCTCTAGGGAAGCTCAAATATAGGTAGTTGATCAAGCTAGCGGTTTTGTGAAGAGTAAAGAAAATTTTTTTGCTTAGAGTCAAAACAGTGCCCGATCTTACTAGAAAGAA
The DNA here is from genome assembly GCA_008121275.1 of Drosophila lowei. Lineage (NCBI taxonomy): Eukaryota > Metazoa > Arthropoda > Insecta > Diptera > Drosophilidae > Drosophila > Drosophila lowei. The sequence continues at coordinate 54,923,465 of CM017781.1, read as the reverse complement.
AAAAAAACAGTCAACAGAGCAATTCAACTCCTCAATTGGTGCCAGATCCGCGGGTAAGTGGTGAAGAGCAGGAGGAGAGTTCTGCTGGCGGCGCGGCAGTACACGTAACTAAGCAGTCGGAACTTTTGCTACCCCTTAGGCTTGGCACCCGAATTAGAGTTCAATCTCAAGGCAAAAAGCGCCCCATTTCAACCCAAATTCACCTGGCAAGGGGAATGCAAAGCAGCGGGGAACCGTAAACGAGGGGAACCCAGAGCGAAGCAGAGGCGATTTCGGAATTCGACCAAGGCTGGCCTACCGATCCAAAGAGCGAGACAGTTGCCGGTGGGAAGCAGCAGAGCGGGTCGCATCCACATTTTTGAAGTCAGGAGAAAATCAAAAGCACAGATTTATAGAGAATGACTATATCTTTTAAACTGCAGAATCTGAACCAGATCGTATTATTATTATAGCCAGAATAAAGAAAACAATTTCATTCTCTCTTGCTCTGTCTCTCTCTAACACACACGTTTCATTGTCGACTTTGCCTATCGCTAAAAATAAGCGTCTAGATCTCAGAGACTATAAAAGCCAGAGCAACCAAATTTGGTATCCACACTCCTGTGATATCGAACCTGCACAAGTGTATTTCAAAATTTCGCCCCACCCCCTTCCGCCTCCGCAAAGGACGAAAATCTGTGGTATCCACAGATCTCAGAGACTATTAAAGCTAGAGCAATCAAATTTGGTATCCACACTCCTGTTAGATCTAACTGTTACAAGTGTATTTCAAAATTTCGCCGCACCCCATTCCGCTCCCACAAAAGACGAAAATTTGTTGCATCCACAATTTTAAAGATACGAGAAAATTAAAAATGTACAATCATAGAGAATGAACATATCTACCAGATTGCCGAATCTGGATCAGATCGGATCATTTTTATAGACAAAAGGAACAAATCAATTTGCAGTGTCCGACGACACGTTCAGACACGTTCAGACACGTTTTCTGTCTTTCCCGCACGCACTCTTTGTCGCTTAATGTAGCCATACTGACTGTGTATCGGGTATAAATGTAGAGTTGTGGTCGCAGCAGCAACTCACAACGTTCCCCCTCGTTTTACATCCCTACATGTCAGTTGTAATACATACATATCGTTTTTGTCTCCGCAGAAACATGAGACATCTTGGCTATTCTGGGAATAATATTTGGTTTCAAGTTAGTTGTTTTGATTCTGTTACGCCTATTCCTGCGATATACAACCCTTTTTAAGGCCAAAAATCGATCTTTCAATTTTGTAAAGACATTCTCTCTTTTTTTTTGGTCAGCCATTAACTCATAATATTTGTTTCTATAATATTATTCGTTTTGCTCTCTTTTTAAGCAATTTTCACAGAACTTGATATCAATCGATTCTTTATTTTCTAATGAAACTTTATCAGGCGTTTCTGCTACGCACTGTTGCTCTAGTTCGTTTGACATTGTATTATGCAGATCTGCCAGTTTGTCTGTCTCTTAGCCTGCAAATATTTTCCTATTGGTTCATTGTCTTGTTAATTTTCTGAAAATTCATAATCATTCCAAAGATCTGCATTGAACGGAGTTAATAAAGTATTTTCAGACAAGTTTAATGTTGGAATTGCATTCGCCTTTAATTTACACACTCCTAAATACTTAACATCGAAATGCCGGTCACAAATTCGTGCCGTTTTTGTTCAGCAAATTGCTATCCAAACCACAAATCTCAAACCATTTATTAAACATTAATAAATTCTGTGAAAATTTAAATAATCTCACAGGGAAAACGGATGAACTATTTCTATACTCACTG